>JAQPPZ010017259.1:6122500-7322500 GCA_028583015.1 Wollemia nobilis | reverse complement strand
ATATATTATTTGTTAAGTGTTTGCATGATTTTATGTTAGGAGCATTGTACCCTTGTTTATGACTATTTTCAGCATTTTTATGACTATTTTTGCATAATTAGTTAAGTGAAAAATACATAATAAAACTAGTAGATGATAAGGAGTGCTGAATTTTATAACTGCATCATGTTATTTAAATATTTTCCTACCTAAAATGATTTTTTGAGGTGAAATAGTGCCAAAATAAGTCTCTGCTATAAAACAGGGCATTGACAGGTTTTGTGCAGCACACAAAATCAGCAAGTTGTCACATTACAAGAGCACCTTGAATTTATTAAATAAAGCATGGAAAAATGGTTGGAATAAGACTTCTGACCCACTTGGATGCATTCCAACATGATCTAAATGGATAGCAATAGGGCATAATAGCTATAAGGCAGGGATAGTTGTGCAACACTATTGCACTGCTATTTAGTGAATAAAATGCATAATTTAGATAGCAGTAGAATGTGTGCTGATGTTTATCACTTCCTAATAGTATTTAAATATTTTTCTCACCTCCCAAATAGTTTTAATTATGATTTGGCATGAAATTCTTAAGACTATGCAGAAAATATGGAAACTGTAGGAAATAGTCATACAAATTCCAGCCAATGAATGGCATGGCTTGGAATTTGTCAGCATGAGCGTGCAAAACTGATTGAAAACATCTTATGAAGGATAGGGCAGATGTCCTATCTAGTTAAAACTACTGTGGTGGCCATTTTGATCATATTTGAGCATAAAGTATATTTCACTGTCGGATATTCCGAAGAAAATTCAGAATGATAGGGTAGAAAGCCTGTTTTAGTCCAAATAAGGAGAATTGCACCCAATTCGATCGAGAAAAGATATTTTGAGATGAGGACAGGTGTGATAGAATTTTTCCAACCTATTCCAACTCACTACCACCATTGAGGATGCATCCAAGAGCCAATAAATGCCTTTTGCAGTAAACTTTGTCTTGATTTAGACTTAGTCTATTGTAATTTTGGTAGCAAATCACTGAAAGACAGCAATGCAATTGATATTGTGCACAAGGCATATGTAATAGAATAGTATAAATAATAGAGATCCCTTATTGGTTGAGCTAATAGATGATAGCTAATAGGAAAAATAGATGTTGTAATAGGTTTGTAGCCAATAGCAAGATTTTTCCTGTAGCATTGTAATGTTTTGTGACAGTTAATAAAGTGCAGTTCTTTTTGTCATATTTTATTCATGAGTATGTGTGAGTTCTAAGTAGCTAGTAGTACTTTCCCACCTTCTTCTGGATCAGGAAGCAAAGGCCACTTTTAGTCCTAGAAGGAGGACTAATTGATGATAGGTTTTTTTGATAACTTTGTTGCAGCAGATTTAGCAGAATGCTTGTCAATTCTCATTTCTTGTTGATTGAATGTACTAACCCTTATTTTGAGTGAATGTAATGATTTCATGTTTTCAATTGTGTTTTTATGCAGCATATGTGTGTGTTAGCTGATAAAGTAGCATAGACCTATGTTTCCCCTATTTTCCTATTCTTGTAATTTAATAAGTAGCATAAAATTGCAACTACTCTGTTTTTCCCTATTTTTCCTATTTTAGTAAATTACCAAGTTTTTCAGTAACTTCATTTTATTGTCAACCACTATAGCAGAAGCCTAACAACCTCCTGTTGTAGGACACTGATAATTTTTTTAGCATGTGTGTTTCCTTTTCAAGCATCATTTCAATTTTGCAGTTGTAATTTAGGATTTGATTCAGCAATATTTACATTTCTGTAATTTTATTTCCTACAACTATAATTAGTTTTCAATTTTAAGTCTTAGAAGTAGTTTTAAATTCTTGCAAGTTAATTTAGTTTCCATTCTGCAGATTAGGTTTAGTGTGACACCAAAAATGCTAAACCAACATCTGTTTTACCAAAAAAATGCTTGTAATTTGAATGTCTGAATTGTAATCTACCCAAGCTTTCTATCGTAGACAGCCTTGGACACCACCCCATATGTGACAAATATTAAAAATTAAATTATGACAATAATGACACCCATCATTTTATGGCACCGTCGCCGGGGAACATGATGTTGTTAGAGGGTAAAAGTAGTCAAATAATTATTATTGTGCTAAGTTGTGAAATTCAGAGTAAAATCTAAATGTAATAACTGGTATAAATAATAGTTGTTGATAGTTGCATTTCATAAACATTTAGAAAACAAGCAAGAAACCACAAGAAGAAAAATTTCACAATAAAAGGTTGAAACTATGTCAAAGTTATCTAGATTTATGATTTCCAAAAATGTTGGAATTTTCAAAGAATCACAATCATCTATTTCAATAACTATAGGATCCTTTGATAAATCATTACAAGGAGGAAAATTAAGTAGTTAAACACCACTTTTTCTTGACAAATCCATACAATCAGGATAATTTAATAGGATTTATAACTGTTGTTGGTAATCCATAATGGTAGGCTCACAAGAGAATCTAGGGATAGCCATTAATGTGCTCCACCCTAGTGCAACTAGTACACCTACCAAAACTTTTTAAAAACCCATTCAATTAGATCCTAATCAAAATGCTCCCATGAAGGTCATTTCACCTTCAGTGTTACCAAATTTCAAGGGAGTTACACTTGAAGATCCTGATATGTTTTTTTTTTAGTTTAAGATTGTATGTCAAGCTCATAATTACACTAATGACAATAAAAAGCTCAAATTGTTTCCTTCCACTCTTAAAGAATCAGTCCTACGATGGTTTATCACCTTAGCACCTAATTCAGTTAGAATTTGGTATGAGATGGAAAATATATTTTTAGAGAGATACCAAGAATATTGTCAAGTCAAGAATCACAATGATGAATTTTTTGGAATGAAACAAGAGAAAAATGAAATTTTAAAAGACTATCTAGATAGAATTTCTTTTGTTCATAAGAGATGTGGTAGTGTTGAACCTTAAATTTACAAAATCATATTCTTAAGGGGACTACAATATGAATCTAGAGATGTATTGGATATTTTGGGAAAATGAGATGCAAATGCACTTGAAATTCTAGGAAATCATTAAACTTTGTAAAAATTATTCTCATTCAAAGCATAGAAAACACAAAACTGGTAATATAGGAGGACAAAGTGATATTGACATTGGGCCCACCATAGAAAAAGATAAAAATATAATCCAGTTGCAGAACCAAAACAATAACAAAGTCTTTTTTAAAAATATAGAACCAAGGAAGCTGAAGCACCAACCTTTTTTAACAAATGACATCTTTTTGGAACAGATGGTAGCACTTCAAAAAATTTGATAGCCTCTGACAAATAAATTTTTGCTATGATGCACTCCAGGAATGAAGGGCCAAGAGAACTCCAAGTGGATGCTTCTGCATCACACATCTATAACAAAATTGTAAAATTCAAATTATAAAAAAAACCTTTGGAGCTAGAATTCATCATCAAGCAATAGAATAGAAAATTCTGTAAGAGGTATTCTGAGTGTTTTGTCTAGGTCCACTGTATCTTCTCTTTTGTATTTGTGTTTCTATTTTTAAATTCTTCTCACCTGTGTGCAGGGATATCCAAGAGTCGAATCATTCCACCTAAGATCATTTCTAGGAGCTATTTCCAAGAGTTGGAGTTTCTATATCACTAGATTTAGGATAAGAAATTGTGATTCCCTTGTTACATCATTTGAACAAGGAGAACATTATATTGTATTTTTGAGAGACCTGAGCATAATGCTAGGCTCTAATATTATAATCATTTAATGCATAATATAATACAAATTCTAGCCCTACTCTTTGGTTTCTCAATGAATCATTGTGTATGGTGCTTTTTTGTGTATTACATTATTTGAATCCATAAATAACGTTTTCTTTTCATTGATTTAAATCTATGTTGATTAAATTATTTGAATGAATATAGACATGTTAGTTTGTTCTCTTCCCTTTATTACTGGTCCATGAGGTCATTTAATTTTTGCTATAGTCACCCAACAGATAAGACACTAATCTTCATTCTTGGAGCTAATACTGGGAATGCTATATTGGTGCTTGGTCAAAAATAAAATTCAATTTAATTTTCCTTTTAATCTGGTTGAGCAATTGACACATAATATCAAATAATAATTTATCTCGTATTGGGATATCCTGACTCGACCTATTTCCTTGTAAGTATGTATGAAATATTCATTCTAGGTCAAAGAGGCAATTCCACCAGAGCTTGCATTTCTCATTGTGAGTCTAAAATTTTGGGTAGCATGAAAAATATGTTAAGGATGCCTGAATTTTCCACAACAAGAAAAAAATGAAGATAGTAATTTTTTACTTGATCAAGATTCAAATAGGGAGCAAAATGAAGAAAGCAGAAAAGAAGAGTTACAATTCTAGAACCAAGATGAAGGCCATATTGAAAACTAAAGTATTTAATACCCAAATAATATAATACAAGGGGGTGTTGGAATATATTACATTATTTGGTACATGCCTATGTAGTACATTATTAGATTAGGAGAGTGTCTTAGATTAAGGTTTGAGTATTTATTTTATGTAATGTAATAAATGCACAAGCATTAGAATGTGCAATGATGTAAATGTACATGTAGTCCACATGTACATGAGTCATAGAATAAGAATATGAAGAGTCATAGGTAGGTGAAAGGCCAAGGTTCATATCTCTCTATATATAGGCCTAAGATAGAATGCTATAGAAGTATATAAAAAAATAGAGCATAGTGAAGAGAAGATAAGGTAGATACAATGTAGATCATGCAAGAATTTTTGAAGTGTTTAAGACCTTCATTATCTTACATTGTACTATTTTTGTGAGCTTATAGCTATTTTCTAAGTTATTACAAAAGTTTCTTGTATAGTTTTCTTCCTATTATATTGTCATTATCATATAGTTAACATCGCTTACTCATTTTAGATCTTGTGGTTGCATTTCCTTTAATATATATCATCAAAAGCAAACAGAGAAGGCCAAAATGACTTAATATGACCCAAAATTGGATAGGGGTGGGGGTCTAAAATAGCCAAGGGTGCACGAAGCATGTTAGAGGTATCCAAAAAAGGTTGAGGAGACCAGAATGGGCATAAATGAGCAAATTGGATCAAAACAAGTTTGGTGGAGCTAAAAAATGCTAGTAAGGCTTAAGTGGTGTAAAAGAGGTCAAAATAATTGAAAATAAGTTGGGAAGCCCAAATGGGCAAAAACAAGCTAAGAAGGAAAAAACAAGCTAGAATGGACCATGACAAGGTTGAGATATGGAAGACAGGCTAGAACAAGCCAAAACAAGCCAGAGGGAGCCACAAACTAGTTGAGAAAACAAAAATATACTAAAATGCACTAAGAAAGCTAGAATAGATTGGGTGAATTAGAATGGTTGATACATGACAAAATGGTCAAAATGGCTAAAGATGACTGAAATATACCAAAACAAGCTAGGAAGACCGAAATGGGCTAAGTGGGTCAAAATGGTTTAGAATAGGTCAAACTCTAGAGAGGCATTTCAGGCTAGGAATCCCAAAATGAGCCCTAGAATGTCCACTCTAGCTGTGAAGGTCAAAATAAGATAGAGTACCCAAAACTAGTGAAAGGGTGCTTGAAATAAGTTAAGGGGGCAATTTTTTTCGAGAAGACCAAAATTAATAAGAAGGTCCAAAACAAGATAGAGGGTGTGGGTCCCCAATTGAGTTGGAAATCCTAAAATTGGCATAGGGGACTGAAACAGGTCATGAAGGTTGAAATAGGTTAGGGCCCATAGGTCGAGAAGGCAAAAACTAGTTGCAACTAGGCAGGGTGGCCCAAAATAGGCCAAGGTAGAGGAAATTATTCTAGGGGCACAAAAGGGGACAAGAATGCTAAAATAGGCCATGGGGTCAAAAACTGGATGAAGGGGCTAATAGGGTCTTAAAAGGGTTGGGAATGCTGAAATAAGCCCTAGGGGATTGGAACTGGTAAAGTGGGCCAAAACTAGCGAGGGGATCTAAAACTAGTTAGGGGGTCATGAAGGTTGAAATGGGATCAGGTTACTTGAAACGAGCCTAGGGGGGCTTGAAATTGGTGGGGGACACAAAACTGGACAAGGGGATCAAAATGGTCTAGGACAACAGAAACAACCCGTGGTGGCTTGATATGGATTGATAAGACCAAAACATCCTAGGGTGACCTAAAATTGGATTGGGATTGAGGGATTGAAATAAGCCAGAGGCACCCAAAATAGGATTAGGGCATACGATATGGGTCAGAGGGCCAAAATGGGCCCAAGCAAAATTAGGCCAAAATAGGTCAAGTGGAGCTAAAATATGCTAGTAAGTTTGAAATAAGTTAGGTGGGTCAAAAGAGGTCAAAAAATGCAAAATTGAGTTGTGAAGATCCAAATGGGATGAATTAAGCCAGGAAGGGTAGGGTAAGATAAAATAGGGTAGGACAAAGCTAAAATATGGAAGATAGGCAAGCACAAGCTTAAATAGGCCAAAAGGAGCCAAAAACTTGTTGAGAGAAAAATAAACTAGAACGTACTAAGAAGGCCAAAATGAGCTAGGCAAGTATAAGATAAAATGGTTAGAATGGGCTAAAAAATTAGATCTTTAGTGCATGGATAGTTGTAGTTAGGCTAGATAGGTTTAGTTATATTTACTACTTTCTTTTACTGGTTCCTTTCTTTTTCCTTTCCCTAGTAAATACACCCGATAGAGGAGGCTAGAATAGGAAGGAGAGACGAGGGTCAAAGATAACATCAAGTCAAGGAGTTGACCTTGGTAAAAAATTCCAAAGGTTATTTGAAGGATCCACATCCCATGCTCCCTATACTTCCCAGGACTGGTACCTTGCACAAGGCACAAAGCACCTAATGCACTCGCTTGAAGAGACAAGAACAACCACAACAATGGGAGTCATGGTTCCTGAGGCATATGAGTCATTTTAGGCCCTAATAGTTCAAATCAGTATGCCCAATGGGACCGAAATTATAAAATTTATCCTTGTTGGGCTTCAAAAAAATCCTAACTTATATTACACCCCTAATTTTTTAAAGGATATCAAGATTGGTTGTCTAGGTGATTATAAGATGTGGTGTTCAGTTTCAAAAGAGATAAGTCCTAGGAGGGTCAGGATAATCCAAAAGGGTCTCCATGGTTATGGAAGGTGTAGGTCATGATTATTTTGTGCTCAATTTATTCAAGGGTATCCTTCACAAATTCGTTCCTATAATTTCCATTTTCCCACAATATTATCATTTCACCATTCATCTCCACCAAGGTGTTCAACTCATAAATCCACATCACCACCCATCTATTTTACCAAATTCACCTTAATCCATTCATAATTATTATAATCACATCATACATTATTATATTCGCCTTCATATATAATTTTAACACTCCTAACCCATGATGTTAACACATATTTTGAGCATCCACTTCATAATTCCACACATTCATTATACTCATTAAAATCTATTTCATTAGGCCATATATATTTTATACCATCATTAAGCATATTAAACCCATAATTGTCCATTATAGTAAGCCATAGTCACATTAGGTATTAAATCATTCAATGTTTACTAGGCTCCCATGTCCATTAAAGATCATTCCCCTTTTATTTTCCCTTGACCACCTAAGTAGATTGACAAATTAAAATTCCATAGTCCCAAGCCATATTTCTTGAGATTAGCCCTCAAAAATCCCCACCATAGCCATTATGTTTCCCTCCTAAGTCCTAGTAATAGTCACTATTGTTCATAAATTCACCCTATGCCATTTTCCTAAGGTCTTGAGGGACACGACCACATAATAAATATTTCCCCTTTCAATCCATCAACGTTTTCAAGTCGTCTAAAGTCTTAGCCTTAGGAACATCCATTATTAAACCAAAGTTCTATCATTAGAAAATCATCTAAGGTCTAAAGGTAAAAATTCCTATTTGCTCATCGATTGAAAATAATGCAAGCAATTGACCCGCTAGAGCTTGGTGCAGACTAGCGATTGGATGATACGAGAGGATAAAAAAAAGACCCGGATAAGAAATGATCTCATTGGTCTACTAGCTAGAAATAGACGTCGGTGATTGGTCTATCAAAACATAGTGCTCCTAGACAATTGATGGATGCTAGATGATAAAGGAAATCACACCACGATGAAGGAGGTTTAAATTTGTACCTCGATAACATATAAAGGTGAAAATTAAAATAAAAGACAAAATTTGACTAGTCCACCCGCCAAGTCAGAGAGCTCGATGGCGATTGGTTTGCTAAAACTTGTCGGAGAGCAACGATTGGTCTGTTAAACCTCAGATCTTACTGGTGATTGGTCAGTGCTAGATGACAAATAAGGCTAATGATTGGTCAACATATCAGGACAGGCAAGTGGTCACCAATGCAGGTAAGGTTAAGTTTGTACCACAACAAAAAAAAAAGATAATAGAAAGGCTAAAATAGACCAGTCTACCTGCTAGCTCATAGTGCTTAACAACAATTTGCTCACTAATATTTGGTGCATATCGGTGATTGGATGGCACTACAAGAAAAAGGATAAGCCACCATGTTTACAAGCTGAAGGAGTAATGAAGGTTTATTTTTCCTTGTGACTATAACTATTAGCTTAAAAGCTATTGGCCTACTAGGTCATAGAGACTACTAGCGATTAGTCTGATAGAATATAGCACCTAGTAGCGATTGGCTCATTTAATATCCATGTATACTAACCTACTACCCTGTGTAAAAATCCTAAGTTGGTTCCCACTTAGCCACACCAAAACATTAAAAAAAATCGAACAATATTAGATGGTTAAAGTTGGCCAAGTCCTTAGGTTCTCCATACCTCCATTCATTTTTTATAAGGTACTAAGGGCCATGTTCACATAATGTCATCTCCCCCTTTCACATTCAAAACATTCACCTAGGTTCATATCTTAATAAGTCACACTCATTTGTATTCCCTTTCGCCTAACCAAAGCCAAAATTGTTATTTTACCTAAAGTCAAAGGAAATTCCTCATTGGTCCGCTAGATGAAAAGTTTATTGGAAATTGGTCCACCAAATCATAGTGTACCCCAGTGATTTATCGACAAAAGAAAAAAATTAAGAGCCCCCCTCGATCAGTAAAAACAAAGGAGTGATAGCTTGGTCGATGATTGGTTCATTGGTTTTTGGTGAAAAGCGATGATTGGTTGGCGCATAAAAATAAACAACTTGACACCATGATGCAAAGGGTAAAAAATTTTGTACCATGAGCGTGCCAAGGAGAAATAAAATTAAAGAAAAATATGCTCAAATGATAAATGAATTTCATTGATCGCCAGCCTAGGAAGCTCAATGGTGATTGGTTTGACCCTATCATGAACAACAATGATTGGTTAGTGCTAGATGACAAGGAAGAAGACTCGCACAAACTTTGACTTTTCCATATTATCTAGTGCTCGCTAGTGATTGACCCGCTAGGCCATTGTACTCAATGGCTATTGGTCAAGATTCAAGTAAATATAGGTCTCTGATTCATCTGCCACTTCTCGACGTTCTTCAACGATTGGTCCACTAGTTTATAGCATATGCTAGTGATTTGTCTGCCCATTTCTTGCTACCTAGCAATTGGTTGACACTAAATACAACAAGGAGAGTCTCATGGACGATTTGCACCATGAAGCTAAGAAGAGATTAATATTGATTGGATCACTAGACCTTGGAAAACATTGAATATTGGCTCAAGATAAAAGAAATGACATCGCCACAACCTTGTAATTTTAAATTGAAACTAACAAAGTGTTTTATGCCTTGAAGTCATATGGTTAGGTAAAAAATCCAAAGGCCTCCAAATCAGATAAAATCTAGATCCATGATCGAGAAAATGATAGTTAAGATTCAAAAAAAAAGCACAAATGAGAATACACTAGGTATACATATCCAAAAGAATAAAATCTTTTGAAAGGTGTATATTCTAGAAAAACTCCAAATCAATAGTTCATGATTTGATAAATAATCATAATATGACACCCTTCATAGTAAAGTAGTTAATAAGAAGTTGATTTGGTGACTGATAGCACCGAGATAAGCCATAACCAAGCATAAGAAGTAATTACAACACAAGCCCAATACTCGTTTGCCAGGGTTATAAAGTCCTAATTACTACCACTCTCTGTATTGCACCACTAGTAAAATAGAGCCACCTAAGATAAATCAAATAGATTGAGTTACACTATGTTACCACAAATGGAAGCTATAATGAAGCACAAAATAATAACTTCTTACAGTTCTATGACCCAATTTCCAATTATAGGATCAGACTTGGAAAAACACATTGAAGTTGATCCTTTTGAAAAAAATTTAGGCACAATATCAAATAAGAAAACTGAAGAGTTTTTAGGATTGTCCAATCTAGACAAGCAATTTACTCCTGAACAACACTATGATGTCAAACAAATAGTTATTTTTAGCTATTATAGAACAGAAGAAAATCGCCAATGGCATCCAACATTGTTGAAGTCCCTGTACAAGAAAGCCCATGCTGCCTGAAATGCTCCAAGTCCATACAACAATAGGTAGGCATGTAACTTAGTTTGGTTGATATGCCCTAGAGTACACTTCTTTGTAGACTTGCTATGATGGTTGGCCCTGGTATATGACATAAGAGCTAGGATAATCAAAGGTCCCGACAATAAGACTTTGTATCGAATTACACCGAAAACATACTCAAAGTCTTCAATCTCAAATATGTGACCAGAATCATTGATAGGAAGGTGATGGCGACTCAGGCGAAGACTATGATAGAAAGCCCCTTCTTTGCCAGATTTTTCAGCCACAAAGCCTAGGTAACTTCCAAATTTTTGATTCACATATTTGCATTACATCTATGGGCATAGGATTATGCCGATATATAAATTTGTTAATGGAGTAAGATGATTTAAACTGTGTAGAAAAAGAAACCATGTTTCTAATAGCATAGTGTAATAAAATTTACCAGTCGACCATGTATAAATGGGATAATTTAATGTTTGAAACCATGGATAGAGAATTACAACAATTACAAACGGCCATCCTAAAAAAAGAAGTAATGCCCCCTTCACACACTATTCTTTTATAATACATTTGATAGTAGGCCAGATGAGAAAAGAAGTAATTACACCCATCAGAGGAATATGTCATGGCTTGGTATAAGAAATGGTGTCGCTTATACAAGAAGGAAAATCTAGTTATGTGGAATTCTATGATATATTTCTCCAAGAAATTTACCATCAATTATGTGGCTAGCTCCCTCATAGAACTGGAGAAGGAATAACTAAGTTTCTAAAAGAAAAAGAAGTTGGAGATTATTTCTTACTGGAAAATTGTTCGTACATAAGAATTTATGAAGCCAAAATCCCCCCTAAGGCCTTGCCCTATTTTTGCCCAATATCAATAGTAGCACTCGAAATAATGAGGCAAATTATGGAAGAGACCAAATGCAAGGTAGCAAAAAGAGAAACCAAAATCGCTTGGGTTAATTTACCTTGTAAGATGGGGCATCATTCATACAAATGATATCATGCACCGTTGAGTTCTTTAGACCAGATGGATGCATATTGCTTTGCTAAAATAACATGGATACCTTACGACCCAAATGGTCATTACAATAAATACCTCACAAATAAAAAAACATATTGGGTAGTAAGACATATAGGAGATTCTTTTGAAGAAAATATCATGTTTGCCATCAAAGTAGGAGATCCCCCTTTGGAAAATATATGGGATTTGAAAGAAAGACCACATTCAAAAATGGAAGTAGTGGGTGACTATTTTGCTAATCTAGCAAGACTAAGTTCATCCACGGTTGACCTAGCTACTCCCTTGGCAATAGTAACTCTATCAGAAGATTACCAAGACCCAATCCTAGAGGTGGCTAATAAATAACTAGAATAGGTAGAAATCATGATGGAAATTTTAAATCCAAAATGGTTTGAAATTGAATAGCCTATAGAAACTCAAGGTGCAGCCTTGACCTCATCCAAAGGGAAATAGATAGTAACTACAACTCCTACACAGATGCAAATCAACACTTCAGATTTAGCTAAAACAATATTGGTCTCCCAACCCAGGCAAGTTGTTATAAATGATCAGCCTTGAATGATCCCCACAAGCATAATAATTAATAATCAAGAAAGGAAATTTTCCAAGAAAATTGCTAAAAGGATTGAACAAGGAAGAGGCCTAGATATTCCATTGAAAGGATTACATATCATGCCTCCATCCCTCTCAAGCTCTCCTCCAAACAAAATATTGAAAATAAAAGCTCTACCTTCTCCAGCTATCCAACAAAACCTCATATTATCACATAAATAAGAGGAGGCAATAGTATTCAGCTCGAAATAAGAAATACAAATAAAGACCATAGAATAAGGGAGAGACCCTAAATAAGTTCAATGCACAACAGATGAATCATACATTCAATATCCTCCAGTTGTGACAGAGACGCTCATGATAGTAAAAGAAAGCTTTCCCATAAATCAAATCACTAATTTCTAAATAGACATAGCTATAAGAGAAGCAAGGGTAGAGTACCTGCACAATCCTCTAGAATGCTTAAAAGCATAAACTCAGTCCCAAATGGTCGCAACAGAAGCAATATACAATAACAATCAAATATTAGTTGCTGAAAACACTTAGTTGAGGGTTAAAAATCAAAAATTAAAGGCAAATATAGACAACTTTAAACAACAAATAGCTCAATCATAAGCAATAGTCCCCATCCCCTAATCAATGAAAGTGATCTTAACATTCATTTTTCTTTTGTCATCAATAAATATAAAAACGATATGAGGAACAAGATTCAAGAGTTGGGATATTTGAGGGAAATTTTCTATAACATAGGAATGATAAAGCTTACAACTACTGAACTCCAGACTCAAATGCAAGAGGTTGAAAAGAGGGTTGAAGAAGTATTCCCTAGCTTCCAACTATTTGATGAGTACTATGAGGAAATGAATGGAGGATATCTAGTACATAAGGATAGCTCTATCACATTCTACATGGAAGAATTCATTAAAGTATCAACAATTACAGTCAACTGGTCAAAATGGAAGGCATGGTAGGATGAAGTAGCTAAAATGGAGGATAAAATCGATCAAGAACTACACAAAACCGGATACACATTACAAGAGTGCTTATAGGTAGTCAGTATAGAAGATTTGATCCTGAATAGAATATACAGCCTCAACGTAGATCTTGATGATGATGAAGGGCTCGCCAGAGAAATTAATTCTCTTGCAATGGTCATAAATTAATTTTAGGATTTTACCCAAAGTAACAAAGAATGGCTAAAATTTATGAATAGGATTATGAAAAGCCTCAACCCGTTAAAATAAGCTATCACTTTCAATGATGAAGTATGGGTCAACATAAGCAAAGAAGTGAAGGAAATCCAGAATGAAATCAAAAAAAATAAAAATATTATAAAAAGTGTCCTCAGTGTCTCTTCAGCTACGCAAGGCCCAGAAATAAGACCTTTAGAAACAGGAAAAAACTCATAAAAAGATAAAGAAGAAGAAGTCAGACCTAGGCACACCACAGAAGGAGAGGAGGAAAGAAGCTGAAGATAAGTGAATTGTGGTGCTACACAACTGTACCATATTTGATGAAGAATATTATTCCTTTGAAATATAATTGTTCAAGGAAAAGCAAGCGTTACTATTGGACAACAGTTAGCACAATTTTAGATACAAATGGTTTATTTTTAGATTATGAATAGTCTGGAACAATTGTAATGCACCTAGGAAAGGAAGTTACAAATATAGGGCTAAGAAGAACACACGTTGCTGAACTAGCACCAAATATTTGTAACAAATTTTGGACAGCTAGGCTACATAAGGAGCTAAAGAAGCCAATATTCATCATCAAGCTACCATTACAAAAAAATTGCTAGAGAGGTATCCTGAGTGTTTTATCTGGGTCCATTATATTTCCTTGTATTTTCTCTATTTTATCCATTTCTCAGTTCTTCTCACCATTGTGCAGGTACTATCAAGAGTTGATCTAGACACCTAAGATCATTTCTAGGAGTTGCTTCAAGGAGTCAGAGTCTACATGTCACTACATTTAGTGTAGTAGACTGAGATTCCCTTGTTACGATATTCGAACAAGGATAATGATGTATTGTGTTCTTTAAGAGACCTGAGCACATCATTGGGCTCTATTATTGTAACCATATTGCATTGAATATAATACATAATCCAGGCTTCTACTCTTTGGCATATGTTATCTCAATGTGTGTGTTGTTTATTTGTGCATTACATGATTTGAATTCACAAATAATGCTTTCCCTCGCTAATTTAAGACTTGTATTTATTGTGATATTCGAGTGAATATGGTTATATCAGTTGTTTCCTTCTTTTCTCTCTATTCCATGGAATCAATTAAAATTTGCTACAATACCCCAAACATACAAGGAACTTGTCTACTTTAAGCTAGGTAGGCTTCTGTAATGCTTGGTCAAAATTAAATTTGTAATAATTATTTCAAAATCTAGTTGAGCATAATGTTTAAAGAATATAATTAAATAATCTCATATTGGGGTGTCCAGACCCAACTTGTCTTAGTCAAGAGTATCATTTCAAGGTTAAAGAGGCAAGTCCACCAGAGCTTGCATGTTGATTGTGAATTAGGAAATTTGATAGCGTGATAACTATTATTAAGGATATCAAAGTTTCCCACAACAATCCCTTGATAAAAAATCAAACCATGGTTCCAGTGAAGGCCACAATCATTAGCATGTTGAAGCACCTAGAAGATTCACCCAATGATTCTACTACAAAAAGAACAACCCAAAGAAATTACCACTTTAGACCAAGGTTACGATGAGAGCCTCTATTTTGCCAACAACAACACCCCCACTTGGTGACTTCACTCAAAGAATAATATCCAAAATAAGTCGCCCACCCCTTATTCCTCTCTTACTCAACAACTTGCTATCCCAAACTAGGTTACAACAATCCAAAATAGGAAGAAATAAGTAGAGGGAGAAGAGGGAGAAGAAACAATGGATCATAGAGCCAAATCGACTACCTGATAGGCCTAGGGATAGAAAATGAAGTGGATCCCACTCCCTCTAAGGTACCTAAACAAGAAAGTGAAGGCACCCAACAGGTATAAGAAGTGAGACCCTCCACCACCAACAGATCAAAAGAGACAAAGAATCTAATTTGGGGGTGGAGAATAGGCTCTAAGGAGATTGATAGCAAAGGAGTCACCACTTGTACCATGTAGGATGCATGAAAGAAATCAAACACCCTCAATACGAGTCTACTTGTAGCAAGGGGCTACTTAGGAGCCCTAGTATGATAAGGGTAGAATTTTTCTATCCCCAGAACTAGAAGAAAAGAAAAAAGCAAAATGGCTTTAGTGACATCTAGAGGGGGATCCTTTTGAATCCATTCCAAATGGATAGAGGTCACCCATACCCCTTGTAATATAGTTTCCTTTTGTTGTAGGCAACTACTAACATCTATAGGTTATCCTGAATTTTGAAGCAATAAATGAGGAAAGATACTCGATGAATTTCCTACCATCACTCCCTCCTATTCCACCAAAATTTTGACTTCGTGTCTAATGGATAAGGTGATAGATTTATAGGTTCCTTATCCTCAATGAGCTAAGGATCCCCTATGAGTCACCAAAATTGTAGTGAATTCTCACTACACTTGGGAGGAGTAAGCACTTTGACTAGTTTTATAAGGACTCAAGTGGTGAGCAAGATAACGGGACCCAAAAGGAGACAAATTCAAGTGCACATAACTAGTAACTAGACTTGTCCAATCAAAGCTGACAACAAAGAAGACATAATTAGATTTATGATAAAAATCCAAAGTAGTGACTCATACAATCAAAAGAAAAATAGCTTGGGTACACCCGCCCAACATAAACATTTAGTAATTGCATACTAAGGCAATAATTAGAACACTAAAAAATGTAGACTAAAAGTCAACAACAGGACACACCGACTAGACCAAGCACAAAAAATCAAGTCGTCGAACAAATAATAAAGGGAAAGCAAACATCCAAGTTTTGGTTGATTTTGCACCACCTAAGATCCAAAACTTTAGGAGGTCAAGTTTTGCTTCGAGGGATCCCACCCCCAAACCCCCCACATGAATATTCTCTAGTACCCCATACCCCCTAGTCAGAGTCGCTGTCTCAAAACCTGCATAATACACTAAGGTGTACAATTCCCCTAATGTATAGTCTCCTCTCTACAAAAAGGTACAACATTTTAAGTATCATCATCAAACCTTCAAAGGAGCAGCCATGGAACTAAGTGCATTGAATGTAGGAAATATCGGTGGTGAATCTCCAGCATTGGCAAACTAGATCTCACCTTAAGTGGCCCCAGATCCGAGCAACCTTGGGATTGCACACCATCAATGTGGAAGCACCCTGAGCAAGAATTTTGAATTTTGAGGGAAGAACTCCAAAACTATCAATAAATATATATACTTCTCATTGTAATCATCGAAAGACATCCATTCTTCTAAGGGTGCTTTTCTTCATTCTCTTCTATGTCTCAGCCTTGCTCAAGCCTTACATTACTGGCCAATTAGTTTTTAAACCTCTTCTCTTTGTATGTATATAACTCGAAGTTCACACTAATAAGAAATTGTGACTATTTATGAAATCCTTGTCTTGGTCCTGGTGTG
Source organism: Wollemia nobilis (assembly GCA_028583015.1). Taxonomy (NCBI): domain Eukaryota; kingdom Viridiplantae; phylum Streptophyta; class Pinopsida; order Araucariales; family Araucariaceae; genus Wollemia; species Wollemia nobilis. Next base: position 7,305,851 of record JAQPPZ010017259.1, on the reverse strand, counting down.
GGTGTTCTATTTTTACTCGTATTTGGAGGGATTTATGTTCCTTGTGCATTATTGGCTATTGCGCTTGTGTTCACTCCAACCCGCCATGGCATAGAGAGTCTCTTTAGATATTTTATGCATTTCCACTAGGCTAAATAGGCTAGTTATGTTTACTACTTTCTTTTACTAATTTTCCTTTTTTTCTCTTTTCTCTTTTCCTTGGTAAAGACACTTGATAGAGTAGGTTAGAGTAGGTAAGAGAGACGAGTGCCAAATATTGCATCAAGTCAAGGATCCAACCTTGGTAAAAAATATTGGAGGTCGTTTTAAGGAGATGTGTCCCATGCTCCCCAAACTTCCCAGGACTGGTGCCTTGCATGAGGCACATGATATCAAACACACCCCCTCATAGAGATGAGAACAACCACAACTATGGGGATGACAGAGCTTGGGGTGCATGGGTCATTTTAGATCCCTAACAGTTCAAAATGGTACACTCAGTCAGACCCAAATTACAAAATCCATCTTCTAATAAAATTTCAAACCATACTTTCAATGAAGGCCACAATCATTATCTTGTTGAAGCACCTAGAAGATTCACTTGACAACTCTGTTATAAGAACTCAAATAAATCATCACTTTAGACTAAGGTTATGATGGGAGCCTCTATCTAGCCAACAACAACACCCTCACCTGGCAACTTTGCTCAAAGAATAAGATCTAGAAGAAACCACCCAAAAAGAACACCACATTGAGGTTTTGGTGAAGTCCTCACTCTATCTACTTCTAGAGCACAAACCACATTCACTTGGTAACTTTATTCCAAGCAAATGACCCAAAAAATCATGAGGAACCTACTACCAGATCCACATGCCCAACCATGGTCACTTCACACTTTGAAATATTTTTGCCACATAGAGTAAAAGAAACCCCTTGTGACCTCTTGTTCCATCAAATGCATGGGACTACATTTTCAACATCAACACTTGAAATCGTGCCACCCTACATAGATGAAGGATAATCAAATCTACTAATGCATCTACAAGTTATGTTTTGTTTCATCCAACTACACAATATTAAGAAGCAAATTATATCTCTAAGGTTGCTCATGTCATCATTCAGAGAGAAATCTTGCAAAGGGTACAACTCTCTCCTCTCGCACTCAATCTATGAATAGGATCAACTTATTACCTTGTTTGTGGATGGGTTTAGGGAGAAAGAGCAACCTACTCTAGCTATCCATCCTATCACCCCTAAGTCCTTTCTCACTCAACAACTTGCTACCCCAACCAGGTTATAGCAATCCAAAATGAGGAAGAATGTGGGGGGGGGAAAGGGAGAAGCACACAATGGGTTGCAAAGCCAAATCAACTACTTGATAGGCCCAAGGATAATAGAGGAAGTGGATCCCACTCCCTTTAAGGTTCCCAAACAAGATAACAAGGGCACCCAACATGTCCAAGAAGTGAGCCCCTCCACCACTAGTAGATTAAAAGAGATATAATTTGAGTTGGGGGTGGAGAATAGGCTCTAAGGAGTTGATAGCATAGGAGTCACCACTAGTACTAGATGGGTTGCATCAAAGAAATCAAACACCTTAGTACCTATCTACTTGCAACAAGGGGGTTGCTTAGGAGCCCCAATTTTGTAAAAGTGAAATTTTTTTACCCCTAGAACTAGAAGAAAAGGAAAAAGAGGATGGCTCCAATGACATGTGGGGGGAGTCTTTTGGCTCCATGCCCAATGGATAGAGACCATCCATATCCCTTGTACTATAGTTTCCTTTTATTACAAGCAACTACTGACATCTCTATGTTATCTTAAATTTTGAAGTAGCAAAGGATGAAAGATGCCCAATGAATTTCCTACCATTGGTCCCTCCCCTCTTCCACCTCAATTATGACTTTGCATCCAATGGATAAGACAATGGATTTCTGGGTTTGTTATCCTCATCGAGCTAAGAATCCCCTTTGAGCGACCAGAAATGTAGTGAATTCTCACTACACTTGGGAGGAGTAAGCACTTTGGCCAATTTTATAGGAAGGACTTAGGTGGTGAGCGAGATAACTAGACCTAGAAGGAGGCAAATACAAGTGTAAAAGTACAGTAATTGGACTTGTTCAATCAAATTTGAAAACAAAGAAGACACAATCAAAATTACAGTAAAAACCCAAACCAGCAACATGCACAACCGAAAGGAAAAATAGCCCGAGCACACCTGCCCAACATAAACATTTGGTAATTGCATGCTAAGGTAATAACCAAAACACTAGAAAGTACATACCAAAAGATAGTAGCAAGACACATCGACTAGACCAAGCACAAAAAATTGAGATGACGAATGGAGAACAAAGGGAAAGCGAACATCTGAGTTTTGGTTGTTTTTGCACCACCTAGGCTCTAGAAATTTAGGAGGCCAAGTTTTGCTTTGAGGACTCCCGCCCTCAGACCTCCCACATGGAGAGCCATTGCCCCCTCATTCCCCCCAATAGGGATTGCAACCTCGAACACCTGCATAATACACTAAGGTGTATGATTCCCTTGATGTACGATCCCCTCTCTACAAACAGATATAACATTTTATGCATCATCATGAAACCTCCATAGGAGCGACCACAAACCTGAGAGCGTTGAATGTAGGAAATCTCTAAGGCAAAACTCCAACATGGTAAAAATAGATCTTGCCTTAAGCGGCCCTAGATTCAAGCAACCTCACGACTACACACCATCAATGCAAAAGTACCCTAAACAAGAATTTTGAAGTGAGGATTTTGAATTTTGAGGGAAGAGCTCTAAAGCTATCTATAAATATGTATACTTCTCATTGTAATAATCAAAATTCGTCCATTCTTCTAAGGGTGCTTTCCTTCATTCTCTCATGTGTCTCAACCTGGCTCAAGCCTTGTGTTGTCAACTGATTAGTTTTCAAACCTCTTCTCTTTGCATGTATGTAACTTGGAGTTCATACTAATAAAAAACTATGACTACTTATGAAATCCCTCTCTTGATTCTGGTGTGGGTGTTCTACGTTTGCTCGTGTTTGGAGGGACTTGTGTTCCTCATGCATTGTTAGTTGTTGCGCATGTGTTCACTTCAACCCACCATGACACGGAGTCTCTTTAGATTTTTGGTGCATCATCACCCATAGGTAGGCTAGATAGGCTAGTTATGTTTACTACTTTCTTTTATTGCTTTCCCTTCTTTTGTCTTTTCCCTAGAAGAGACACTTGATAGAGTAGGCTAGAGTAGGTAGGAGAGATGAGCCCCAAAGATCGCATCAAGTCAAGGAGCCAACCTTGGTAAAAAATCTTGGAGGTCCAAAGAAGCCACGTCCTACGCTCCTCGAACTTCCCAGGACTGGCACCCTGCACGAGGCACTGGGCACTGGATGCGCCCACTCGAAGAGATGAGAACAACCGCAACCATGGGGGTCATAGCGCATGGGGCACAAGGGTCATTTTAGGCTCTCATTACATACCTTAAGTCTTCATTTGCATGTCATATATAATCATAGACCAAAATCTCTTAGTCCATTTTCCCAACCTAATACATGTTCCAAAGGTGAAAATATATATTCAATATAGAAAATTAGTCTCGTAACAATATGATAAAAATCCTTGTGCAAACAAAGGCAATTCTTCTTACAAAGGGCATTTATGTTATATCATTCTTAAGACTAATAAATCAAACAAGTATATTGCATTAACATATCTAGCTATTTTCTTTTTTGACATATTAAAGGGGCTTTAGGACCTGATTTTGAATAGAATGAAATCTTCTCTAACTAGTTGGAAAGATCAATTCCTAACCATGGCTAGAAGAATTCCATTTAAATATATCCCTATGTGTATGTAAAAATAATCTATATGTGTAGCATGCATCCATATTTGACATAATTAAAAGAGATATTAATTAGAAAGGAGGTTAGGAGAATTTTAGATGTCTTCTTTGTAAGTGAAGTAAAGTTTGCATAGGAAAATAAATGTTGAAGGGACAAGCCTAGGATTTATGAGTTTGGTGTTAAGGGAAAGTCTTGGTTGGAAATAATATCAAGATCAAGGTAAGAGTTGGGCAAAAATCTTATGTTAAAAGTATACAGGTTTTATGAATGCAATAATATTGTGAAGGAACTAAATGCTATCTAGGAATTTGGCAACATTGAACTTTATACAAGAGAGTTTGCAATTAATGAAATTATATATTAGGTGGTTAGTCAATAATATAGATTTTGCTAATTTTTTATATAATGCTTGGTTGAATGCTTATCCTCTTATTTCTAATCCAAAATGGAAACCATTGAGTAGGGCCTATTTGAATTGTAAGGGTTAAAAAAAAAATCATATTGATGTGAGCAATGATTTCGTATCTTTGGATCCCTTTTAGAAATTTGGTTAAGGGAGAGGACCTCAACCAAATAATGAATGAACTCTAAAAGAAGCTTTGAGAGCATTATATTCCCCTTTTTTTGAAGAATGAGTTAGTATGGAATCTATTAAAGGATAGTGAATACTCCATCAAGTTGGGATATAAGGCTTTAGAGAAAACGAAATTCTCTAATCCCAAAGTTTCCCTTGGAAGAGTGTTTGGTCACTTCAAGCCCTTCCTAAGGTCTTGACATTCCTTTCATCAGCTATTCAATGCAAAACTCTCATGAATGCTAATTTGCTAGGAAGAAGATATCATTTTCTACATGCGTCTTTTATAAGGAGGAGCTAGAAACATTAAATCATTACTCTCCATTTTTCCTTTGCTTTTGTCACCTAGGAGTATTTAAAACAAATTGAAGAATTGAGTGGGATGTTCCATAGATGTTAGAAGAGTTGATGACATGTTGGATAAAGTGTTTCAAATCCAAAGCATTAAAAATTGTGTATTGGCATAGCACAATAAATTACAAAATCAAGATTAAACTAATTCACAGCTTATAGATTAGATCATCACACATTACATATTTATTCCTCATATTTTGAGATAAATTTATAATCATATTCTTACCATTGCCTTCTTGCACATCATCTACATCAAACACATAACATACTTTTCATTATACCATGTATCTCCCAAATACACATAATATCTTAATTCAATGCTTCTCACAACCAACCCACCTCTCATTTTATAGATAGATAGAGGAAACAAGTCTCACAACTATGGTCTTAGACCATGTGCTAAAAAATTACTAACTAAAACCATTGGTTAAAACGACTAGCTCTTATTTTTATTTAATGTGATACAAACTTAAGCATGAATATTAAATACTTAACACATTACATACCTTCACAAATTTAATATACAATACATATTAAACATGTATAAAATACCCACACACATCTAATACATAGTCATCTTGTGATGCTTCAAGCAAAATGTTTAGAGACATAGTGTTGGTCATGGAAATTCTCAAGCATGGGAATAGATGTGTTAGTCGCATGGGAATAGATGTGTTAGTCACATGGTCACGTGATTTGAATGTACATGCATATGATGTGACAATGAAGCTTTTTTTTTTTAAAGGGTTACCCTTACCCTCCCTTTTACATCGACTTAGTCACATTGAGCTATTTGGTGTTGTCGAGATTTGAACCTTGATGTGGGCTACATCATCTATTTGTCCCAACCATGGAACCAAGGACCCGATATGTGACAATGAAGTTAATACAAAGGATCTAACATCAATTTATGGTAAAATGAAAATATCTAGAAATTGAGTCCATCAAACTTAGTTTTTATGGTTCTTCTAAATGAGATGCAAAGAGGGAGTTAAGCAAAATTCTCATCACCTACACAAAATCAAAAAAAAAAAATCAACTAATTGTAATGACAAAGGCACTTCTTATAGGGATGCAGATAACCATAAACAAACGATGAAGATATATTTCAATTGAGGGTCTCATATTATTATTAATGCACTAAAAAAATGAATTTTGGAATTTGGATCAACAAATACATTATTTTGGAGATGGTAATCGTATATTAAAAATGCCAATACATCTTTAGAAAAGGAAATTGGGTGGCACAAAATTTAGCCCATTGTGATGTTCATTTTTGTCTTGACAAAATTCAAATTTTAAAAGGTAATTGGCTAAGAGAGTCTGCCTAGTCTAATACATATGATACTAAGGATTGACATAGAAAGATTAGTCCTTTAAGAGAGATGAAAAACATCTTTGATAGAAAGGAAAGCTAGATATGGTTTAATTGAGCTAATAGTAAATGAAATGTTTTGAAGTTTTCATAGAAATGGCCCCCCATAGACTCCGCATTTAAATTATTAAAGAAAATATCTCAAATAAAACACAGGTCAATTGTCAGACATAAACACAGCTTATTTATATTTTTTTGTTCTGCTTTTTATTTTAACATGTAATCGATCAACTTGCATGGAAAAACAAAACAAACAATCTAACTCAAGAATTTAAGCTTGAAAAGAAATTAGATATTATTAGATCTTAAACTAGATTGCCAAAACTATATGTCAAAATATATGTGATTTTCAATAATCAAATTTAATAAGAGATTAAGGAGCTTAAAATTTTCAAAATAAGGGGTCTAAGTGTCAGTACAAGTATCAATAAAGGGAAACTGCAATGCTAAATTTGCAAATGCTGCATCTTAATTTAGAGTTTTACAGTTTTGGCGAGTAAATAAGAACTTTACAATAGCAAAGAGCTAAACTTGAATCTCCGTTGAGTTTGGGATGCCAGATGGACCAGGAAGAGGAAAGCAGCACTTATGGCGCTGGAATTGGCATTGGCATTGCAAATAAAAAATAGACAACAAACATAAAAAATAGAGTAAGGTTAAGAAAATGATTGAACAATAGACGAGGTCGTAACAAGTCCACATAAAAAAAGAGTAAGGTTAAGAAAATGATTGAACAACAGACGAGGTGGTAACAAGTCCAGATAATAGTGCTACCAAACCAGCGGAATTGTAAGTAGTGGGCTCATTTTGCATGGGATTGGATCTGAGGTCACTGAAGGTATCGTTTTGAAAAGGCCCTCCCACCAATGCTCCAGTTGCCACGTTGGGATTTGAAGAATCAGCTTCATACCACTGATATCCACTCTTACAATCATACACTTTGGTTGTATCCGCGGGAATGGAAGCTCCTCTGTGATGTACATTTTGGGGGTAATTTCTCCCATACCCCACTAAATAGCTCATTTTCAGTGGATTCTCTCCCAAGATATAATCAGCCTGATATATTAATGCATAGACAGTTATTATAAACTTCAATGTTGGTGATGGAAATGGATGGAATAAGCATGAAGATATGGGAGGCCTGGAATGTGGTGCAAACCTGAGAAACTGCAAATTTGTGTAAATCTTGTGGAGAAAAGCGTGTATCCCCACAGGTAAATATCTCAACCCTTGACGTTAGCATGTAGTCACTGTATATCAGTGCAAGAAAGGCAGAATTTACTCCAAACTGTATTGCATTCCATGGCGTTATCCATAGAAGCCCTCCTGCAGAATTAGTTCAGTCATAAACACAGACAATTAGCCATCTAACAAAGAGCATACAGAATGTAAATTTCAATCACACCATGCACAAGCCTTACCATCTGTCCTATTGGTAGTGGCAGTGGGTGAGTCCGGAAGAAAAGCGCACATGATGGCATTTGCTGTTGTTCTGTACTGATGAAGACTAGAACTCACTTGAGAAGTCAATTGGTTTGACCCAAAAAATTGAATCCTAGAAAGAAGCACCTGCAAGTTGCACCCATGGAATATTTCATCTTGATAATATTCTCTCATATAACCCAGCGAAAGCAACATGGAAAATGTTAAAGAACAAAGGTGTTGGAATACAATTTTCAAAACAAAGCCAAAAATGTGTTTCACTTCAATTGTTTCACCATAAATGGTCATATTCAAAACTTCAACTAGGCTCATCAACAATAGATTTATGCTTGAAGGTGTATACTTTTGCATTCAAAACTCAAAACACCATTTAAATCTATAATCACATTAGCCACAAATAAGAAATAAAATAGCTATGACCACAGCTCATTGTTTACTGGGCCATTCATACTGACTATATGAAGTTAACATGCGCTGCTAATATCAACCCATCCTAACATTCGGATTACCCATAGAAATAGGCTATTCCCCTCTAGTCTACAGACTAATATCTAGAGAATAATTTTTAAAAGAAGGAAAGAAATTAAAAAAAAAACACAGGCCATTAAGTATGAACTGAAGACTTATACCCATATATGATAACTCAATGTTTGCCTCCCCATGTTAACAGACCTGGCTCCATTGTTTTGCATTTCTTGCAGCTTGTTTTTTTGAAGGAGACAAGCACCACCTAAGCATGCCACAGGGACTCTGACACTTGAAAATATCAGCTATACTAGGTGCTCTGCACCCACTGCCCCCGTGCATGCAACCAATCCTCAGGCAGTATATCTCTAAAACAGCATCTTCTCATCCTTCATTAAAACGGAATCTAACAGAATACATTGAAAATGTGAGTCTCCTATAATGAACTCTTTACCACCTTAACCTTGTGCTCTGCACCCACTGCCCCCGTGCATGCAACCAATCCTCAGGCAGTATATCTCTAAAACAGCATCTTCTCATCCTTCATTAAAACAGAATCTAACAGAATACATTGAAAATGTGAGTCTCCTATAATGAACTCTTTACCACCTTAACCTAACCTTGTGCCTATCCAGCAAATTACCAATCTAAAAGCCAAATCATATCCACGGACTGTAATTCACTAATATGAATTTTGGGTTTTTGGAAATGAGGTTGTGTGACAGACATCTAAATGAATTGTTGTGACTACACCATCATTGAACGATGATTTCTCATCCTTCAAATTGGATATCCCTCCCCATTAGAATTGGAATCGACGTCTAAAATATATTAACAAAATAAAGTTAATTGAGAAGGACGTGTTGATAAGTCATACAGTTTTCAATATACCATATCACGGTTGTTTAAAGAAAAAAGTGTATAGCAGAGAAAGGTTGAATTAGAAAAGCACTAAGCTACGAACTCTTCATGTACTGATTCTGAACTGTGTATTATTTTAAAATGTTGAAGAGCACCAACCTCCAAATTCCTCATATACTGATTGTAAAGTGTGTATTATTTGAAAATGTCAGAAAGCACTAATATCAGAACATTTCATTTACTGATTCTAAGTGAGTATTATTTATAAATATCAATCTGTCATTGTTAGAGACCTACACTCATTAGTTGACCTCTGCCTACCTTCCCAGCATTCCCAGGTGATCAGGTTTCAGTCCTACCTTCCATGCTTTTCAACATGTTATCAGAGCCAATTGAGGTACACACCTACAAAGTGACTTAAGGGTGTTGGAACTTTTTATTCCACAGTCAACCTGTAGCACTTGAATTACTGCTAGAAGGTCCTGGGTTATTTCTAGTTTGTAAATTAAATTCATAACAACAGAGAGGACAAAGATTGGGTCCACAGAAGAATCTCAACTGTATCACGCTCCCCTTAGACCACCCCAAGTGAAAAAAAAAGCAAGAGAGTAATGGGGGGTGTCTGCATTGTTTCTGTACATCATACCATACCTGCAATTAGCCATCCTAATGAAAACAAAACAAAAGGTGTGGACTCTGGAGAGCAATGGCAGAGGTGTTTGGGAGAGCATTTTAATCAGATCACACCCTTGGTTAGCCATCCTATTAAAGAAAAGGAATAATCAGTCCACATAAGTGGGAAGGCAATTGCGAGTGCATTTCAAATTGATCTAACATTCCTTCACATGCGGAAGAAGAGGTCTGAAGGACCCAATAAAGGCCCTGCATAGATTCTATTACTGAACAAGTATAGGATACTAACAAAACATGTTTGGATACTCACAACTTTTTAACATCTCATGGTTGACATCATCAACAATAGTTAGTGCAAACAAGTAATTCCAGAATTGCATTGCGTTAGTTCAGATGTTTGACCCACTTTGGGGGCCAAACACCTGATTCCATTACCTGAGAATAAGGGGAAAACAAAATTAACCCAGAAAGGAATAGGGTTGGCAATCCCATAGTCCTTTCTCAAGTTTTGAATCATCAATAAACTTTTCATGAGATGAATGTAATAGCCCCATGTGTGAATTCAGAAGCTAGTTAATGCATTTATATGGAGCTAAAACATTACCTGAACACCAGCATGTTTGTCATCCCAACTAAACCATGTTGGAGCTGCTCCCCAGCGGGCAAAATCTTGACCATTTTCGACTGTAGCATAGTCCAAGTACGACTCTTGATGAGTTGCATGATAAAGCCAAGCTGCAGCCCATAAAAGATCATCCTTGTATCCAGTTGAATTGTAGAAGGTCTGAACTGAAGGGATGCTATTACTATAGGATCCTCTTTTCGAATCAGCAAACGTAAACAATTCCTTTGCATGACGAATCAAAATGTCTGAATATGTAGAATTAGTCTTGCGGAAAACTAATGAAGCCGATGCCATTGCGGCTGCTGTTTCTGCTGCAACATCTGACCCATGATTTGAATCGTTCACCTGAAGAGTTGGCCTTGTCATATTCATTGTTTCAGGCCTTTCCCAACATTCATGATCAGCAGTAGCATTCCCCACCTGAAAAACAGACAAAATGAATGCATGAATATACAAGTATATATCTGACTCAGTGAAGATTGTACAGACACAAATGTTGATTGAAATCTTCTATTCTGGCATAGGTAGTTTAGTCAGCATCGTAGCAGGTCAGCAGCACATGGCTTATTTAAAGCGTTCACAAAGTTAAAGTCCACGTCCATCTAGAAATAGTGTTTGCCTGTGCCAACATCAATGTTGGGAATTGCAATATTTCGCGGTCACAAGAGCTTATTTCTCTAGCCAATCTTGAAAGTAGACCAATAAAGGGCAAAACCCTTTCTGCTTATGCCCGGTTGACAGCAATGACAGAAGATTTGAGAGTTTTGAAGTAAATAACATATAGGGATGTGATACATAAGGCGGGCGCAAAACAACCCAAAAGAAAATTTTTTAGTTCCGTGACTACACTACCTGATCTAATTTCCAATTTGGCAAGAACCCAACATAGATGTTTAAACGAAATGATCATTTGTCATATCCACCCTGATTCTCAAAACTTTGGGGCACCGTTATAGCAATGAAACAATGGGAATGACCAGCATTTTCTGTACAAGATACGTATGCTGAGATTTCACGTAGTGGATTGCATCTTCATCTTCAGTTCAAATTCTACAAGAGATATAAAGGAGAAATATTGTTTGACAGACAGCCATGGTATTGAAGAGCATAACAGGGGTATTGAAATGAAGGATGACTTGAGCTGGGGAACGAGACTCTTCCTCTTTCTTTACCCCTTCATGTCAGATAGTGCCACGTTTTTTCAACATATATCCATCCCGGAAGAGGAAAAAATAAAATATCTTCGGACAACTTTAGTTAAATCCCAACTTTATGCCAAAGAATTGCTATCCTGTGACTGTTAAAATATCTTTTAGTTGGATTTTCAATTTGTAGTTTTACTAGTTCCTACAGATTTAAGAGACTGCAAGTCCGTATTTCACTTGTCAACTCAGATTTGGAATCTATAAGTTTGAGAATTGGCAGCGGACTGCCAAATCTTGCTTGCAAACACATCAACTAACCTTTCACATGGAGATCTGATAAATAGCACACATACATTATTGGCATTGTTCCCACCCGGTTTCAAGTCACTATCAAAGACGAGCCAGAAGTATCATAAGCCCTGCAGTGTAAAACACAAATAAGGAGCGCCAGAAAACAAACCTGCACATACAAAACATCGGGTGAAGGATGTGCATTGATAAGGTAATCAGTGATCCATTTGATGGCATCTTTGGCAGCGGCAGCATCGAGGCCATTGGCAGCACTCATCTGATCTCCATACTCGAGCACGCTCCAACTCAGAAGAGTTGCCGTGAATGCCATGGGCAATCCAAACTTGATATGATCTCCTGCGTCGTACATTCCTTTCGATAGATCTGCACCCACATCCTTTCCATCCGATGTGGCAGAATCCCCTCTCCACGCTATGGGATTATCCGCTGGAAGCCGGCCAGCTAGGTAGGAATCCACATAAAATCAACACCAAAAAAGAGACTTGTCAATTTCTAATGGTCAGTGCAATTGGGCATCACACAGGCATTGTAGCATTAAGGCAATGCTTTCGTTGGCTACGCAAAGTAAGAGAGTAGATCTAACAACCCAAAACGAGAAAACACAAGAAGGAAGAATTGGAAGCGGAAAGAGGTTAAAAAAGCAAGGCAACCTTTCTGAATATCTAAGAAGGTCAAAGCAACCTTCAAAGCATTCGCATATTTCTGAGAAATGGCTCCAGGGGGGCCTGGAACTGGTGACGATGATGCAGGGTTTGAATGCTTCTTCCGGGAATGCATTATCGTCAATACAGCTGCTGTCACCACAAATGCTGCTACCCCCACTGCCAATAACCACCATACCCATCCCTTCCCCCCTTGCTTCTCCCCATTCCCCATTCTCTTGTCTTTCTCCTCTTTCTCTGGTTCCACTTCAAGTCCAGTTCCCCTACCTTGCTTCGATCGATCTCATAGGATCTGCCTATGCAGCGCAGCAGAGCACTCCTCTAATCTTATCACTAAATAACAATTTACTTCTCTATAACAAACCATGCATCTTCTTACTTGTCTTTTCCGATCATATTGAAATCTAAGACAAGACAAGAGGAGGGTAAAAACAGGACAGCTAAACAGCCGAAGTTGGTTGGTGGAAACCGGCTTCTTTTTTCCTTAACACTGACTCTAACTCTAATGAAGGTAACCACTTTTTAATTCTCATGCTCATGTTATACAATTCTATTTTTATTTTAATTTTAAATTATTATTTTTTAATTATAATTATTAAAATTATTTTAAATTAAAAATAAAATATTTTTGAAATAAAAATTAGTATTATGTAATACTGTTATGCGTCACCTGAAACCATTCCGAGAAACCTGAGGAGATTAGATTCGTACCCGTTAACATGAAAGTCCAAGTATATAGTATATAGTTAGACCTAATTTTAGACTGTTGTCCTCCCTTTTTCCTTTCCTCTTTTTATATTCCATTAAGTTTCAATGCTTTGAAAGAGCAACGGGGAATTTTATTTTATATTTTATTAATTAAATTAAAAATTTAAATTTAAATTAAATTAATATCAATATTATTAATTTAAAAATTATTATAATCTTTTTAACAGAAATGGAACAGTTTTTAGTTTTATGTAACTTAATGCTTTGTCCAGGAGAGCATCCTTTGACGAAAATACTTTAGTATCTTGGAGAGTTTCCCTCGGTTTACTTGCAATATAAAAAAAAATTATTGCAACTACCTCTGACATTACTAATTATTATTATTATTATTATTTTTTAACTTTACACACTTGCAATTTTAAAACCAACAAATTCAACGCATCTTTAAAGACATGTTTTTATGTAAGTTGTGTTGTATACAAGCAAGTAAAATTGTATTAATGTAAAAAATAAATTAAAACTTTTAAAAGATGTGCGAGAGATAGTATGAGCAATTTGGTTCTCTTGCAAGTTGCTCCACGTCCCCGTACTCCTGCCATGCTCTTTGTCGGTTTTGTGTGTTGCCAAGCTGCCGTATGTTGCCAAGTGTTGTGCCAAGTTGCCGTGTGTGTTGAGCAAGGTGGAGGGAGGTGTCCGAGGTTGTGAGTGATACGAGTGGACGCGTATCAAGACTCACCGGGCATTGTCAAGAGGCGTTCGATGAACCGCTCTGTGGGGCGCCGGGCGGTCCGTGTGTGTTTGCCTACGGGCTGTGTGTGTTGTAATTGGGCCGATAGCGCCAGGCCGTTGGGCCGCTCTCATTGTAAACCGTTTATCGGCCAATCCAATATTAATAAAGCTATTGCTACTTTCATAACTCTTGTGTTGGCTCATTGTGTGGGTGTTCATCTTGTTCATTGCTCATTGTGTGCTAACCTTGCGTTGTGTGCTTCCGCTATATAAATACAAACATTGTGCTTGGCTTGTCTGTTTGCTCGGCTTGTGCGGTACGAACACTTGGAGGCGTAGTCCACGCCGCCTAAGTGGGACTTAGGAGCTGTGGTGCCGTGTAGGTAAGGATTGATCACCCTGACCCTACATCAGTTGGTATCAGAGCTACTTTGTCGCTCGTATCCTGTTTCCGTTTGTGCCTGCAAGGAAGTTGTTCCGCAATCGGAATTTCTTCTAGTTTCGCCTTGTGGCAAGTCAAACCTTAGGTGATTTAGGTTTTGTTTCCTAAAAGGGTTCGAGCTTACCCCTTTTGTTAGTGTTTTGAAAAGCTTTACAGGGTCTGTACGTTTAGTACCCCTTTTCTACTTGCTCCCTTCTTTGAGCAAGCGACCAGCTGGACCGGTCTAGTTTGTGAAAGCAATATGGCCGAGTCTGGACCCGAACATGAGCTGCCTTTGGATCCGCCACGAACGGGTCGCGAAGGAGCTGAGGGTGTAAATACTACTCGTGGTGGACGCCACGCCAGTAGGAACCATGCCATCGAGTCCCTCGAACAAAAAGTCTCGAAAAAATTTGAAAAGATAGAAGAACACGTTCATTCTATGGACGAGTCCTTAGGCGAGCTGAGGGCCCAGTTTGATGAGACGACGGAAGAGGCAGGACGGTGGCGCTCCTCGATGATAGAAGAAATGTCCGAGTTGAGGAGAAGGTTAGAGGACAGTCTGAATGCCCAGACAGCGTGGGAAACTTCACATGCCGATTTGGTTAAGTCCCTTGAGAAGGTCCAAGCAGAGACCACGTATTGCCGAGCAGCGGTAGTGGGTGCTTATGGTAGAGACCGAGGGCAAAGCAGTTCAGAGCAAAGGAAGAGACCACCGAAGCTTGTAGAGCCCAAGACTTATGACGGTGCTCGGGATGATCGTCTTTTGGATGATTTTCTCTGGGACGTCGGGCAATACTTGAAGAAGGTGGGTAGTCAGTCTGCTATAGAAGAAGTTGAAACGGCTGCCAGTTATTTGACAGGAATTGCAAAGACTTGGTGGCGGAACTTGGCAGAAGACATGGAAGAGAAGAGGACTTTGGTGAGAATTGAGAATTGGGAAGACTTCAAAAAGGCGCTCAAGGAACAGTTCAGACCAGCCAACTCCGAATGGGAGGCAATGAATAGACTGAGAGACCTCAAGCATACTGGGAGATTGCGAGATTATATCAAGGCATACCAGGACACGATGGTGTTAGTAAAGTCGTCAACCCCACAAGATAAGTTGATAGATTTTGAGAGAGGTCTCCAGAACTGGGCGAAGGTTGAACTTAGGCGTAGGAACCCCAAAGACATATACGAGGCTATTGCCATGGCATATTCGTTCCACGACTTCAAGCAAGAATCGGTCATGAAGAAGGATACTCATGATTCGAGCACCAAGACGAAGAGCTCTGGTGGCGGTTATAAGGATCAGTCGTGGAAGGCAAAAGGCAATGGTTCTCAAGGGGAGAAGTCAGGTAATTGGTCCTCGACGAGCACATCAGGGTCGAAGAAGCAGAATTCCAACAACAATAAAGGAAAGAAGTCATCCCAAAACAACAAAGGCGGTGACAAGAAATGGATGGATTGTTGGAATTGCCATGGCCCGCATCTACAGAAGGATTGTCCTCATCCACGCCGATTGATGGCAGCTGAACGAGCGAGAATGTGATGGAGCTCGAGGTTGGAGTCATCATGGGGCGGTGTTCAACGGTGGAGATGTCCAACGAGGACGAGGGGCAAGATGTGCAAGGAAGAAGGCCGAAAGGCAAGGGTGTATGGCAGCCCGTCCCAACAGGGGAGGCTATCCAAAACGGGAGGAACCCCGTAGTGGATGGGAAGAACGACCTGATGTTTGTGGAGGTGAAGGCGAAGGGGCAGACAGTTGTTGCACTGGTGGACCCGGGGGCTACTCACAACTTCATCAGTGAAAAGACGGCGAAGCGGTTAGGCCTCAAGTATTCAGGAGGAGGTGATAAGCTTCAGCTCGTGAGTTCTTCAACCATAAAGACCGTCGGTGTGGTAAAAGAAGTGAATTTTGAAGCCGACGAGTGGAAAGGGAGAGCCACGTTCTCAGTGTTGAAAATGGATGAATTTGAGATGATACTGGGACAGGAGTGGTTCAAGACGGAGAGAGTAGCAATCTTCCCACATCTGGAGTCGTTATTTATGTTCAACCCAGGGCAGACGTGCACTGTTAGGACCATTAGACGAAGACAGACGGCGAAGGAGCTAGTCGAACCGCCGAAGGTGCAAGGAAAGGGGAAGGGGCAGCTGTGCAGTGCGATGAGCATGAGAAGAGCATCTAGGAAGATGGGCAAGCAGCCAATGATGCTTGCTGCATTGGTAGGAGGTTGGGAGGAAGAGGAACAGAAGGTTCCAATCCCACCTGCCGTGGAGAGTGTACTGAAAAAGTACCAAGATAGGATGCCGAAAGAACTGCCACGGGAGTTGCCGCCTAGAAGGGCGATAGACCATCGGATTGAGTTGACCCCAGGGGCGAGGATTCCAGCAAGGGCTCCTTACCGGATGAGTGGGCCAGAGATGGTCGAATTGAAGAAGCAGTTGGAGGAGTTGTTGGCAGCTGGGTATCTTCGTCCTTCGCGCTCACCTTTTGGAGCGCCAGTCCTGTTCGTGAGGAAAGCAGATGGGAGCTTACGTTTGTGTGTGGATTATAGAGCGTTGAATAAGCTAACCATCAAGAACAGTTATCCGCTTCCACGAATAGACGACTGTTTTGATCGCCTAGCAGGGGCGAAGGTGTACACAAAATTGGATTTGAGATCCGGGTACTATCAGGTAAGAATTGCTCCGGAAGACGTCGAGAAGACGGCCTGTGTCAAAGTATGGGTCGTTTGAGTTTCTTGTGATGCCGTTTGGTTTGTGTAATGCGCCGGCCACGTTTTGCACTCTTATGAACGACATTTTTAGACCATTGTTGGACAAGTCAGTGGTGGTCTACCTCGATGATATATTGGTTTACTCAAAGAACATTGAGGAACACAGGAAACACTTGGCAGAGGTCTTCGACTTGCTACGAGAGCATCGCCTGTATGTGAAGAAAGAGAAGTGTGCCTTCGCTCAGCAAGAAGTGAAATTTCTCGGGCATGTGATTGGACAGAGTAACATCAAGCCTGACCCGAAGAAGTTAGAAGCGATTAGGAATTGGGAGTCGCCGAAGAACATACATGGTGTACGCCGTTTTTGGGACTTGCTAATTTCTACAGGCGATTTGTGAGCAGATTTTCGAAGCTAGCATCACCTTTGACAGATTTATTGAAGAAGGATCAGAAATGGGATTGGTCAACTAAGTGCCAAGCAACGTTTGAGCTGTTGAAAGAGAAGTTAACATCCTCACCGGTGTTAGCCCTGGCAGACTTCAGTAAGCCGTTTGAAGTGCATGTGGATGCTTCGGATTTTGCCATTGGGGGAGTGCTCATTCAGGAAGGGCACCCTGTTGCTTTTGAGTCTAGGAAGTTGAACGATGCGGAGAGGAGATATCCCACGCATGAGAAAGAGATGACCGGAGTAGTGCATTGTTTGAGGACGTGGAGACACTATCTTCTCGGTGCACATATTGTGGTCAAAACGGACAATGTGTCCAACACGTTCTTTCAGACTCAGAGCAAGTTGACTGGCAAGCAGGCCAGATGGCAAGACTTTCTAGCTGAGTTCGACATGGACATCGTGCATACCGCAGGAAAAGAGAATGTGGTGGCGGATGCACTCAGTAGAAAGCAACAGTTGGCAGTGTTGACAATAGCAGCAGAGAGCCCAGCTTCTACCCACGGTGAAAGTAAGATTGTACTTGGGGAGGAGTTGTTGGAAAAGATAAAGGAAGGGTTGGTTCACGATCCTCAAGCGGCTGCATTGGTTGATACTGTGAACGATGAGACTCGAAGAGGCCGGATGAACAAGTTCAGCATGTTGGATGGAATGCTATGGTTCAGTCAGGACCGGGTCTATATCCCTAAGTGGGGGAGTCTCCGCCGAGACTTTATAAAGGAATGTCATGATTCTATATGGGCGGGGCACCCTGGGCAACAGCGTACTTTGGCGTTGTTGGAGAGGGGACTGTACTGGCCTAAGATGAAGAAGGATGTCAATGAGTATGTCCAATCTTGTCTTATTTGCCAGCAGGATAAAAGTGTGTATCGGCTACCAGGTGGTTTGTTACAACCTCTTCCTGTTCCAATCAGGCCGTGGGCCAGTGTGAGTATGGACTTTATCACTGGCCTACCCAAGTCGAAAGGGTTTGGATCGATCATGGTAGTGGTAGACCGATTTTCTAAGTATGCAGTGTTCACCGCCTGTCCGGCACCATGCCCAGCAGAGATGGCCGCAGAGTTATTCTTCAAGAATGTGGTCAAGTATTGGGGGGTACCATTGAGTATCATTTCGGACAGGGACACTCGTTTCACGAGTCGGTTTTGGCAGAGGCTATTTCAGCTGATGGGTACGAAGTTGTTGATGTCTTCAAGGTTTCATCCTGAAACAGATGGGCAGACAGAGAGAATCAATGCCATCTTGGAGACGTATCTTCGACACTTTGTACATAGCGACCAATTAAATTGGCCGGATCTACTCGACATGGCACAGTTTTGCTACAACAGTCAGAAGAGTAGGTCGAGTAAGCACTCACCGTTCGAGCTAGCGACGGGGCAGCAACCATTGTCGCCCCACACTGTGCTTGGAGGATATCTGAAGGGGTGCGCATCAGCTACCGACTACATGAAGCAGTGGCAAGAAAGGGTGGACTTGGCGAGACTTCATCTGTTGAAGGCTGCTGAAAGAATGAAGAAGTTTGCAGATGGAAGTCGACGGGCCGTAGAGTTCAGTGTTGGGGACAAGGTCTTGCTACGGATGGAACCTGAGGTTTTCAAAGCCAAGAAGGGGAAGTCTAAGGCCTTGATCCGCCGATATGACGGTCCGTATAAGATAGTAGCTAGAGTGGGCAAAGTTGCCTATAGACTGGAGTTACCATCACACATGAGGGTCCATCCGACCTTCCATGTGAGTCAACTGCGACAATTTTATGCTGACGAGGCGGAGCCAGAAAGAGGTGAACCGAGTCGGCCTCCTGCGAATGTGATTGATAAGCATGAACGGGAGGTGGAGCGTATATGGGATATGAAGACAGTTGGCTGGGGTAACAGACAGCACAGGGAATTCTTGGTCAGTTGGAAGGGTGAAGAATCCGACAACTGGGAACGAGAAGAAGCCTTGTGGAGTGCGAGAAAGAAGCTGCATGCCTTCCTTGAGAAGAGGGCTGCAGACCCACTCTATAACTACTAGAGCTCAGTTCTTTCCCCAAGGGGGAGATGCCGAAGTGTTCAGTGTGGGACCTGATGATCAGAGGGCTGCAGACCAGATGTTCAGAGGGACCTGTTACTGTCGACGAGGGCGTCGACCGCTTAAGTGGGGGAGAATATGAGCAATTTGGTTCTCTTGCAAGTTGCTCCACGTCCCCGTACTCCTGCCATGCTCTTTGTCGGTTTTGTGTGTTGCCAAGCTGCCGTATGTTGCCAAGT
Organism: Wollemia nobilis; assembly: GCA_028583015.1. Taxonomy (NCBI): domain Eukaryota; kingdom Viridiplantae; phylum Streptophyta; class Pinopsida; order Araucariales; family Araucariaceae; genus Wollemia; species Wollemia nobilis. Next base: position 7,286,331 of record JAQPPZ010017259.1, on the reverse strand, counting down.
GCTGTGCCAAGTTGCCGTGTGTGTTGAGCAAGGTGGAGGGAGCTGTCCGAGGGTGTGAGTGATACGAGTGGACGCGTATCAAGACTCACCGGGCATATTTCAAGAGGCGTTCGGTGAACCGCTCTACGGGGCGCCGGGCGGTCCGTGTGTGTTTGCCTACGGGCTGTGTGTGTTGTAATTGGGCCGATAGCGCCAGGCCGTTGGGCCGCTCTCATTGTAATCCGTTTATCGGCAATCCAATATTAATAAAGCTATTGCTACTTTCATAACTCTTGTGTTGGCTCATTGTGTGGGTGTTCATCTTGTTCATTGCTCATTGTGTGCTAACCTTGCGTTGTGTGCTTCCGCTATATAAATACAAACATTGTGCTTGGCTTGTCTGTTTGCTGGCTTGTGCAGGTACGAACACTTGGAGGCGTAGTCCACGCTGCCTAAGTGGGACTTAGGAGCTGTGGTGTCGTGTAGGTAAGGATTGATCACCCTGACCCTACATGAGATAGTATGAGGTATGAGGTGTTACGTTGAAGTATGTGAGTCGAACAACTTAACCGTTGTGGTTGCGGGGGTAAAGGTAAATAATTTATTGAGAAATAATAATTACAATTCTGCTTTTGAACTCTTGTCGGCTAAGCATAACTTTAAATAAATAACTTGTCGTACTAGAAACTAAAAAAGCTTGAACTTCGGTCCAGCGCATGATCCATTCTTTAAATAAAAAATTTTAAGTAATTATTTTCTTATAAATTCAAGTGAAAGTAATAAACAATTTTGAATTGGGTGGATTGGTAATTGGTTAGGTACTTACCTAGAAGAGATCTAGGTTCAAATCTTGGGGCATGTCTATTTGCAAAGGTTAGTCTGATCCAAATCCTCTAAGTGTACGTTAAACCGAAGATGGTATGAATCCCAAGTGACTGGTGGTCTTCTTCATGTCAGGTTATAAAATAATGAGATGGTATAGGTTTGTTGGGGGGCAACCCTTGTAGTTTGAACGCACTTACTAAAAATAGTGTGGATGTAACCAACTCCCCTTATGTATAAAAAATAATAATAAACAATTTTGAATTATATAATTTATGGAACTATATTATAATAATTGTTTTAATAAATATAAAATTAAATGAAATTATTATTTTGTTGATAAAGAAATATTTTTATTTCATCCCAATGATAGGGACGAAATAATTACGAACGTGACAATTTTTGGGAGAAGGGAGGAATTGCCCATAAGGGTTTGAAGACCTCGGCGTTTTGTGATTAGGAGTTGTTTGAATCACTATTATGTGGGAAGGTGGAGATAGGACAAACAAATAACAGTGAAGATTAGCAGGATGAGCTAGTGGAGTTGCAAGAATTTGCAATCGTCATTGGAAATGAAGACCTCTCGAATGTGGTTTTGAGAGGATATGTTGTATACAAGGAAAATAAACCGATGGTTTTATCTTATTGCAGTTATGAGTCCTCCTCTGATATGTCGTTTAATAATTAGGTGTAGCAATGCTTTTTTGTACATTTTTTATGAATTCTCTAATTAGGCATTTAGCCTTCATGGGATTATAAGCATGTATATTTGAAGACACTTCAAGGTTGTGGCCGTGTATGGAAGGTCTTGCAACTATTTAATTTGGTTTTTGTTCAATAAAATTTAGTTTTTTTTGGTCAAAAATATAAATAAATATTTTTATTTTAAAAAAAATATTATATCTTGAATTGAAACTGAGTTATTTATATGAATTATCTTTTATATAAAAGGTTTAGGTTTAAGTCTCGATAAATATACAAGTCCAATATGTATGAGTGGTAGGTGCTTGACCTCAAATAAGTTGTCTTAGACTCTATAAACTAAAATCAATGGTAACCAATTAAAAAAGTTTAAATAAACTACTAAAGACTAAAAAAACATTTATTTCTAAGTCTAATCCTCGTAGAATAGTGTAGATACATTCTATATAAGTAACATAAAATAACGTCTTCTTACCTATAAATAGGGAGCACATGAGAGTATAGAAGGATCTAGGCTTTGGCTTCTTTTTGGGAGGTCCAAGGTTCAAACCTCACTCAGTATGAGGGGACTAGGACCTTTCATAAAGTCCTGTGTAAACTCATTGAAAAAATATTATTATCCCGAACCCTTAACTAAATCGGAAAAAAAAAAAGTGTAAAAGATCCAATATGATCGTAATCGAGTAGGAATCATGGACCTTAAAAGCAAATTTAATTTTTTATATAAGTATACAAACACTATAAATATTGTTATGTATGGATACATAGGGGAGTTGGTGCAAACACTTTATATAACCTTTATGGCATTGTCAAACAAAAATATTAATTTTATATAGAACTTAACAACTTTCAATAAATGCTCAAAGACAATTGAACAAAAGTTTAGAGCTACTTCAAGTGTGATCAAGCCTTATAGTTCTTGTTACATATTTTTGGAGAACTTCAAAAAATAATGAATTATCAATTTTAGGTAATAAGAAAACAAAGTTACTTAAGGAAGCCTGATTGGAAGTAAGGATGTCCATCCTTTTTGTCTATCAAGAACAAAAAGGAAAACAAACCTATGATAATCTTTATGTAGACAACAAATTTTTCTCAAAATGATTACTAAAGATGACATGAACAAGCATGATATAATGGTTCTTGAAACCAAAAGTCTAATATGTAAGTTCAATACGTACTAACCAAGTTTTTTGAAAATTCAAAAGTTAGATTGAAAGGAAAGGTCACTTATGATAATGAACTAGCTGAACTCATCATGATTAGGGACCATACTAAAAAATAAATATTTTTATTTTCAAATGTATTTTCTTTATATTTTATGTAGTGTGGTATGGACCTCTTAAAACCTTCCTATTATCGGTGCTTCGTTTCTTTGGCCTATATACACATAGCCTTTGTAGAAGCATCATCTAAAGTGTGAAACAAAATCAAAGCCAATTCTTTTTTAGTATATTTTAATATCACACTTTCTTCCTCATTGGGTATATTTTAGCAAAGTAAGCTACTTATAAAAATTTTTAGTGTAATTTGAAATATTGTCCTTGACATTGATGAAGGTATTGTCATTTTATATGATGTTGTCATTCCTATATATAATAGGATAAAACATCTTCTTCAATGGATCTATAAACCCTTCCAATTAGTGATTGGAACTTTTCTTTGTTGATGTAGTTTTCAACAAATAATTTTCCCACTAAAACAATACAAACTCTAATAAATTAAGATGGAAAAATTAAATTTTTAGCAAATCAATAAAATTTTGACAACTAAAAAGCTTATAATTGTCATATCTAGTTGTTCAATTTCTTTACATTCATTTACCCATCAATTGACTAAATAACCAATTTTGCCTTAGTTTGGATTGGATTTACAATTGTGTTGACCTCATTCAACTATGGCTCCAGAAACCCATTTGGATTAATTTATGACTTACCCAGGTCTGAAATTGTTCCTTCTTCACTAGTTGGTTGATTCTTCATTGAAATTACCAATCGAGTCACCAAATTTTGCATGACTCAATGGTTGCTTATATTTGAAAAAATCTTACTTATGTGGTTTCCTCTTCTTTTTTAGATATTGTTATTGCTTTTAATGGTGTTTACTATTAACCATGTACAATAGTTATTCAAGTTCTAATATCAAATTTATCTAGATATTTTAATATATTTAGCATTTTTTCTTATTCTACAATACTTTGTCATACTCTATAATAATGAAAATAGGGAAAATTAGGAGAAAACAATGATTATAAATCAACAAAACTAGAAAATTTTGATATTGTTATATACACAAGGAATGTTATAGATTCTATGTGAAGGAGACAAGCTAATTTCTCATGGTAGACTTGCACATAAAATTCCACTTAAAAGTATTTAAAAAACAATGAGAACTTTGTTGAAGAAGAGAAATACCCTAACTAAAGACTCCTAATTGAAATGGACATAGCTACAACATGGATGTATACATTTAATTTATAAAAAAATCAAAATAATGAGAATAAATCAACTATTTATCAGATGTCCACCTGAAATATTAAGTGTTGTGTGTCAATAGTTACGTGTTTATAAGCAAGATTTATGATTCAAAGAAGCTCCTCAATCTAGTGTCAATTCTCTAACTTACAAATTTCAATACTATAAATTTGAGTTGACAAGTAATATGCAGTTGATTAAGTCTATAATAATTATTAAATTTTAGGGGCTTTCCCATTATTTATCTTAGGGGGTTGCCCCCTAAGGGGCCTAGCAAATGGTCTGGTGCTTTAACGATAAAAAAATTTGAAGGCTGAAGGAGCATGGAAGGCTAGAGGATGAAGGAGAATGGAAGGCTGGAGGCTGAAGGAGCCTGGAAGGTTGAATGATGAGTTGATATTTGTATTGTCAAGGCTAAAGAAGCATGGACTATTGGGTTGGCTGAAGGAGCTACATCAAAAGGTTGGGATGTTGGGTGGAAGGCTAGGATGGCTGAAGGAATGTGGAAGGTTGATAAGGTTGAAGGAGCGTGGAAGGTTGGGTTGGTTGAAGGAGCTGCAATGGAAGGTTGGGATGCTGAGTGGAAGGTTGGAAATGTTGAGAAGGCTAAAGGAGAGTGGAAGGCTTCTTATAATGAGAAAAATAAAATTGCAAAGTGCAAAGGATTAGGGTTTTTTCTAAAAAATATCTCATCTTTTAGGAGCCATATCTTCATGAAGAGTTATATGATTTAGTTGATTCTTGGACCAACTTGTGTAGAATTTGAATAGCTTTAAAAAAGAGTGGTCATATGCAAAAATTCAAGCAATATTGAGGGAGATACAACCCTGTGAAGTCAACCATTCGGAACAAGAGTAGTGACGATTTTCAAGTCGCGAAAAATGAAATTGTAAAGTGTGAAGGATTAGGGTTTTTTCCTAAAAAATATCTCATATTTTAGGAGTCATATCTTCGTGAAGAGTTATTTTATTCAGCTAATTCTTGGACCAACTTGTGCAGAATTTGAATAACTTTAAAATGAGTGGTCATATGCAAAAATCTAAGCAATATTGAGGGAGATACGACCATGTAAATTCAACCATTCGAAACAAGGGCAGTGATGATTTTTCAAGTCACAAAAAATGAAATTACAAATATTTGCCAACTAGGGTTCGAACAATAGGAAGAGCAATGAAGGGCTATGACTTTAGCGAGGAAAGAAACTAGCAATTCAAATTTGGTATAGCAGACTATGATAGTGCAATGTTTTAGAAATATTACTCTACTAAGATGTAAGACATAGAAAATAGAGGTGTAGTTTTGGCATTATGAAGGCTGCTATAAGAAAATTTCAAGAAAGATGCTAAAGTCTGGAGTAATTGTATTCATACAAAAATTTGAAAATATCTAGAAAATGAAAATCAAGAATTCAGAAATTTTATGTAAAATGATGTAGGTTTATAGCTATAACATCTCAATTGATATGAGAAGTGTATCTATTTGTAAACTCTCAAGCTCTAAAGAAGAGAGATGTAATTTATCAAGGGTGGGGGACCCGAGTACAACCCCTTATTATCCAACAAAAAAAGGGCTAAATTTTAGAAAATTTAAAATTTGATTGTTTTAGAATCTTTTCAAAAGTTTTGAAAAATAGATAAACGTAAACTTAAATATAAAATGTATCTTTTAGAAATAAATTTTTAATAGAAAGAGGAATTTAGAATATTTCTTTTAGATTTTTTTTAATAATTAGACGAAGAGTTTTCTAGATAAATTAATATCTAGATTTTTATTTTTAGTTGTGTAACACCTTTTTTTCTTTTGCTAGAGAAAAAGGAGTTGTACTCTAGTCTCCCAACCTTGAAAAAGTACTACTCTCTCCTTTAGAGCATAAGGGTTTAGAAACAGGATTCAATTCTCATCTCAATTGAGTTGCTATAAGTAGATAGATACCTACATATTTTTCATAAAAAGTTTTTTTTTTATTTTCTAAAATATTCTTTGTAATACAAATATTCCAAAATTTAGCATCCTTCTTCTTGACATTTTCCTGTAGCATCCTTCATAATTCTAAAACTCTACCTCTACTATCTACGCACTACATCTTAATAGAGTAATATTTCCAAAACATTGTGCTATCATAGTTCACTTTATCAAATATGGATTGTTAGTTTTCTTCCTAAAGCATAAGTACAACCACAAGAACTGTAATAAATAGTTTATATGAAAATATATTAATATTATAACATATAACAAATATTACCAATGGAAAATATTAATGTAATTTTTAATCATTATTTGATTGAGATAATCAACATTTTCTTGTTAGCTTCAACTAAATTTACTACCTTTAACCATGAAAAAGAGAATTTAACTTTACGATCCTTTATTAAAACCCCTCTATTGGCTAGCTTATCTACATGTTTGTTCACTTTCCTTAACGTATGTGTAAATTGGATTTCTTCAAAATCTATACCAATGTCTTGTAGTTCTACAATGATCTCTTGTGTGTTCCATAGAGCCTTTGCTTTCCTCAAAATTACATTTATTACTATTAGTGAATCACCTTCATCCATATTTTGTTTCATTTTATTTGTCTGCTTATTATTAACCCTTCCAAATACTCCTAAGGTTCAACTTCATTATTTGTATTAAATCCACTATTGAAAGTGTAATGTGATAAAATCTCACCCCTTTTATTTCTAATTATTCCTCCTCCCCCTGCTAGTCCTATATATTCTTTAGATGATCCATAAAAATTCAATTTGATCAACTCCACTTTTAGTGGCTTTCAATTTATATTATTTGCCTTCCTTTTGTTTCTCTTGTAACCAACATCATAATTCCATTTGAGGAATTGAATCCATATATCAAGGCTATCTGCTTCAAGATTAGGAATTTGGTGAATTGATAGGGTTGGTTTAGACTCCTCTATGGCTAAACAAATCTTCCTTTTAATTACCTCTAAACTGCTTTACTTTCCTTTAAATATTTTTCTACTCCTTTCCAACCATACAGTCCAAAGTATTGTATCTTTTGATGTATCCCAGATTATTTGTAACACCTCACTTTTAAAAGTGCTCTACCATTGCTTTAACCATTCTTCAATTTTACCATTCATCACCATGCATTTACCAAACATATTAATAATCCATTGTCATAGTTCCTAGACTATTGAAAAGTGTCCCAAGAGATGGTCTATACTCTCCTCCTCCTTTTTATATAGAACACATTGTGAGGGGCCATGAAAACCCCTTTTCATTAGGTTATCCCAGGATAAAAAATTTCTATGACCTACTAGCCATACAAATATTTTGAATTTTGGAATTCTTGGGCTATCCCAAATATTTCTCCAAATTCTTATAGTATTCATATTTTGTTGATGCTTTACATTATATCAGCTTCTTTTTGTGTATTCTTCTAAGTTACTCAACTCCCAAATTAGATTATCCTCTGCTCCCCTTAAAGTAATCACTTGTGTTATCTTTTTGCTCAAATACCTCCTAGCAACAATGTCCGATATACTTGTAAAAGAATCCTCTTTCCATTTGTATATTACTTCTTGATCCTTATACATAATGTTTGAAACCCTATCACCATATTTATCTTGAAGTAATCTAATCCATGGTTTCAAAATTGGATCTAGATTTAGTGGTTTTTTATAACATCAAGTATCCATACAAATAAAACATTTCTCTAGTTTTTGTCACCCATCTTAGACCTTTAATCATTAGATCAATTATTATTTTTAAATGTTCCATAGTGCAAAACTATATTTGGTAGTGAGAATGCAGTAAATATTAAGCTCGGGTTATTAGGCTCAACATACTCAAAAGAATTCTTACCCATTATCTTTGACTCTCTTTGTATAGTCTCCAAAATACTTTTCCCCTTAGAGCTAAGTTTACATCTATAAGAACTCTTAAACTGAGACCTCCCCTAGTTTTATCATCATATACCTTGCTCCATTTCACCAAAGGAAATTTCCTTTTATCATGTAATCCTAACCACAAAAATGATTGCATAATATAGATTAAACTATTTTCTACCGATTTTGGCATAATATACAAGGACATATAATATGTTGGAATGACCTATAAGACTAATTTAATTAGTTGCACTCTTCCTGCTAATGATAACCATTTATCTTTTTATGTTGATAGGTTATTCTAAACTTTATAACTGGATTCCAAAATTCTATCCTCCTCTTAAATAAGGGTGACCCTAGATATTTTGGTGGTAAATTCATCTCCTCCATTTGAAGTAACTTGAATATTTGTGCTTTGAATCTAGCTAGAATGTTTAAGAAGTAAGTTTTAGATTTTGTCCTATTAACTTTCTACCATGATGCTCTTTCATATTCTTTTGATAAGTTATTCAAAGATCTAGCCCCATTTTTTTCTACCCTCCCAAAAAAGTGTTGTATCGTGTATAAACTATTGATAAGTGATGTTTTCAATGTTATTACTAGCCTTAAGTTCACTTATTAATCCATATTTGTATGCCTTCTTCAAGTTTCTTCTCAATACCTCTACCATAATAATGAACATATATGGTGATAGAGGATCTCCCTATCTAAGACCCCTCTTGGCTTTAAATGATTATGTTACTAGCCCATTGACCAACACTAAATATGATAATATAGAGATACAAAATTTAATCCATCTAACTTAGTTCTTTTAAATTCCACACTTAACTAATACTACAAAAAGAAAATCCTATTAAACCTTATCATATGATTTATTCATATCAAATTTTAAGATCATTGTTCTCTTTTTTTAAAAAGCTATTGAACACATTACTTGATGAGCTACTATGATCCCATCTAGAATTTATCCCTTTCACAAATCCTCCTTGCTCTTCTAAAATAATTTTGTCTAATAGTTGTCTTAACCAATTTGCCACCACTTTGGAGATTATCTTATACACCATAGGCTTATGGGCCTAAATGAATCAAAAAATTATGCATCTATATTTTTTGGAATTATGGTAAGATATGTTGCATTTATTTTATAATGTATGTATTGTTTTACCCTAGATTGTTCCACTACCATGGATAAATAATCCTTTACTATTTACTATTTATGATAATATAATGTTGTAGAGAGTCTATCTAGACATGGGGCTTTATCCTTATCAAAAGAGAAAAGAGTTGAATGAACTTCTTCCAACATAATAGGCTCCATTAGTTTATGATTGTCTTCATCTATTATAATTGAAGGTACTTCTTATTGTAATTTATTGTTAAGAACTTCAATATATTTTGATTCTAGAATATTTTGGCAAAAAAAACTTACCTCATTTTTATTTTGCTCTGATCTTCAATCCAAACCCCTTCTATTGATTTAATTCTACTTGTAGCACCCTAAAATTGGCATAGTTAAACCCTTAGTAAAAAGATAAAATTTGAATTTTAACCTCGAAACCGCTCGTTAACCGCCTGTTACCCGCTCCCCTCATTTTCCGTGCCATTTTTAGGATTTGTTTTGACCATTGGATGATATCGTCGACGATCAGATGAAATCATCCTAGATCTGATGAATTTGTCTGGAATAGAACGTCCAGATGATTTCGTCCCAAAACCAAATTTTCATAATTAGCTTCTGTTTCAACAGCTTCTCTAACTTGGGCAGAAAGCATGTCTGCACGGTTAGAGTCTCCCCCATTGGAGATCTCCCAAATTGGGGTGATCTCCAACCTCCTAACCTCTCCCTAAATCCTATATAAACTTAGGATTTTTCTTGACTTCCCCCTAGCTGATTTTCCCTGCAACTTTAGTTTTTCGTGCATTAGAACACCTTCACACCATTGTTTGAGTTGTGTATTTCAAGTTTTTCTTGCAGGAATTTTACTGTTTTTCAGCTGGAGCAAGCTCGGATCGTCGTTGGCGATTCTAGACGATTTCGAACGATCCTATCGCATATCGACGACGATCTCGTACGATTGGAGGTGATATCGACTACAATTTAGATTGGGGGCAATTAGAGCTCAGAGTTTGCATTTTTTTATCTTCTCTCTTCATTTCCTTATGCATTAACTTAGTTTATTCTATTTCTGCATTCTGGAGTTCACCTCATTTAGCATAGATGCATGATAAAGTTAAAATAAATTATTAAATTAATGCATTTCCTTTAATTTTTATCTGGATTTATCATTTAGGCAAGTTTACTATTATTTCTATCATTTTCCCTTGCTTTTGCAGTTGCATTTTTGGTCTTTGGTATCTGTTTCTGTGATTGCAGGTTTCTGACGAATTCGTCAGGTCGACGACGATCTCGTCTGATCTCAAACAACCGACTGTGATCTGAGATGATTCTATGCAATTGTAGATGATCATGTAAGATTTGAGATGATCTAGACTTCTACAAACTTCAAAATCTTCATCAGATATCCAGAATCAAGTACATTCTATCTTATTTAGCACACTTTCTGTGTTTAGCACTTATTCATGTTTTTTGTATCCATATAAATCAGCATTGGCATATAGAATAGCTAAGATTCATCTTGGACAAACATAGGAATTGAATGATTGAATATAAAAATGAACACATCAAATCCATTCTCAACCTAGGCATGGAAACTGCCACTCAAAGTTTCCTGGTGAACCCACCATCCATCGAAAATTCACCTTTATACCCCTCCCCCGAGAGGCGCGACCTTCAAAGGGCCTCTCAGTTCGAGGTATTGTCCCATCCTTCTCGTATTCCCCTTCCGAGCGCGGATCCTATAGCCTGAAGGTGAGGATGCGAAAAATTTGGAGCGATACATTTTGGTGAACCCGACGTGAAAACTAAAAACCTTTTGAAAACAAAAAAAAAGGGAGAAGATTGTTAAGATTGCATATCATATTTAGATGGTAGATTATAATAAAAGATGAGTTGTCACCATTAATGTTGAAAATCAATTAGCAGCCATAGATATTACCTCTTTGCTTAGAGTATCTCAAACATATAGAGTCCCGCCTTTATAGGACGAACTTAATAGGAGATTGGGTATTATTTCATCTAGGTCGACAGAACTTAGGAAAATTAAGAGGTTTGTCCTAAATAGAATCCTGGATCCTGATCAGGTGACTTTGTACCATGAGCTTCAGAGAGCTTGCCATAGGTGGTTAGCTGATAAAAGAGCACTTGTGTCTTTCGAGTTGTACACCTTTGAGGAATACCTCAACAACGCAGTTGTAGTACATAAATTTCTATCTCATATAGAGGATCAAGAGGTCGTTCTTACGAAAAGAAAGAGATGGAATAGAGTTCTTAGAGCTGTGTTATATCGAGAGTATTGTCATGAACTTTATTTCTATAAGTTAGAGTCTGAAACAAATAATATCACCATAGCACACTTTGTCAAATTCTTGAAAAACCATTTCCAATTTGAAGAGGAGCATTTCATGACTCCTGATGAACTTGATCCTATTAATGATATCCATAAACTATTTATAGAGAACTAAGCCATTCTTTTATTATTATTATTTCTTGCATTTAGTATGATGTTTGCTGTCTTTATAATATTATTAACAAAACAAAAATATAACAAAAATTAAAACATTTTCTTTTAAGTATTATAGTAGGTATATAATTAAAATATATACCTCCCAAACTTGCATATATATATATATATATATATATATATATATATATTTGCTAAAATCTAAGTTTAAGCATAATGACTAGACTTAGGAATGGAAAACAGATCGAAGTAGAAGAAGATTGGTTAGGAAAACCATTAAATAACCCAGATGTCCTTCCTGAAGACCCAATTAAGGAAGAAGGAATCCTAGATCATCAAGAAGAAGAGTTTGCTGTAGGAAATGAACAAAAAGAAACTGTTAGAGAGGAAGGATCCTCATCCCCTAAAATATCTTTGGGAGGAGCTATTACTTTTGAGAACATGGAACATTTCTAGAAGTTCCTCAATACTAATATTGGCGCTCTTAATAGAGCAGTCCATATGGACAAGGATCAAATTAGTGACACTCAAGCAACCCTAGAAGAAATATATCACACACGCACTAATCCCTTGTCCTTTGTTGATCAAGAAAGTGATCAATCTGGACCATCCAATTTGGATATGGCCGTTATAATCCATAACATGCAACAACAACAGGTTACCCAACCACCTAGAGTTCCTGTTACCAAGCCTAGAGTTATTCCCACACAAAAGAAACCTTCATTCACTGCTCTATTTTGCCAAGCTATTGATCAACATATCTCAAATCAACAAAAGCCCAAAACAAAACCAAACACCAATTTCCAACAATCTGGGATACAACATAATGCTACTACAAATCTTCTTCATAATACTCTCCCTACCAACCATTTGCATAATAGCAATATAGCATCTAATCCTTACGTCATGCCATCATACGCTCACAAATCCCATACTCATGTACCACCGAACCAATATGGTGGACAAACTAGTAATCTGGAAGCCATGGTGAAATAGTTAGTCTCCCGCATGGACCAGATAGATCCCTACCGTCCCTCGTACAATTATCGAGAGATGTGTAGTCAGCCTTTAGATCCTATAGTTGTAGCACAGCCATATCCTAAACACTTTCCTATGTCTTTCCTACCTATATACAAAGGAACCGAAGATCCTATAGAGCATCTTCGTATGTTTAGGATAGCATGTCATGATATATCACATGATGACTTGTTATTACTAAAAATGTTCCCAAAAAGTTTAGGAGGAATGGCATTAGAGTGGTATTATCAATTACCCATTCATTCTTTGAGGAATTTCGAAGAAACAACCGAGTCTTTTGTTCATCAATTTAGTGCCTACATCGAAAGGCATGTAACCATTAAATATTTGTACAAATTAAAACAAGACAAAGATGAATGTTTTGCTGATTTCCTAGCTTGGTGGAGATAGTTGATAGGAAAATTGCACTTTGTGTTACCTTATCGAGAAATGTTGGATATCTTTATCAATAATTTACAAGAACAACTATCCTATGAGTTATCAACTTCTACCTTGACCACCTTCGATCAAGCTATAGACTTAGCTCGAAGAGTGGAAGATGCTCTCATTAGGAGAGGTCAACTTAAAAACAAAGACGATGAGAAAACATCCAGAAATCAATATAAGAATAAACAAGTTGTGGGTGATGGAGTCACTGATAGCAAAAACATTGCTAATGTTAATGCTATGAAAACAATGGAGAAGTTTATACTGAAACCTCCTGATAAACCACCTCAAGAATTTACTAGGTTAAATCAACCTCTATCAACCATTCTACCACAATTATTAGAATGAGGTTTGATCCAATTACCAAATATCCGGGAACCTGATCCAACTATACCCGGATACAGAGCTGATTTACATTGTGATTTCCATAGAGGACCTGGACATGCTACCAACTCTTGTAAAAGATTAAAACATAAAATACAAGACTTAATTGATAACAATGAGATGGAGGTGCAAGCCTTTCAACCTAAACAAAATCCTCCTAATAATGCTCAAAATAACATCCCCCAAAATCAGAATTAGAATGCCAATCAATCATTGGACATATTTCAACATCCTTTACCAAAGCATGGTAAAGAGGTGGCTAATCAAATTGAGCATCATAATGTTCCCCCTCCTACCCGATATGTAGGGACTATTAGTGGACATATACCTGATCATGATCTACAAATATTTGACACAACTTTATCCATGGTTATGACCAGACCTCTATATAATATTCGGACACCTAATCTTAGTGATACAGAATACGAGACTGAAAGTGACATGGAAATCACATCAAATCAATCGAATAGATTTGAAGATGAATCAGATGCTATTCAACCTATCACAAATTCTATGGTTCCGAAATAACCATTTCCAAGAAGAGTCACTACTAGACCATCTTCTCACCAATTAATTTCTAATGAACAAGCCATAAACGCTAGACCAAGACCCATTCATCATTCGCAAAATAATATTGTAGGTACCATCGGAGCTGTTACTAGACAACAGGCTCAAAACTCTCAACATGATCAAATGCAAAATAATGGATCAAATCCATTTGTTTTGAAAGTTCCTAATAAAGGGAATCATGCACCTAACGTTCAACCTAAACCTCCTTATAATATTAATGAACAATTATCAAATACTACAGCTAGAATTTCCCTTTTGGACCTTTTAAGATCTTCTCCTACACATAGGGATGAATTAATACTCACATTAAGCCAAATGATGGTACCACAAAATATTCAACCTGAAGCCATGGCTAATACTCTAATAACTCGTGAAGTTGATTGTATTGACTTTCGGGATAGAGATATATCGCAACATAGTTTACATAAGGATAACCCCTTATATATTACTGCCCTAATTGGAGATGTAGCAGTTAAACAAGTCTTGATTGATAATGGTTCATATTTAAACATTTGTACTTTTGACTTCTACCAAATATTTGGGTTTAGAAGTGATGAAATGAAAAGATCTGATATGATCATAAAAGCCTTCAATGACGAAACACAAGAAACATGTGGAGTTATTACCATCCCATTGCAAGTTGGTCCGAGAACCTTGGATACAACAATGTTTATTGTACATTGCCCTGCATCGTACAATAACTCTTGGATCGCCCTTGGATCAACGCGATGCGAGTTGTTCCCTCAACTTTACATTAGTGTGTTAAATTTGAATTTAAAAATCAGTTGGTTACCATTCATGGTGATCCCAGACCCTTTGATATGTGTGCTTTGGCAGAACCTGTTGGAGTTCAATTTTACCCTGCTCTGTCATCCACACATCCTAATTCTCATCATCCGTCTAAATGTGTGAAACACACACCCATAACATCATCTAATTTTTCTCCATCAACTCCACCTCTACATATAGTTCAACCATCTTCCGAACAAACCACATTAGGACCTCAAAAAGACCCTAATCCCACAACCAAGGCTTCTTGTTCTACTCCTATCACTTCTATCCCTATAATAGACTCATCCATCGACATATCTAAAACATCTACATCCACCAAAGGCATAGTTTATGCATCAGAAGATGTAGAAAATGTTCCTTCTACCTCTTATGCTCTTACTGATGAGCTCTTACCCGATTTATCTAACATTCTTATATAAAAAAAAACAAACGCTGCTATGCAAGATTCCCTTATTTTAAATAATTTACCACCCTCTCCTCGTACCTTGGGCCTCCCATAGCCTATGGGAAGTATTTACCAAGTCGGGAGTTGCGCTTTTATTTATAAGGGATATGACTAGGGTAGAATACCTAGAAACAAGACTCATTATGATGGTTATGCTCGATGTTATTTTACTAATGAGTATATTAAAAGACTTGCACTTTTACTAATGATCCTCTAGCTTTGCATGATGTCCCATCATCAACCCTTTGATGACACATCGAATGGTTTCATACATACTTATTAAGGTATCTTATCCTCAAGTACTATTTTTAAATTTAGCCATAATTGCTTGTCGACAGTGAGCATAATAGCAAAAAGAAAGAAATATTCTCATAGTTTCTTTTAGTAGATAGTTGGTTCAGAAAATAGTCAACATGTTTTATTATGAAGATGATCAATATGAGTTTTATGACTACTTTGTCTGGATTCCTTGAAATCTTCTTCGTCAAGAAGAAGAGTTGCAGAATTCTCTACAAGGTCAAGCTATTGAAGCTCACAATGCTCTCATATCTATGGATCATATCTATTGTGAGACTTCTATTTGGGATTCACACTATAATGTTTGTCTAAGAAATAATTCATAGTATTATTTTGCTAATAAAATCCCTTTAAGACATTTTGAATGGTTTGAAAGATTCTTTTGTTGGCCAAACTAGACCTTCCATGTTCAATTTGGAGAGTCTTGGTTATCTCCTATAAGAGATCCTTTAAATATTTCATTTGATTTTATGCCTAAGTGTTATCTAGATGTTGTTAAGAAATATGTTCCATTTGGGAAAACTACTTTTAATAGTGAGCTATATCGGAGTCTTCTCTATCAATGATATGTGCAAACTCACTTGCCTTGGGAAATTTAGAATAAATTTTCTCAGACTCAATGCTTGTCAAAAATGGATCTTCTCATATACGATCATCATGGTGCTCTTTGGCAATTTTATGTATTCAATAAAAATATAAAAATTCGCTACCATGTTCCATTTCCACGTGATATTTCTCTAGTTGAGGATTTTGATGACTCAAATTCTAGCTAAGAACATGGTGATGCCAACTATTGCAGGTTTATACACCAGTTTTCTTGTAATAATAATACCACATTTATGGTATAGTGGTTAGTTTCTAGTTTTAAATAGCGGAGCACACCTTATTACACTCGACCATCACCCGGTGGTTGGGTGGCATATTACTCTATGGTGGTGATATGAATTTGAGAGGTTTCAACCATGTTTTGTGATGTTTCAGGTGATGGTGTTTGGATGGTGACCACGAATTCTAGCATAATGGTCTTCCTCTCACCTTGTCTCTAGTTGAAAGCCATAAAGAGATTGTAACATTAATAAAAAATATAAATAAAGAAAATATTGTCTTATTTAGCTTTTGATATTAAATTTTCAGTAGTTAGTTTTCAATTGCTATGAACTAACTTACATGGTTCACTTCACACTTGTATCCCCACAAGGTGCACATAATATTCCATTTCTAGATATGGCTATAGCCTAGAGTTTTATCAATTAGCATGTTGCTAAGAATAGTTTAACAATCATGGTACAAGTGAACACTCTTTAAATTTGAACCAACCTATGGTTCTTCTTTCCCATATATTTTTCTAACCTAGACCTAACTAGAATCTATTAGTTAGCCTGGGCTATGTACCAACTGTAACAACACCAATTGTTAAGTAGGGGACATAATCATGATCTAAGACAAAGTTATTCCAAGAGGACTGTAAGTAAACAAGGCAACGATAATCAAGAGCTATTAAGACTTGGTCAGAGTCACTTTTGAGTAGAAGTGACCAGCTTCTATAAACCTTCATACCACACCGATGATATGAATACTTGCCTTGAATATGGAGAACCACACCAATGGTTAATCATCAATATTTTTTCCTACCCTCATCTCCATGATGGGGCTACTAAGATAAAAGAATCACTACATACGATCAAACTTACATAAGCCTTAGAATAATATTATTAAGCATGATTATCTTCTCTTATCCCTCATAAGATTTATTTAATCATCATTTCATTTAAGACATACCTTTGGTTATATATCTAATTTATTGAATCTTATCTCCATATGGTATTTTTATCATCATGGGAGCACCTACTCCACTTCTACATTTGAGCAGCGACTCATAATGTAAGGCTTTGCTTAGCTACAACTCAAGCCTAAATTGCCATCTGTGGGCTCCAACCCACTTTGAGCTCCAACTCGGTTTATATCATATTGGTTGTCCATTTACATATCATTACTTTAGACTTTACATATTTTAATATCTATGAGTGTTTGTGTAGTCATTATGACCCCATAAATCCATGCACATTACCATATTAATGAAGTACCACTAACATCTATTAGAATAACGTATATAACCAATGCATCATATTATTTAAGATTACATATCAATTATTCATTAAAACAACTTCTCATTGCAAAGTAAATAACTTGTGATAACCATTGAAGCAAAGCATATAATTTCATAGCATTATACAATAAATTAACTTCGTATTGGAAAGTAAACAACATTTAATAAGCATTATCACATTCATCTAAAAGTCTATTTTATCTATCTTTGCATGCTCATTACATCATAAGTAAATAACATCTTAAACACCATCTCAAATATTCTAATTACACATTTATAGTTCATTTTATCCACAACATATTAAAAAGTATATGCAATATTCATATGAGTAATAAAGCAAACCATAAATTTGAGTGACACAATATTTATCCTGGGAATCCTCACGGGGAATAAACCTAGCCTCAAAAATATGTCTTTTCCTCTCATTCATAAAAAAATGATGTAAAAATTACAATTCAGAAAGGCATCTCATGGATCCTTTCCTATACCATTTATACAAAATCAAGAAATCAAAATTTCTCTTGTCGAATCAAGATGCAAATAAGGAAACACCGATTTTATTTCTCTAAGCCATCAACATATTACCTAGGAATCTCATAAATTCTTAGGGTTATATGTTTATGAATGATCATTGAAGCCATATTAAGGAGAAATCTTCTTCGATTATTAAATAGGTAACCCCGTGCATTCCCTTGAGAATGAATTCCAAACCTTTCCCAATATTGATATAGAATCAATCCTTATTTCAGTGAATTAAAGTTCCATACCTTTAATTCATAAAATAATCATCCTTTCATTTATTTATTAAATTAAATCTAATTATTTTTTCATTAAAGTCTATAATAGATAAATAAACCATGACTATAGCCTCAAATCCCCTATTTAAAGATTATTATAACGAATATTCTCCACACGCAGGTTTTGGTATGTATCTTACTAATCCTTTACAAGTTGATTCTTCTATTAAATTATATGTCATTCCCAATTAGTCAAAGACTATACTGTCATAGCTATCCTAGATTACTTTGGTCGAACTCTATCCAATCTTAAAATGCATACCAATTTTACTTTATAATATTTAATGAGTCTCTGTTACCACAGGGGGTACACTACCTTGATGTCAACTTGGCTTGCTTAAAAAAAAATGATCCCTAAAGAACTTGAAGCCCGAGGTTGAACATAACATTGAGAATCAAACCAATATATCAGCCTACTACCACGTATAACACTTCTGAAGGTAGATTCCATTATATGCAAAACTTATTCATTTAACGTTCTTTATATTTCTCTTTATTCCCTCCAAAATCTAAGTCCTTTAAATCTAAATATTTCTGTTGAGGAATTTAGAGGCTTCTAATTATGATAAAGCTTAGAAAATCAATATTCATAAAGCTATATTCCTTTTATCTATATATATATACCATTTTGGATCCAATTGCCAATTAAACACATCACTATTTGATATCATAGAGGTCACATTAAGGGTTTTCCCTAGTTTGATGGTCCCATGGATCTACTAGAGATTCATTACACTTGGAGATTTACCATATTTAATAGTGTAACTTATTTAACCTTAAATCTCATCAACAAAACCAAATAAAATGTTACCCATAAATATCTATGAGGGAACAAATTAATTATTTACCTTTTAAATAGTGTCTTCCTAAACTTACCCTTGACCCATCCGTCAATTATAGTTTAGCTCAAACGGTCACTAATATGCCCATGTTTATCTTGGTTCAAAGGTAAATCAGGGTTAAACTACCAATGATTAGATTACACATCATCTCTCACCAACATGTCATAAAATCACTTAAAAGCATATTGATTTACACCTAAACTATCTATGCGACATAGACATGGTCCACCTATATAGACCGACGAACAACCGATATCATCATACCACATGGCAATTTATCATATGCGGGGTCAAAGCAAGGGTGAAAGTGAAGCTACAACTTGATATTTATTTGCCCTAATAAGCACGTAAAGATATCTTACAAACCAAAAATACCATGCAAAATTAATCCAAATCAAATCGACTACAAATGTGTTCATACAGATCCAAAAATACCATAACACCATCGCGTATGGAAAAACTAACCTTGGTCTTTTTTTTTGTAATTGCCTAAACTCGAATTGCGCATGCTCTTATGGTTATAGTTAAAACCCAGTGAAGGTTAATCTTGAAAACACATCATAGGTTTGCTAGTACAAATGAGTAGGAGGGATTTAGTGAGGCAATATACTGGCCAATTAAGGGACTTGGTTTTACTTACAAGCTTCATGCTATCAAGTTCTCTAGGATAAAGAAAAATGCAGTCGTCATGGTCCTGAAACCCAACTACATGTATATGATTACAATGATGTGCTATCCTATGGATAAAACTATCACCAACTTGCTGATAGACACTGAGAGGGTCAAATGAAAATGATCTTACCTTAAGCTCATCTCATTGTAAACCAGTTCAATGTCTTAGAAGTTATTCTAATCCTTCATTTATTAACTGGATTTCATAATTAGATCATCGTCGATTCAATTGGGACTTAAGGGTTAGTTCTCACAGAGTTCTAGCCATCACCAGTTCACTATTGTGGTTGGATTAGTACTATAGGAAATTAGTCAAACTCAGTATGATATTCGTTAGGCATCTATACAATAGAGATATGTTCAACACGCTATTGAGGTATTTTAAAATCGATTTATGCATCATCGTACTTCACAAGATTTGAGGCATAAACTACGTCTAGAAGAGGTCCAACGTATTCTCATACAATGATAAGCATTGATAATCCTAGATATTTAAATCACACCCTCCAATATTCATGGTAGACCTTTAGATTAAAAATCAATCTTAATTCACTCAATATTATTTTACAAATTGCATGCATAACCATTCATGATCATACCCATTCTATATCTGATGAGAAGATATTAAATTTGAAGCATAAATCAAAGTAATTAAGTATTCTCATGTTGGTCTAGCCTCTTTTGGTTCGGTATTGCTACCACTACTAATTTTTGTACTATTTGAAGCCATTACTCAGATTGTGTGTACCATTGATCGATTGCAAGAAATAAGAAGATCAAAAGACACACTATGGTGTTTTCTCTCGACATCACCAATACTAATAGGGTGAACCCTAATAAGAGCAAAATTGTATTTACTGCCATGAATAATTGTCAAGTTAATTCTCCTACCAAAACTGAGATAAAATTTTGCAATGGACAACTTTATATCATTTTATCAATACCATGATGTTAGAGTTATTACCTTAGTTTTATTTATTCATTCACATTTTGAGGTCTAATCACTTTCGTAGATCGTGAATCAATCATCTCGGGTTGTCTAATTTTTCTTCAGTTCTCGAGGAGGTAACATATTCCAATATGCCTTATAATTCAATATCATGACACATGTATACTTCCATTATAGTACTCTATCTTTGCACGACATCCCATCATCAAACCTTCGATGACCCATCGGATGGTTTTGTATGCACTTATTCAGGTATCTTATCCTCAAGTACTATTTCCAAATTTGGCCATAATTGCTTAACACTGAGCATAATAGTAGAAAGAAAAAAATATTCTCATAGTTTCTTTCAATTGATAGTCTGTTCAAAAAATAGTCAACATGTTTCACTATGAAGAGGATCATTATGAGTTTTATGACTCCTTTGTCTAGATTCCTCAAAATCTTCTTTGTCAAAAAGAAGAGTTGCAGAATTCTCTACAAGGTCAAGCTATTGAAGCTCATAATGATCTCATATCCATGGATAAAATCTATTGTGAGACACTGTAATATTTGGTTAAGAATCTACTATGAGACACTGTAATTGTGAGACACTATAATATTGAAGCTCATAATGATCTCATATCCATAGATTTTATCCATGGATAAAATCTATTCGGGATTCACACTGTAATATTTGGCTAAGAAATAATTCACAAAATTATTTTGCTAACCTAGACCTAACTAGAATCCATTAGTTAGCCTGTGCTATGTACCAATTGTAACAACCCCAATTGTTACTATTCATCCACTTCAATTTTTTTTTGTTCATATATGTGTATATATATATATATATCTTCCAAGGAGTAGGGGACATAATCATGATCTAAGACAAAGTTATTCCAAGAGGACTGTAAGTAAACAAGGCAACAATAATCAAGAGCTATTAAGACTTGGTTAGAGTCACTCTTGAGTAGAAGTGACCAGCTTCTACAAACCTTCATACCACACCGATGATATGAATACATGCCTTGAATATGGATAACCACACCAATGGTTAACCATCATAGATGAAGTAACCACACCAATGGTTAATCATCAATCTTAGTTCCTACCCTCATATCCATGATGGAGCCACTAAGATAAAAGAATCACTACATGCGATCAAAATTACACAAGCCTTGGAATAATCTTCTTAAGTGTGATTATCTTCCCTTATCCCTCATAAAATTTATTTAATCATCATTTCATTTAATACATCCCTTTGGTTATATATCTAATTTATTGAATCTTTTTACCATATGGTATTTTTTTCATCATCATGGGAGCATCTACTCCACTTCTACATTCGAGCACCGAATCAGAATGTAAGACTTTGATTGAGCTACAACTCAAGCCTAAATTTCCATCTGTGGGCTTCAACCCACTTTGAGCTCCAACTCGATTTATATTATATTGGTTGTCCATTTACATATCATTACTTTAGTCTTTACATATTTTAATATCTATAAGTGTTTGTATAGTCATTATCACCCCACAATTCCATTCACATTACCATTTTAATGAAGTACCATTAACATCTATTGAACCAATGGATCATATTCTTTAAGACTACATATCAATTATTCATTAAAACAACTTCTCATTGCAAAGTAAATAACTTGTGATAACCATTGAAGCAAAGCATATAATTTCATAGCATTATACAATAAATTAACTTCAGATTGGAAAGTAAACAATATTTAATAAGCATTATCACATTCATCTAAAAGTCTATTTTATCTATCTTTGCATGCTCATTACATCATAAGCAAATAACATCTTAAATACCATCTCAAATATTCTAATTACCACATTTATAATTCATTTTATCCACAACACATTAAAAAGTATATGCAACATTCACATGAGTAATGATGGGGAGCCAATTTTAATTAACAAAGAAAAGACGCAATTTTATTTTGAAGCATGGAAAGCTTTACAATTTGGAACCATGAAAAATTACACAGTATAGAAAATGCCAAAAGAAGCCGCAGCCTTCGTCTCTCCAGCCTGCGCAATCCTTCAAAAAATCTCTTTTTATCAACATAGGTTCTTGCTGCAACCGCCATTCGTAACCGTCCCTGTAACCACTGCATTGGTTCCCTAGAACTACCTTAATGGCTTCTGAAACTGCCAACTGTCGTTCTGCAACAGTCCATGAAAAAGTAACATGTCACGTTTTCGTGACACCTTTGCATTCCGCTCTTCTCTCTCCTAGCCGGGTCACAAAAATGTGACACTTTTTCCTCCATGTCCATCTGTCGCGATATCGCGACACTTTTTCGGCTTTTGTCTTTGTTGGCCAATGTGTCGCGATATCGCGACACTTTCATTTGCTCACAACTTTGCTCTAGGTTCGTCGCGATATCGTGACAACTTTTATGTCATGATATCGCGACACTTGCATTTTGTTCCTGTCATTGTTTTGAGTTGTCGCGATATCACAATAGCTTTTATGTCGCGATATCGCGACACTTGCCATTTGCACCCACCATTGTTTCTAAGTTGTCGCAATATCGTGACAACTTTTGTGTCGCGATATCACGACACTTGCGATTTGCGCCCGCCGTTGGTTCCGAGTTGTCGCGATATCACGACAAATTTTATGTCACGATATTGCGACACTTGCAATTTGCACCCGCCATTATTCTGAGTTGTCGCGATATCGCGACAACTTTTATGTCGCGATATCGTGACACATTCAACACTTAGACTATTTTTTTCATACTTAGAACTTTTTTTGCTTGTTTCTTTTGTTTGTTTTTTTGGTGATGTAAGATTGTTGTGCTGCTCCTAGATGCTCCTACATCAGACACCTGGGGTAGATTTTTTTTTAGAAGTGATCCTCACTTCTGGACGGTCAGAGGAAAACCCAGGCGATCAACCTTTGATTTGGACGACCACGTGGCATATTCGACAGGTCGGTCCTTCCACTTGACCAAATACTCTGAATATTGCCTGTTTCGGGTACTTCTACCTTCACGAGTGTCGAGTATGTCTTCAATTTCTTCTTTGGCTAGAGTGGATGCTGGAGTGTTCCACAGATCCAGACTGGGTGGTTCGCTGCAACTTCCTTCATGATATTCGACCAAGTATGAAATATTGAAGATAGGTGAAATATTCAGCTCACTTGGTAGATCTACTTCATAGGCATTTCCTAAATCTCGTTTACCTATGATCCGGCATGGTCCAAACCTCTTCATTTTTAGCTTATTGTAAGTTTTGGTAGGAAATTCATCTCCTATCTAGAATTCCTTGAAATGCCGCTTCTGATCTACTCTGGCTTTGTACGTAGCATTCATTTTATTGATATGTTGTTGTACCTCTTCATGTAAATTCTTCATGTGTGCTGCAAAGTCTTTAGCTTCAGCATTGCACTTTTCTCCCTTATCGATCGGCCTCAACTCAAAAGCGTTTCTCGGGTTGTTCCCGTGCACTATCTGGAATGGGGATTTACCGGTATTGTGATTGACAGAATTATAAGCAAATTCTGCCTATGGTAAAATCAGATCCCATCCCTTGGGTTTATCTCCTACCAGACATCGTAGAAGATTACCCAAACTTCTGTTGACGAATTTGGTCTGTCCATCAGTCTACGGGTGGTACGCAGAACTGAATTTCAATTTTGTTTTCAGCTTCTTCCACAGGGTTCTCCAGAAATAACCCACAAATTTGGTATCTCTATCCGAGACAATGCTTTGGGGTAGACCATGAAGGTGCACAACCTCCCTGAAAAACAAGCCTACAATATGAACAACATCACTTGTCTTCTGACATGGAATAAAATTGGTCATCTTTGAAAACCTGTCAACAACAACAAAAATGGCATCATTTCCACGTTGTGTCCTTGGCAGACCAAGAACAAAATCCATACTGATGTCCTCCCACGGTCTCTCTGGTACAGGTAATGGCTGGTACATTCCTATATTATGGCTAACTCCTTTCGCCATCTGGCACACTCTGCAACCCTACACAAATTTGGTCACATCCGGCTGCAACTGCGGCCAATGGTAATTCTCACTAACGAGAGCAATGGTCTTATCTCGACCAAAATGCCCTGCTAGTCCTCCACTATGTTTCTCTTTGATAAAATTTTCCCTCATGGAACTTCGTGGAATGCACAACTAGTTCTTTCGAAAAAGCATCCCATCTTGGATCATAAAATCCAACCACTTAGTGCGATCCACAGTAGTAGGAGACAAACATGCCGTCCATGCCTCTGCAAAATTTGGATCTGCTGGGTATAAACTCTTGAGTTCATCAAACCCAACAACTTGCACTCTCATTTCTATCAACAAATTATGCCTTCTACTCAAGGCATCTACAACTCTATTAGATTTACCACTTCTATGCTTTAGGACAAAGGTATAACTCTACAAGAATTCAACCCACTTCAAATGCCGCTGGTTAAGTTTACCTTGACTATTTATATACTGCAAAGCTTGATGGTTAGTATATAAAACAAACTCTTTGGTTAGCAAATAATGTCTCCATTTCTTAAGAGCCTGAATGATAGCATAGAATTCTTGATCATAAACCGAGTATTTCTTTCTAGCATCATTTAATTTTTCACTAAAGTATGCAACAGGTTTACCTTCTTGGCTCAACATAGCTCCAATGGCACTGCCACTGGCATCATAGTCAACCTGAAACACTTTATTAAAATATGGAAGTGCTAGAATGGGCTGTTCTGTCACTTTCTTCTTCAATATGTCCATACTGGTACCTGCCTTGGTAGTCCACTTAAATTCCCTCTTATCCCCTCTCATAGTTTCTGTTAGGGGTGCACAAATACTACTAAAGTCTCTAATAAACTTTCTATAGAAACTTGCAAGACCATGAAATGATCTTACCTCTGTTACATTCCTTGGGGTAGGCCATTCAATGATAGCCTTCACTTTTTCAGGATCCATTTTTAGACCCTCCTTTGAGATGACAAATCCCAGGTAAATCAACTCTTTCTGTACAAAACTACACTTCTGTATATTTATCAATAACTGCTCCTCTCGTAGTTTTTCAAAAATTGTCCGCACATGCATCAAATGCTCTTCCAATGTTTTACTAAAAATTAAAATATCATCCAGATAAACTATCACGAAATTTTTCAGGAAGTCACGCAATACCTCATTCATCAGCCTCATAAACGTACTGGGTGCATTAGTCGATCCAAATGGCATAACTAACCACTCATACAAACCCTCTTTGGTTTTAAAGGCTGTCTTCCATTCGTCACCCTCTCTAACACGTATATGGTGATATCCGCTCTCTAAATCAATCTTAGTGAAGTATTTAGCTCCACTCAAACAATCCATGATATTGTCCATTATGGGTAATGGAAAGCGATATTTAATGGTAATTTTATTAATGGATCGGGAATCAATGCACATTCACCATTCGCCATTCTTCTTTGGTGCAAGTACTGCCGGTACTGCACAAGGGCTCAAACTTGCTTGAATCAAACCCTTTCTCAATAATTCATGAACCTGGCGGTTCAACTCTTCATTCTCTATAGGAGACATTCTATGGGTGGCCTTATTGGGTAAACTAGATCTTGGCATTAAGTCAATCTGATGACTAATCTTCCTCATTGGCGGCAAACCCTTAGGCACATTGTCTGATATAATATCAAGAAATTCTACTAACAGATGTTCAACTTCTGCTGGAATGTTAGTAGTATCTTCTCTCTTTACAGTAGGAATTAATGCATAACACATTGAATCCCTCTTTAGACCATCCAAATTTTTTTTGCCATCTACTAAACAAATTCTAGCATTATTGCATACCTTTTCCTCAACCTCCTTCAATGGCTTCAGTTTGTGGCGTACTTCGTCTTTTGTCAGGGAATAGGTATTTGCATGCCCATCATGCGTTGCACGTCTGTCAAATTGCCATGGTCTTCCAAGCAACAAATGGCAAGCATCCATTGGCAAAATATCACACAGGACCTCATCCTGGTATCTTCCAATTTGAAACTTGACCAAGCATTGTTCACTGACCAATGCTCTATGGTCTTTCTGCAACCATGCAATCCGATATGGATGTGGGTGTTGTCTTCTTTCTAGCTTTAACTTAGCTACCATTTCCTCAAAAACCAAATTATCTGTACTACCATTATCAATAATAATATTATAGATTTTACCTGAACATTTGCACCTCATGCGAAATAGGCTTTTTCGTTGGTCTGGTTCCTTCTCTTCGTTCAACAAGGTTCTCCTTGTGATCATCACTTCTCCTCGCTCTACTTATTCAGAGTGCTCAGATTCAACACCATCCTCAACAACCGTAGCTCTGGCATTACCTTTAGGCCTTCTGTTCGATGTTTCTTGGTGTTTGGGACACTCATATGATCGATGCCCCTCTTCTTCGCAATTGAAACAGGTTTCATGAAATCTGCCTCTTCCATATCTGCGTCCACCTCTACCTCGTCCCCTTTGGTAATAATTGTTCTGATTATAGGGTCGGTAAGCATTCTCCTCCTTTTGTTCCTGGTGATTGCTTGTTTCACCAGTCTGCTTTTGGTCATCATATTTACCTCCACTGGTTCTTCCACCAGTTCTTCCACCACGACCTCTTCCTCTTTGCTTACTGTCAAATCTATGGTTCAGTTTCTCTTCCACTTTCAGAGCAAACTGGTAAGCATCTTCAATGGTGCTCATTCGAACCGGACTCAATTCTTCTTGCATGCTTGGTTCTCAACCCATTAATGTAACGGGCTACTCTCTCTTTATTTGCTTACGTATGGCCGGTTCGATAGAAATTTTAAAAAATTCCTCTGTATATTCTTTAACGAGACTTGCTGGATTGTCGCAAACTCTGCATTTTTCTTAGCAGATCTAATTCGTAATTTTTCGAAATAAACTGTCGTTTCAGTTTTTCAACCATTCGATCCCACCTGGTGATCTTTTCTTTTCCTCTATGGTTTCTTGCCAGCTGCACTCCTTTCCACCAAATGCCAGCATGGCCTTTCAACTTTGTTCTTGAAAATTTTATTTGATTTGGATCTTCAACCTCCTCATATTCAAAATATTCCTCCATGTCATTAATCCAGTCAATCAATTCTTTTGGATTTAAATCTCTAGAATATGTGGATACATCAATCTTCGACCTTTTCCCAATTTGAGAAATGGCTTTAATCATTCGAGATTCTATAGAACTCATCGCTTCTTCTTCTTCTTCAGATGGATCATCAAATCTACAAGATTCATCATCGCTTTGGTCTTCTCCTCTTGGCTCTAATCCTCTATGCAATTCTTCCTGTAGGGCCTGCACTTGCCTCTGTAATGCTTGGAAGTCTCCTTCAGGAACCACGTTCCTTCCAGCACCATGATTTCTTCATGATGGCATTCTGCTTCACTTTTTCTCAGAACCCATAACCCCAGATCCTGGTGCAAGCTGCCTCATGTTCGACGCTCTGCTCACACACTCAGAATCTTACTGCTCTGATACCACTTGATGGGGAGCCAATTTTAATTAACAAAGAAAAGACGCAATTTTATTTCGAAGCATGGAAAGCTTTACAATTCGAAACCATGAAAAATTACACAGTACATAAAATGCCAAAAGAAGCTGCAACCTTCGTCTCTCCAGCCTGCGTAATCCTTCAAAAAATCTCTTTTTATCAACACAGGTTCTTGCTGCAACCGTCGTTCGTAATCGTCCCTGTAACTTCTGCAACGTTTCCTTGGAACTGCCTTAACGACTTTTGAAACTGCCAACTATCGTTCTGCAACAGTCCGTGAAAAAGTAACATGTCACGTTTTTGTGACACCTTTGCATTATGCTCTTCTCTCTCCTAGTCGGGTCGTGAAAATGCGACACTTTTTCCTCCATGTCCATCTGTCGCGATATCGTGACACTTTTTTGGCTTTTGTCTTTGTTGGCCAATGTGTCGCGATATCGCGACACTTTCATTTTCTCACAACTTTGCTCTAGGTTCGTCGGGATATTGCGACACTTGCGTTTTGCTCCCGTCGTTGTTTTGAGTTGTCGCGATATCACGACAGATTTTATGTTGCGATATCGTGACACTTGCCATTTGCGCCTGCCATTGTTTTTGAGTTGTCGCGATATCGTGACAACTTTTGTGTCACGATATCGCGACACTTGCGATTTGCGCCCGCCGTTGGTTCTGAGTTGTTGCGATATTGCGACAACTTTTATGTCACGATATTGCGACACTTACGATTTGCGCCCATCGTTATTCTGAGTTGTCGCGATATCGCGACAATTTTTATGTCGTGATATCGTGACACATTCAACACTTAGACTATTTTTTTCATACTTAGAACTTTTTTTGCTTGTTTTTTTTGTTTTTTTTTTTGGTGATGCAAGATTGCTGTGCTGCTCCTGGATGCTCCTGCATAAAGTAATAAAGTAAACCACAAATTTGAGTGACCTGCTATTTATCCTGGTAACCCTCACGAGGAATAAACCCAACCTCCAAAATATGTCTTTTCCTCTCATTCATAAACAAAGGATGTAAAAATTACAATTCAAAAAAGGCATCTCATGGATCCTTTCCTATACCATTTATACAAAATCAAGAGATCAATTTTTCTCTTGTCGAATCAAGATGTAAATAAGGAAACATCGATTTCCTTTCTCTAAGCCATCAACATATAACCTAGTAATCTCGTAAAATTCTTAGGGTTATATGTTTATGAATGATCATTGGAGTCATATTAAGGAGAAATATTCTTAGATTATTAAATAGGGAACCCCATACATTCCCTTGAGAATGAATTCCAAAATATTTCCCAAGATTAATATACAATCAATCCTTCTTTTAGTGAATTAAAGTTCCATACCTTTAATTCATAAAATAATCATCCTTTCATTTATTTATGAAATTAAATCTAATTATTTTTTTCAGTAAAGTCTATAATAGATAAATAAACCATAACTATAGCCTCAAATCCCCTATTTATAGATTATTATAATGAATATTCTCACACGCAGGTTTTGGTATGTATCTTATTAATCCTTTACAAGTTGATTCTTCTGTTGAATTACATGTCATTCCCAATTAGTCAAAGACTATACTATCACGACTATCATAGATTACTTTGGTCGAACTCTATCCAATCTTAAAATGCATACCAAATTTACTTTACAATCTTTAATGAGTCTCTATTACCATAGGGGGTACACTACCTCAAAGTCAACTTTGTTTGCTTAAAAAATGAACCCTAAAGAACTCTAAGCCTGAGGTTGCACATAACATTGAGAATCAAACCAATATGTCAGCCTACTATCACGTATAACACTTCTGAAGGTAGACTCCATTATATGCAAAACTTATTCATTTAACATTTTTTATATTCCTCTTTATTCCCTCCAAAATCTAAGTCCTTTAAATCTAAATCTTTCTATTGAGGAATTTAGAGGCTTCTAATTATAATAAAGCTTAGTAAATCAATATTCATAAAGCTATATTCCTTTTATCTATATATATACCATTTGGGATCCAATTCCCAATTAAACACATCACTATTTGATATCAAAGAGGTCATATTAAGGGTTTTCCCTAGTTTGATGGTCCCACGGATCTACTAGAGTTTCATTAAACTTGGAGATTTACCATATTTAATAGTATAACTTATTTAACCTTAACTCTCATCAACAGAACCACATAAAATGTTACACATAAATCTCTATGAGGGAACAAATTAATTATTTACCTTTTAAATAGTGTCTTCCTAAACTTACCCTTGACCCATCCATCAATTACGGTTTAGCTCAAACGGTCACTAAACTGTCCATGTTTATCTTGGTTCAACGGTCAATTGGGGTTAAACTACCAATGTTTAGATTACACATCGTCTCTCACCAGCATGTCATAAAATCACTTAAAAGCATATTGATTTACACCTAAACTATCTATGCGACATAGACATGGTCCACCTATATAGACCGACGAACAACCAATCTCATCATACCACATGGCAATTTATCATATGCGGGGTCAAAGCAAGGGTGAAAGTGAAGATACAACTTGATATTTGTTTACCCTAATAAGCACATAAATGTATCTTAAAGCTGATTTACTTTCTTAAAACATCCCATGCAAAATTAATCCAAACCAAATCAATTGCAAATGTGTTCATACAGATCCACAAATCCCATAACACCATCGCGTATGGAAAAACTAACCTTGGTATTTCTTGTTGCAATTGCCTAAAATCAAATCGTGAAGGCTCTAATGGTTATAGTGAAAACCCGATGAGGATTAATCTCGAAAATACCATATCATAGGTTTAGTGAGGCAATATAATTGCCAATTAAGGGACTTGGTTTTACTTACAAGCTTCGTGTTGTTGAGTTCTCTAGGATTAAAAAAATGTAGTCATCATGGTCACAAAACCTAACTGCATGTATATGATTACAATGATGCACTGTTGTATGGATAAAAATATCACTAACTTATCGATAGATGCAGTGATAGAGAGGGTCAAATAAAAATGATCTTACCTTAAGCTCATCTCATTGTAAACTAGTTTAATATCCTAGAAGTTATTCTAATTCTTTATTTATTAACTAGATTTCATAATCTGATTATTGTCGATTCAATTAGGACTTAAGGGTGAGTTCTCACAAAGTTCTAGCCATCACCATTTCGCTATTGTGGTTGGATTAGTACTATAGGAAATTAGTCAAACTTAGTATGACATTCGTTAGGCATCTATACAATAGAGACAGGTTCACGCTACTGAGGTGTTCCAAATTCGATTTATGCATCATCATACTTCACAAGATCTGAGGCATAAAGAGGTCCAACATTTTCTCATACAATGATAAACATCGATAATCCTAGATCTTTATATCACACCCTCCAATAATCATGGTAGATGTTTCGATTAAAAATCAATCCTAATTCACTCAATATTATTTTACAAATTACATGCATAACCATTTATGATCATACCCATTCTAGATCTAATGAGAAGATATTAAATTTGAAGTATAAATCAAAGTAATTAAATATTCTCATGATGGGTTTTGATTAAGCGAAACCACAATTTAGTAAAACGAGTTGTAGCGGTTCGACTCAAAGGTTTTTGATCGAGCGGACGACCATGAGTATGCTATCCCACATAGATTAGATGGTAGATAATATTGTGGATTAAAATTGTATTTGTGGTATGGTTTAAGAAACCATCTAGTGGTAGCATAAGGGAACCCATTGATGATGGCAATGATTTAGCTGCTACTATTATGGTTTGAATCATATCTATTGGTCTCCAGGTCAAAGTACCCATTTTAATCATGAGTAACTTCTAATCTAGTGAATCCCATGGCATATTATCAGTCACTGATAGATTCATAGGTGGAGAGAGAAACCTTTATTTTATATTCTCAAATTCATAAGGAGCATATAATTAAATGATTCAAAGGCCAATATGGCAATTAAGAAGCCTATTGAAGTTATCTTGGGGGTCTCCAATCGACTACACCTCCCATATATTATGAAATAGATATTAATTCAATCTAATCGTTTACTAAAAATAGTGTTAAGGGGTTCATTGTAGAACATGAATTCAAAGCATTAAGAGTACATAGAAAGACCTACTTGTCATCTCTCAAGATCTCTAGCCCTCTTTGTATATTTGAGCTTCCAACTCCTCATCCCATCCATCCATACCCCTTATTTTCCCAAGTTGATGATCCTTTCTCTTTTCCTTCATCTCTTTTTTAATGGAGATTCCTTTCTCTCCCACCCACCAAATAGTGGGTTTATTATTTTAAAATTAAAATATGCCTTGGATCAAATAAGACATATCATGACATGTGAAGGATAATTCAAAACGTATAAGACGGTCCACATAGGGATAAGGTAGGTGGCCTTATTTTGTTTTATGCCTCCTTTGATCCACATACTACAAATCCCTAATTAAAAATAGAGGAGAGGATCTCTATTTTCTCTCCACCAACCAGATTAAATCATGAGACGAATAAAATAATCATTAAATATTAAATAATACTAGTGCCTAATTTGGTACAATAATAATTGGACATTTAATTACATCCAAAATTAAATGCAATTAATCTATTCAAACATGATAAATTAGATTTTCATATTAATTACTTTTCCTCCAAAATCCTTCAAAATCCCTAAATTGGAATTTTTGTAGAATTCTTTAGGGTCTATGACCCCTTTTTGTTGGGCATAAATTGATCCACATGATCAATTAATATCCTTTTAATGAGGTTTGAAGGGAACGGGCCGTGACACAAGTCTAACTTATTTTTAATCTCCAAATTTTCTCTTACTCAAAATATTATGATAGTCACCAAGAAAATCCCTCTCCTTTGACTTGGATTATTGTGCTCACCTTTTTGTAATTTTGAAAGTTTCTCTTTAAATTATTCTTTCTTCTAAAATTATTTCCAAAATTGTTCTTGTTCCATTCTTCTAATCTAGTTGTCATTGATTTAGTTTGTTCTGGAAGTGTATACAACCCACCATTTTCTAAAGAATTCCACATCTGTGCTATATATCAACAAATTGTGTATGGTCTTCTCACATCTACTCATATTTAAAATATGAT
Source organism: Wollemia nobilis (assembly GCA_028583015.1). Taxonomy (NCBI): domain Eukaryota; kingdom Viridiplantae; phylum Streptophyta; class Pinopsida; order Araucariales; family Araucariaceae; genus Wollemia; species Wollemia nobilis. Next base: position 7,253,041 of record JAQPPZ010017259.1, on the reverse strand, counting down.
ATTTTTTATTCACTAACCATCATTTTAACTCATATTGGCCAGTGATCTAAACTAATCATTGTCAAGGTATTAAATATTAGCATAGGTACCTTCATCTAGACAATGATCTAAGAGTATGCATTTTTCTAATTTTTTGCTATTAGGTTCTAGTATATCCTATTGTTGGTCCATATATAGTTTTCCCATTCAAAATCAATCTCCCATAGATTATTATTTTGAATAAAAGGTAAGAAATATCTCATACTTTGTGTTATTTTCCTAATTCTCCTAAAATTTTCATCTAGCTTTGCTATGGCATTAAAATTCCCTATGATCATGAAACAAGTTTCTTGGTCTTTACTTCTCATAAAGGCTTCAATCCAACTCTATAATTTTGATTTGTATAATTGAGTTTTAGGTCCATAAACATTGATAAGGATGAAATGAATATCTACAAAGTAGAATGCAACTAATGAGACTATCCAATACCTTATTTTATGAATGGTTTGACAGGAGGTTCTAACTAGATTCCAACATGTTAGAATTCCTCCTACCACTTCTTTTGAATCCACAACATCCCATTACTGCTTTTATAGTTTTTAAAACTTCTTCCTTTGTCATTTTAGTTTCTTGGATATAAATAATATTAGACTTATTACTTAAACAAAGGTCCCTTATACACCTCTATTTTGAGCGGGTATTAGCACCCCTTATATTGCATGAAATCGTAATCATGTCTCATTAGGGGATGTTGGCCCCTCCTACGAATTACCAATATCATTTTATTATTTGGTAAAGAGAAGTTCAACCAACTTAGAATATGTTCCTTTCTCTATGTTTGCTCTTTCTTCCTTGGTTCTCACTTAATAATTTATAGGTTTTGCTCTTTTTACCTTGTCAGTATTGAGAGTAGGTCTTATTCCTCAATATTCTTTCACAACTTTTATTTTCATTAGATTTATCCTCTCCCAAATCTACTAATAAAGCTTTTGATTTATCCTACTTAGTTTTCAGTATTTCCTTATTAATGGTAGAGATATTAACATCTAACATTGTATTTTCTCTACCATTTTCCTTCTCCTAAATGGTGCATGGTACTTCAAGAGAGTCTTCAAAATTTGATGAGGCACATTCCTAGGTTTAATGAAAGGTTCATCCCTAAATTAGGATTATAATAAGTAGAAAATTTCTTGTTAATATTCTTATCCTATTGTACCATGTCCTCTAAGCTTTGATCTGCTTTTATTCATAGGTTGAAGCCTCAAAAGAAAGGGTATTTCTTCCAATATCCTTACTAGTCTCTACTGTTTGTTTACTTTCATTTGTCTGGACCTATTTTTTGAAAGTTGAAAACCATTCTCATCTATATATATTTATAAGTTTCTCTTTCAATTTTCTACATATGTTTTTTCTAGATTCTTTTTAGGACATGATCTCTCAATATGTTTGCTCTCATGACATATTCTACATCTAAAAGATATATTTTCATGGTTTGGGTCCGCAACTTACCCCCATACTTAAAAAATGATTGATTTCGGTAAAGGTTTACTAATATCAATCATGACCAATATCCATGCATAAATAGACAAGACTTCATCTTTTGTAGTTTATGAAATATTAAGGAATTATCCCATAGTGTTGCATATTTCCTTGAAGGTATAAATTTCCTAGAATTTAATGGACAGCCCATACATCCTGACCCTGACTGGTACTAGGGATAGATTTATGTTTTTAGGTATAAAGCCTTCATACTAGTGGGCAAGGAAGAGTCCTACTCTTCCCATAAACCAAATACCCCATCTAGGATTCTATATTTTTTCTCCATGGAATAAAAAATGGATAGGAAGAAAAATTTGGGAAGAAAGAATAGACTCACTTTTGGAGACTTTCATCTCCTATGAATCCATTTTCTCAAAGGCAAAGCCCTTGGACAATACCCATTAAATTTATCAATGACTACCTTATCTTTGAGCAATGAGGATCACTAATCTATGAGGTCCTCCCTGATCTCTATTTTTTTAATGGGTTATATGGGATTGAAATGGGCTCCACCCATTCTACATCATCCACATAGTGCTATTACAACAAAGCTTGGATATTATCCATGTATCGTTTGGCAAGATTTGAACTTGTGTCTCCTCCTTGAAATTTTGAGGAATATAATCAATTGAGCTAATTCCAATTGATAACCTCCCTAACCTCTATTACTAGGGATGATTTTAAAAATTTAGTTATAAATTAGTCCATGGGAAGGGAAAAATTTACCAATATATGTTATAGTGATTATATTATTGAAAATAAAACTATGATAATTTATATGTAAAACTTCTAAGATAATGAAGGGATAAATGAAACTTAGCTAACAAATTCTATGCATAGAAAAAATATCCTACCTTGTTGATACCCTAACCCTCCATTGCTCCTCCCATCATCCAAATCTTGGCTAACAAATATCTACAATTTTATTTCTTGCAACTTAAAAAATCATCACTACCCTTGTTCTAAATGGATGACTTCATGAGGTTGTACCTCCATTAATATTGTTTGGATTCCTTTATATGACCACTCATTTTAAAGCTATTTAAATTTTGCAAAAAATGATCTAGTAATCATCTGAATTAGACAACCCTTCATAGAGATATGGATCCTAAAAGATGAGACATTTTTTAGAAAAAATTGCCATAAAAATTCCCTTGTTCTAGACAATTATCTACACACAATCATATCTCCCTCAATACTACTTGGATTCTTCCAAATGTGTAACACCTATAGATGAAATGAAAATGTGTCATTTTGGACATAGTTTATATTATCACACTTGTGAGTTGGAGATTTAAAAAATTGAAATATATATTTTGATTAGATCTATTTTTATAATATAAAATATATTAAAAAAACCCATGGTTTTATTATCTACTAATGTCAATTTTCTCCATGTTATGGATGCTAGAATTGATGAAGTAATTTGATTTAATTTATAGATTATATTAAATGTTGATTTATTGGTATTATAGGATGATTTTTGATGTTGATGTGTTCAAGTACTATTCAAGAAAATTGCTTTTATTTAGACGATTTTTAGCTCAATTAGTAATTCAAAATGTTTGGATGGATTATTCTTCTTTGGTGGATTTTAGGTTTTTAGATTCAACTTGTAGTAGAAAAAAATCCTCTAAGGGAGCATAGAGGATTATTAATGAATAAGTTGAATAAAATCAAAGTAAAAGAAGAAGGGTATTATGGAATAAATCCAAATAGGCAAAAAAAAAAATTTGTATTAATGAGAGAGAAAAACAAGTTCATCCAGTACATAGCTTGGAGAAACTATCTAAAATAAGGAATAACCTAGAAAAAATGACATAGTTTTAACAAGAGAGCAATTAGAGAATCTATATTTGGCAAGGGTGCCAAAATCCATAGGAGTTCTAGAATTTCCATAAGCATCGAAAAGAATAGAGATGCTTGAAACTTCACAAGCACTAAAAAAATTAGACACTAAAAACATAAAAGATACCAAAAAAATAAAAAAGCTTGAGTTTGAATTTTTAAAAATATACCATAATCCAAAATGAAAGAAGATATCACTCATACAGATAACACTAGAATCAAAAGTTTGATGTGCGAGTCTGAAAACTTCAATGCTTAAGTCTTATAGAAAACTTTGACACTTGTAACATTTGATGAACTCATGCGCTCAAGACAATTAAACATTTTCAATGTTCAATTTTCTAGAGCTCAGACAAAACTCTATAACTTATACTATGAGTTAGATACAAAAGCATCAATTTTTTCAAAAAATTAGAAAAAATATAGGAGCCAAAGTCTTAAATATTTCTAAATTTTGCATATGTTCTATAGATTTAATGTTCTCGTTCTCCACTCCTCTATTGCAAGCTCTTTTCCTTATGATCCTAAGAATGAAATGCTCTTGCCTTATAACATGGTTGGAGAGTGTATCTACTTTATTATTAATTTCCCTTCAAATATGAGAAAATGGACATGGGTAAACTATTGAATGAGCATCTTTATTCTATTCAAGATGATGTGAAGCTGAAGAGAGTTGATATTTTTACCATTGGAGAGATTTTATAATGAGGACAAAGACTCCATAGATATTTTTATTTGTTGATCTATTGCTAGTTGCACCCCTATTTCACAAGCCAATGCCTTCACGATATTGTTAGAAGTGGCACCTAAAATGATGCAATAATTGATAGTGGGTAGTTTTTCTTTTGCCATGATCACCCCCCTTGGCTGATATGCCTAGATTTGCCTTGGATGGTCCATCAAAGAACAAAGTAATAAGAAGAATATTTGGAGGTGTAAAATTAGGAATAGTTGCATTGGCTAAAACAAAAGCTTGAAAGTCATATTAATTAATTAGATTTAATTCTTAAGCATTCAAATTTTCTTGATTTTGATTATGCTTAAAGATTGCTTTCAAATTAGTGACTATTCCTTTGATTATTCTTTCAAATAAAGCATTATTTTCTCTGTTGCCTTCATAAATTAGTCTAATTATTAGTGGCTTCCCTTTGATGTCCCATTTGTATTTAGATCTCCAATTAACTAGGCACTCTTTTGTATTCAAGGAACTTGACAGGGAAGAATCCAATTGATCAACTACTTGAATTCATATTAGAATAGTTGATTTACGCTCAAAGAAAAAGTAGGGTATGGTGACACTATTCTTCATGCATTTAGAACACACATGGAGAACCATTATATTCCTATTTTCAATATTATAACCTATTAAAATAATTTTTGGTAAGCCCACCTAGGTAAATATTTTTTTTGATAAGTTAAAATATTGGATTAAAACAAGTTTTGACAGGAACCCAAAACCTGATTAAATAAAAATTGAGTAAGCTAGAAAATAGAAACAAGAAGAAGGAGAGAGACAAGGAAATGGAATGTAGTACCACAACACAAAAGACTAAAAGAAACTAAGGGCAACACAAAGGGTGCCCTTTGACAAAACACCATAACATGAAGAAGCCCTAAGATTCATCTTCTAGTTCTGCATCGACATCCTGGAGCTCATCATTTGACTCATCCTTATCATCATTCTTATCATCATACTTATCATCCTTAGAGACAAAAAAAGCCTTTACAACCCCCTTGACATCATTACCAGTGGAGTCCTTGCCAACATCCTCAGAAAATGACTTCTTGAAGAAGAGCAAGTTCAGAGCATTGTGAAGGTCAGAGATTTGGGAAATGATGTTGGATATGGAGTTAATGATGAATTATTTTAGACAGTGATTAGGGGCATCCTTATCCACATCCTCAAAATTGATGAGGTATATTTATTTTTCAAATAGAGGTCAATATTTTATTAGGAGCTCCATCTAATTGCAATTGAGTACTACATTGGATAGTATAATCTCTTGATTTCTTAATCTCTCCCTAAATAAGCTAATTTGGAAATTGTTGTCTTAATAATTTTATGCTACTATTTTTTTTCTTGAAATGGTCCTATTCTGCTACTAGTGATGGTGGAAATATAGGATTCAACCATTCCATTGTGTTGTTTCTCCAATGTAGAAGATCATTAAGCTTGGATATTTGTGAATGCTAAAGCTCCTATTTAAGGGTCAACCTACAACTACTAAGGGAGGCTATCTAAGAATAGAATCAGACCAAGGATTGATTTGTGAACCATATCCTATGAGCCAAGAGATCTTGCTAAGGATTAAACTTTTGGCTTCTACAATATGCTTTCAAATTAGAGATGCTCTAGGTTCTATGCTTACATTTCTTAAAATATGTACTCCTAATGTGGAGTCTATATATTTAAATTTAAAGATCCTTTTCCAAGGGGAGTCTATAGGCTAAGATAAATGCTATAGTAGAGATTTGCTTATAATTTTAGTTTTCATTACTCCAAGGCCACCTTTATTTGTCCCTATAGTAATTGAGTCCCATTTGACTAGGTGGAACTTTTTTTTCATTTTGTTTACCTTATTTCCAAAGGAAACTCTTAATTATTCCATTAAAATCTTATAAGAGCGTGGTAAACTAAGACTTGGTATATAGGGATCATGAGATAAAAACCCATGGGGACTCCTAGATATATGAAATATTGATAAGCTCCTTCCCTAAATACAAGTATTTTGGCTAAATGGATAAATTATTGATTTAATTGAGCCAATAGATTTATGGAGAAAGGTTAGAGGAACACTATAAGGACATTGATTGATCTTACTAATATATTTAACATATATTTTTTAATATAGAATTTGTCAATTTTGATTTTTTTTTGGTTATTTGAATGAAGTTTCTTATATGAATGCTTGGTAAAAATAAGTGTTGACTACAAGAAGAATGAATCTTGTTAATTGTCAAAGTTGAAAATGATCTTCCTCTTGCATTTAGAATATTTTAAGAAATCTAATAAAGGGTAGCTTTGTTGAAGACCTCAATAATCTTTTGATCAATTTTATAAGTTAGAAAAAGAATCTTAGCTTATCAAAGGATATATTTTAAAATCCTATGCATATGCTACTAAAGGTAAATATTTCTTTAAAATATTTGAAGAGAATATAAATAATTCTAAGTCATTTTATAATTGAAATAAAATTCAGAAGGATTCCAATAGCGATTCTGGAGTTAGGATGCAGATGATGCCCCCATACAGCCAGTGGATGGAGACGATGTAGGGGTGGCTGATGACTATGATGCCTGGTACGCAGGCATCTGCCCTCATCAGATGATGAGGGCTTAGGGTCCGATCCACGTGATTGTGCATCGGATAGGGAGGCGGTGCCAAGCAGCGATAGAGGCAGCCCAGGGTCACGGTGGGAGAGAGCAGAGGAGGCCACAGGCACAGGAGAGGCCGCGAAAGTGGGAGAGGAGGGAGGAGAGACCCCCATCTCCATAGAGGCCACCATCACCCGATAAGGGCAAGGGTGTGGACACAAGAGAGAGTAGCAAGATGGCTACTCTCTAGGCTGAGAGAGATCGTCTGTAGGCTCAGGTGCAAACGCTACAGGCTATGGCTGCATGACACCATGCTAAGGTGTCACAGCTCAGAGACGATATTGCATGCCTCAGGGCATGGGGCGGAGGGGCGAGCTCTGGAGAGTTGACATGGGCTATCTCCCAGTTGACATTCTATCAGACATTGTACTTCCAGCTGGTGCCAGAGGTAGATAGACTACCCCTGCCAGCTAACATCGCAGATCCGATCAGGATCGGGTCATCGAGGACCATGTCCCGGTCAAGGACTAGGACTACACAGACTGTGATGGGGCCACCTCGTCCACCTCAGGGCGGGGGAGGAGATGAGGCAAAGAGCTCGAGGGGCTCTCGAGGTTAGAGAGCTGGACATTGATGTTGTATTATATATATATTTTTGTTTGATAGAGGATTGAGTATGCCGAGGTACAGATTGTTGCATACCGATCCAGTTTTGATGATGTACATATATTTGTGACATATATAGATGAGCTATTTTTGATCATATGACTTGTCTTATGTGATGCTTATGATGTTTTTATGTTTGATTGATTGATTTCATGTGATTATGTCGGTGGATATATTATAATTGGAATGTCATGCTTGTAATATTTGAAATGAAATAATCTGATGTAACAAATTGGTTGTTTGTAATGAAATGTGATAAAAATAAAAATAAAAAGAGACTTCTAACAATAATTTCAAAGGACATTGTCGCTATTATAGACCATTTCATGGAGTCGCTGCTCACTCGGTCGTCAAGATAATCCTAGTATAGAAATATTGCAAAAAGTAAAAGAGTGCTTAAGAGACTGTCTTAAGACTTTGGTGCAATGATGAAAAATGATGGTGATGATAATGATTTGTTTTCAGATTTTCATGAAAAATATTTGTACATGAAATAATGTTAAAAATGATTTTTGCTAGGCATAAATTCCTAAGTGTGATAAATTTTTTGGATAATTCCCTAGGAATTATACCATCATTGCAAAATTTAAAGGTTGACATAATGATATGAAAATGTGTTTGCTGTTGAAAAGCATAATTTGTGTAACATAATTAATTTAAGTCATATGGTTTTCATGATTTTTAAGAAATGGGGAATAAAAATTGTTACAATGGTTTGCGCTAGGCATAGAATATATAGGTATAGACTTATACCGTCATCGCGAAAAATCCAAAAAAGGTTATTTTTATTGCATGATTGATGTTTGATGAACGGAAATATGAAAATGAGGACTTGCGCTAGGCATACAATTCCAATTTTGGTTGTGGAACTATACCATCGTCGCGAAAGTCGACACGATATACATGATATGTTTTTGAAAGAAATTTTTGATTTTTCTATGATATAGTTGTCTTTGTGTAAACAACTGTACTTGATTTATTCCCAAACAAGTTGCAAAAATAATATTTCAAAGTACTTTGAAGACAAAAGTTAGATTTATAAGGAATCCCATGTGCATATGTGAATTCATTTCTGATCTTGATTTATCCTAATGATAGACAAAATATCTCAAATACAAATGTGTGTGCAATTGCATTGTTCATTTACCAAATTTGAGCAAGATACTATGATACAAGTGATTTGAAGAAACTAAATAAGTGTTCATTAACCATGATGTAGATGCACATAACCATATTAGACCAGTATGTAGATCGGATTATCAAGAGCTAGCTAATCCATAAGAAGACATAGGTCTGTACAAAAGAAGGTCACTAATGTGACAGACATATCGCCACGCTAGGAGTTACCCAAGGCCAAGCAGGTTGGGCACAAACCACCTGTTATGGGGCTTACCTCACGGTTTCGAATAATTGAGAATTCCGAGGATTCAAGCTCATCAACCCTTCTTTTCTTTTCAAAGGGTAGGGAAAGGGATTTTATTGCTTTCTTGCTTTCTTTTGAACTTTGCATATTTTTCTTTTGTATTTCTTTTGCTTGATAATGCTTGGAACATTGCTATAATGATATAAAAGAACATTTTTCTTTTCTCTTTTTTCTTGAATTTTTTGTTTTCTTTTTCTTTTTCTTTGCTAGGGATACTTGCTCAGATTAGCTGTAGAGCAAGGGATTTTTATTCTGGGTAGGGGTGAGCTTGTCCTTTTGCCAATTCTCAAAGATTCTAGACCATGTGCATGATAGGATAGCAGGGGAAACTTTTCGCTCAAGAAATCAGTTCTACTATGTAGCAAAACATGGAAATTACAAATATAATCATTTTATTGTGAAAAGATGTGCTTGGTTTAGGTAAATAACAAGATCAATTCTCTATGCTCAAACTTTATTTAATTAAATTTTGTGAACTTTGATATAAGAGAGATTAGTAATCATGCCAGATAAAATCAAGATATTTATTGTTGTGAGTGTGCTAGTGAGGGATGCCAAATAAATGCTAATTTTATCCAAAATAAGTTGAAAACATATAACTGCAATAATTGTAAGAAAATATATATAAACACTTTTGAGAAGTTTTGAGAATGTTGACTCTCTCTTTCTTCTGTATATTGTTTTGGTTTCGAAAGAGTCAAGCATATAGCTGTTTTTAGATTTTTATTTTGATTTTAGTTTTTGAGCAAACAATTTAACAAGTGCTTTAAATAAATGCAATAGATAGTTTTTGAAGATTTTTGGAGATTTATGAATGTTTTTGGGTGTTTTTGAATAAATTGAAAGAAATACAAGATAGTAATTTTGAACAAATATATACATGGATGAAATGACCAGATTTATGCATAGTAACGTTTAAGATGCAAAATATTCATGGGTTCTTTAAGTTCTTTACCATCTAAGGTAGATAATTTATATGCTCCTGATTCAAATTTAGCAGTAATGATGTATGGTCCGAGCCAGTTGGGCTCAAATTTACCTTTAAGGTCCTTAGTTGCATTTGTATTTTTTTGAAAATTTTGAGGATTTTGATTTTTTTTTTTTGTATTTTGATTTTAATTTATGAATTGAAATTGGTGGTATATACAAATGATCTATATACACTATACAAGGTTATTTGAGTATAGCATGTTTAAGGTTGCTTCAAAATCAAAGGAGGTTTTGAAGGATAATCTGGTTGAGGTGAAGGTAAGAACAAAAGATGATGAATAAAAGGTAGTGATAACAAAAGCTTTGTTATAATGTAGAATAATGTAGCAAAAGATTTGACTGTTATATGTGGAAAATTAATCATGTTACAAAATAATATGTCAGAAAGACAAGACAGTTCTTCATTCTTATTATTATATTCCAAGTTTTGATAAGATGGAGAAAGTATATGTGAAAGATATGCATGGATGTTATTTTGTAAACAAGGATGATCATATATGAATGAAGAAAAGTGATGGATAGAAGATAATTGTGACAATAGAGAATGTATAGAACTTGATGTTTCAACCGTTAAATATTCTTCAAATGGTTTTGGGTCACCCTGTATGGTAACAATTTTATTTGTAATTTCAAATTTCAAATATTGGTGAAGAGTGGAAGGGAAAACCCTCATCGTATGAATCCAAGGACTCTGGAGAAATAGGTTGTAAGATGAAGGACAATATCCTACATAGAATAAAATATCTAGGATCTTGGATCCAATATTGAGGGGAAACATTATAGTACCTTGAGCTTCTTGAATTTCATTGTTAAAAGATTTTATAATAACATTTGATTCATTAAGATCTTCTTCCTTTAATTTGAGTTTTTGAAATAATTGATAAGTGCATAAATTAAGAGAGGAGTCATTATCTACCATGATAGTTTTAACAGGTGTTTCATTACTAGATCCTGTAATGTAAAGATAGTAGTCTTCTTGTGGAGTAGAGGAAGGAATATCCTCATCATAGAATGAGATATGGTTAACCTCAAGAGGGTTTATACCATTAATTATGTTCTTAGAGAAAATATGATGAGGAACAAATTGTTGGCTAGGTATTTTGAACAAAATTTCCTTATGAGAACTTTGTAATACTCATAAAAGGGATATCTTTGCTTGAGGATTAATCACTTGTTGTTGATTATCAAAGTGGATTTCAGATTGAGATCTTGATTCTAAAGATAAGCTTTCTATGCTTACATTACATTTTGTATCATTCTCTAGAGCCAAAGATAGTTTTGAAAGTTGGTCAAATGAGGAATCCATATCTTGAATATCGGATTGAGTTGATTGAACTTGAGGTTGCTCATTTGTATTTTTTGTTACAATATTAATAATATCATCATGATGGCACACATTAACATGCAATATTTGATTGGTTTCTTGTTGTTGATAATTGAATAGGGGTTCTTGGGATATCCCCATGTCTTGATTGATTATTGGTATTTGTTGTGTAGAAGTTTGATTGTTTACTGGAGATTTATCATCAGTTGTAGATTGTAATTCCTTTATATTAAAAAGACCTTCATCAATCAAATCTTGAATTGCACATCTTAAATATTTACAATTTTGTGTCATATGTCCATCTACTCTATGATATTCACAATGTAGCTCGGGTTTAAACCAATCTGCTGTGGTATCAGGTTGTCTTATGGAAGGGAGTTCAATCCTATTTGTATCAAGTAAATACTTGAAAATTATATCCATTGGTTGATTGAGCTTAGTAAATTTACGTGATGAAGGTTTTTGAGAGGTTTTTGATAAATGCCTTAGGAATTTCATCATAAAAGGACCTAATGGTTTCTCACCTCTACTTTCTTTATTATGGGTAGAATGATGACAGGAAGATTGCGATGTAGGAGGTGAGTGCATGGTAGAATTGGAAGAATAAGTATTTTCTTGTTGAAATGGATGTGTTGTATTGAAAGAAGAATATTGAAAGGGTGGAGGATTATATGTGGATTGATAGACATAATGTGGATATATGGGAGAATAGATAATATCGTTATGAAGAGGATTGGCAAAGGGATTGTTCTGTTGGGTTATGGATGAAAAATGAGAAAAGTGTGATGGAGGTGATGTTGAATAGGGATAAGGTTGGTCATAATCAACGAATGTATTTGATTGAATTCTTCCAACATTACTGATGGGCTCATATGGATTTGAGTAAAAACTCATGGTTTGTTTAGTACTTTTTAAAAGTAATATTTAGCATCTACTATTTAGAATTGAATCTAAAACATGAAATGATGATTTTGTTTTTGTTTTTCTTGTATACATATGTATATATATATATATATATTTGAATCTAAATGCATTTATGTTTTGGTTGTTCTATATATTTTTTTTGCTTTGTTTTTGTTTTTCAAAAGGTTATGATGCATTCACGTCGGATTCACCAAAATGTATCGCTCCAAATTTTTCGCATCCCTACCTTCAGGCTATAGGATCCACGCTCGGAAGGAGGATGGGAAAAGGATGATGCGGTACCTCGGACGAGAGGACTTTGCGAAGGTCCCGCCTCTCAAGGGAGGTGTATTTTGGTGATTTTTTGACGGATGGTGGGTTCACCAGGAAACATTTAATGGCAGTTTCCACGCCTAGGTTTTTGGAATGTGTTTAATGAGTCTGTTTTAACCTTAAACATTCATCCTAGGTTTGGCCAAATGAAACTAAATTAAACTATATGAAAATGCAAGTTCCACGAATACAACAGACAGATTTGAAAGCATAAAATAGAGAATTTTACAGAATGCCAATGAAAAATACCTGATCTGGATGTCTGAAGAAGATTTTGACGTTTGAAGCAGTCTGGATCGTCAGGAATTCTACAAAATTGCCTGCAATCTGATAGGATCGTCTGCAATTTGACAGAATCATCTGAGACTGATAGATTCGTCCAAGATCTGACGAATTTGTCAGAGACCTGCAAGACAGAAAACAGATGCAAAATACAAGAAATTCTATTGTGCTAACAGAGGCAAATTACACCAAATAGCAATATGAATACTTGAACAATATTTAAGAACAAAAATTAATGCAAATTACTGTACTTTAATGTCAAATCATGAACTTAACATGCATTCTAAGCTAAATGGGTGAACACCAAATGCAAAATAGCATAAACACTAAATAAATAGTCTAATTTGTAGAATAAAAAGACGGAGAAAGAGTTAAGAAGAGCAAACTTCAGGCACTGATTGCCTCGATGTAGACTGCAGTCGATATTGTCTCACATCAGTACGAAATCGCCTCGAATTCGACAGGATCACCTCCGATTTGAATAGGTTCATCGACGACGATGGGTGCTGGCTCCGGCTGAAAACCAGTGATGTACCTGCAACAAAATGGCTATGGGACTAGTGCAAAAGAAAAATTAGGATGTGTTGACACAGAGGGAATAAGTTTGCAGATAAATTCAGCCAGGGGTTGGGGAGGGAAAATCCTAGAAGTTAAATAGGCTTAGGGGGAGTTGTTGGGAGGTTGGAGATCATCCCAATTTGGGAGATCTCCAACGGGGGAGGATCCCAACGACGCAGACATGCTTCTGCCCAGATTGGAGACCCGTTGGAACAGATTCCAACTATGCAAATTTAGTTTTGCAACAAGATCATCTGGACGTCCTAGTCCAGACGAAATCATCAAATTTGGGGCGATATCGTCTGATCGACGACGATATCGTCAAACGGTCAAAACAACCTCTAAAATTGGCACGAAAAAGGGGGAAACGGAATACCCGATGGTTAACAGGCGGTTTGGGAGGTTAAATTTGATTTTTAAATTATTTACTAAGGTGAATGTAATTATTATAATTTTTACTGTGCCAATTTTAGGGTGCTACAACTCCTAATAAGAGTCCAAAAAATAGGAGATTGGTGATCTCCTTTACTAATTACATACTTTTTTTTAAAAGAATTTGAAGAGATTTGAAGTAGATATTATTGAAGAACTTCTATTTTAAGAAGAAAGAGAAGGACTAGGAAAGTCTCGTTCAAATATAGAAGCAGCAAAATCAGATATCGAAGAAGAATATATCATCACCAAAACTTGTAGAAGCAGAAGGTTGAAGAAAATATCTCAAGTGGAATACTAGAGAAGTTGCAAGATAGAAGACCTTGGAGAGGTCTCAACGAGGAAAAATAAGAAGACTTAGAGAGCCTTGTTGTAGAGCTCGTAGAAGCATCATCAAAATATTTCCTACAACTCATTGGAGAATTCCACTACCAAGGAAAATTTCCTGATAGTGGAGGGCTTGGGACAATTTTTGCCATATAACAACAAGCCTAAGAGAAGAAGAATTTGGAAAGGAGTGCCAAATACCTAAAGAAGAATCCAGTGAAGACCTTAAGAAAATTAGAATCTTGGGAAGAAGAAGATCCTGTCTGAAGTCAAAATTTGACAAGAATATTGAAGGAAGATTCAAATAGAAGAGGCCTACTAAATCTAGGATATTTGAAGATTGCATCTCACACTAAGAAGGTATGGTTTATAGAAAGGAGTTATTTGAATCTACAACAAAAATTAGACAACCATTGGAAGGATTAAGCCACCAAATCCAAGGCTCAAGATAGAAAGTTCAAGGCTAGAGATTGGTGAAGGAGAAATTTGTTCGGGATAGCCAACAAAGAAGCTACGTATCCATCTACTACAAGGCAACAACTTGGTGAATCAGAAGCACCAAGATCTACATCATCTATAGAAGCCATAAAAAATATAAGCAACTAAGGTGAAACTAGTTGAACTTTAGATTAGGGTTCATTATAAAATTCCATTAAGCACCATATTTGGATTAAAATTTGTAGAAGAATAGATTGCATTATAGTCTTCAATAAAGTGCAAAAAAGGAGAGTTCATTTTAAGGATTATTTGCACATTAATTTGGAGTTGAATAGATTTCAAAATTACAACTATCTATTAACTACCTATCATCTACTTTGGAAAAATAAAAGAAGACTAGATCCTACAACTTTGTTTGTAGTGAAAATTTAAAGAATACTTATTAAGGGTTCATTACATATTACTCTTAAAATTTGTTGAGATTATAACGTGCATCTAAAATTATTTTGAGAGTTTATTAGAGTGATAATGTGATATTTTTAGTGCATTAAATTGGTAGTATTATTAAAATCATTTGCACTACACTAATTACTCTCAAAAAGGTTAGTTTGTGTTTGTTGATTGTTAAGGATCAAGAGCACAAAAACTAGTAGATTAATCAAAGTGTCTAGAGACACTATTTGGTGCATAGAACTTGTAGCATTTCATGGCCCAAAGAAGCCACAAAAATTAGATCAGATTCCTCCAAGGAGTGGAGAAGAAATCCACCATTAAAATCAGTAAGAGAATCTTCAAATTGAGACTTGGTGAGTCTCAAGATTCAAAGTGCACCAAAAAGGGGTGCAAAAATTACTTCTAAAAAAAAAGGAAGCTTCTATATACGTGGTTACAAGCTTGGGTTCATTAGAAAAATATCCAAGCAAAAATGAGAAAGGTGTCTAATCAAAAGACAACCTTAAAATCCCCCATTGCCTTCATGAAAGCTGCCATAAAAATCAAGAAAATCAGATCTACAAAAGAAGTACAAAAGGAGTGCAATAAGGGTATTCTTATATATAAAATATATTACATATTGGTGCACCAGTCTAATCTATTCTAAAAAGGAATTAGGATAGAGTTTAAAGTGCTTCAAAGGTACACTATTCACAAGGTACAACAACCAAAGGTAGCCGAACATTAGCACACTCCAAGCAAAGCAAAGAAGCCTCTCGAAAGGCTCATATCCTCTACGTATTGGATAGCCAAATATGCAAGCAAACACAACACAATACAAGGCAAAGAGAAGTATTATATTCAAGGGAAAAAAGGAGGATATAATAGGTTTGGAAAAGAAGAAAAGCAAGGTGCAAGAGACTATATTCAATGCACATCCAAGGAGCATTCTATATCATTATTGGAGGTTTACCAAAACTCCATCGAAGCACCACCAAAGCTCCACCAAAGCATTGCTCGTCACTCCAGATGGAACCAACTCATAAGCAAGCGCCATCAAACAAAGGAAGAGCTAAGAATATTACAATGTTTAAAGGTTCTCCAAAGGTACGTTAAAGAAGTGTTAGAGAAAGAGCCCATGCATAAGGAGGAAGTGACACTTGTCACTTGAAAATAAATCCTAATGTTCACTACATGAGCATCCATATTTCACACGTTCAAGCAAAGAAAAATTACTAGCAAGAAAGGTGGTATGTTAGAACAAGGGAGACACTTGTATTCAAAGGAAATAAGTGCTCCTCCAAGGTTGTAATGCCCATACGTTACATACAAGTAGTTTCAAGCATATTTATTCCCTCCAAGCGCTCAAGAAGTAATTGGCGTGACACTTGTCACATAGCACAAGAACTCTCTTCTATTAAAAGGCACCAAAGACCAAGGAAGTCCACATATTCCATACTCCAGCATTTACTCATAGCATAGGCCAAATTACAACATGGAAGAAAGGTGAAAGAACATTAAAAGCTCTGGTCAAGGAGGTCAAAGAAGTCCAACATTGAAGCCAAGGGAAAAATCAATGTACATCATTCTCCATAAGAGGTCAAGGGAAAGGCACTAAAGGTGGACTATCATATACATTTGAAATCTATGGTGAATACGTAGAGAATACAACATCAAAGGTAAGGTCTCTACTTTATTAAATTTACTTTCATTAACCGGGAGTTATAAGGTATAACATTAGGTTGAAATACTAAAGGAAATCAACCATATTTAAAAGTAATATAAAAGGGAGAAACACATATTAAATAGCCTAATATTTGCAATATTATAACATAGGAGAAATAAGGAATTCTACTTGGAAATCAAAATTTCTATTATTGCAAATTTCATTGTTTTCTAATATTCCATATTAGGGAGTTATAAGGAATACTACATCAAAGTAGGAAATTGGAAATTAGAAACAATAAATATCAAATTATTAAAGGCTATAAAATAAGGTTCTATAAGGAAAAATAAATAGTTGGAAACTAATTGCTATACTTGTCTCAAACTTACATTAAAGGGATAAAAGAATTCCAACAAGGAGAACCTCATCAAAAATAAAAAGTGCTTAAAGTTCAATAGGAGTAATATGGTTTAAAAGAAGTTGATATTTTCTATTCACAAAACTTTACAAAATCAACTCAAAATTGTTATTCTCAAAAGCACTTTATCTATCATATAGCATTTCCAAAATCACTAGGGAGCCATAAGGCATTCTACAAATCAATACTAGGAAAATTAAAAGAAGACCACAAGGATCATCATGGCATCAAACAAATTATTTCTTGTGGAATCCCAATTACTTAAGGGACCAAATTATTTCTCTTGGAAAAATAAGGTTAAAGCAATCCTAGTATATGAAAAAATTTGGGAGATAACTCAAGGAACAACAAAAATACCAAGCATAGGTGATACTAAAATATAGAATTTTGATGATAATGATGGAAAAGCCCTAATGATAACAACCTTTTCTATCATTGATGAATACAATCTTATATTAGTTCAGCAAAGACATGTACAAAAGCATGGAAAAGCTTAGAAAATATATTTAAAGGAAAAAATAAAACCACTATCCTTCATCTTCAAACTCAACTACATTCTCTAAAAATGAACAGTGGTGAGAGCATAGAACTATTCCTAAGGAAAGTAGCAGATATCAAAGGGAAATTATTAACCTTAGGAGAATAAATTAAAGATGAACTTCTTACTCAAGTAACCATGAGAGCACTTCTAGATAGCTACAAAAATTTGGTAACATCTTTACAAGTCCTAAGTAAAGATACTGCTTTTGATGACCTAATCAATATTCTTCAAGAATATGAGGTAGAGAATACAGTTAAAGATGAAATGACTAACATTGCATTGGCATCAAAAGATAATCCATAGGGAAATATTGCTTTAGCATCAAAAGGATGAAGACCATGGTATAACAGGTATTGTCAGATATGCAAGAGAAAAGGTCATAGCACAAACTATTGTAGATTCAATCCTAGAAATAAGAATCAAGGAAATCAGATGAACAATGGGAGTAGACTTCAACCATGAAAATATAAAAATTAGTAGAAAGCTCAACATCCAACCAATTATCCCCAATTGGAGTATCAAAAAATGAATAAAAAAGGATACCTAGCTCAAAGGATAGAGGAAATCTAAGAACTAGAAGAATCTACAAATTATTATGAAGTCAAAGCTCTTTCAGTAAGAACAACAGGTTATGAAGACACTAACTACTTGCTTGAATAGGTTACAAAAAATAGAGAAGAATAAGAATACAAGTTCCAAGACAAAGAATAAGATCCATATTGAAGATTGAAATCTTCAATACCCAAATAATGTAATACAATGGGGTGTTAGAGTTAGAGTATATTATATCATTTGGGTCATGTAAATGTACCACCTTAGGTACATAGTTAGGATAGGAGATTACTTTAGGGGAAGTTATCTAGTTACTTCAAGTAATGTAATAAATGCACAAGTGGCAATGTGCAAGTTGTAATGTGCAAGGTGTCCCCTTGTACATCTAGGTAGAGTGTTGGCCAAGAAATCTATCTTCCTATATAAATGTTCTCATAGTAGTAGATTGCAAACATATTCATCTCATCTTCATAGTACTCTTGTATGGAGTACAATGTAGCTCTTTAGCTCATATTAATGGAGTGACCATTTCCTCCATATTGCATTGTATTTTTGTCACTTCTATTTATAGCATATTTAAGTCATATTGTTGTTTCACTTTCTTTCATATTTCCTACATTTCATTGGTACCTATGTTAGATCTCTCCAAATATCCATTTATTAATTTTAGCCATTTTAGAGATTTACATATTCTCCTCTCTCTGCTTCATTGTTATTGAGGTTTGAATATTTCAATTCAAAATTGAATCTTGAGCATTTTATTCTTAGCAAAAGGTTTATGATTTCAACATTGGGAATTGAGAAGTGTTTGGACAATTCAACTTTGAATTTTTAGAATTTAAATTTTGGCATGTCAATTTTAGCACCTTCACTATATATCAGATGCAATATCCTTATCCAATGATAGGACACATGCATTTATGTGTCCACAATAAATGTTAAGGTAGTTAGATGAGCATTCATAAGGCACTCCACTCAGGATTTTTGTGGGTTCAATTTGGACCTTGTTGGAGTGTACAATCCAACTTGGTTCATACCCCAATTTTTAAAACCATCAAGTCAAAGCGTCTAGATGATTTTAGGGTACAATGGTCATTTCAAAAGTTGCAATGTCATGAAAATACATTAGTCCAAGGGGTCTTCATTGTCATGGGAAGTTTTAAGTCAGTATTATGTTGGCTACTAAAGGAAAATTAAATTTTCAAAGGATCTCCTTCACCAATTCATCCATCCACTATTCATTATTCCATAAAATAATTATTCCAAATTCCATCCATTACCACTAAAGTTTTACCACCTCCTTTTATTTATTCTATTTTTTATAAATTCATTCATTTTTTCCATTATTCTATAAAGTCCCATTCACTCCATTCACATTTCATTATATTTATCCACCTATACTAAAATTTACCCCTAAATCATTACATATTTATTTCCCTTCATATAGAAAATCATGCATTTCATACTTCCCTAAGCCATCATACCCCTAAAGTTCTTTCCAACATAGACCACACTATAGCATTATCACATTATCTCCAATATTTTATTAAATTCATTTTCGCCTAAGTCAAGTCCTTAAATTAAACACATCCGCATCCTATTTCCATAAAGTGCAAAGTCCATGGTCACTCCCTTTTTAATGTTCACATGGTTCAAAACCTAAGTTTTTTCCCTTAAGTTTTGATAGCAACTATCTCAGTTGACGTGACTTGATGGGTCAAGAAAATAAAAGAAATAATTAGTCCCCCTAAAGCCATCAAACGTCTCAACTGCATAAAAATATTTTACCTTTCATAAAGTTGTATCATTTCTATCAAAGTCCACATAATACCAAAATAGGAAGGATGCTCTCTAATATTACTAGCTTAGCCGCACCATCTGATTACATTTAATTGGTCAAGAAACTCAAGTGCAAAGACCCCATTGGCTCGCCTGCTCTAGTCAAACACACCCAATTGACCACCAAAATTTAAACTCATTTGCTAAGGTCCTTTGAGGGTCTATTTCACGTTTAAAATATCCCCATTTTAAGCTCTAAAATAAAGTCTTCCATCATCACCTTAGGAGTCTTCGCCACCCACAAACCCAAAGTATAAGCCTCACATTGTTTATTAAAAATCCTTAGGTGGTCATGTTTTTTACTCACACCCATTAAAGATTTATTCACTTTCTAATTATTTACGTGGTTGTGTTATTTGAATTGCATCCCATTGGTCGATTGTCCTAGTCGATGATATCCTATTGGATCAAATTAAAAAAAAGCAAGTTGGTCCCCTTGTTTGAAAAAATAAAGATACTAAGTTAGTTTTATCGACGTAAAATAAGTGGCTCTTTTTAAATTGAATATTTTCCTGATACCATTTGATTGGTTAAATAAATATGTGGTGCTATTTTTTGGGAAAAAACATTGGTTAGTTTTCTACGTTCAAATTCATTGCCTCATTTAATTTGTCAACCTGGGGTAGCTCGTAGACTTGTGAGCAACCTTGCACAATATATGCTTGTAATTCCCTCCAATGAGATGAGTCCCTCAGATTTATGGTTTGGGGGTGTTGGTGTTTCGTTGGAGTTCTGATTTAGTTTCCAAACCACTAATCTATCCTACACTATCAAAGACATGACTAAATTATATTCAGAAACTAAAACTACACATTTGCTGGAAATTACAAAAAATAGGGGAAATAACAGAAATTAAATTTAAGCTATAGGAAATAAAATAGAATTGAAAAGATAGAAAAATAGGGGAAAGGTAAGGGAAGAACATTGTTGAGAGTGGGCCCATGCTTCTAGTAGGTTCTTCCCACATTAATCATTCATCGGATGCAAGTCGATTTAATCATAAATGACTCAAAAATATTTTATTAAAATTGTAGTAGGATAAGTATAGGAGAAATTTGGGATCATGTTTTTAGGGGTGGCCTACATATTTATAAGATATGCGGCCATCCCTATTACATATTGGAAATAAATCAAATGTTTGATTCTATTTTACAATAGTATGCATGAATAAAGGGAATCGAGTAAAATATCAAGCTTTGTAGACTATTTCAGCGTATTCTATTTTATCATAATACGTTTGATATTTGCTTTACTTGATTTACATAGATTTTTACATAATAACTAAAAAATAGATAGCTAATCATCTTTGACATTGTCCCTGGTCTGGATTCAATGCTGAGACTCCATCCACATCCTTTGCTGAAATCACGTTCTATTTTACCGACAATAGAGTCATGTTGGAATTCGACTTCAATGGGAATCAGGTGCCTTATCTATAGAAGTCGGGAAGTAGGTACCAAGATGGGAGTCAGGTACCTAATGGGAATCAGGTTCTCGATAGTCAAGCACCAAATGGGAATCGAGTGCCCATCAGTCAAGCACCAAATGGGAGTCGAGTGCTTCAAAGGGAATCGGGCACCTGACTTAGCACTTCACATCGGTGTACTATAGATGTTTTGCCTTCATGAAATTGAAAGTGCTAGGTTCGAGTGGGACCTCGATGTAAACATGCTAAAACACAACAAATTCTATGAAATCTACACAAAATGCACTCAAAAAAAATATTAAATATCATGCAAAATAAATTGTTAAACATATATAAAATTCTCATAAAACATATATATCTATAGAAATAAGTGTCATAGTTCATAGGGAAAGTATTACAAAAAATGAGCATTTTTAGGGCTCATCATCCCCCCATGCTTAAGGGTTGGCACGTCCCTATGCCACTTTATACTGGTAATTACTAGTTTCATTTACAACCTTCCAGTAAGCCCTGACTATTTCTTTCCTCTTCTTTGTAGCGGCCTTAGCTTTTTCCTTATCTCTGGGCTTTCACCCCTTCGGTGCTTTGGGAATGGCTGCCTCCTATTTTTGTTATCTCTGGTGCTTGTTGCATCGAATTGGCTGACTTGGACCTACTCTTTTACTTGGTTGTTCCCTTGTCTAGGCTACCTTACCTTTCTCAATTTTTAAATAGTAACCAGTAAAATTGGTGGTATCCTTCTGGAATGCGGGCTCAACCATCTTCTAGTATTCATGGTGAATGGGTAAATGTTCTCCCATTGGTACTACAGATTCATCTCCAAATGGGATGTTGGACTTCTTAGCAACCTTGGTTGTGGGAAAATTAGCCCTTGTTGGGTCGAGTTTAGCATTATCCTTAAACTCTGTTTCTTCCATCGGAGGGGTTTTGTTGCTTGTTGCTTGATCTATAGGTGGTACAAGACCTAAAAATCCCATCTTCATGAAATATTCCTTCATTTTAGAAGGATATTTACCATCAGATCCATACAAGCCCCATAACTGATGAGGTTGGGCAAATGGAATTTTCTTGGGAGGCTTCTTGGCCTTCTTTTTGGCCTCTTTTTTAGATTCCTTGAGTGCCTTCTTAGAAGCCTTTTTCTAGTTCTTTTTTTCTGCTTTTATATCTTCCTTAAGATTTTCAAATTTCTCTTTTTGTGTAGCAAATAATTTTTTGATGCCTCCCATTCCTCATCAGAATTCATTCCTGATTCCTCATCGAAATTCATGCCGATTCCTTATCGAAATTTATGCTCAATTCCTTTAATTGTGTAGTTCTTGCTCTGGTTCTAGGTCTTCATTGAGATTCCCTTACAACCTTTCTCTTTGGTCTCAGATTTTTGGGTTGTATTTTAGGGTATGTTGCATTGTTGTTGCTTCCTATTTTTTAGTAGATATAGGCTGTTGAGTCTCTTCTACCTATTTTGAGGGCTCAGGTGACTTCTTAGTTTCTTTTTGTGTAGTAGATTGCTACTCTATGGAATTACCTTTTCCTCTTGAGGTTGTTCAGCCCCTGCATCTACTTGAGAATGTTTTGGCTCAACCCTTGTATCTTGGTTAGGTTTCTGATCTATAGAATGGGTAGACTCCTAAGGCTTTTTAGCCTCCAAATTCCCTTCTTCACCTTTGTCTAAAATTTGAGGCTCTTCAACCTCCACTTCATCCTTCTTTTCATCTTCTTTTTTTATAGATTTTTTTAAATTCTGAGGTTCTTCAACCTCAACTTCATCTTCCTGAGTTACCTATTCTATAGAGTGAGATGATGAACATGGCTGCTCCACTTCCATTGCAACATCCATCCCTTGCTCATTTTTTGTGTGAGAGTGTAGGGAAGTACTTTCAATTATAATTATGGGGGACCTCTTCTGAGATTGAGGGCTCCCTTTTAGATAAATTTTGAGCAAAAGCCATAGAGTGGTCTCCTGCCTCAGCCTCTTGGTTGGAATTTTTGGCATCTGACTTCCAAGCACCAAATGATACCACCTTCTCTTCAGAATCTATAGAGGTAGTGGGCACATCCATTGCCCAATCAGTCTGAACCCTTGCATCCACTTTAGCTGATTCTCATTAGGCTTGCCTTGTAGTTGTAATTCTCCTATTTACCCTTGTAGTTACGAATCATTTGATACAATTCATGCATTTTTAGTGTAGCTACTTTCCTTGACTCTTGAAATAGAGTTTGTTCTTCCTTATATTTGGCTTCCCAAGTGGAAGCCTATTCTTTCAATAATTGTAGTTGTTGCTACAAATCCTCCATCTGGTCCTCCTATTGTAATTTTTATTCACCTCCTATTGAGGAGTATGCCCCCTAGAAATATCCTATAAAATCTGGGCTAGATACTCTTCCTTGTTTAGCTCATCAATTGCTTCATCATCTGATGAGCTGGAAACCACCATAGACGCCTTCATCCTTCTTCTAGTTCTGGTGGAAATTGGCATGAAAGTTGGGCTTGGTGGATCATGCCTTACCTCATCATCAAATTGAGGGCATAGGGACAAAGCTTATCCTGCTTCCTCATCAAATTAGGGAAAAATAGGGGATGAGGCTTGTCCTACTTCCCATGTATTTTCCTTAGGTAGGGATGTAGGCATCATCTCTGCTTGCTCTATCACCTTATCAAATGATTGTTCATTCTATTCTAGCACCTCCACTTCTTCTTGTGCCCTAGGAATTACATTATTACCCTCAACTTCCTCAATCATCACATTTTATGTGACTCTACATATCATACCAAGGCTAAAATTAGGCCATGGTGAGCCAAGGTAGATGTTGTGCCTACCTGGTACCATCTGGCCTCATATTTGAGTGCACATGTAAGGTAATGGGGGATATTGATCTTGTCCCCATGTAGTATATGGTTTAGAAATAAAAAATGATTTGAATTTAGCTTGGAGTACCTACTAGAATAGGTGAAGAATCATACGATCTACTCAAAAATTACCCTCTAGAGCTTGAGGATGTGCTTCTTGGGCAAACCAATGTACGTCAGGTGCTCTATCAGACTTTCAAAGAATATTTATGCATAGAGAGCTAGGTTATCTTCTTTGTACGTGTGCTCCCCTATTAGGGGAAGGCCCATCACTATGGTAATATATTCTTCGGTGATTGGGATCTCTAGTCCTTACATATGAACAACCCCATCCCTCATGGATGTTACAAACTCATTAGCTACCCTTGTATCTTGGCCCTGACTGACCAATCGATAGTACTCCATCCAACCTATAACATCAAATTGTGCTTGGACATCCATAGAAATACTTGAGCAGTCGGTAGGTTCACTTTTCTTTAAATCATGGTTCTTAGACTTTCCCCCATAGCTTTGAGCACAAATTTCCCTCGACTCAAGATTCACTCTACAATTATTTCACACTCTGGTTCTTCTGGGTTATGATACTCTGTAATTTCCCTCCTTACATGGTAATTTTTTTGTAAGTAGTTTCTAAAATTGGTTGCTTCCTTGGATGTAGGTGGTTAACTACCATAATCAGAAGTGATTACGTTTATCCATGTAAAAATTCCTTAGAATATGTGTCGGATCTTGCGTAGGTGATAACCATAAGTATTTTACCAATCAGAGCTATGACACGTAGAAAAGTGCCAAGTGGAACAATACGGGTGGCTAGGACTATAATGGGGGTTGTGCCGACACTTTTCCATAGACACACATGCGTATGAAAATAATATATACATAAAATAGAAAATTTAATCATGTACCTAAATTTGTTTCATGGGTGTACCATGCATAGATATCCATGGTGCATTGTTATTGGTTGGTAGATGATGATTAGGTAAACCATAATGAAAAATGATGGTCATATTTCCCATGTGATGAATTTCTCTCCATGTGATTGGTTCTTGATAACTACAATATGATACATTCGAGACATCCTACATGGTTTCAAAATAAAGGTTAGAAAAAACATATCTTCATGGGATGACAAACATCCCCTCCTCGAAAGTTGTTTGTTGATAACTTTTAATTTCATCCATAATATATTTGACTTTGTGCATGAGTGGGGTGCTGACGTGGCTCGGGCCACTTCCCAATGCTAAAGTTTATTTTTATGAGGCACAAACACCCATGAAAATAGAAAGTAGGTACCTTTTTCTGTGTGGAAATCAGGCACCTTCTTTTGAATCAAGGCACATAGGTGCCTAGAAAATAGAAAGTAGGCACCTTAGCAATCGGGCATCATGCTTAACATGGAAAGTAGGCACCTTTTAGCAATTAGGCACCGTACTTAAAGCAAACTTTATACAAAACTCAAACTTTATATACAACTTTTTTTATAATGTTCAGGAGATTAGGTGTCACTTTCTCAAAAAATGGGAGTCGGGTACCATCTCCTTGGAAAAACTAGGAATCAGGCATCGGTCTACTAGAAAATGGGATGCAAGTACCATCTCCTTGACATACTAGGAGTCAGGTACCTTGTACCATATAAATGGGAATCGGGTGCCACTTTCTCAAAATATAGGAATTATGTGCCTTCTTTTGTAAAATGGGAATCGAGTACCATTTTCTCTAAAAATCGGGAATCAGGCACCTTCTTCATCAGAAAATGGAAAATATGTGCTTCTTCCTTATTTCAATATCTTCTTGATATGCCCACTTATATACGCTTAAGGTTGATCAGGCCTTTAGCACTCTAGTTGAAGAATAGGGACAAAATCAGCATCTGCTACCTGAACCAATAGTTGGGTGTTTTATTGTCCATAAAGACCAATCCAAACACTCCTGTACAGATTTAGGTATAGTATTCCCCTTTTTAAGTGGGGATAAACTACTACTACAAACAATTCTTCTAGAAATTTGGGAAGGTGCAGGTTCATGGATCCTGTGCTTGTTAGGCCTAGGTTTCCTAGGCTGCCTAACAACTGCACTCAGGGCATCATTCTACAAAATAGAAATACAACTAAAAAAAGAAAATTTGAAAGAATAATTATTTTTGGGACTATGTGGACTACGTCCACATATTACTAACTCAATTTGAAATTAGAATCAATTGGGGTCTCCCCCATGCCTAATCTAGACTTCATCATGTATGTTTCAGACACATGGTATGGATGCAGGCGATGACCATTGACTGTTAATGTAATGTTGCTACCATCAATTATTCTGATCCTAATAACTCCATTGTTGATGACTTCAGTCACTTCATATGGCCCCATCCAATGTTGCATGAGCTTACCTTTCCTTTCTTAGAATTGAGAGTCATATAGTAATGCCCATTCTCCCACTTTGAGCTGCTTTGGCCTGGTGTGGCGGTCATGCCACTTGGCCCTTTGTTTTTGGATGACCTCTGTTCTTTGTAGAGCAGCAAGGTGGTATTCATCCAGCTGGTTAAGCTGCTGAATTCATTCTTTCTATGCATCATCTAGGTTTATATTCAACTCTATTATAGTTCTAAGTGTCTTCACTTCAAACTCTATAGGCATCATAGCATTCTTCCCATAGACTAGTTGGAATGGTGTGAAACTAGTAGTAGTCTTCCAGGTGGTCCTGTAGGCCCACACTACTTCTGGTAATCTAGTGGTCTAGTCCTTCCTATGTTGTTGTACTATCTTTGTCAAGATATTTTCCAACTCTCTGTTGGTTACCTCAACTTGCCCATTTGCCTGTGGGTGGTAGGGAGTGGTTTTGTTATGCCTGATTTTATATTGTTGCATGAGTTCTTAAATCATATTTGAAGTAAATTGAGGTCCTTGATCAGTTGTGATCTCCCTTGGAACCCCAAACCTTGTGAAAATAGATGAGTACAAGAAGTCTACTATAGTATTCTCTTTTGAATCATGCAAAGCCTGCACTTCAACCCACTTGGTCACATAGTCAGTATAAACTAAGATAAACCTCTTACCTACTGACTATGGATTAATGGGTCCTACGAAGTCCATCCCCCATTTATCAAATGGCTCAATGTGAACATGTGGTTGGAGTGGCATTTCATCTCTGAGAGTAGGTCTGCCCATCCTCTGACATTGATCACACTGGCTCACATGCTTGGCTGCATCTTTGAATAGTGTAGGCTAGTAATAACCAGCCTGCAACACTTTATATGCAATCCTTTTTCTTACAAAATGGCCACCACAAGGTTCATCATGGCAAGCCTTCAATATTTCTATTATCTCATTCTCAACAACACACCTTCTCATGATCTGATCAGGCCCTATTTTAAATAGGCACCCATCAATCCATGAGAAGTCTACACTTTTCTCAATTAAAGTTTATTTTTCATGAGGTGAAAGTGTAGGGGATACTTTACCAATGGCTAAATAATTAGCCATATCTATGTACCATGGTATCTGTTCATTTAGAGCAAACAAATGCTCATCTAGAAATTTATCATCTGTAGTTGCATGATCTGGAGGTGTCAACCTAGATAAGAAATCAGCTACCACATTGTCTTTACCTGGCTTGTCTACTATTGTCACATCAAACTCCTATAGAAGCAACAACCATCTAATAATTCTACCACTAATCCTAGGTTTGTTTGTCAGGTATCTGATAGTTGAGTGATCAGTATGTACAAAAACTTGATATCCTATGATATAATGATGAAATTTGTTAAGAGCATGTATAACTACAAGAAATTCTTTTTCTATGATAGTATAATTGAATTCAGCACCTGTGAGGTGTTTACTGACATAATAGATGGCATAGAAATCATCACCATCCTTCTATCCCAACATTGATCCTATTGCATTGTTAGATGCATCAACATATATGTGAAAAGGTATGGTCCAATTTGGACCTCTCAGTATTGGGGTAGTAATCAATTTTTCCTTTAAGGTGTTAAATGCTTGTTCACGTTCCTCTATCTAGATAAACTCTATGTCCTTTGATAACAATGTGCTCAGGGGTTTAGCAGTTTTGCTAAAATCTGCTATAAACCTCCTATAGTAACCAACTGATCCCAGGAAACTATGGATATCCTTCTATGTTTTGGGAGTAGGTAGGTTTTGGATAACTTCTATCTTCTTCCTATCTACTTTGATCCCATCTATAGAAATATGATGTCCTAAAACTATCCCTTCCTGCATTAGCATATAACATTTCTCATTGTTGAGGGATAGGTTAGTTTCCTCACACCTCTTAAGTGTTTTCTCCAAATTTTTTATGGTTATTTCAAAATTTTCACCATATATAGTGAAATCATCCATGTATACCTCCATAGTTTCTCCAATCATGTCAGAGAAGATGCTCAAAACTACCCTCTGAAATGTGGTAGGTGCATTGCATAGACCAAAAGGTAAAACTCGGTAAGAAAAAGTCCCCCAAGGGCAAGTAAATGTGGTTTTGTCTTGATCTTCTTCCCCTATTTGAATCTGATTATATCCATTGAACCCATCTAGGAAATAAAAATACTTCTTACCTGATAAGGTGTCAAGGACCTGATCTATGAAGGGTAAAGGGAAGTGGTCTTTCTTAGTTGCTTTGTTCAACAACCTATAATCCACACAAATTCACCACTTGCCATTTTTCTTGGGCACCACCACCAAAGGTGATACCCATTCACTATCTGAAATGGGGTAAATGAACCCAACTATGAGGAGTTTCTACAATTCAATCTTGATAATTTCCTTCATTGTTGGATTCATTCTTCTCTGTGGTTGTCTTACTGGTTTAACTTGGTCTTCCAGATATATCCTATGAGTACAGGTTTTAGGAGCTATTCCTCTCATGTCTGAATACTCCCAAGCAAAGGCATCTTGATGTTTTACCAATGTTTCTTTCAGTTTGATTTGTTGTTCAACTATCAACTTGTCATCTATGTTCAACACTCTACTAGGTGCAACCTCTATTTTTTGAATATGGTGGTCTTTTCCTCCCACTAATGGCAACTCAGGAGGAGGACATGAGGGTTCTCCTTGGAAAAATTTGATATTACCCTATCCTCATCACTCTCATCTTCCAATTCATCAAGTGTCATGACAGATTGGATCATTGATAGACCACCAATGTTCTGATTTTCATTTTCAGGTTCTCCCAATAATTCTGCAGATTGTGTAGGTGGATGGATGATCAATTTTTTTATGTTCTGACCATCAAAAATGGTCATCTGGCCATCTCTACAGCTTATGTAAGCATCAATTATTGCCATCCAAGGTCTACCTAAGATTAATGGATATCCACCCAACCTAGACTTGGATTGTAACACTAAGAAATCTGTTGGATACTCCCATGCATCCACTGTAATAGTGATATCCTCTAGTATTCCCTCTGGGAGCACTGTAGACCTATCTTCCAACTGTAAAATAGTCTTGGTTGGCTTCAGGTTAGATAGTTTAAGCTTTTGCATGGTTTCTTTGGGCATGACATTAATGGCAGCCCCCAAATCTACTAATGTATTGGGTAAAACATAACCCTCTATTTGTACAGTTAGGATAGGGCTTCTTGGATCTGAGTATTTTTGGTTGTAGGTGTTCCCTAACATAAGATCAGCTAACTGACCCACCAAACTGATTGACTTTGCAGGTTTTCTTCTTGGTTTCTTCAGGCACAATTCTCTTATGGCCTTGCCATAGATAGGAATATCTCTGATGGCCTGAAAGAGAGGGATTGTGACTGTCAGGTTCTTTAGACTAGAGAGAATATCAAATTCTGATTGTACTGGATTTTTGGGTTCCTGCAACCTTTGTGGAAAAGGTGGAACCTCTTCTCTGTTATTTACAGGTGTTGATTCTTCTTCTACTTCTACTATAAGAGGTGATTCCTCTTTTCCTAATTCTATGTTTTCCTCCTCTTCTACTAGAGGAGTGACTTCTACACCTACTTGTTTCCCTGACCTTAATTCTATTGGACTACAATCTACTTTAATATTGTACATGGGGTACATCTCATTCTCCATTTGATAAGTTGGTTGTTGTTTGTTATTTGGATTGGTTGTAGGTTGTGTTGGTAGTTGAGCAGGCTTAAAAGTAGGAGGAGCTGGCAGGGTTGGCTGTAGTGGAACTGGAGCAGCCTATTGTGGGTTTTGATTCCAAGCATTCTGGTTCCTCCACTACTACCCAGGCTACTGGTATTGCATCCATGGATAGGGGTTGTAAGGATTTGCTCCTTGGGGATACTGATTCCAAGGTTGTTGTCCCCACCAACCCATGTTGGGTGGCTGAGCTTGACCTTGGTTCTAAAAATTGCTGCCCCCATAAGATGGCATTCCTACTGGCATGTTGTTTCCCATAGGAGACTACTGCTAGTTTCTCCTATTACCCATGAAGTATGCTTCTGCTACCTCAGGTTCCTCTCTAGGTTTTGATAACTATGGACACAACTTTATTTTGTGATATTTTGAACATACAACACACACTCAAACTTTGTTTTTAGGACATTCATTTCTAGGGTGTTTTCCCCTGCATTTGGGATAAAAGTAGGCCAATGCTGCCTCATTCTCCTGCTTCTTTTTCTGAAGTAGAAGGGTGTCCATTTGAAGAGCCAGAGATGATAACATCTCGCTCTTGAGGTCTTCAAGCATATTGCCTATTTCTATTTTAGTGATAATGGTTGATTGTTTGATATTTCTAGGGGTCAACTTACCTTTCCTTCTTGAAAATTTTTGACACAAATATCGAATATCATCCATATGATGTTGATAAATATCCCCTCCAGAAATCATGTTTAAGGCTTCCAAAGATTCATTTGTAAGTCCCTTTAAGAAAATGCTTCTTAAGGACCTATCTCCTAGTTTCGAATGGGGTGATATTTGCAAATTAAAGTTGAACCTATCCCAATATTCCTCCATAGATTCCCCTTCCTTTTGTGTCATGTCTAGGACTTCTTCCCTTGCATCACGTGCTCTACCAAAATCCTGGTACTGATCTAGGAAAATTTTCTTCAATTCTTCCCAGGTAGTTATCTGTTTATCCCCCAAATTGATGAACCAATGTAAAGTTGAATCATCAAGAGTGGAAGGGAATAATTTTAGTTTTTGAGCATCAACTGTATAATCCATAGATCTGCATAGGACATCAAATTTAAATAGAAATAGATCTGGATCTTCTATTGGTAGTCCTCTAAATGTTGGAAGGTGGGTAGGGGAGATATGTTTCATCTTGTGGTCTCCTCCTACCTCTCCTATGGGAAAATTAAAACTAGTGGATGCTTCCTCTACATCAACCATCTTGTCTGTGAATAGGGTATCTACACCAGCTACGTTCAAAGTAGCTTTCAAGGCTTCTAGTTCATTTCTCTTATCCTACAGAAGGATTACTAAATCTATGTTTGATATAGTTCCTTCTCTAACTACTTGCCAACATTGAAAGTTCAATAAGTCTTCCTCAGACTGAACTCTACTTATCTCAGATCCTTCTCTACGATGTTGTTGATTTGTTTTAGAAGGATCTTATGCAAATAATGGATGTTCAAGCCAATGCATAGGTGGAGATTGTGGAGAAGAGGTTTCAGTCTCAGGATCAGGTACAGCTGAAGCAGAAGACTTTTGAGAAACATCTTTGTTTTTAACAAAATGACCATCCGGTCCTCTATTCTTAGGTGGACTCATACAAAGCTTTAGAAATGGAGGTTCTGTAGGTAGCAACCTAAACTACTACTAACATGCTTCCTTCAGAACAAGAAATTACAATAGGCTACTCCCCGAAAATGATGCCAAAATGTTGGGCAAAAACATTGGTTAGTTTTCTACATTCAAATTCATTGCCTCATTTAATTTGTCAACCCGGGGTAGCTCGTAGACTTGTGAGCAACCTTGCACAATATATGCTTGTAATTCCCTCCAATGAGATGAGTCCCTCAGATTTATGGTTTGGGGGTGTTGGTGTTTCGTTGGAGTTCTGATTTAGTTTCCAAACCACTAATCTATCCTACACTATCAAAGACATGACTAAATTATATTCAAAAACTGAAACTGCACATTTGCTGGAAATTATAAAAAATAGGGGAAATAATAGAAATTAAATTTAAGCTATAGGAAATAAAATAGAATTGAAAAGATAAAAAAATAGGGGAAAAGGTAAGGGAAGAACATTGTTGAGAGTGGGCCCACGCTTCTAGTAGGTTCTGCCCATTAATCATTCACCGGATGCAAGTCGATTTAATCAGAAATGACTCAGAAATATTTTATTGAAATTGTAGTAAGATAAGTACAAGAGAAATCTGGGATCACGTTTTTAGGGGTGGCCTACATATTTATAAGATATGCGGCCATCCCTATTATATATTGGAAATAAATCAAATGTTTGATTCTATTTTACAATAGTATGCATGAATAAAGGGAATCGAGTAAAATATCAAGCTTTTAGACTATTTCAGTGTATTCTATTTTATCAGAATACGTCTGATATTTGCTTTACTCGATTTACATAGATTTTTACATAACAGCTAAAAAATAGATAGCTAATCATCTTTGACATTGTCCCTGGTCCGGATTCAATGCTGAGACTCCATCCGCATCCTTTGCTGAAATCATGTTCTGTTTTGCCGACAACAGAGTCGTGCTAGAATTCGGCTTCAATGGGAATCAGGCGCCTTATCTGTAGAAGTCGAGAAGCAGGCACCAACATGGGAGTCAGGCGCCTAATAGGAATCAGGCACCCGATAGTCAAGCACCAAATGGGAATCGGATGCCCATCAGTCAAGCACCAAATGGGAGTCGAGCGCTTCAAAGGGAATCGGGCACCTGACTTAGCGCTTCACACCGGTGTACTATAGATGTTTTGCCTTCATGAAATTGAAAGTGCCAGGTCCGAGTGGGACCTCGACGTAAACATGCTAAAACACAACAAATTCTATGAAATCTACACAAAATGCACTCAAAAACAAATATTAAATATCATGCAAAATAAACTGTTAAACATATATAAAATTCTCATAAAACATATATATCTACAGAAATAAGTGTCACAGTTCATAGGGAAAGTAGTACAAAAAATGAGCATTTTCAGGGCTCATCATTAATGAAGTTCAGGTGACTCAAGCGCAAAAATACCATTGGCTTGGGAAAAAATATCAAACACAACTGATTGATTGAAATATAATAATAAATTTTTGATCTCCCCTAAAGTTCTTTGAGGGTCTTATACGCATCAAAATATCTCCCCTTTTTTTGACCTCATATTAAAATCCATTCATTTTGCTAAAAGCCTAAGCCTAAAACCCCAATTTTATTATTCGTTAAAAAACTTAGGTGATTATCTCTTTGCCCTACCAATAAAAGAGTTTATTAAATGCACCTAGTCTATCTCGGTCATGTCGTTCGACTACATCCCATTGGTCGGTGTCCCAGTCGATGACATCCCATTGGTCAGAAACCAAAGAGAGCAAATTATTGTATTTGTCCTAAAGTCTTAAGGGTCAGGCACACATGAAGTTTTCCCCCCTCTTTATTAGTCTAAACCTTGCACATGTTATTTATTAAAAATATCCCTAAGAGTCATATGATTTTATTGGTCGGCTATCATGGTTGATGAAACCCCATTGACTTGGGAAAAATAAGTAAGAGCGCCCGATTGGTTCTCCAAAGATATTATCCGAAGCTCATCAAAGGTGCCCCTCACATAAAATATTCCCCCCTTCTACTATAAAGTCAAAATAAATATGCCATGTTAAATATACCACTTTCTCCTGATGAAAATATGTCTTCCCAAAGCCTAAGTCAAACCTTATTAATTTGGTCGCATCACCCAATAACACCCCATTGGTTCAACTATCTTAGATGACCACATCCCATTTATTTGAAGTAAAGGTGCATGCACTTGATTAGATATCTAAAAAATCATTTGTCTCCTAAGGTCATCAAGGGTGTTGCCATCATGAAAAATAATCCCCCTTTTGGCTTGACTACCTCCCTCGTATGCATCCTATTGGCGCAAATGGGCCAACCAAACCCCATTGGCCAGAGTTCTATAAACTTAATTTTGTTTAAAGTCCCAAGGTTTTATCCCCATCAAATATATCTTATTACCATCATATATTTAGAAATTTTTTATCAAATATATTAACCTTTGCCTAGGTCATTAAGCCATGACCACAATCACTTTCATAATATGTTTCATAGCTATTTTCACACCTTCTAGTCACCCATGACTAAAATATCCCATAATTAAATCAAAATTTTTGAAAGGACTTAGGCCACCAACGTTAAAAGGCACATGCTCATGATGGATGGTGTGAACGACTTTGTGGAAGATGAATGAATGACCCAAATTTCTCAAAGATCAAGAAAAAGAACTAGAACCTAATGGAAGGATTTGTAAGTGTTTTTAAAATGAAAATTTATTTTCTTTTAACTAACACCTGTAATAGATGAGGCCAAAGCCAAGACTTGCAATGGTATATGGGCTAAAATCTAACGACCAGTCTAGAAGCAAATCTAAAAAGGAACCGGTTGTCTAGTTTTATGCATGAACACAACTCATCAACCAAACATGAAGCGTAATGGGGCCACCATGACCGTTAAAGGAAATTTCTAGTGAAGACATGGCAAAAAGGTGGCAAAAATCCATTCCATGATTCAAAGAGTTTGGTTGATATTATTAAAAGCTCATATGTTGGGGAGTTACTATTAATATCTACTAAAACCTTCCAAGCTCACTTAGAGTCGACACTTACAGTGAAAGAGTGAATATATGAGAGAGCTAGAAAACCAATGTACTCCAATAGCAAAAAGAAGCACAAAATATGACCATTGACTCCTCTAGCTTAGCTCAACGAGCTTCCCTCCTGTTGGTCATGGTGAAAATTGAAGAACTCACTAACGACTCGCCTTATCAACAATTCAAAATAAAAGCAACCACCATTGATATAGAAGCATTTACAAAATAGTCCAGATCAATCTAGAGATTACTCCTATGCAGATAGAAGAGTAGGTTATATTTACTTATGAAGAAATGAAAAATGCCTACAATCATCACTATTGGTTGTTAATGTGGTTATTTGAAGAGCATGGAGAGATAGAGATTTAAAAAGCCCCTTACTACAATCGGTGGACCTATAATCTAGCAAAGTTAATTTACCCTAGGGTGTATT
Source organism: Wollemia nobilis (assembly GCA_028583015.1). Classification (NCBI taxonomy): domain Eukaryota; kingdom Viridiplantae; phylum Streptophyta; class Pinopsida; order Araucariales; family Araucariaceae; genus Wollemia; species Wollemia nobilis. The sequence goes on along the minus strand of JAQPPZ010017259.1, from coordinate 7,217,790 downwards.
TTTCATTGGACCTCCTATCGTGGCTCGCCATGGCATATGATTCTAAGTCTCGAGCAATTAAAGACTTCACAAAGCGATCAACTTTCAAGATTACTCCTAAGATGATTGTAAAATTGTTTGGGCTAAATAAAGTGGTGCTACCTCTAGATAGAAAGGTACTTGAAGTTCAATCCTACAATATTATTGGTACTTCCTTTTATACCAAATTTTTCAATAATAGGGCACAAGTGTCATATATGTTCTTGATTCATAAGTTCAAATTACACCCTTGGGTTAGAGACTACACTGATATGATAAACATAATAATGGAAGGATAGGATTTGAATTGGGTAGTTAGAGAAGTGTTGTATTTGGTGAGTTAGTGTAATTGAAGAATTCAACCTACCATGTATAGATGAGAACAAGAATAAAGTGACATAATGAATAGAGAGTTTGTAGAATTGCAGAAAGCCATTGCCCAAAAGAGAGAGACATTTCCCTGATTTTCACACTACTCTTTTCTTATACACCTAATTATGGTGCACATGAACAAGCCTTTGATTGATAAGTGGGGTGAGGCATATAAAGAAGTGATCCAATATAGACTTCCATGGATACATGAGGGTTGGTCCATCCATACTCAGTTTTTTAGTGACTTCCTCCTAAAAATTCATGAGAGACTCTGTGGTTATAAACAAAAGAAAATGGGTAATGAGATAGCCATATTCTTGATAGAAAAACTAGCAGGAGACTATTTCCTTATAAAAAATTTCACTTTTATCAGGATCTATGGAGCCAAAATCCCTCCCAAATCACTATCAAAATTCTATTCCATGTCAAATGCAACCCTAGAGATTATGAGACAGATAGATAATAAGACAAAATTAGGGTTTCCAAGCACAAGGTAAAACTTCCTTGGATAGCTTTTCCTTGCAGGATGGGGTACTACACTTACAAAGGATAACTTTGTTTGATTGATGCTCTGGAAAATATGGATCTATTTGATTTCTCAAAAATTACCTGATGACCCTATAATCATTTCGACTATTACAATAAGAATGTAGTTGAAAAGGTTCCCAATGGTCACACATTGAAAGGATTAATTTGAAGATAAAATATTACTAACTATAATGAAAAGAGAGTCATTGAATTATCTATGGAACAAATATGCGAATACAAGGTATCACACTCAAATTAGGATGGTTAGCCACTACTTAGAAGAACTGATTGCATTGAGACAAGACATAGTGGAAACTTCTGCACCATTAAATCCCCCCATTCATCCTGAAGAACTGCAAGATCTAATGTTGAAGGTGATAAAAAAAGAGCCTAAGTAGATTAAAGTAGTTATGGAAGTTGTGGAGCCCATTGTTGCATAGTTGGAAGCACCTTAGCGGAGCTACTCATTACTAGCTCAGAAGACACAAGGGTAAGAAAGTGGTCACCTTTTATTTAAAAGCAGCTCAACCAGTAATCTTAGAACTGGCAAAAGTAGTAATGGACCCTAGAAAGAAGCATCAACTAGCTACAAATATGCTAGAAGTGAGGCCTAGGTCATAATATTAAATAAACAACAAATTTTGATTTCCAAGTTCATGCAAAGAAAAATCATGTTGGGTGGAGGAATGGTAAACCTATTTTAGGAGTATAAATTGGTAGCTAAAGATCCAACCACCTCACCAAAGCATAAGAGACTCATAATTTGAGGTACCACATAGTCCAAAAGCTCTACTCTTACCAGAATGAAATAGGTTGTAGTTTTTATTCTAATGAAGAATAAATCCAAGCAATGGAACAAGGGAAGGATCCAAGAAAAATGCAATATACTATGAAAGGATTGGGAACCAGTGAATCTCAACTTTCAACCAACCCTATGATGATAATAGAAGAAACTATACCCATGAAAAAAATAAAAACAATGCAAATTGATCCCACCACTCTATTGACCTCAGTTCAATATCAAGAAGATCCTTTAACCTTTGCTAAAACTCAAGCCCAAGCTCAAGTAGCATTAGTGAAGAATCTATACCAAAGAAACCAAGGATCAACTGCTAGAATTGACAAGTTATAGGCTAAAAAAGACCAAGTGCAAGAAGAGAATAATAAATTATAGGTAGAATTTAGTAAATTATAAGGGTAGACATCCCAAGACCAGGTCAAAAAGCATTTTGACAGTGCTAGTTTTTTTTTTGGTAAGTTGTAGTTGTATTTCAGAGGGTTTTAACTGGGTCCCACTCCTAGATTTACAAAACAATCATCAGATTGAAAGTACATTCATGTTGCATAATCTTATGCCTAGGAGGGATCAGTATACAACAGTCTAACCAATCCTGTGCAGGGGATATGTTTGCCAAAATTCCCTCGTAGGGGATGTAGAAGTCGGTAATCAGGTGGTGCTTTTCCTCACAGGGGGTACTGAAGCAAACCAAAAATAATCCATAGATATTCACTAGAGCCCTTGCAGGGGCTGACACATAGAGATCCAATCGGGTGGTTAGCCCAAAACTAGACTAGATATCACCAAACATTGCATCAAAACCCCAACAAACCTAAAAAACAATGCAAAAATCCATAGACCTGCAATAGCTCAAGGGTCAATCTCTGTGATGTCCTCTTTAGGATGATTGACACTCTGTTGGAGGGCATGCTTCAGAGTGGCACTAGTGCTTTCAAAGGCAATGATGAAACTCCGAAGAAACATCCGAGTGATATGGTTGGAGATGCCAGAAGTGGAGGCAGAGTCTCCATTGAGGTCTTCAATTTACAGAGGAGAATTTTGACTGAATTCTCTTTTGGGCTTCTTTCCCCTGGAGGACCTGTGGATAGGGGTTGCCACTTATTTGATTTTAGATTTACATTTTTCCATCGAAGGCTTCTTGTTCATGGGGGGGTGGTTTTGGACGGGGGTGGGGCAGGTTTGGAAGGGGAAGGGGTTGGCTTGGGGGAGGGAGTGGGGGTGGGGGGAGAGGGGATGGGTTTGGAAGGGGATGAAGATGGAATGGATGGGGAAGTAGCAATAATGCCTGTCCCAGATGCTGGGGTGCTGGTAAATCCATCGCTAGCCATAAGATCGCTCGAGATGGAATGAGCAGGGCTTTGGGGGGCTTGGTAAAAGGGGGGGAAGCTTGCAAATGGGTATCCGCAATGGGGGATTTGCCAAAACATGATAGAAGATAACAGTGAAAATCCCCTGGTGGGTAGGGGGGTACCTTTCTTGCGAGCAAAAGCTACAGAGAGATGCATAGACTGATAAAGAAACCTTGGAATGTTCATGGGTCTGTAACCCAAGATATGGTTAACAAGGGCAAGGTGGAAGCTTGCCATAGGCTCATTGGGATCATCGCAGGCTAAATGAGGGGAATGACAACAATTGGAAATGGGGGGGAAGGGATTGACGGTCTAGCACATGGCCATCCCATGAGAAGTTCTGGTAGTTGGGGTAGCCTTCCACCTCAGGTTCCTAGCAATGTTTATCTCGTCGAACAAGATGCCCTCCAACCGAAAACTATGCAATCTCACCAATCATCTCTGGAGTGACCTTGAAGCATAGGTTCCTGACCCAGACATGGCCATTTGACCACATGTGAACAAATTCCTTCATGATGTCATCCTTAGCTCCATAGAATTTTGATAATAGGGTGGTGAGTTGGGTGCCTTGCAAGTAAGCAGACGCAATGTTGTCTAGCTAGAGAGAGCTCGGTTCAAGGTAGGCCATGGTGGCAGATGTGGGGACAGGAAGAGCGATGGTGGATGAGGCCCATAGGATAGACTTGTTGAGCTGAAAAGGGGAATTAAATAGGTCGAAGGAGGTGAACAGATCATGCCGAGCATTGCAAATGGGTGATAGGTGGATGGGGGGATGCCACATTGGGGATGGCAGGGATTAAGGGGCAGCCTAGGGACCATATCCGCATAGGTGGAGGTGAAAAATTGGGTGAGGTTTGCAGACATGGGAAGAAACATGGAGGGGAAAGGGGATACGATTGGAATCTTGGTAGAGGTTGCTGGCAGAGAGTGTTGGGACACCATGGATGGAAAACTACACTTAGAATTTGTATGATGAGAACCAACGGGGTAGATAATAGTTAGCGGGTGTTGGAGCACACATCATGAGGCTCTAGGATGGGACACCCAATGAAAATCCTGCACATTATAGAAACAATAAATCATTGGTTAGCATGGATAGATTTGGAGTACCTGCCATGGCTGTATGACATCGCAATTTGAAGGACATCTAGTGGGAAGGACTCTTTCCACACGAATATGGGTGTTTTCCCTAAGCCCAGGTTGGCCAGCCTATCCGCAAGCCGATTGGCTTCTCTGAAAGTATGACTGGATTCCACCTGGCAATGCTGATTTAAAATATTCCTGCTTTCTTGGATAAGGGATCTAATATTCCATGGAGCGACTTTGTTTGAAATGAGGTAGACAATGATATTGAGAGTCCCCTTCGACATGGATCTTGGCACATGACCCCTTGATGAGGTGCAAACTTCACCATAAGGCCCACGCCTCGGCCACATTGTTGGTCTGATGATAAAGATTCTCTGCAAAAGCCATAACTATATTTCCTCTGTGATCCCTGATCACTCCCCCTGCCCCGGCCAGCCCGAGATTTCCTTTTGATGTGCCATCGAAGTTTACTTTTATCCATACCTTAGGAGGGGGATGCCAGCAAGCTTTGGTTCTAGGATGGATCAAGGGAAGGAGTAAGGTGGGGATGGGGATGTTGAGGGAATTGATGATGTCAGCCTCAGTCTTGCTCAAGGGGGAGCTGGACCAGGGGATGAGATGGGAGTTTTCAGAGGTGAATGATATGGATTTGGTGGCTAAGGATGTGGAGTTGTAATGGGTAGAAGAGAAGACCCTACGGTTGCATTTGAGCCAAACTTGCCAAATGAAATGGTGGAGACAAATTTTCCATAGGAAAGCTACTTTCGGGTTTTTGAAGGGAGTAGGCCATTGGATGAACATGTCCAATAGGGAGTTGGGGTGGGTCCAGTGGATTTGAAAGGTGGTGAACAACTGGTCTAAGCCCTCCCTAGAGAACACACACTCTAAAAGGAGGTGGTCAATGGATTCCTAGTTGGATAAACATAGGTGGCATCTGTTAGGGATAGGGATCCCTATTTTCATAAGATTGTCTGTGGTGAGGACCTTGTTTTGAATGGCTGTCAATGCAAAGAAACCAATTTTTGGGATGAGGCATTTAATCCAAACTAACTTGAACAGAATGTTGGGGACTCGAGATTTAACTAACATGGAGTGTGCAGACTTGATCGTGAAATATCCACTATCAGTTCCCACCCAGATGGGGTAGTATTGGGAGACTATGGTAGGGATGACGGTGGTTCTCAACATCTTAGAAAAAGTCTTACCGGCTTGCAAGAGGTGCTCGCTATCCTCAGGGATAATCTTCCATGTGCCCCTATCTATGTAATGCATCACTTTGCTTCCCCATCTCCTTTTGAGACTTGGTATAAGTCTAGACACCTCAGGAAGATCTTTGAGGGGTTTTTATTTTAGCCATGTGTCTTCCCAAAAGTCTATGGAAGCACCTGAGCCTAGCTGCCATCGTGTCCCTATCAAGATAAGAGGTTTCATTTGGATAACACCCCGCCAGAAGGCTTATCCATTTGTAGGGATGCTATTGTCCATAAGGGTTAAGTTTTTGAGATATTTGCTTTGGACAATGGTGACCCATTCTGCTTTGTAGTTGATGAACAACTTCCATGCCTGTTTTTCTAGCAGGGTAATGTTTATGTTTTTTGATCTCCTCATGCCAAGTCCCCCTAAGTTCCTAGGTTGGCATAATTTTTCCCAACTGACAAGGTGGAATTTCTTTGAATTTTCTATGCTGGGCCACATAAACCTTTTTTGCATTTGCTCAATTTTGGATTGAACTGAGGCAGGCGCTTTGAAGACTGACATGAAGTAGACTGGGATGTTTTGGAGGACTGCCATGGTGAGGGTTGCTTTGGATTCTTGGGATAGGAGGGAGCCTTTCTAGGAAGAAAGCTTACGGTTGATCCTTTCAATGACATTGTCCCACATCAATTCCTTCGGGTTCATGGTGAACAGAGAAAGACCTAGGTAGGAGATTGGGAAGGTAGCAATACAACACTGGAGGATACGAGTAATTTTCCTCTATATGTTGCCTAGAGTGTTTAGTAAGTAACACTTACTCTTGATATAGTTGATATCTTTCCCTGCAGCAAAAGCATAGGTATCAAGGATTCCTTTGATGGATTTAGCTTGGACAACAGAGGCTGAAGTTGCAACAATAGTATCATCCACAAACTATTGGTGAGATAAGGGGGGAGAGTTGGAAGAATATTTGATACCTGACATGCTTATGAAGCCATGAATTGTTTGAAAGCTCTACCTAGAGATTTAGCCAAAATGATGAAGAGGAAGGGGGATAGGGGATCTCCCTGTATAATCCCTCTAAGGCAAGGGAAATAACCTACAGTAGACCCATTGACCAGAACTGAGAACCAAGGAGAGGTGATGCATCTATTTATGAGGTGAACCCAATCTGAGTGGAAAACAAAACAAGCTAGCACTTTGAGAAGAAAATTCTTGACCACCCTATCAAAAGCCTTGCTAATATCCAGTTTTAGAAACATGACCGCTTTCTTGTTGCACTTAGATGAATGGAGGGTTTCATGGAGAGATATGATGTTGTTGATGATTGATCTGCCTTCAACAGAGCTTCCTTGGCATAGATCAATAATGAAGGGAAGAATATTTTTGAGCCTAAGAGCTAGGGATTTTGCTAGGATATTGTACAAGATGTTGTAGAGGCTAATAGGTCTGAAGTCATTCATGGATTTGCATTGAGAGTTTTTGGGAACCAAGGCGATGAATGTGGAGTTAGTTCCTAGAGGGATGGTTTTGGTTTTCTAGAGTTGCTTGATGGCGTCACTCACATCCTTCCCAACTATATCCCCAAAAGTTTGGAAAAACCTAGGGGGAAACCCATCCGACCCAGGAGCCTTGTCATATTTCATGGAGAATAAAGCACATTTGATTTATTTATCATAGAGGGGTTGAATCAGGGATTTGTTCATCTCAGGGGTGACCAAGGGGGGAATATTTTCAAGCAGGGCATCCTAGGCTACAAGATTGGATGGATTTTTAGAGCCCATGATGTTGCTGAAGAAGGTGGCGATTTCTTATTGGATCCAGATGATGTCCCGAGTGACAGAGCCATCCCTCAAGGTAAGTTCTGTGATCTTGTTCATGCTTCTATTATGCAAAGTGGAATCATGGAAGAACTTGGTATTGACATCCCCCTCTTTGAGCCATAGTGCTTGGGATTTTTGGCACCAAAAGGTCTCCTCATTGGCTAGGATGTTATGATAATCGACGAGCAGCTACTTTTATTCTTCCCTAAGCTTGTGGGTCCATTGATCATGCTAATTTTGCTACTCTAAATCTTTGAGTTTGCTTAACGTTTTTGCCTTGAGATCAAAAATGTCCCCGAAGACTTCCCTGTTCCAGGTTTTCAGGTTATCTTTTATGATCTTAAGTTTGTGAGATACTCTGGACATAGCTAAACTAGGGATAAGAGTCATCCACCAATCTTCAATCTGTTTTTCAAATCCAAGTGTTGGATCCACATATTCTCAAACCTGAATGGGGTTGGGAAGGATGGAGTCTTATTTTAATCCAATAGGAGGGGGGAGTGATCAGAGCCAATCCTGGGAAGGGGGATCAGGGATGTGTCTCCAAATAGGGGAATGGCCTGTTGAGAGAGAAAAAATTGGTCCAGCTTAACCTGAATATGCTCAACACCCGCTCTTTTGTTACTCCAAGTGAATTGGTGGCCATGGATTTGAATATCCATGAGTTCATTTTCAACGACAAAGACCTGAAAGTCCACAATTCTTTTAGATGGGGAGGAAGCTCCCCATTTCTTGTTAGAATGAAAGAGAGGAGAATTGAAGTCTCCTGCAATCATGCATGAGAGTTGTAAGAAGGCATCCTTCATGAGGGACAGGGACTTCCACATGTTGAATCTCTCCATAGGATTATTTGGGGCGTAGATGTTGGATAGCACCCAAGTGAATTTGTTTTCTTTGTAATAAAACATTATGTTTAAGGTTCTATTGGATCTGGAGATGACTTTGCCTTCGACCTTCTTAGGGTCCCATAGACACAAGAGACCTCCTGTAGATCCCTCCATCGGGGATGAAGCCCATTGTGTAGTCTTCTAAATTTTTTTGGACTATGCTATGAGTTTTGTCAGCGTCAATTTTTGTTTATTGAAGAATGAGTATAAAGGGTTTGTACTCTTTATTGGTGGTTTGAGCTAATCTTTGTTTGCTCATGCTGTTAAGCCCTATGATTTTCTAGGAGAGGATCTTCATTTAGAAAATTTGGTAGGTTTCTTGCCTCCCTTGGTGGAAATGGAGGGAGGTTTGGGATTTTTCATTTCATCCTTTGCCTGCATGAACAAGGCTAAACTTAGGGTTAGCTATACTCCATTGGCAACCTGGTCATCCGTGTCCTTCTTGCTTTGCTCATAAGTGGTGGGTCAACCTCTTTTTATTTCACCCCTTGTATCAATGGGGCATTTCCTGCTTCTGTTGATGATAGAGCTAATATCTATCCTGGACTGAGTGGGACTGAAAGCATCCTCCTGAGAGTCGAGGTTGCATTCAAAAGGGGAAAGAGGTTCTTCCAAGGGGAACCATTTGCAAAATGGGGGGAGGGTTTATCTGCAGCAAGGGTTTTGAGAGGGGATCGTCCTAGGATGTGGGTGGTGGGGAGAAAAAGGTGATGGACGGCCCAAACCTGGAGGGAGAGGTATGAGGGTGGGGAAAGGTGGAGGGTTTGAGCTCAGGGAGGGAAATAGAGGGAAAAAATTCATCATCAGAGCTGCTTAAGGGCCCAAATATATTGGTAAAGGTGAACATGGAACATACCTAGCTTGCAACTGAAGAGGGGTTGGTTGACGAAAGGTCCTGGATAGTGGCCTACTTTACTTTGCCATTGGTCAGTCTACGATTACCAGGTTATCTAGATTGGTCGAAGCGTTCTCCCATCTGGTGCTCTTGGAGAGGGGGGGACCTTTAGAGCTTGGTGCTTCCTACTGGGGCTTGAGGGATGGGCATTGAGCTTGAAGGTGTCCCTAGGTCTTGCATTCGATGCAGAATGTTGGTTTATTTTCATACTCGATAGCTTGGCACCAGTGAAAATCCCCATAGATGAGGTTCAGGTGGGTTGGAAGCTGTGAAGCAAGGTTGGCATTAACACATATTCAAGCATAGGCCATGTGGGACCTAGATTTAGTTGTAGGGTCAAGAGCAACCATGTCCTCGATGTATGTTCCAATCCACCCTAGGATGTCATCATGGAAAAACTGGATGGGGAGATCGGGAAGGCAAACCTAGATTGGAGCAATATTGATATCCTGGGTCTGGGGATTGAAATATTGCTTCCATTTTGTCGTAAATAGATTTTTCCTCCCATAAAACCAGGCCCCTCTGATGAAGATTCGGGTATAGTCGTTTTGATTGTTTAATCATATGAGGAAGAAACCCCATGAGAGGGCCACAATCTGAAGGTTCCCTGCTATGTGCCATTTGAATCTGGCCCATATTCTTATGGATTCCATGTTAGGTCTCCCTCCCATGAACTTGCCGACCAGGGGGAGGCATTCTAAAGAGAGTTTTTCTACCATGAGAGAGACTGGGAGGACCAATTTTTCCCCATTGGTGATCACGGGGGGATGGTTAGGGTTACCATAGGTGTCGGGTTTAGCTGTCCCTAATACCTTCTCCAGGTAAGTTGTCCTGCCCAGGTCTGGGTCGGGGTTTATGGGAGCATCCTCCGAGGGAGGGATCTCGCCTTACTCCAGATACCCAGAAGGGCTTGGGGAATCTCGCTCGTAGTTGCAGAGGGAGCTGTGGATGCTATTTTTTATAATATAGCTCAACACATCTACTTTTTCATGTAAACTATCCCTTTTATTTTTCATGTAGAGTGCCTATCATTGACACTTGTTCAACAGTGCTGGTTTTGTCAAAGGATACAAGAAAGAATTAATAAAAGAAATAAATTGAGAATTAAAAGCTCTACCAAAAATATTTAAAGAGTTAGCAAAGTAATAATAAACATACAATCAGGTTGGCAACAAATAGATTTCCAAAACAGATGAACAAAATTATAAATACAAGGCAGAATTTCAAAAGATATCCACTTATCTCCATCAAAAACCTTATTGGGAGAATGTTCTCCAGGATATGGAGGAATTGACTAAGGGTTTAGATAGCAAAAGGAAACAAGAATACATCCTCCTTGGGGAGTTTGTCATAGATGATAATTTGGATAAACTCATAACAAAGAGAACAAAAGAATTTGAGTGTAATGAGGAAGATGAGCAAAATTTGGTACAACAACTAAAAGAGTTGACTCAAGTAGTCCAAAATATAATTAAATTTACTAATGAGAATGAGTCATTATTCAAAAAATATATTAATCGACTAATGGTCATTGAATATGATATCAATTCAACGTCCTCCTTTTGTGATGAGGCATGGGACCAAATTGCCAATATTTTGGGTATGAAGCTACCAAAAAAAGATAAAGATGACAAGGTTGTTGTTGGGCCCACCTTAGAAATAAATAAATGACTAACATCAAAAACATGACAAAATTAATTTTTTTAAATATAATGGTTTCCTCTTCAAAGTATTTAGGATCAAGGAAATTCAATTGTTAGGGGTAGATGACATTTGGCACTATTTTTGGGACAAGTGGCAAATTTTCGTAGTTTTGGACAGCCTGTGATAGCTCATGTTTCACTGTAATACACCCAAGAAAATTAAGGGCTGAGGAAGTTCCAGGTGGACACACCTATACCAATAATTTGTAACAAAATTCAACACTTCAAATTATAAAATGAGGCATCCAGAGCTAGATGAATCATCAAACATTCGTATAGAAAAATTTGCAAAGGTATTCTTGTGTCTTAGCCTGGTCAATTGTGTTTTCCTTATGTTTATCCTAGTTTTCCATTTCTCATTTCTTTCCCATTTGTGCAAGAATTGCTGAGAGTAAATCTAGTTTGCTAAGGAAATTTCCAGGAGTTGGATCAAAGAAGTTGATTCAATGTCACTGTTATCAGGACAAAGAATTAGATCTTGTTGTTACATCATTTGAATAGGGTGGACATTTGTATTAATTTTTGAAAGAGACCCTAACATTTTTTTGGGCTCCATTATGTGATTCTTTGAAACAATATTAATACAAATTCAACTTCTTATCTCTACCAATTTGATGTTCATTGGATGTTGTGTAACTCTTTCATAAATTACATTATTTGAATGTATGGAGGATGTTTTCTTTCATTGGCAAGATATTTGTATGTGTTACATGATTTGAATGCATGCAAGTATTCCAGTTTGTTCTTTCTTCTTCTTTATAAGTCATAAACTTATCAATGTTTGGTACAATTACCCACTAGATAAGACGTCGATCTACTTATTGAAGCTAAGGTTGGTATTTGTTGTAAATTGCTTAGTCACAATTAAACTCACATAATTCACAAAATCTAGTTGAGCAAAGTAGAATAGATACTATTCACTAATTAAGTTTATAGTGGGGTATCCTGACCCAAATTGGTCTGTTTAGAGTTTATATTTTAGATTGAAGAGGTAAGTTTACTAAAGCTTGCAAATCTGCTTATGATAAAGGAAATTAGACACCATGAAAATAACATACAAAGGATGTCTAAATTTCCCACAATAGTTTTTTGGTGTCGTTGTCGAGGATAGAATATTAAAGATTTTAAACCTAGAATCCGATTACATATTATTTTGGCCACCAAATTACCACCATAATTTTTGAGTGTCACTATTGGAAAAGGGTTGTTGCATGATTCATATGCCATTGTTTTTATTCTACTTCCCTACAACATTTAATCTACTGTCACATTTTTCTAAAAGTTGTTTAAGCCATTTGATTTTCTAAGACTTCATATCTTTGTGCTCTATAATACCTCTGTGCATTCTTGAGAGATTGAGAGGATATCAAGGTTGAGCAAACTTAGCCAGAGAAATATTTTTTTTGCACCACGGTGATGTAGCCTAGAAATACCTCATTTTTGTCATGTTTTGAACACTAAAATACTACCATAAAAACATAATATGATATTATTTTATGCCAAATGTGTGATTGAAATACATTATTTGTTATTTGTTTGCATGAATTAATGTGTAGAACACTTACCCCTATTTTTGATTGTTTTTCAACATTTTTACTCTATTTCTACATGATTAGTTAGTGAAAAATGCATAATAAAATTGGTAGCCAATAAGGAGTGCTGAGATTTATGGTTTCATGATATAATTTGAATATTTTACTGCTTTGAAAAAAATTGGTAAGATGATTTGGCACAAAAATCCACTATTATGGAAAAACAAGACAATTCACCAGTTGTAGTCCCATACAATTTCCAGCCACCTGTCATAATAAAAGGAGGTATGGAAATTATCAACAAAAGTAAAATAAAATGATTGGAAATTATTAAGGAATACTAGGGAAGAGCCTTGACCTATTTGGGCATGTTCCCATGTGATGCAAATGAGAGCAAGAAGACATAAAGGAGATGCAAGAATAGTATTCCAACCACCTGTCACAATAAAGGAGGGCATGGAAATATTCAAAGGCAACAAGTAAAACCAATGGGAATGCACTAGAGGAGACCACAAAATACTTGTTATCCACTTGAAGGTCTTCCCACACAAGTTGGTTGACAACAACAATAAATATCATACATTTTGCCTAATATTCTGGAATGATAGGCTAAAATAGTCATTTCCAACAACAAGCGCACAAATAGTACCCAATTTGTGAGGAAAATGTGAGAAAAGGTGTAAAAAATGTATTACAACTATTCTCAACTATTTTTCACCAGATTGGAGGTATAGCAAAATACACAGAGAAATGCTGCAACAAGATCTATCCTAAAATAGACTAGGTCTGATGTGACAACACATCAAATCATGTGTAAACAACACCCTAGTTGATTTTGCAATTACAAGTATGGATGTAAGACAATATAAATAAGAATATTCACCATTGTATGAGTTGGTAGGAAGTAGTCCAAGTAGAAACAAATAAATAAAAAATTAGACTGTAACAAAATTATAAAAGCTATTATTTTTTATAGCAAAATTCAACAATATGTAGAGTTGTTCAACGTTGTGATTTGTGAGTGATTAGTTTTTAGTTATTAGGAGTATTTTTACCTTCTTCCGTATTGGAGAGCAAGGGCCCACTCTTAGGCCTAGAGGAAGGAGCTAATTTAGCAAGTCATTTTTCTTGCTGCAGCATTTTCCTGTCAGATTCTTGCTCAAGATTGTTTAAATAGAACTAACCCCTATTTTAGCAAAATGATTTCTAAATGTTTTAAAGTGTGATTTATGTGAAAATTTTGTAATCATATGACCTCTATGATGTGTTTCCATTTCCCTTGTTTTCTGCATTTTGATTTCAACAACTTTTTGATAGTTTTTAAGCAACATTTCAGTTTTTAGCAATTTTTCCTGTTTTAGTAATTTAATTTCAGCAACTTCAAATTTAGAAATTTTTAACTTGATTTGTTTCAATTTAGCATTTTACATTTTTATTTTATTTCAAATTAGCAAGCGTAATATAGATTCCATTTTCAGCAAGTTTTAGTTTTGCATTTTCAATTTCCTGCAACTATAGTTAATTATCAATTTTGTCTTAGAAGCAGTTTTTAATTTTGTAATTAATTTATTTTAAATTTATGCATATTAGGATTAGTGTGACCTTAAAACCATCCAATAAACATTATTTTCACTGAATAAATGCTTATGAATTGAATTCCTGAACTATAACTAGCCAAAGCTTTCTATTGCAAATAACCTTGGACACTGCCCTAGATTTGACAATTATAAAAATTAAATTATGATAATAATGAGACTCATCACACGGTGTTGGTGACTCTAAATAAACCTGAAGAATAGAAGATTCAAGGTGTAGACACCAAATCCTAGCCACTTGTCATCCACACATCCTCAAATCATAGCCATTCATTATATATATATGAATAAATCTCAACCACCCATCACGTCTTAATATTGACCATTCATTCATCATGATCCATGTCACTTGTCAAATCTCAATCTCAACCCTTCATTATATTTTAATCTCGATTGCCCATTGGTATCGTCGAAACCCTAACATGATCAAGAGAAAATTATAAAATATGATTCATTTTTGTGAATCAAGGGCTGAACATTTTTATCAAGATCAAAAAATTAACATCTTGAGTAGCCATTATCATTACCACCATCGTTTGTTTGCTATAGCACTTGTGAACCAGACCTCAAACACTATTGAGTGTTCATGCACTCACGGTTCGAGCTCCTCAACCACAAAAGTGTAGATCCTACAACTTAAGTATATTTTGACAAGGCATTTTGATTTTGTTTGTTTATATTTTCTTGTATTTTTACTTTAATGTATGCAAATATTTTACTTAGGGTTTGTAGTTTATTTTAATATATTTATCAATAGGTGCTACTAACCCTCGTTTGTTTACGGTGTGCAGGTTACAGATCATTGAAGGCTATTGCAGCCAATAGAGTGGCCCGACACAAGGATACACAAGCCCAATCCACAACTTGATTATAGTAGTAGAGAGCGTATACACCCAAAATTTAGCTAGATCTAGTGAAGGACTTACACTCCCTAAGTTTTTATTGTAATATGACGATAACAAGCAATTATTTATTTGTAATAAGGCCTCTTTCACTTGGAAAAAAAATATTGTAAAAAAGGGATATTAAGGCTCCATGGCATTTTAATAAAAGCATTTATTTCATTATCATTTCTTATATCACTATTTCATTATCTAGGTGTTGCTTTTACTAGTTTACAAAATGGCACCCACCGTGGGGCTATAAACATGAATAAATTTTATTACATAATTTATTTTTACATTAAGGAATTAGAGCCAATCACTAGGGATAGCAGGCCCCCAAGATGATTGATTTCTTGAATTTTTCATTTTGTATCTCCATCATTTTCTATTTCAAAAATATTGTTGCAAGACATAGGATTCAATTTTTTGTTTGATCTGTGTGTTTTCATTGCCATCTCACTTTCCACATACATCTTGCACATTCGCTACCCCTGCCTGCTTATAACTTATGGTATTGACCAAAAATCAAGCTAGAACCATGAGTCAGGTACCTACCTCATCCATGGAGTGCTCTACTTCTTCCTCAACCATTTTTATGGCTAATCCAGCTAGCCCGACATAGACAAGTTATTTTGATTTATCTGCAAGACCCTCACACACAATATTTACTTTGAATGTTGATGTGTTGCACATAGCCATTCCCAACTCCATTCTAGAATATCCAAATTGATCCACACAACCTGTAGATCCTCCCAAAATTCCCTCCACATCACCAGTATTACTACCATCGAATCAGGTCACACCTACTCCAAATCATCTAACATCTCCATAGAATCAATAACAAGTGTACACACTGCACCAAAATAGGGATAATCGAAGAACATGTGCTTATACTAAGAGGGGGGTGAACAATATAAGATAAAACTTTTTGCTTTTCAATCCATATGATAACATTAACAATATTAAAGTAGTAAACATTACACAAAGCATCACACACATGAGAGATATGATTTAACATGGTTCACCCAATGTGGGCTACTCCATGAAGAAAATATTCCTTATAAACTTTTCTCAAATAAATTCTCTTGGGAATCCTTTCCCTATTACAATGTTTATGAACCTCTATTCAAAGGAGACACCAATCCCATAATCTCTATTTCAAATTTATACTAAACATAGTCCTTCGGTCTAGCACAAATCTGCTCAATCTCTATCTCTGATTTGCACTAAACACAGTCCTTCGGTCTAGCACAAATATGCTCAATATCTATCTCTAATCTACACTAAACACAATACTTTGATCTAGCATAAATCTGCTCGATCTCTATATTTGATCTGCACTAAACACAATCCTTAAGTCTAGCACAAATTTGCTCAATCTCTGTCTCTGATCTGGCACAAACCTGTCCTCAAATATGTACCAAAATTTGTCCTCAAATCTATCCACAAGTCCTCTCTAGAACTTGTCCAATATTCTCAACAAGTCTTCACCAAGACTTACCTAAAATATGTATTGTAAGCTCTCACAAAAGCTTACTTTACTCAATCAACCACTTAATGAAAACTTAGTCAATAATGCTTATCAAACAATCTCACATAACAATGATACTCATGATCTTGCACAAACCCTAGTTCAATATAGTTCTCAACTTCACATAAAAATGATACTCATGATCTTGCACAAATCCTAGTTCAAGCATATGAATGCTTTACTTCAATATTTCCAACAATGCTTATCAAACAAGGTTTTTATCATCAACTTTCACTCAGAAAAATATTTAACAATAAAACTCAATAATTCTTATCAAACAACCCTTTTCACTCCAACTTAGCATTCACAACATCCAACAATCACTCACAAGGAATATGTGCCCATACCTTTTTGTTTGATGAAGAAGTGCCCTTAAAAACCTGTCTCAATCACAATTATTCTCTTTGCCAATTTTAAGGGTTAGGTAGCAATAACCTTCTCAGAATCTTAATCATTAATTTCTTCACAAATTATTTTCACCATACACAACATGAGAACTCAATTATCCTTATTAATCCTTTCAAATATTAAACAAAATAAAACTTTATTTTGAAATAACATTCAAAATCATCTAATGCCTTATCACTCCATTCAATATTCTAATCACTAAAAATCACAATATAAAAATCAACTTTCACAGCCCTTATATCTCCCTAAAAAACCTTATGCCAAACAACCTTAGGAAAAAAATTAAATTTGAAAAATTTAAATACCTTTTGCCCTTGGTGGGAATCAAACCCACGCTGCGCTTCCACCAGTGCCCTAGTCGCGGCTCCAACCACCGCATGAGCTAGGTACTCACCTTGGGAGCAAAGAGCACCACGTGCTCTATATCCTTCCCTCTTGGCACCTAAACCAAAAGGAGTGCGCTACTTCCTTTGGTGCCCAAACAAAACTCTCACCAAAACTACCATCGAGATTCGATTGTGGGTCCTCCCGCTTGCCAAAGCCCTAAGTCACAACCGCTTGCCACCATACCAAATTGTTGGATGGATATGAGGTTTAGAGCCTCGCCAAACTTATTCCTTTGCTGACACACACAAGACAAAAAAAAACTTTTGTCTTCTTCCTTGCACAAAATCACATAAATCACATAAATCATAGGATGGAGTAATTCGAATGAAGGTTAGGTTTTTTCCACTAAGGCATATGGTATTTATACCATTATGCCACCACAATTTTTTAACGTTGGTAAAGGGATTTTATTCATGATGTCGACGCATTTCTTTTTGCCTTGCAACCCTAACTTTAGGATTAATTAAATTATATTATAATTTAATTAATAATAAAATTATTATAATTAACTTATAATTAATTTAATAACCATAGGGTTAATTAAATTACAAATTAATTTATAATGAAATTATTATAATTAATTTAATTACTTTAGATATTTCCATTAGACCTTTAATATTATAATAAAATATTATAATATTAGTTTTCTTGGGCCTTCTAACTTCTCCTGTAGACCTTATCTGATCACCTTCTTATTTCTAAAACTGACTCTTGAAATCCTTCCTCTTGTATTGCTCACTGAAACTAAATTTTGACATCAATGACAACAAATCTTGCTCATATTTCCAAAATAATCTAGCTACCACAACTAAACATTCCAAGCTAAATTATGAACATAAGCACGTGAATATATCCACTAGCCAAAATCATCACGAACCATCCGCACCAGCTCATATGTTGCAGACTTCCAATCCACATCCGTTGAATTTTTTCCCATCATCGGCACCTAGTCCACCTTCTCCACTCACCAATTGCCAACACATTTCATCAACATCCATCCAATAAACCCCTTAATAATATCATCAGGATTTACAACAAATCTTGGAATGATTAGCTAACATCGAGTTATAATCATTAGCTAACATCCATCCAATTCTTCAACAAATTTTAACTCGACTTACAAATATTGAGTTACAGTTGAGACATCATCAATATCAGCAACCTCAAAAGTTGCAACATCCACTTTCGTAATCCACATCTCAGGTCACACTACCTGTACAAAAAACTCAATATCAACCATAGTCGAAAAACCGTACCAAGCATCCTCTAAATCTCCCTTGCAACTACACACCACTTTTACTCATCCATATTCCAAAGGTTGTATGAGGTAAATGAAATTACCTTGCCACCAATAACACTTGGGGATCCAACCAAAGGAGGAAAGCACTTTAAGGAGCACTTGTTCTGTTCCTACCATCGACAAGTGTGCCATAACATCAACAGTTATTTCACATTTAAAAATATGGTCCAAGTTCTTATTGATAGGGAAAGTGTCACCATCCCTAGTTTACCTCATTCACCTCATTAAAAATGCTAGTGCCATACCTATACCCCTTTGTTCGATCCCATGTCGACCATCTTTCAAAAGTTGCAAGAGGTAAAAATAATTGTTTTACCTGATGTGTGCCCTCTCAATCTGAATATACTTACATCCAAGTCATATTAGGAAGAACATTATTGTATATATTATAGGCAAGCATGCCATGACATCAGTTACACATTTAAGGATATTATCCAAGATCTTATTGATATGAAGGTCTTTTTCATGGACGGTCCAGTCACTTTATCTGATCAGGACCTTGGTATGAACTTAAACAACATTGTGAATTATCAAGGTAATTTTTTTGATATCCTTTATTTGTTGTCATGCTATCAAATTTTCAAAATTCACAATCAGCATGCAAGCTCTGGTGGACTTGCCTCTTTAACCTTAAAATGAAAATCTCTAATAGGTCAGGTTATAACACCCCAAAATGAGCCTATTTAATGATGTTTTATAAACATCATGCTCAACAAAATTTAAATGGACTTATTATGATTTTAATTGTGACCAAGAATTAGTGAAGCTTGCCTAATTTAGAGAAGATCAGTACCTTGTCTATTGGGTGATTATAGCAAATTTTAATTGATTCCATGAAATAGAGGGAAATAAAAAGAAGTAACTAACATACCCGCATTCATTCAAATATCACAATCAATACAAGTCTTAAATCATAAAAAAAAAATATTATTTGTGAATTTAAATAATGCAATGGATAAATAAACAACACATACACATTGAGACAAAATACACCAAAGATCAGAAATGAGAATGATGTATTATATTCAATGTATGATGTTTACACTGATAGAGCCTGGCAGTGTATCCAAGTCTCTCAAAGAATACAATACTATATTCATCCTATTTGAATGTTGTAACAAGGGAATTATAATCTACTATCCTAATTATAGTGACATATAGACTCTGGCTCCTCAAGTAGCTCCTAGAAATGATCTTAGGTAGCTAGCTCAACTCTTGGTGATACCTACACAAAGGTAAGAAGAACTGAGAAAATAGAAAACATAGATAGAGAAGGAATACAATCAACCAAGACTAAATGCTGAGGATACCTCTCTTGCAAAATTTTATAGTGGTTGCTTTATGATGAATCTTGGACGTTTCAACTCTTAATGTAGCTTAGCCGTCCAAAATTGGTTACAATTGCTTGTTGCTGGTTTAGCAACATGTATTCTTCTCAGCCCCATGCCTATTCATATTCCTGGGTGCATTACAACAGGAAACTAGTTGATGCAAGATGTCTAAATTTTTGTTATACTACCATATGTTCAAAAATGTGTTTCATTATTTTAGTTTCTTTGGCTCTGATTGCTTTTATTTTGAAGGGAGTTCATAAATTATCTTGGGCAAGTGATCATCTAGTTTTTATCTTTGGTTCTACAATGGGCCAGATATTTGATTGTACAAAAATAAATTATTGTAAATATATATTTTTTATCCCTGTTTGTCCTACTCATTCTTTTTCTATATTTAGTTGGGTTTAGACTAGGTTTTATGCAAATGTATTTTTAAGGTGAAACAGAGGGTGATCCAATGTGATAGTGAAGAGATAAGAGAGAAAACATGATACAATGAAATAAAATAGGAAACAATATGGAGGGGTGTGGGAATAGTTGAATACAATAGACGTGGAATACTACAGATAATGGTGGTGAGATGATGCTTTTGAGGATAAAATATAACAACAATAAACAGAAAATACCTAGAAAGAGAAGGGCAACGATGTAGTTATAGACAAGAAGGTGAAAGCAAAACTAAGGTGTTGGGAACAAGAACAAAAATAGAATGGAAAACAAGATTTGAAGGTACACTAATGAATATAACCATAAAAAATAAAATACCTCTCGAACTATATTTCTTCAGTGTTTCCTTTGTAACTATGTTTTATCGAGGCACTTGTATCCCTCCAAAGTGGATAGCTTGTTGGAGCTTCAACATTTAATTTCTTTTGTTGTGCCTTTTGCGTCTTTTGGTGTTGATACACAGGAACACATTATAATGCTCATGTTTTACTTTTTGCATACTTTGACCCATATTTATCACTACAACCTTTGCTTTGGTACTCACCTTCATATAAAGCCACGTTAAGGGAATACATTTCATCAGATCATGATGATATCATGTTCTATAGATATGAAAGGATTCAACTTACTTGAACTAGCATCAAATCTGTCATTGGTATTGCTTGCTCCATGAGCTTACTTTTCTTGGTATAGTCTTTGAGATCTCAGTCTGTGTGGTAAATTTCATCCGTGTGGTCCAATAATTTCTCCTTTGATCATATTTCAGGTTTTGATAGTTTTTGTGTTTAGGTTTGCCTTTGCTGGTATTTTTGTGATGAGAGAGCATGATGGTAGAAATGTATTGGATGACAATGATTCCATTTATGCAGTAAAAAATTCATGAGAACTAACTCTCTTTTGTTTCAGATGACTTCACTAATTTTTTGTCACCAACTGTTTGTTTATTAAGTAGTGAGAAATTATATCTTTGATCTAGTGCAATCATTCTCCTTCACTAGCAATGGCTAGACCAATAAGAAGCTATATCGAGCACCCTTCATAAGAGGCTTTGCTTTTTCTTTATTTTATGATTTTTTGCTCAACCAATCACCAGTGTCTACGAAGGTCTAGCGATCCAATTGATATTATTCTCTTCTCATATTTGTGGTGCAAGGTGGCCATGGGACTCCCCTCTATTATCTTCCACGTCTACCAATCGCTAGGCAACAAGTAATGTGTGGGTCAATAAAATTTTTAATCAACCTTTTTTTAAAAATTTCTAGGCCATAACCCTTTTAACCTCTGCCATGGCATTATTTAAGATCTCATACACCATATTGCACGTTAATTTATCCTTATGTGCAATGTGGAAAGGGTGAGCCAGTCATCGACAAGCACTTAAGACCTAACAAGCCAATTGATGGCAAGTGCTAGGTAAGGTGGATAAGTCAAAGTCCATGCTGGAGTCTTCTCCCTTGTCATCTAGTGACATCTAATAATTGCTCTTTACTAATTCTTGGTGAGCCAATCGCCAACGATCTTTCAATCAATGAACCAATCAATATTTGCTTTTGGATGCCCCTTATTCTATTTGTTTTATTCTTCTCTTACTTGCCCATGGTACAACTTGAAATAACACACCATGGTACCAAATTTTTTGTCCTTTAGTGCTAGCTAATCGTTGGGCTTTGCTAAGGCATGGCAAACCAATTGTCATTGAGCTTTACCGTGAGTTGGAGGGTGGACCAATCAATCATAATCTCTATGACCTAGTGGGCCAATAACTTTGGACCTTGTTGGAATAATTTATTGCATCCATAGAATTCCAATTATCACACAACAAGAAATCATTTGAAACCAATTAGCTATTATAGGCTCTAGTCAACCTGCCTCTTTATTCTGAAAAAAGAAGAATTGCTAAAAAAAAATGCTTAACAGAATGGGTAAGGAAACCCTAGTGGTAATATTATGTTTTTACGAGTATTACACTCTCCAGATTTAGTTATACATTATCTATATAAAAATGACCAAGCAAAGACAACTTAATTATTATGCCTTATATAGATCGGTGCCTATCCAATTGGGCTATTATAGCAATTTAACAACATTCATAACATGAACATAAAGAATGGGAAAAAGAAGAATTAGCACTATTAAACTCATTCGAATATCATAATTAGTCTAATGGTTAACCGATGAAATAAATACTCACAACATGTTTGAATATCCTAACCTATTTTGAGGAAACACATAGAACTAAAAATAAGAGAATGATAAAATTGAAACCCAAAATTGTATTAACTTCTCTAATAAAAATTATATGCAGAGTTGGCAGAATGTCATTAAACTCTGAATTCAAATGTTCTAATACAATGAGAGAGCCTTGTTCAAATAATGTAACAAGACTTCATTAATTCTCTTCCTAAAATATTAGCAAGAAGAATCTCTAGACTCCAAATACTAGAAATATTCTTAGCTCTCCAAACCCAATATTGCCAAACCTGTACATAGCAAAGGGAGGAATGAGGGATGATAGAGACAAATAGACACAAAGGGAATACAACAACACAACTCAAATGGGCACTCAAGTATACCTCTTAGAAAAAATGCTATCTCTAATGCTTGATGATGATTTTGATCGTGGCTACTTATTTTATAGCCTTTGGTTCTTGATTTAGTTATTTTTGGCCTTATCTAGGTCTTACACTTGTCATCCCTTGGTTTGATATTCAATTTCTATACAACTGTCTCCCACTACCCTATTTTACTTGTATCTCTAGATTGATCTCTCTGTGTGCTATCCAGTTGTTTTGAAACCGATTAGAGTTGGGCTTCCCATGGCTTTTCTTATCACAATTTGCTCTTATTTTGAAGGGAGCTCTCAAAATATGGTGGGTCAGGAATTTTTCATGCTTTATATTTGTATAAGTCCATTCTAAGCAGATTTATTTTGTTACCGCCCAACACGTGATCACTTTTTGAAGATATGAAGAGCTCTGATTTGGTTTTCAAGTATCAAATTCGTTACTTGAGTAGCTTGTTTTTACTTATCTCGGTACAGTCTATGGGATTTAGTTTGATATTCTAAACATTTCTTTCCTTGTCTACTATTTGAATTTGTAGTATTTTTATCATTGATCTTTTGATTGTCCTTTGGTCTGACCACATATCAATATCATTGCCGACTGTGTGTCTTAGAAAATATGCTTAAAATAAAAACTCTTATTTTCCTTGCAGTTCTGATCATGTGCATCCGTAGATTTTTCTTTGAGGTGAGTGCTTCCATTAGATCACGTGAACTTGCATGAGGGTTAGTTCAAAGTATACTACACATATATATGAAAACTAATGTTCAAACTTTAGGTGAAGTTTAATTCATTTAAATATTTTGAAAGTCAAATTAAAACAATCATTAATTCAATAATTCCTGTTGAAAACTTAGACAAATTAAAACTCTTAATTAGATGGCTTCGTGTAAAAAAAATTATTTATCCCTTAAAGGTTGTTTCCATTATCTCTGTGGATAACATATCAGAAGCAATTTAATCTTCAAATAATATTTTAAATCTTTTAATTTTTATTAAACCTGTCCCAGACCATATAAGGCTTATACCATTAAAACTGATCACCTTTCTGGGCACTTATCATTAGATTCATTCATGGAGGTGCATGCCCATCAAGATTCACCAATCTATACATTGGTTAGTCCACAAGAGGAATATATCGTAACTAGGTTATCTTGGCCTAAGTACGATTATTAGAATTAATTAGAGTTTAATCAATACTTAAGGCACCTCATCCATAATACTTACTCTTTAAATATCTGTGCATCAAACATAATGCTCACTATTAGATCTGGTTTGCTCCGGGTGCTACCATTGATATTCAGGGACCTGCATGGTTGTTAGTCCAAAGATATAAACACATGCCAACTTAACCTGATTAACCTTGAAAACCATGGGGTTAGCAATAATCTGACTAACAATACTTAGGCTTGAAACTTTTATCATTCACCTCATGCTCATTATTAATTAATGCATTATTCCCATATAATTGGCAATTGAAAAGTTTAATAACCTTTAATTAAACCAAAGGTACTTATGATCTGATTACCCCTTCATACTCTCATCGTTAGATCAAATAATGACTATGCACGCCCGTTCAATATTTTAGATATGCACAAAAGTTAATCGGGAAGAAAGGGGATCCTTAAAAATGTATAAGACCCTCCTTAATCCTGATTATGTAATGAGTTTAGCTTTTAATAAAACAATTTAATTAATCATTCGATAAAAATATTGTGAATTTAACCTTTAGATGCCTTGGGAAAGCGTTGTCATCCAATCAAGGCAAGATTGAGGGTTGTTGTTAGGTCTGATGAAGATGCAATACAATTATCCTCCACTTGGATGAAAGTTTTAACGGTCAGCCAATTTGCTGTGAGCGCTATCATCAGATCGACTAAGGTTGAAGAACATCCATTGATATCTTGAGACTTGCACACATTTTAACCATGGGATGCATTCCTTTATCCGTTAATGAATTAACACATTATGTTACAATTTTTCTTTAGGCCTTGGTGGTTTTAAAAGCAAAATTTAAAGAAGGGGGAATAATTAGTGATATGGTTAAGATCCTCATTAACCTTGATTATCGGAAGCTAATGTAGATTAATTAAAAATTTGATTATCGGGTTCTTTACCCATCTGATGTTTAAGCTCTTGATATGAACGAAGCATGACCATAGGATTTTATCACCATTGAGCATTGTCATCCATATCTTGGGAGGTGCTTGATCTTTATTTATCAGATTTAAAAAGTGTTTTAATCTTAACTTATCCTCGGATTTAGCTTTTAATCCAGCCAGTTTTAACTTTGAACTCATACTTAATTTTTTTTATTGTTTAATTTTAAGCTTTGATTAACTTTTAATAATGCTTGTGCTCATCCTTGCTTAACTTTGGTGGAAAAGCCTCCCTCGAATCAAGATGGAGTGAGCGCTACCTTTGGATTTATCAAATTTACCCAAATTTTAATTAAATGAGTGCAAGACTTAGGCTTTAATTAATTTAACTTTGTAATTTGACCTTTGTTGACTCTTTAATATTTGATTTTTCATAGAGCGCGCATCCGTTGGATTGGACTTAGATCAAGCGCAACCATCCAGATTTATTAACTTACTTGCTTTTTTGTCCAAAGTGGATGCGTAACCCTTAAATTGGATTTAATCAAATCAATTATCTTAGACTTTATGTTATAATATTTTGACCATGCTCTTATTTAATTAACTTTTGAGCTGCTTATGAGTGCGCATCCATCCAAATCTTGGGGGATGAAGTGCATCCATCCAGATTGAAAAAGTTGCATGGTTTTTATCATAAAGGGGGTGCATACCCTCAATTGACCGTTTGATTTTAATTAAACCTTAGGATTTTTTTATTTGCCACTTAAGTCCGAATGTTTTAATTAATTTCCTTAGGAACCTATGGACTTTAAAAGACCTTATTTAATTGAATATTCATTTCTTCAAATTTTATAAGCCTTTTAATAATTGGACATCCTTAACAATCATTTTTAATGTTTAAAAGGTATTCAATTCAATTCAACGGTCAAGGCCATAACTTTAACTTGGATTTATCCTTATTACTTAGGGAAAACAAAGCTTTTTATAATGGTTCTTTGAGGGCCAAATATTAAAAATAAACCTTTTAGAAGAGAATGCAACAGAGACCAACAAATTGGGTGAAAATGTTGAAACCAAAAATTTAAATTTGGGGGCATCTGATGTTGAGTAAATTTTGGCTCCAACATAGGCTCTGACTGGGACAACGTGTTGAAAAGCTGAGGCACTTGAGGACTCTAGAATCTCCTGGTTTTATTTCAAGCTTTGGATAGAATCACAAACTGTTAAACTTGATTAGAGGTATAAAACATAACACTGTAAACTGGAAAGAAACAACACAGAAACAATACATGTGAACTCAAACAAAAGAGTACCCAAGAACTGTTATTCTCTTTAGTCAACTTAGATCAAAGGATCAAAATTTTAAGATCAGAGGTGCTTTCAAAAATATTGTTATGATTGTTCAGCAAGGTCTTAAAAATATGATTATACACAATTTATCAAAGTCACTTGTTCCATCATGCCTTGGCCTAAGTGTGTGTTAGTGTATTCATTTTAATTTTTGGGTCTTCCAGAACTTCATTACGTTTGGAAAATGGTTAAGCCTACTGAGAAATTTCACTCTTTTTAATATTTTCACCATGTGTAGGGCTCCACTACCAGTCAAGTGTCTATAGCCCCGGTGGAGATGCTATTGATCCCATCTGGTTTTACTCTACTGCCAGTCAAGCATCTATAGTCTCGGTAGAGGTTTTCTAGATATCTCAAATATTGAATCAATCTACTTTATTTTAATTTTTCTTCCTCTTTTGAGAAATATTTGGATATAAGCAGACTATGCAATGAGTATGCCTGAGTTGAGGACCAGTTGTTGGCTATAGATATAGAGTGTAATGATTTTTGGCTTAATAATTCTACCAAAGATAATTTTGTCCCTTGGACCCTAAATTTTTTTTTAGTATTGTTGTAATGTGACACTTTAGTATGATATACCAATAACTCTAGTTTTACTTTGTTTTATCTCATATCATATGGCAATTACATAAACATTCAAATTTGTAATTAGTAAGCAACATCCAAATCTAAAATAAATTTCCTTTTCTCATGCTTGCTATAGATAGATAAACAATAATGAATACTCTACTATATTATAACAAAATGAGAAGACAACACAAACAAAATAATAAAATAACACAACAGTAAGAAAACTATTTTACAGTGACTGACAAAACAAAGAAAAAAATAGTCTACTGATAAAAATATAAACATAGCTAGACACATATGGTGACGAGGCCAAATAAAGTATCATGAAAACTAAGAGGAGGTAAATGCTCCTATTTTGTAAAAATAACTTTATAACCTCAGGATGTAGAGTGAGTGCAAATCCCTTTCTCTTTTGTCTGAATGGCCTAGGATACACTCTCAATTATTGATGATTCCAAAGAAGAACAAACTGCAATTGAACTTTATGCATTCTTTTTTTCTTTGTTCTTTTCATGATTTATCTTCTGTTGGACTGGCCAATTCTTGTGTTGTTCCCTATGGTGGGTTGGACATTGGGGATTTTACTCTGAAATGAGGTAATAGATATAGTATTACCTAATACTGGAGCTTTGTTAATGGGTATGATAGATATAGTATTACCTAATACTTTATCAATTTTATTTTGAACTATTTTAATCTAACTGATTTCACACTTTTAACATAAATGGAGAAAAAGTTCTTTGCAGAGAAAAGACTTAATAGATCAACTATGATGTTATATGAAGCTCCATTATTATGTGGGTAATTGCATATAAAGTATTCATTCATTGAATCTGACATATATCTTTGGAAAACCTAGAAGAGCCTTGTTTCTGACTGATCAATAAGCCTAAAACTTCTAGAAAATTCATCTTCCTTCTAATCAGTATATTTTTTGGACTTAACTATAATTTTAGGCTTGTGATTAGTCATTTCTATCTCAATATATTCCTCTGCATTGGGCTTCACAAGGAGAACTTCATATTTGGATAGATCATCCTTAGTTATTGGCCTTTCATCTATTGTTTCATCCTTGACTTGTACAGTTTTGTTGGACAATGCTTCTTCCTCTAAATGTTGTTTTGGCATTTCTAATATATCGAAATTATAGATCTGAAGGCTTTTTGGAGCTTCTATTGTTATTGATTGATCTTGTGGAATTTCATTAGAACTATCATCAAGAGCTTGATGATGATGTTCTTCTCTAGGATATAAAGTTCTTTGCTCATCATTGATAAGACAGGCATTGATATCTTCTTCAACCCATGGCTTATGATCAATCCATTATGTTTGGTGGTTCTCTTCTATATTAGACTTAAAAAGACCCCCAAATTTAGACTCATAATTATTAATTATTGCCCCTTTATCAATTTATTTTTCTTTAGTTTACACTATTTTATTGGATAGTGCCTCTACATCTGAGTGTTGTATTTCTTGTATATTGAAATCATTGGTCAAAAGGCTTTTTGAAACTTCTACTATTATAGACTAATCTTGTTTGATTTCATCAAATCTATTATCAAGAGTTTGATGATGATTTTCTTCCCTGAGAAATAAATTTCTTTGTTCATGGTTGATAAGACAGACATTGATATTTTCTTCAGACTTAATTATATTTTCAAACTTGTGGTCAATCAATTTTGTTTTGTGGTATTTTTTTGCACCAAAATTTTCATTAATAACCTCATCTTTTGATTCATCATTCTTAGTTGTTGACCAATTATCAAAATTTTCTTCCTCAACTTGCACTATTTTGTTGGATTGTATCCCTTCTTCTGAATGTTGTTCTCTCATCTCATCCACATTAGGAATATTCATCTCATCTAGTGTACTCTCAAAGTCCATGGCATGGATTTCTTGAAAAATATCCACTGCTACTATAAGCGGTTCCCATTTGACTTCATCAAGTATGACATTAGTGGTTTCAGGATGATGTTGCTCTCTTTTGGATATTAAAGTTCTTTGTTTTTGATAGACCTTAATATCTCCTTTAGAATTTGGGTGCTTATCCTTGCAATCTAAATTGGTCCTAACTTCTTTACTAGGTCGTTCCTTAAGGCTTAGGCTGGGATGCGAAGCTAAATAGATGGCACAACTAGAAGGATTATGCGATGAATTACATGTAGGGCAATAGAAAGAAAATTTACTACCGATCATATTTCTTTCTACATGGACAACCTTATTCATGCACTCATAAATAGTGTTCACTTGCTCTTTTCATAGTTCATCATTGAATTCTATAGAGAAAGCATTCTTATAAAAACAAATGTATTGTTGATTACTAAGAGCTAATTTATCAAAGATTTTACTTTTAACCTTGATGAATCTTTTGTTAAAGTTATAAATCGATTCATTTTTCTCTTTTTTCATTGCAACCAATTCAGTTATGAGTGAACGTATATTTCTCTCCTTACCATACCTTTCTAAAAACAATTCTTCCATTTTTTTGGAAATTTAATATGCAATATGGGGAAAGACTATTGCACCAGTCTAAAGCATCTTTCTCTAAGGTCTATCGAAATAGCCTAAGAGCCACATCTTCTTCTTCAACTTTAAATCTATCTAAGGCATACAAGAAGCTTTCGATATGTTCTTCTCCAGTGATAGCATTGTTACCTAGGAATTTAGGTAAGTATTTAAGGGCTTTACTAGGTAAGGCATTCAAATTTGTAGGTAAAACAAAAGGCCTGTACCTATTAGCTCTCCACTATTGAATATTATTTTGATTTGCTTGAGCCATAGTAGCTGTAGGTGTAATGAGGTTTGAATTCATAGTAGCACAACCTATAGGGATTTGGGTTTGGGTAGCCTGAATATAATCTGAATGATTATTTACCTCTACAGGACTGAGATGAATCGATGTATTTTCTATAGTAGAATTAAAAATTTCATCTACAACAATATCAATAGCAACAATATTTTGAATTCTATTTTTCTTTACGTACTTTTTATTGCTAAAATATGATTTATTCTCATATATAGTACTCTTTAGAAGTGGGATTTTATGGTTATGGGTAAATACCTCTAGATTCTAGAATTTTGGGAATAGCTCCTTACCACTTCTCCTAGTGTGCGCCAACATGTTTAGCTCCTTTTTTCTTGATTTTTGATTTTATCCAAATAGAGTCACCAATACGGTGTTGCAGAAATAATGGAACACATGATAAAGATTGCTTGATATTTAACTCTCAACCTCACAGGGGATGGTTCTTGGAGGAAATTCAAGAAAATCAAGAAACATAAAAACACTTCAAAATATAATTGAAAATTATGGGTAAAATAAAATAAATAACATTAAAAGTCATACAAAAAAAAATGTAGGTTCTTTATCCCTATTGGCTACTCATTGATTAAAAAATAATCATTGCTAAATCAAGGTTAAGAATTTAAAAACTCTTCCCCAACAATAGCGTCAAAAAACTGTTGGAACCATTTCTTGCATCCATAGGATTTCGATTGTCACACTACAAGAAATCGTTTGAAACCAATGAGCTATTACAAGCTCTAGTCAACCTACCTCTTTATTCTGATAAAAGAAGAATTGCTAAAGAAAAAGCTTAACAACATGGGTAAGGACACCCCAGTGGTAATATTATGTTTTTACAAGTATTACACACTCCAGATTTAGCTATACATTATCTATATAAAAATGACCAAGCAAAGACAACTTAATTATTATGCCTTATGTAGACCAGTGCCTATCCAATTGGGTTGTTATAGTAATTTAACAACATTCATAACATGAATAGAAAGATTAGAAAAAAGAAGAATCAGCACCATTAAACTCATTCAAATATCATAATTAGTCTAATGGTTAACCAATGAAAGAAACACTCACAACATGTTTGAATATCATAACCTATTATGAGGAAACACACATAACTAAAAACAAGAGAATGATAAAATTGAAACCCAGAATTGTATTAATTTCTCTAATAAAAATTACATGCAAAGTTGGTAGAATCCCATTAAACTATGAATTCAAATGTTTTAATACAATGAGAAAGCCTTTTTCAAATAATGTAACAAGACTTCGTCAATTTTCCTCTTAAAATATTAGCAAGAAGAATCTCTGAACTTCAGGCTTAGAAAGACTAGAAATATTCTCAGCTCTTCAAATGCAGTATTACCAAACTTACACAACAAAGGGAGGAATGAGGGATGACAAAGAAAAATAGACACAAAGGAAATACAACAACACAACTCAAATGGGCACTCAAGTATACCTCTTATAAAAAATGCTATCTCTAATTCTTGATGATGATTTTGACTGTGGCTACTTATTTTATAGTCTCTAGTTCTTGATTAAGTTATTTTGGCCTTATCTAGGCATTACACTTGTCATCCCTTGGTTTGATATTTAATTTTTGTACAACTGTCTCCTACTACCCTATTTTGCCTATATCTCTGGATTGATTTCTTTGTGTGCTATCCAGTTGTTCTAAAACCAGTAAGAGCTGGGATTCCCATGGCTTTTCTTATCACAATTTGCTCTTATTTTGAAGGGAGCTCTCAAAATATGGTGGTTCAGGAATTTTTCATGCTTTATATTTGTATAAGTCCATTCTAAGTAGATTTATTTTGTTACCGCCTAGCACGTGATCACTTTATGAAGATATGAAGAGCTCTGATTTGGTTTTCAAGTATCATATTTGTTACTTGAGTAGCTTATTTTTACTTATCTTAGTACAATCTATGGGATTCAGTTTGATCGTCTGAACATTTCTTTCCTCGAATACTGTTTGAATTTGTAGTATTTTTGTCACTAAGCTTTTGATTGTCCTTTGGTATGATCAAGTATCAATGTCCTTGTTGAATGTGTGTCTTAAAAATATGCTTAAAATAAAAACTCTTATTTTCCTCGTAGTTTTGAACATGTGCATCTATAGATTTTTCTTTGAGGTGAGTGCTTCCGTTAGATCACGTGAACCTACATGAGGGTTAGTTCAAAGTATACTACACATATATATGAAAACTAATGTTCAGACTTTAGGCAAAGTTTAATTCATTTAAATCTTTCAAAATTCAAATTAAAACAATCATTAATTCAATAATTCCTGTTGAAAACTTAGGCAATTTAAAACTCTTAATTAGATGGCTTTGTGTAAAAAAAATTATTTATCCCTTAAAGGTTGTTTCCATTATCTCCGTGGATAACATATCAGAAGCAATTTAATCTTCAAATAATCTTTTAAATCTTTTAATTTTTATTAAACCTATCCTAGACCATATAAGGCTTATACCATTAAAAACCGATCACCTTTATGGGCGCTTATCATTAGATCCATTCATGGAGGTGCATGCCCATAAAGATTCATTGATATGTACATTGGTTAGTCCACAAGAGGAATGTATCGTAACTGGGTTATCTTAGCCTAAATATGATTATTAGAATTAATCAAAGTTTAATCAATACTTAAGGCACCTCATCTGTAATACTTACTCTTTAATGATCTATGCATCAAACATAACGCTCATCGTTAGATCTGGTTTGCTCTGGGTGCTACCATTGATATTTATGTTAGAATAAATAATTATTCTCTTAAGTTCTAATAGGTAGGCTTACTTGAGTTACCACTCTTCCATGAGTCAGGTGAACTCTTAGTTTATACTAGTTCAATATTTGATGAGTTGTTGTAATCCAACGACTCTAAATGATCAAATTTGCTATTTATACAAAGTTGATCCATTGAATAAATCAGTCATTTCTATTCGTCTCTTCAAATATTGTAATTCTTTGTAGTTATACTCTTGGGAAATTCTAACATGGTATCAAAGTAGGATAGATTCTGCTAGGCATTCTCTCTTGAAGGCAGTTTCATGAACTGGTTCATTTTCTCTTATCTTTTATTTTTTATTAAAAAATGGAGGTTTTTTCATATCTCTTGTAGACTGCTCATATTACATCTACAATGTTTTTGAAAAATTTGTTTATGGTACTATCTAAAATTGTTTTACAAGATTTTTTTTACAATATTATGCAAAATAAATTCTCCTTATTTTCAAAAGATATTGATTTTGCTACTCTTGCACTGCAAATATATAGATATTTTTTTGCCTACTTACTAACACAATATAGGCAAATCATATTTTCTTCTATTCCTACCATTTTTTATTGTTCTCCATAGATGAAAATTCTAAAAAGGTTACTCCACCTCTCTTTACGAACGCGAGCTCTTGCCTTGGCTCCATTTTTGCCATTGTTGTGTATAATTACCTTCATGGAAAGAGTACGTTTCGTGGGTGTGTCATTAATTTCATGGAGAACGTAAGTTTCATGGGTCCTTTTTTATCTCAAGGAACGTTGGTAACTTTTTTTAATACCTAATATTTGTGAGATATTTAATATTTATAGTGCAGCGAAAACCATGTTCCATTTACGTCGACCTTTGATAATCCTTTTAAAACCATAATCCATATATTTATTATAAAATATGGTAAGTTTTCATCAAACTTTGCCAACATATTTATCTTGGTGCATGATGTTATTATTCATGTCTTCCCTCAACGGGCATTTCTAATGGTTCTTGGAGTGTTTTACTCAGTGGAGGCATAAATCAATTTCAAAATTTCCTCTTTAGTTATCTCAAAGCTTCGCCAGTAAAGCCATCCTCTCGAACTTCAAGGAGGCAGATTAAAGTATTATATATTCTTCATAATGAATAATATTTTTACATCTGCTCTACAAATATTGTGAGCTCCTCTTCTTCAATTCTTCTTTACTATGAAGGGCTCCAATAGGCTCAACCTCTAATGTGTGACCTCTTGCCGAGCAGTGACCAGTTGACGAGCTCCATTGCTATCGTAGTCTTCACTGTGCCTTCCCTGACGTCTTTCAAAAGAACGTAGCCTTCCTTGACGTCTTATGAAAGAACGTAGCCTTCCCTGACGTATTTCGCATAAATGCAAAGAGAAAATAACCAAAGGTATTGCTAATTTTTAAATTTTTAGCTTGTATTAATCTCATCCCCTCAAAAATGTAGTGAAGTTCAAATCAAAATGATGTGATCTATCAAGCCTTTCAAGCCCCGTTCCAGGTTGCTCGTTGCCAACTTTTTTGATGATCAAGTTAGATGTTACAAAGTAAATATAGACTAACACACGTTAGGTATGATTATTATTGTATTTTTTGATTTGTATTAGACCAATCCCTTTGAAAGTGCAGTGAAGATTATCAAAACATCATGCTCTTTCGAGCCTTTCGAAGCCCCATTTCTCGTTGCTCGTTGATGTCTTTTGTGAAGTTCAAGTCACCTATTCAAATCTATAATACAGTGGGTTGTATCAAAGGCCTCGTAGTGCTCTTTCAACCATAGAGAGAGTTCCTTGATCTTCAATTTAAAACTTCATGCTCTAAAAGCAAGAAATCATTATATCTGGATTTTAAAAATCTGACTTTTTTCTCTATTTTCTTCAGCCTATTACAAAGGCTTTCAAAAAAAGTGAGAGAGTCAATTTGTAATCTCAAATAATAAAAAAAATATATATATTTTTTTGGGGGGGGTTATGGTGCTCATTACTGCACTTATTGTTTTGCTGGATTATTTAAGGGGTGAAGTTGTCTTCTTGTGTCCATTTTGATTCTTTGTGGACCTTTTTTTTTGTGTGGCACCTTCTTGGCCACTTCATGCTTGTGCTTCTTCTACTTCTTTCAGCTTATTTTGCATTCTAAAACCAAAAATTGCATTAAAGAGTTTTTTTTCTCTCACAAAAAAAAGAGACCAAGCACTCACATTCTATTGAGCATTTGACAATTTTTTTTCAAAAGTCAAAAAACTTTTCCATAAAATAATTGCCTATGTTCCACGTATCCATATCTTCACAAAACTTATAGTTTCCCTCTTGTAAGGGTAGGTTTTTTGAGATAATTGGTATAAAGTTCTAGCAAATTATTTTTTTGGATTTATATAGCCTATGTTCCACGTATCAATCTCTTCAAAACTTATAATTTCCCTCACGTAAGGTGGGTTTTTTGAGAGACTTGGTATAAAGGTCTGGATTTTGATTCCATTCATTAAACAAATTCTAAATCACTTGAAGTTAAAGTAGGGAATTATTGGTTCACTTCAATTTTTTTCATTGGAAAAATGAATACAATTGATCCTCTCACCCCTCATAACTATCATACATGGAAGCCAAAAATATTAAATTTCATTTCTCAAAAAGGGCTCACACACTTGCTAGAAGAGGAGCAACCTGAATTTGAAAAGGAATATGAAATTTTTTTTCTTAAAGGGAAGATGTATGAAACAATGGGTATTATAAGCACAAATGTAAATGAAAGCTTATGGTTTCATATTTCTAAATGTAAAACCCCATTTAAAAGTTGGTAAAAACTAAATAACTTGTTTGGTAAAGTGGATAAAATAAGGTCAATGCAGCTAGAGGCAGAATTGATAGCATTATATCCTGAAGACTTCAACAATATTGTTGACTTTCTCACCAAATTTAAAGAAGTCCTCACTCAACTAAAATGTAGTGGCAAGGATAAAACGAAAGAAGAATGCATCTATCTTATACTTTCTAAGTTAAATGGAGTTTCAAATTTTTGCTACCACCTTTTTGTCTACAAAATATGCTCTTGGTGCAAGTTTTAAAATGCCCTCCTTAGAGGAATTTTGTGATAGGAAAACTAGAGAAGAAACAAAACTTGCTAAGTATGAGATATCTTCCTCACAAGTCTTAGTAGCATCCACCTCTACTAAAGAAAAATTCAAGAAGAAAGAAAGGAGTCCCATAACTTATACTCACTGCAAAAATAATGGTCATTCTATAAAAAAATGTTGGAAAAGACAACAATATCTAGAGGTAGCAATAAAGGATCAAAAGAGAGACACTAATAAGTAGATAGGAAAAACCTTAAATGTTCAAGGCAAGACTATAAAAACTTCATCAAAATACTGGGTTCTAGATTCAAGAGCAATTCATCACATGACTTCCTTAGATGAGTCATTCACTTCAATCTCCTCAAGCTCAACATGTAGTATAGAAGTTGGTGACTCATCCTTTATACCAATCAAAGGAAAATGTGACATATCCATTGATGGTGGTTGTATCAATAATGTTATCTATGTACCAAACATTACCACAAATCTCCTCTCCATCTATGAGATTTGTACTTCTAGAAAAGGTAAAACAATTCTCTTCTCTCCAATAGGAGTTGAGATAAGAGACCTTCAAGACCCAAAATATCTCATAGAAAATGGAGATATTGATCACAACACTCGCCTATTTCACTTCAAAGGATTAAAAAATTCAAAAGGGGCCTCCTGTGTTGTTGCTCATGGAGATCTTGAAAGCAAAATTTGGTATGAAATATTTGGACATCTCAGTTACAACTACCTAAAGGAATTGAACACCCATGAAATGGTAACATGATTACCTCAAATATCTTCTATTTATGGAGTATGTCTTGGATGTGCTCTTGGAAAGCAACATCAAGATCCTTTTCACCCAAGTGGTTCTCTAAAAGCCTCATACCCTTTAGAGTTAATCCATAGTGACTAAATGGTCTTCCTAGAACCTTATTTCAAAGGAGCAAAATATACCTTAACCTTCATTGATGATTTTTCTAGAAGAACTTGGGTCTACTTCCTAAAATACAAAAGTGATGTTCTATCCCACTTAAAAATCTTCAAAACCTTAGTTTTTTTTTAAGTAATAATTTTCACACACATCCACCATGGGGATTGAACCCGGGTCACATCATCGATAATGCAAGTGGTGTCCTTGTCGGTAGACCACACTCACGAGGATTCCAAATCCTTAGTTGAAAATCAATCCTCTTGAAAAGTCAAGCAACTTTGTGTAGATAATGGGGGGGAGTACTTTAGTAATGATTTCTCAAGTTTTCTATAAAGTCATGGCATAATTCATCAACATTCTATCTCCCATAATTTGCAGAAAAATGGCATTGTAGAGAGAAAAAATAGAAATTTAAAGGAAATGAAAAACTGTATGCTTCATTCAAGATATATTCCAATTTTTTTTGGGTAGAAGCAATTAACTGTGCAAATTATATTCAAAACCACACAACTCATAAAGTTCTTGACCATTTAAATCCTAAGGAAACATGGAATGGCTCAAAACTTGATGTCTCCTTCTTCAATATTTTTGGGTGTACTGCTTGGGCACATATCCTAAAGAAGAAAAGGAAGGCTCTAGATAAGAAAAGCAAATAGCTGATCTTTGTTGGTTATTGTGAGGAAATGAAAGCATACAAGCTCCTTGATCCCACAACTCATGAGGTATTTTTTCACAGGAATGTTCAATTTGATGAAATATTCCTTCATAAAGATCCTCAACCATCCTATTACACAATTGATTCTCTTGATCGATCTCCTATGTTAGAGCCTCAATATAATGAAGAACCCACTTTAGAGATTAATGATAAAAATGACCAAGATGAAGATCCTATACTCCAAACTCCAACTCAAAGTACTACCACTTCAATTACTCCTTCCACAATGCCTAAATGGGCGGGC
This sequence comes from Wollemia nobilis, assembly GCA_028583015.1. Taxonomy (NCBI): domain Eukaryota; kingdom Viridiplantae; phylum Streptophyta; class Pinopsida; order Araucariales; family Araucariaceae; genus Wollemia; species Wollemia nobilis. The sequence goes on along the minus strand of JAQPPZ010017259.1, from coordinate 7,180,609 downwards.
CCACACCATTGCTAAAGAAGCAACTCCATACATCTAAAATATTACAAGAACTAGATTAGGAAACTCCATTGGATCTGGTCTTGTCTGTCAGTCTAATTTCACAGATCGTCAATCCTTCAAATAAGCAACTGGTATTAAATAATGGGATGATGCCATGGAAAATGAATTCTCTTACTTAATCAAAAACAAAACTTGGGATTTAGTTCCTCTACCTAAAGGAAGGAAGTTAGTTCATTGTAAATGGATTTACAAAAAAAAATATGGACCTAATGGAGAAATTGACAAACATAAAGCTCACCTAGTAGCAAAAGGTTTCTCTCAAATTGATGGTATTGATTATTCTAAAAATTTTGCACCAATTGCCAAAATGGATTCTGTTAGACTGGTACTTTCTCCAGTTGCTTCCAAAAAGTTGTATGTTTTTCAAATGGATGTAAAAAGTGCTTTCTTACATGGGGAATTAAAAGAGGAGATATTCATGGAACAACCTATTGGATTCACTCAAGACTCCTCCCTTGTTTGTAAGCTAAGGATGTCTCTCTGTGGCCTCAAACAAGCTCCTAGAGCTTGGTATGAAAAAATGGACTCCTTTATTATTTCCTCAAGTTTTTCACATTGTGAGTCTGATGCCACAATCTACATTTTGAGAGATGAAGAAAAATTCACCATAATTGTTCTCTATGTTGATGACCTTATACTCACTAGTAGTGACTTCGCTCACATTCAGACTATCAACGAATCCCTCTCTAAAAAATTTGAAATGGTTGATCTGGGTCTAGCTCATTACTTCCTTGGGATTCAAATAAATCAAAAAAATGTAGGAATTTCATTGTGTCAACAAAAATACACTCTAGACCTTCTTCAATGGTTTAATATGTTTGATTACAAACCCTCTTCTACACATTTTTAGTTTGGAGTCACTCTAAGTACTTCCTGCACATCCCCTCTATGTGATGCAACTCTATATCGTCAGCTTGTAGGGAGTCTGTTATACCTTACTCATACTCACCCAAATATCTCATATGTTGTTGGCTTGATATCCATATTCTCACATCAACCTCATTTCAGTCATTGGCAAGCAACAAAAAGAATCCTCCGCTACTTGCAAGGAACTACTCACTTTGGGCTCTTATATGAGGGAAAATCCATGTATATCATTGGTTACACGGATTTTGATTGGGTAGGTTCAGTAGAAGATAGATGTTAAAATTTTGGCTATATCTTTTGTCTTGGTTCTTCACCAATTTCTTGGTCATGCAAAAAACAAGCAGTGGCTTTATCATCTACAAAGGCAGAATACAGGGCAACAATTTTGGCAAGTCAAGAAGCTCTTTGAATTTATTAGATAATAAGAGAATTTGATTTTTACCATGACAAATCTATTACTCTTTGGTGTGATAATCAAAGCACAATCCATATTTCCCGTAATCCAATTGAGCATCAACGTACCAAGCACATTAAATTTCACATGCATTTCATTCGGTAACATATTCAAAGAGGGGACATTCACTTGGAAAATATTCCCACAGAAAATAAAATTGTATACATCTTCACCAAATCCTTTCCTTCTTCGTGTTACATTCAGTTACGAGATAAACTTGGGGTAAGGCATATGCACCAGAAGATACAAAAGAGGTTTTCACCTCTCCTTTCTTCCTATTGTTTTTTCTTTGGAAGATGGTTTTTCCCCATGTGATTTTTTTTACCATATCTCCTATATGCAATAACATTGTAAATGAGTACCTCATCAGGCCTAGTTGCTGGAACTCATTCCTTTTTTGTTCAATGAGGACAATCTTTGCCATCCAAAGACATGCCTCTTCCTTTTTTTTCTTTTTTGATACATGGTTTTTTCCCATGTATTTTTTTCACCATCTCTCATATATGTAATAAAATTGTACATGAGTACCTCATCAGGCCCAGTTGCCTGGACTCATTTCTTTTTTGTTCAAAGAGGAAAATCTTTGCCATCCAAAGACATGCCTCTTATTTTTTCTTTTTGATAGATGGTTTTTTCCCATGTGGTTTTTACCATCTATTTAGAGAATCATTGTTCATGAGTACCTCATCAGGCCCTGTTGCTTTGTTACATTCACACCTAGTATCACTTAAGGGGGGGTGTTAGAATAAATAATTATTCTCTTAATTTCTACTAGGATATACTTACTTGAGTTACCACTCTTCCATGAGTCAGGTGAACTCTCAGTTTAGACTAGTTCAATATTTGATGAGTTGTTGTAATCCAACGACTCTCAATGATCAACTTTGCTATTTATACAAAGTTGATCCATGGAATAAATCAATTATTTCTATTCGTCTCTTCAAATATTGTAATGCTTTGTAGTTCTACTCTTGGAAAATTCTAAAAATTTAGGGACCTGCATGGTTGTTAGTCCAAAGATATAAACACATGCCAACTTAACTTGATTAACCTTGAAAACCATGGGGTTAGCAATAATTTGACTAACAATACTTAGGATTGAAAATTTTATCATTCGCCTCATGCTCATTATTAATTAATGCATTAATCCCACATAATTGGTAATTGAAAAGTTTAATAACCTTTAATTAAACCAAAGGCACTTATGATCTGATTACCCCTTCATACACTCACCATTAGATCAAATAACGACTATGCGCACTCGTTCAATATTTCAGATATGCACAAAATTTAATCAGGAAGAAAGGGGGTCATTAACAATGTATTAGACCCTCCTTAATCTTGATTATGCAATGAGTTTAGATTTTAATAAAATAATTTAATTAATCATCCGATAAAAATACTGTGAATTTAACCTTTAGATGCCTTGGGAAAGTATTGTCATTAGATTAGGGTAGGATCAAGCATTGCTGTTAGATCTGATGAAGATGCAATATAATTATCCTCCACTTGGATGAAAGTTTTAACGTTCATCCAATTTGCTGCGAGCTCTACTGTCGGATCGACTAAGGTTCAAGCACAACTGTTGATATCTTGAGACCTACACACATTTTAACCATGGGGTGCATTCCTTTATCCGTTAATGACTTAACACCTTATGTTACAATTTTTCTTTAGGCCTTGGTGGTTTTAAAAGTGAATATTTAAAGAAGGGGGAATGATTAGTGATGCGGTTAAGACCCTCATTAACCTTGATTATCAGAAGCTAAAGTAGATTAATTAAAATTTTGATTATCGGGTGCTTTACCCATTCAATGTTTAAGCTCTTGATATTATGAACGAAGCATGACCATAGGATTTTATCACCATTGAGCATTGTCATCCATATCTTGGGAGGTGTTTGATTTTTATTTATTAGATTTAAAAAGTGTTTTAATCTTAACTTACCCTCGGATTTAGATTTTAATCCAGCTAGTTTTAAATTTGAACTCGTGCTTAATTTTTTTGATTGTTTAATTTTAATCTTTGATTAAATTTTAATAATGCTTGTGCTCATCCTTGCTTAACTTTGGTGAAAGCACCTCCCTCGGATCAATATGGAGTGAGTGCTACCTTTGGATTTATCGAATTTACCCAAATTTTAATTAAATGAGTGCAAGACTTAGGCTTTAATTAATTTAACTTTGTAATTTGACCTTTGTTGACTCTTTAATATTTGACTTTTTGGAGAGTGCGCATCTATTGGATTGGGCTTAGATCAAGCGCGACCGTCCAAATTTATTAACTTATGGACTTAATCAAATCAATTGTCTTAGACTTTATGTTATAATATTTTGACCATGCTCTTATTTAATTAATTTTTGAGCTGCTTACGAGCGTGCATCTGTACAGATCATGGGGGATGAAGTGCATCCATCAAGATTGAAAAATTTGCATGACTTTTATTATAAATGGGGCACATACTCTCAATTGATCATTTGATTTTAATTAAACCTTAGGATTATTTATTTGCCACTTAAGTCTAAATATTTTAATTAATTTCCTTAGGAACATATGAACTTTAAAATATATTCTTTAATTGAATATTAATTTCTTCAAATTTTATAAGCCTTTTAATAATTTAACATCCTTAACAATCATTTTTAATGTTTAAAAGGTATTCAATTCAATTCAACGATCAAGGCCATAGCTTTAACTTGGATTTATCCTTATTACTTAGGGAAAACAATATTTTTATAATGGTTCTTTGAGGACCAAATATTAAAAATCAACCTTTCAGAAGAGAATGCAATAAAGACCAACAAATTGGGTGAAAATGTTGAAACCAAAAATTCAAATTTAGGGGCATTTGATGTTGAGTAAATTTTGGCTCCAACAAACCTATTTTGCCATGGTGTGGCTTTACTTATCATTTAACACCCACCAATCACCAAGGAGCATAATTATTTGGTGGACCAATGAGAGATTTCTTTTAACTTTAGGTATAATAATGATTTAGCTTTGGCTAGGTGGAAGGGAATGGAAATGAGCATGAATCTATTAGTATTTAACCTAGGTGAATATTGTGAAAGGGGAGGGATGAAGTCAAGTGATTGTGACCCTTAATACCATGGGAAATAAATGGGGATAATGAGAACCTAAGGATTTTTTCTCACAATAATTTTTTGCCATGGTGGGATGTCATTTGTTGTGTAGCATAGAACAATCACTACCTTTCTCCAACCTTATCTAGCTAATCACTAGGCTTTTGTAAAATGGTAAACCAATTTCTAGCGAGCGTCAAATGGGGTGGACAAGTAAAAATTTTTGCTCAATTCTCTTGTTTTATTTATTATTATCTTCACCTTGTGCCTATGGTACAAACTTCTACCTTTTTTCATGATGGTGACCACTTGTTTGTCTTTATGCTCTGATCAATCGCCAGTCTCTGTAGATGGAGTGGGCCAATCACAAGCACGTATTGAAGACTAGTGGACCAATATAATTTTAGTTTAATCCTTGGGATTTTATTTTATTTTAATTTTGTGGTCTCTCATGGTACAAAATTTTTCTTCCTCTCACCATGGTTTTGACTCTCTTGTCTTTTAGCGCTAGCCAATCGCTAGCAAATGTTGAAGCTGGTGGATCAATCATCGACGTCCATCGCTAGTTGGTGGACCAATCAGAATTAAATAATAATATCTTGCACCATCCATGGTATAATATTATATAATGAGGAACCTCTTGTCCTCTAGAATCATCTAATCACTAGTCTGTGCTAAGGCCTAGTGGACCAATCACTAGTATTCTTTAGAAGGGTGGACCAATGGGAAATTAAATATTTAATCTTAGGGTGAGTACTAATGGTTTTCAAACTTAGATATAATGGAATTGATGTGAATGGATGTGAGCATGATATCCTAAGGCTAATGTCTAGGCCACATAAATCTCTCATAGGTTCGAAGGGGGAACATTTGTTATGTGGTCGCGACCCTCAAAAACTTAGAAAATTTGAATAAATCGAGCAGATTCATGGATAATGGTGACTATCCTAAGGAATTTTATGGAAACGTAATGTCCATGGTAATATTTTTGTGAGCATGGTTTAGGACTATGGGTTATTACCTCATTGATCACCCTAGGCAGATGATGCAAAGAGGGTATGACTTTAATCAGTGTGGGGGGGATACACATTCAATGGCCTAATACTTGATGTGGCTATGACTTAATATAAGGAAAATTTTGGATATAATATGTTTAATAAAATGATATAACATATGTATATGGTCTAATGGGGTGAATTTAAATGGATATAAGGTATTTACAGAAATATGAAGTGGATGGCTAAAGTGTTTGATAATGTCATGGATGAGGGGTGATAAAATGATATATGAGGGCATAAATAATAATTTATGGGGTGGTTTTAATAATTATTAATGGATGAAGGTGGATTTGACAAAATGAATGGATGGTGGTACAAATTTATGAGATAAAATGGAGGCTTTGATGAAGATGAATGGTAATATGATGATATTATTAAATAAAATGGGAATGATAGGAATGAATTTGTGAAGGATATTTTTGAATGAATTGAGCACAAAAATATCTATACCCTTTCATAACCATGGAGACCATTTAATATTATCATGAACCTCCTAGTACCTTTCACTTTTGAAACTGACCACTACCTCTTATAATCACCTAGACATCCAATTTTGACATCCTTTGAAAATTAGGGTTGTAATATAAGTTGGGATTTTTTTTGAAGCCCAACATAGGCTTTGTTTGGGACAAGAGAAGTATTTGACTTTCAAGGATAAGAATCCTCTTTAGAACCCCTGGATCTTTGGTTGACTTGACCACACATGCTAACCTCTTGACGTGATAGACCACCAACTCCAAGCTAACTGTAACCATGTTTATTATTCAAAATTACATAAGGATGCCTATAGAGTGACTTGAAACTTAGAACTTGACTCATAAAAAAATTCTAATCACCTAAAATTTTTAGCCTAATCACCTAGTAGGAAAAACATACTTATTTTCCTAATCACCTAAAAGACTAGATAATGCAACAGATGGATAACACTACTGATCATAATTGAAAACAAAAACTATAGACTAAAACATAACACATCTTTTTTAGAGGCAAAAATAAATAGTTCATATGAATTGATCCCCATAACAAGGATGATACACCTTTAGATGTTGGTAATTTATTGGAAACTACATTTCTTCTCCTTTTAGGGCCTAGAACTTGTAAGTATGATAGCCTATTTTCTAGATGATTTGATAAGGACCCAACCATTTTGGTTCCAATTTACATTTGTCTCCTGGTTTGTCATTCTTTGGATCTCAATATAACAATGTATCCTTTAGCAAATGGCTTCCCTCTAAGTTTTTTTTTGAACCTGAATTATCTTCTGAGTTTCTTGAGTCATTCTTAACAAAGCATCTCTTATATCTTCTTCCAACTTGACAATTTGATCCATTCTTCTTTGTAGGGCATCGAGATTTTTGTGATCTTGAAGTAACAAGACCAAATTAGGTCTTTCTACCTGTGGAGGAAGTAAAGCATTTTCTCCATAAACTATTCCATAAGGTGTTTTTATTATGGCTTTTTTGATATAAATCTTGTCAGTCCATAAAGCAAACTTCAATTCATTATCCCAACTTCTTTTATTTCTACTAAGAGATCTCTTAATTCTGCTAATAATATTTTTATTTGAAGAATCTACTAGGCCATTACCTTGGGGATAGTAATTTGCTAAGAGTGCTAGCTCAATGCTATATCTACTACAAAATTCTAACATTTCATATGAAACAAAGCCCTTGCCATTATCGACGACTAGCTTCCTGGGTACTCCAAATATGGTGAGGTTACTTTATTCCAAAAAAATTATAATCACCTCAATGGTTGACCTTTTTAATGGAGCACCCTCTACCCACTTGGTAAAATAATTAGCTACCCATTTGTCATCTCTGATGAGCCATGAAAATGCTCATTTTTGTATAAAATTTCCATATATATTATGGTATTTATTTTAATAGAAATATATGTTTTATGCAAATTTTATATGTATTTAACATTAGATTACGTATGTTGTCTAATATTTGTTTTTGAGTGAATTATGTGTAGATTCAGTGGATTTTATAGTATTTTAGCATGACTACATCGAGGTCCCATTCAGACCTAGCACTTTTTATTTTGTGATGGTAAAAATATCTTCAACAAAATAGTGATGAAGCGCTAATTCAGGTGGCCAACTCCCATTTAGGCGCTCGATTCCCATTTGGTGCTTGACTATCAAGAAATCGATTCCTATTTAGTGCTTGACTGTTAGGTGCCTTATTCTTGTTAGGCAACCAAATCCTATTTGGTGCTTGACTTTCATTTGGTGCTCGATTCCCATATTCTATAGATAATACGCTTGATTCCCATTGATGAAGAATTACAGTAGAACATCTATTATCGGTAGAACAAAATGATGATTTTAGAAATGGATGCAAACATGAATTAACAACAGAATACACTGAATATATTCTGAGTTTAATGTTTTGCTTTATCTCTTTTATTCTTGTGTATTGTTGTAACAACAAAATTAGAAATTGATTTTTTTTCATAATGTAATAGGGCATGGCCACATATCTAATAAATATGCAGCCACCCCTAAAAAATAGATCTTGAATTTTCTCTGTATTTTTCTACTACAAATTTCAATACAATACCTTTTAGTCTTTTAATCAAACTCAACTAACATCCGGTGTATGAATTAAAGTGGGTGGAATCTACTAGAATATTGGGCCCACTCTCAATAGTATTCCTCCCTTATTTTACCTATTTTATATCATTTTAATTCATTTTCCTATTTTTTGTAATTTAGTTTAATACTGCAATTTCCCTTGTTTTCTATAAATTTCCAATAAGTGTGTAGTTTTGATTTCAAGGTATTTTAATCAATTATTTGATAATGTAAATTAGATTAGTGGTTTGGAAGATAAAAGATAACTCCAATGAAACAACAACACCCCCAAACCATAGAATCTAAGGGACTCATCTGATTAAAGGGAGATTATAGGCATATACTGTGTAGGGTTACTCACAAGTTTACGAGTTGTCTCAAGTTGAAAATTAAACAGAGGCAATGATTTATACCATATAAAACTAACCAATTTTTTTCCCAACAACCTCATAAATAATTTGGGTTTATTTCCCCTATCAAATCTATACCCCACTATGTGAAGGGAGCTTTTACTACCATAGGTTTTAGTGGCATCGCATACAACATTTTATTACCATCAAATATTTGGTAGCTTGGGCATTTTATTACAAATAGATGTATGTCTCTAAACATGGATGACCCATAATAGCCTTCTCTTATTATTCTATTAGTAGTTTATTTAGGTGCAAAATGATCTCCACAAAATTTGGTATGAAACTTTTCAATTATTCCAATGAAATTTTGAGAAATATAGAGTAATAACACTCTATTTGGATGCCTCCAATATAATTTGTTGTTCTGGATATATTGTTAAATTTATTGGTTTCAATTTAGCATTTTACATTTATGTTATTTCAAATTAGAAAGTGTAATATAGATTCCATTTTCAACAAGTTTCAATTCTACATTTTCAATTTCCTACAACTATAGTTAATTGTCAATTTTATGTCTTAGAAGTAGTTTTCAATTTTGCAATTTAATTTAGTTTCAATTTATGCACATTAGGATTAGTGTGACCTTAAAACCACCCAAAAAACATTGGTTTCATCGAATAAATGCTTATGAATTGAATTTCTAAACTATAACTAGCCAAAGCCTTCTATTGGAGACAACCTTGGACACTACCCTAGATTTGACAATTATAAAAATTAAATGATGACAATAATGACACTCATCACACAGTGCTAGTGACTCTAAAAAAACATGAAGAATAGAATATTCAAGGTGTAGACACCAAATCCTAGCCACTTGTCATCCACGCATCCTCAAATCATAGCCATTCATTATTTATTGTGTATTTATTTATAAATATAAATATTATATATATAATAAATATATTATATATATGAATAAATCTCAACCACCCATCACGTCTTAATATTGACCATTCATTCATCATGATCCATGTCACTTGTCAAATATCAATCTCAACCCTTCATTATGTTTTAATCTTGGTCACTGTTGGTGTCATTGAAACCCTAACATGATCAAGGGAAAATTATAAAAGATGATTCATTTTTGTGAATCAAGGGTTGAACATTTTTATCAAGATCAGAAAATTAACATATTGAGTAGCCATTGCCATTGCAACCACTATTTTTTTATTGTAGCACTTGTGAACCAGCCCTTGAATGTTGTCAAGTGTTCACACACTCACGATTCGAGCTCCACATAAGTGTAGATCCTACAACTTAAGTATATTTTGACAATGCATTATGATTTTGTTTGTTTATATTTTCCTATATTTTTACTTTAATGTATGCAAATATTTTTACTTAGGGTTTGTAGTTTATTTTAATATATTTATCAATAGGTGCTACTAACCTTCGTTTGTTTATAATGTGCAAGTTACAGATCATTGAAGGCTATTGCAGCCAATAGAGTGGCCCGACACAAGGATACACAAGCCCACTCCACAACTCGATTGTAGTAGGAGAGAGCACATACACCCATAATTTAGCTGGATCTGGTGAAGGAGTTACACTCCCTTCATTTTTATTGTAATATGAAGATAACAAGCAATTATTTATTTGTAATAAGGCCTCTATCACTTGAGAAAAAAATTATTGTAAAAAAGGGAGATTAAGACTCCATGTCATTTTAATAAAATAATTTATTTCATTATCATTGCTTATATCACTATTTCATTATCTAGGTGTTGCTTTTACTGTTTACAAAATGGCACCCACCGTGGGGCTATAAATAGGAATAACTTTTATTACATCATTTATTTTTACATTAAGGAATTAAAGCCAATCACTAGGGATAGCAGGCCCCTAGGATGATTGATTTCTTGATTTTTTTATTTTGTATCTCCATAATTTTCTATTTTAAAAATATTGTTGCAAGATGTAGGATTCAATTGTTTATTTTATCTATGTTTTTTCATTACCATCTCACTTTCCACATACATCCTGCACATTCACTACCCCTGCCTACTTATAGCTTATGGTATTTACCAAAAATCAAGCTAGAACCATGAGTTAGGTACCTCCCTCGTCCATGGAGTGCTCTACTTCTCCCTCAACCATTGTTGTGGCTAACCCAGCTAGCCCAAAATATACAAGTTATTTTGGTTTGTCTGTAGGACCCTCACACACAATATTCACTTTGAATACTGATGTGTTGCACATAACCATTCACACCTCTATTCTAGAATATCTAAATTTATCCACACAACTTGTAGCTCCTCCCAACATGCCCTCCACACCACCAGTATCGCTACCATAAAATCAAGTCACACCTACTCCAAATCATCTAAAATCTCCATAGAATAAATAACAAGTGTACACACTACACAAAAATAGGGATAATTTGAAGAACATGTGCTTATACTGAGAGGGGGCTGAACAATATAAGATAAAACTTTTTTTTTTCAATACATATGATAACATTAACAGTATTAAAGTAGTAAACATTATACAAAGCATCACACATATGAGAGACATGATTTAACATGGTTCACCCAATGTGGGCTACTATATGAAGAAAATATTCCTTATAAACTTCTCTCAAATAAATTCTCTTGGGAATCCTTTCACTATTACAATGTTTATGAACCTCTATTCAAAGGAGACATCAATCCCCTAATCTCTATTTCAAATATGTACTAAACATAGTCCTTCGGTATATCACAAATATGCTCAATATTTGTCTCTGATTTGCACTAAACACTATCCTTCGGTCTACCACAAATATGCTCAATATCTATCTTTGATCTGCACTAAACATAGTCCTTTGATCTAGCACAAATCTACTCAATCTCTGTCTCTAATATGCACTAAACACAATCCTTTAGTCTAGCATAATTTTTCTCAATCTCTGTCTCTAATCTGGCACAAACATGTCCTCAAATATATACCAAAATCTGTCCTCAAATCTATCTACAAGTCCTCTCTAGAACTTGTCCAATCTTCTCAACAAGTCTTCACCAAGACTTGCCTAAAATCTATATTGTATTGTCTCACAAAAGCTTACTTTACTCAATCAACCACTTAATGAAAACTTAGTCAACAATGCTTATAAAATAATCTCACATAATAATGATACTCATGATCTTGCATAAATCCTAGTTCAAGATAGTTCTCAACTTCACATAACAATGATACTCATGATCTTGCAAAAAACTTAGTTCAAGCATATGAAAGCTTTAATTTAATATTTCCAAAAATTCTTATCAAATAAGGTTTGTTCTCTACTCCTTCCTTAGCCATTTTTGTGGCTAAGCCAACTAGCCCAACACTAACAAGTTATTTTGGTTTATCTATAGGAACCTCACACATAATATTCACTTTGAATGCTGATGTGATGCACATAGACATTCACACATCCATTCTAGAATACTCAAATTTATCCACACAACCTATAGCTCCTCCCAACATTCCCTCCACACCACTAGTATCACTACCACCGAATCAAATCACACCTACTCCATCTCACATAACATCTCCATAGAATCAATAATAGGTGTACACACTACACCAAAATGGGATAATACAGCTACCATAGCTGAACATTGCAAGCTAAATTAGGAACATAAGCATGTGGATATATCCACTAGCCAAAATCATCACGAACCATCCATACCAGCTCATATGTTGGACTTCCAATCCACATCCATTGAATTTTTTTCCTTCACCTGCATCTAGTCCACCTCCTACACTCACTAATTACCAATAAATTTCATCAACATCCATCCAAAAACCCCCTCAATAATATCATTAGCCACCACCACTAGAATTACAACAAATCTTGGATTTGTTAGCTAACATTGAGTTATAATCAAGTTTCCAAAACACTCCAATTATTCAACAAATTTTAACTCGACTTACAAATATTTAGTTACAATTGAGTCATCATAAATCTCATAAAAATCCATCTCAACAACATCAATAGTTGCAACATCCACTTTTGCAATCCACATCTCAAGTCACACTACCTATACCACAAAATCAAAATCAACCACAATCGAACAACCGCAACAAGCATCCTATGAAGCTCCCTTGCGACTACATGTTGCTTTCAGAACCTTACTCATCCATCTTCCAAAGGTTGTATGAGGCAAATGAAATTACATTACCACCAATAACACTTGGAGACCCAACTAAATGATGCAATCACTTTAAAGAGCACTTGTTTTGTCCCTACCATTGACAAGCAGGCCATAACATCAATAATTGTTTCACATTTAAAAATATGGTCCAAGATCTTATTGATAGGGGGAGCATCACCATCCCTAGTTCACCTTGTTCACCTCATTCAAAATGCTAGTGCCATACCTATACCCCTTTGTTCGACCCCATGTTGACCATATTTCAAAAGTCATAAGAGGCAAAAATAATTGTTTTGCCTGACATGTGCCCTCTTGATCCGAATACACTTAAATTCAAGTTATACTAGGAAGATCATTATTGTATCTATCATAGGCAAGTGGGCCATGACATCAATAATTGTTACACATTTAAGGATATTTTCCAAGATCTTATTGATATGAAGACCTTTTTCATAGATGGTTCAGTCACCTTATTTGATCAGGACCTTGGTATCAACTCAAATAACATTGGAAATTTTTCAAGGTATCACACCTTCCTATTTTCAAAAATGTTGATATCCTTTATTTGTTTTCATGCTATCAAATTTTCAAAATTCATAACCAGCATGCAAGATCTGGTGGAATTACCTCTTTAACCTTAAAATATAAATCTCTAACAGGTCAGGTTAGAACACCCCAAAATGATCCTATTTAATGATGTTCTGTAAACATTGTGCTCAACCAGATTTAAATGGATTTATTATGATTTTAATTGTGATCAATAATTAGTGAACCCTATCTAATTTAGAGAAGACCAGTACCTTGTCTATGGGTGATTATAGCAAATTTTAATTGATTCCATGAAACAAAGGAAAACAAAAAGAAGTAACTAACATACCCGCATTCATTTGAATATCACAATCAATATAGGTCTTAAATCAGAGAAAGAAAATATTATTTGTGAATTCAAATAATGCAATGCATAAATAAGCAACACATACACATTGAGAAAAAATATACCAAAGAGAAGAAATGTGAATGATGTATTATATTCAATGTATGATGTTTACAATGATAGAGCCTGATAGTGTATCCAAGTCTCTCAAAGAATACAATACAATATTCACCCTATTTGAATGTCGTAACAAGGGAATTATGATCTACTATCCTAATTATAGTGACATATAGACTTTGGCTCCTCAAGTAGCTCCTAGAAATGATCTTAGGTAGCTAGCTCAACTCTTGGTGATACCAGCACAAAGGTAAGAAGAACTAAAAAAAATGGAAAACATAGACAAAGAAGGAATAGAATCAACCTAAACTAAATGCTTAGGATACCTCTCTTGCAAAATTTTATAGTGGTTGCTTGATGATGAATCTTGGATGCTTCAGCTCTTTATGTAGCCTAGCCATCCAAAATTGGTTACAATTGCTTGGTGCTGGTTTAGAAACATGTATTCTTCTCAACCCCATATTTGTTCATATTCTTGAGTGCATTACAACAAGAAACTAGTTGATGCAAGCTGTCTAAATTTTTGTTATACTATCATCTGTTCAAAACTGTGTTTCATTATTTCTGTTTCTTTGGCTCTAACTACTTTTGTTTTGAAGGGAGTTCATAAATTATCTTGGGAAAGTGATTGTCTTGCTTTTGTCTTTGGTTCTATGTGTGGGCCAGATATTTGATTGTACAAAAAGACATTATTGTAAATATATATTTTTTATCCCTGCTTGTCCTAGTCATTATTTTTCTATCTTTAGCTGGGTTTAGACTAGGTTTGATGCAAATGTATTTTTAAGGTAAAACAGAGGGCGGCCCAACATGACGGTGAAGAGATAAGAGAGAAAAAATGATACAATGAAGTAAAATAGGAAACAATATGGAGGGGTGTGGGAATATTTTAATACAATGGATATGGAATACTACAGATAATGGTGGTGAGATGGCACTTTTAGGGATAAAATATAACAACAATAAAGAGACAATATCTATAAATAGGAGGTGATGATGTATTTATAGATAAGAAGGTGGAAGCAGCACTAAGGTGCTAGGAACAGGAACAAAAATGGAATGGAAAACAAGATTTGAAGGTTCACTAATGAATATAACCATAAAAAACAAAGTACCTCCCTAACTATATTCCTTTGGAGTGTTTCCTTTGTAACTATGTTTCGTCAAGGCACTTGTATCTATCCAAAGTGGACAGCCTTTTGGAGCTTCAACATTTGTTTTATTTTGATGTTCCTTTTGCGTCTTTTGGTGTTGATACACGAGAACACATTATACTGCTCATGTTTTAATTTTTGCATACTTCAGCCCATGTTTATTACTACAACCTTCACTTTGGTACTCACCTTCATATAGAGCCACATTAAGGGAATACATTTCAGTAGCTCATGATGATATCATCATGTTCTGTAGATATGAAAGGATTCAACTTACTTGAACTAGCATCAAATTTGTCATTGGTATTTATTACTCTATGACCTTACCTTTCTTGGTATAGTTTGTGAGATTTTTGTTTGTGTAGAAAATTTCATCCATGTGGCCCAATACTTTCTCCTTTGATCTTAATATGTTATATTATTTGTGAATTCAAATAATGCAATGCACAAATAAGCAACACATACACATTGAGACAAAATATACCAAAGAGCAAAAACCAGAATGATGTATTATATTCAATGTTTGATGTTTACAATGATAGAACCTGGCAGTGTATCCAAGTCTCTCAAAGAATACAATACAATATTCACACTATTTGAATGTCATAACAAGGGAATTATGATCTACTATCCTAATTATAGTGACATATAGACTCTGGCTCCTCAAGTAGCTCATATAAATGATCTTAGGTAGCTAGCTCAACTCTTGGTGATACCAACACAAAGGTAAGAAGAATTGAGAAAATAGAAAACATAGACAAAGAAGGAATACAATCAACCCAAACTAAATACTGAGGATACCTCTCTTGCAAAATTTTACAGTGATTGCTTGATGATGAATCTTGGATGCTTCAACTCTTTATGTAGCCTAGCCATCCAAAATTGGTTACAATTGCTTGGTGTTGGTTTAGCAACATGTATTCTTCTCAACCCTATGTTTGTTCATATTCCTAGGTGTATTACAACAGGAAACTAGTTGATGCAAGCTGTCTAAATTTCTATTATACTATCATCTATTCAAACCTATGTTTCATTATTTTAGTTTCTTTGGCTCTAACTACTTTTGTTTTGAAGGGAGTTCATGAATTATCTTGGGCAAGTGATCGTCTTGCTTTTTTCTTTGGTTCTGCATGTGGGCCAAATATTTGATTGTACAAAAAGACATTATTGTAAATATATATTTTTTATCCTTGTTTGTCTTAGTCATTATTTTTCTATATTTAGCTAGGTTTAGACTAGGTTTGACGTAAATGTATTTTTAAGGTAAAACAAAGGGCATCCCAACGTGATGGTGAAGAGAGAAGAGAGAAAACATGATACAATGAAATAAAATAGGAAACAATATGGAGGGGTGTGGGAACAGTTGAATACAATGGACATGGAATACTACAGATAATGGTGGTGAGATGGCACTTTTAGGGATAAAATTTAACAACAATAAATTTACAATACCTAGAAAGAGGAAGGCGATGGTGTATTTATAGATAAGAAGGTAGAAGCAGCACTAAGGTGCTAGGAACATGAACAAAAATGGAATGGAAAACAAGATCTGAAGGTTCACTAATGAATATAACAATAAAAAAAGTACCTCCCTAACTATATTCCTTCGGAGTGTTTCCTTTGTAACTATGTTTTGTCGAGGCACTTGTATCTCTCCAAAGTGGACAGCCTTTTGGAGCTTTAGCATTTATTTTATTTTGTTGTTCCTTTTGCGTATTTTGGTGTTGATACATAAGAACACATTATACTGCTCATGTTTTACTTTTTGCATACTTTAACCTATGTTTATCACTACAAAATTCACTTTGGTAGTACCTTCATATAGATCCATGTTAAGGGAATACATTTTAGCAGCTCATGATGATATCATCATGTTATGTAAATATGAAAGGATTCGGCTTACTTGAACTAGCATCGAATTTATCATTGGTACTTCTTGCTCTATGAGCTTACCTTTCTTGGTATAGTCTATGAGATTTTTGTTTGTGTGGTAAATTCCATCCGTGTGGCCCAATACTTTATCCTTTGATCATCTTTCAAATTTTGATAGCTTTTGTGTTTAGGTTTGCCTTTGCTGGTATTTTTGTGCTGAGAGAGCATGATGGCAGAAATGTACTGGATGATAGTGATTCCATTTATGCACTAAAACATTAATGAGAACTAACTCTCTTATGTTTCAGATGACTTCACTATATTTTTATCATCGATATTTTGTTTATTAAGTAGTGAGAAATTATATCTTTGATCTAGTGCGACCATTCTCCTTCACCAACAATGGCTATACCAATAAGAATATCTATCGGCCACCCTTCATAAGAGTCTTTGCTTTTTATTTATTTTATGATTTTTTGCTCAACCAATCACCAGTGTCTATCGAGATCTAGCAATCAAATTGATATTAATATCTTCTCATATTTGTGGTGCAATGAAGCCATAGGACTCCCCTATGGTATCTTCCACGTCTACCAATCATTGGGCAACAAGTAATGGGTGGGCCGGTAAAATATTTAATCAACCTTTTTTTTTAAATTGCTAGGCCAAAACCCTTTTAACCTCTGCCATGGCATTATTTAAAATCTCATCCACCATGTTGCATGTTAATTTATCCTTATGTGCAATGTGGAAAGGGTGAGCCAATCATTGGTAAGCACTTAAGATCTAACAAGCCAATTACTAGCAAGTGCTAGGTAAGGTGGACAAGTTAAAGTACATGTTGGAGTCTTCTCTCTTGTCATCTAGTGATGGATGTATAATCATTGCTCTTTACTAATTCTTGGTGAGTCAATCGCCAGTGATCTTTCAATCAATGAACCAATCAATATTTTCTTTTGGATGCCCCTTTTTCTCTTTGTTTTATTCTTCTTTGAATTGTCTATGGTCAAAATAACACACCATGGTACTACCTTTCTTGTACTTTAGTGCTAGCTAATCACCAAATTTTGCTAAGACATGGTAAACCAATCACCATCAAGATTTACCGTGAGTTGGAGGGTGAACCAATTACTGGTAATCTCTATGACCTAGTGGGACAATAACTTTGGACCTATTTTACCATGGTGTGGCTTCACTTATCATTTAGTGCCCACCAATCACCAAGGAGCTTAATTATTTGGTGGACCAATGAGAGATTTATTTTAAATTTAGGTATAATAATTATTTGTATTTGGATAGGTGGAAGGGAATGGAAATGAGTGTGAATCTATTAGGATTAAACCTAGGTGAATGTTGTGAAAGAGGAGAGATGAATCCAAGTGATCATGACACTTAATACCTTGGGAAATAAATGGGGATAATGAGAACCTAAGGAAGTTTTCTCACAATATTTTTTTGCCATGGTGGGAAGTCATTTGTCATATAGCGTAGGCCAATCACTACCTTTCTCTAACCTTAGCTAGCAAATCACTGGGATTTTGCAAAATGGTAGACCAATCGCTAGTGAGCATCGAATGGGGTGGACAAGTCAAAATTTTTGCTCAATCCCCTTGTTTTATTTATTATTATCTTCACCTTGTGCTTGTGGTACAAACTTCTACCTTTTTTTATGATGGTGACCACTTGTTTTTCTTTATGCTCTGACCAATCGCCAGTCTCTACGGATGGAGTGGGGCAATCACTAGCATGTATTGAAGACTAGTGGACCAATAGAATTTTAGTTTCCTCGTGGTACAAAATTTATCTTCCTCTTGCCATGGTGCCACCTCTATTATCTTTTAGCGCTAGCTAATCACTATAAAGTGTTGAAGTTGGTGAACCAATCATCGACGTCCATCGCTAGATGGTGGACCAATCAAAATTAAAGACTAATATCTTGCACCTTCCATGGTATAATATTATCGAAGGGGGAGCCTCTTTTCCTCTAGCATCATCTAAGAATTAGCCTATGCCAAGGCCTAGCGGACCAATCGTTGGTATTATTTAGAAGCGTGGACCAATGGAAAATTAGATATTTAATCTTAGGGTTATTACTAATGGTTTTCAAACTTAAGTATAATGGAATTGATGTGAATGGATGCAAGCATGATATCGTAAGGCTAATGTATAGGCCATATAAATATCTCATAGGTTTGAAGGGGGGAACATTTGTTATGTGGTCATGAACCTCAAAATCTTAGAAAATTTGAATAAATTAGGCGAATTCATGGATAATGGTGACTATCCTAAGGACTTTTATGGAAACGTAATTTCTATGATAACATTTTTGTGAGCATGTTTTAGGACTATGGGTTATTACCTCATTGATCGACCTATGTAGATGATGCAAAAAAGGTACGACTTTAATCAATGTGGGGGGGACTAAACACATTCAATGGCCTAATACTTGATGTGGCTATGACTTAATATAAGGAAAATTTTGGATATAATATATTTAATAAAATGATATAACATATGTTTATGGTCTAATGGGGTGAAATTAAATGGATATAAGGTATTTATAGAAACATGAAGTGGATAACTAAAGTGTTTGATAATGTCATGGATGAGGGGTGATAAAATGATATATGAGGGCAAAAATAATAATGTATGGGGTGGTCTTAATAATTATTAATGGATTAAGGTGGATTTGGAAAAATGAATGGATGGTGGTACAAATTTATGATATGAAGTGGAGGCTTTGATTAAGATGAATATATTATTAAATAAAATGGGAATGATAGGAATGAATTTGTGAAGGATATTTTTGGATGAGTTGAACACCAAAAAGATATATACCTTTCATAACCATGGAGATCATTTAATATTATCATGATCCTCCTAGGAATTTTCACTTTTGAAACTGACCACCACATCCTATAATCACCTAGACATCCAATTTTGACATCCTTTGAAAATTAGGGGTGTAATATAAGTTGGGATTTTTTTGAAGCCCAACATAGGCTCTGTTTGGGACAAGAGGAGTATTTGACTTTCAAGGATAAGAATCCTCTTTAGAACCCATGGATATTTGGTTGACTTGACCACACATGCTGACCTCTTGACGTGATAGACCATCAACTCCAAGCTAATTGTAACCATGTTTATTCTTCAAACTTACATAAGGATGCCTACATAGTGACTTGAAACTTAGAAATTGACTCATAAAAAAATTCTAATCACCTAATTTTTTTAGCCTAATCACCTAGAAGAAAAACACACTTATTTTCCTAATCACCTAAAAGACTAGATAAAGCAACAAATGGATAACGCTATTGATCATAACTGAAAATAAAAACTATAGACTAAAATATAACACATCTTTTTTTTAGAGGCAAAAAGAAATAGTTCACATGAATTGATACCCATCATAGGGATGATACACCTTCTAATGTTGGTCATTTATTGGAAACTACATTTCTTCTCCTTTCAGGGTCTGCAAATTGTAATTATGATGGGCTATTTTTTGGATGATCTGATAAGGACCCTACCATTTTGGTTCCAATTTATATTTGTCTCCTGGTTTGTCATTTTTCGGATCTTAATATAACACTATATCCTTTAGAAAATGGCTTCCCTCTAGCTTTTCTGTTAAAGACCTGATTTGTCTTCTGAGTTTCTTGAGTCATTCTTAACAAAGCATCTCTTCTATATTCTTACAAATTGACAATTTGATCTATTTTTCTTTGCAGGGCATCGAGCTTTTTGTGATCTTAAAGTAACAAGGCAAAAGTAGATCTTTCTACCTATGGAGGGAGTAAAGCATTTTATCCATAAACTATTCCATAAGGTGTTTTTCTTGTGGCTCTTTTGATAGAAATATTGTTGGCCCATAAAGGAAAATTCAATTCATTATCCCAACTTCTTTTATTTCTATAAATAGATCTATTAATTCCACTAATAATATTTTTATTTGAAGAATCTGCCAGGCCATTACCTTGGGGGTAGTAATATGCTAAGTGTCCCAGCTCAATATTATATCTACTGTAAAATTCTACCATTTTATATGAAACAAAGCCCTTGCCATTGTCGACAACTAGCTTCCTAGGTACTCCAAATCCGGTGAGGATGCTTTCTTCTAAAATTTTGATATTCATATCAGTTGTTGACCTTTATAATGGAGCACCCTCTACCCACTTGGTAAAATAATTAGTTATAGTTATTATCCATCTGACCTCTGATGAACCCTAAAAATTCTCATTTTTGTATAAACTTTCCATATATATTGCAACATTTATTTAAATAGAAATATATGTTTTATGCAAATTTTATATTTATTTAACATTAGGTTACGTATGTTGTCTAATATTTTTTTTTGAGTGAATTATGTGTAGAATCAGTGGATTTTATAGTATTTTAGCATGACTACATCAATACCCCATTTAGACCTAGCACTTTTTGTTTTGTGATGGTAAAAATATCTTCAACAAAACAATGATGAAGCGCTAAGTCAGGTGTTTGAATCTCATTTAGGCACTCGATTCCCATTCGGTGCTTGACTATCAGGCACCCGATTCCTATTTAGTGCTTGACTGTCAAGTGCTTGATTCTCGTTAGGCTCCTGAATCCTGTTTGGTGCTCGAATCCCATTTGGCACCCGATTCCCATATTCTACAGATAAGGCACCTGATTCTCGTTGATGCAAAATTATAGCACAAACCCTATTGTCGGTAGAATAGAATGATGATTTCAGCAATGGATGTGAATGTAATTTAAGCAATGGATGCAGACCAAGTACAATGTCAATGACCATATGTCATCTATTTTTTAGGAATCACATACAAATAAATGAATCAGGAAGAGCAAAATATTAGATGTATTCTGTTTTGATACAGAATACGCTGAATAATTATGAGTTTAATATTTTGCTTTATCTCCTTTATTATTGCATATTATTATAACAACAAATCATAAATCAATTTGCTTTTAGAATGTAATAGGGTATGGTCACATATCTTATAAATATGCAGGCCACCCCTGAAAAATAGATCCCATATTTTCTCTGTATTTTTTTGTTGTAAATTTGAATACAATACATTTGAGTCTTTTAATCAAACTTAACTAGCATCTGGTGTATGAATTAATGTAGGTGGAATATGCTGGAAGCTTGGGCCCACTCTCAATAGTATTCCTCCTTTATTTTACCTATTTTCTATCATTTTAATTCATTTTCCTATTTTTGTAGTTTAGTTTAATATTGCAATTTCCCTTGTTTTCTATAAATTTTCAACAATTGTGTAGTTTTGATTTCAAGGCATTTTAGTCATTTCTTTGATAATGTAAATTATATTAGTGGTTTGGAAGATAAACAGGAACTCCAATAAAACAACAACAGCCCCCAAACCATAGAATCTAATGGAATCATCTGATTAAAGGTATATTACAGGCATATACTGTGCAGGGTTACTCACAAGTTTATGAGTTATCCTGAATTGACAATTAAATAGAGGAAATGATTTATACCATAGAAAACTAACCAATGTTTTGCCCAAAAAATTCCTAAAGAATTTGGGTTTATTTCCCCTATCAAATCTATACCCCACAGTGTGAAGGGAGCTTCTACTACCATAGGTTTCAATGGCATCACAGACAACTTACCATCAAATATTTTGTAGCTTGGGCATTTTATTACAAATATGTATTTGAACATGGATGTCCCATAATAGCCTGCTCTTATTATGTTGTTAGAAATTGCTTTAGGTGCAAAATGCCCTCCACAAAAAATTGTATAAAACTTTTTAATTATTCTAGGGACTTCCTTCTAAAAAATATAGAGTAACAATACTCCATTTGGATGTCTCCAATATAATTTTTTTTTCTGGATATAATACTTTTGTGCTTGCTGTTTAATACTCTTCATTCTATTATGAGAAATACCAGCTAGAAATGTTAGTGTTTACAGATAATTGGTAATATCTTTATACCAGTTATATTTGAAGCATTCTATCTCAACATTTTGCTACACACTCGCTATTATAATTATGTTGTTGAAATATTCTCCACCTTTGGTTGCCATATACTTGGTCAAACCTTACCCTTTGATGGTTTTTATAGCCTTGAACTCAACATCATATTGTTGTAATTTGACCATCCACCTGGCTAAGCTACCTGTAGGCTCATTTTGAGTAGAGATATCTTTGACAACTGTGTAAGGAATGTAGGCTATCACTTTGTTTGACCCAAAAATTCCTTTAAAATGCTCTAAAAATTTCATTAATGATAAAGCATGTTCTTCTATTATTGTATAATTCATTTGAGATCCTTTTAATCCTTAACTCATAAATACCAGTGACCTTTCATTGTTTTCTTGATCTTTTTATGATAGCACAGTGACAATAGTGTCTTCTGAAGCAAAAGAATATATATTAAAATCTCTAAGATAATCCAAATATGCTAATACAAGGTCCTCTGCAATTGCATCCTTTAATTTTTGAAAATTTTCAAGATTTTATTTTTTCCATTTAATAATTTCCTCTTTTTTTATCATGTCATTTATTGGTTTTGCAATTTGAGCAAAGTTCGAAACAAACCTTCTTATAAAATTTATTTCCCCAAAAAATAACCTGACTCCTTTCAAGTTTTTTGGTGGAGGAACCTTCACAATGGCTATAGTCCTTTTAGGATTAAGACTAATTCCTTCTTTAGAATAATATGTCCTAACAACTTGCCTTATCTTTCTCCAAAGATACACTTCTTGGGAGTTAATGAAATACCAAACTCTTTACACCTTTCAAACACTTGAGTCAGATTTTAGAGAAGATAGTTTTATCATCCAAGTAGACTACCACTATCTTAAACATCAAGCCTCTAAAAGCAAATTCCATGGCCCTCTGAAAGGTGGCTCCTACATTCAATAGCCCCAAATGGTATTCTGAGGTATTCAAATGTTCCCCATGGGGTAGTAAATGTTGTTTTGTATCTATCCTCAGGGTTGGCTTGAATATGATTATAGCTGGAGAATCCATCAAGTAATGATG
Source organism: Wollemia nobilis (assembly GCA_028583015.1). Classification (NCBI taxonomy): domain Eukaryota; kingdom Viridiplantae; phylum Streptophyta; class Pinopsida; order Araucariales; family Araucariaceae; genus Wollemia; species Wollemia nobilis. Next base: position 7,156,942 of record JAQPPZ010017259.1, on the reverse strand, counting down.
TCCTAAATGATCCTACAACTACCTACAACAAATAATCCATATTGGACAAGGGTTGATTATCTTTGAAGTATTTGTTTTCAAATTATTGAATTCCATGCACCCTAATATCTCCATTTTTCTTTCTTACTGATACTAGATTAGCTATCCACGTAGAGAACCTCACTTTCATAATAATCTTAGTAACTAGTAATTGTTGAACCTTCTTTTGCATCACAAGATGTGAAGTGGGATTAAACTTTATCTATTTTTTCCTGTGTGGCTTAGTGCCTTATTTCAATGGGATAATTTTATTCATTACCTCTATGTTAAATGTTTTGAGATCTTCATAATTCCATGCAAAGGTATCTTTATACTTCAAATATTTTATATAGTCTTTATTTTCTTTCTTTGACATATAATTTTCAACTTTAACCATTCTAAGCTCTTTTTTAGTTCCAATATTGAGTTCTTCTATTTCTAATCCTTAAAGAGAAGGTTTGTGAGCTCTATAAAAATCATCAAAAAGACTCTCTAATGAAATCAGACCTCTAGGAAGTTTGTTAGTCTTTAATTGTATAACCTCTACAGGCTCTCCAATTACATTTTTTAGTTTTTCCTCATCTTCTTCATCACATATAATATCAACATAGTGATTCTGCAATGTCATAAAATCTTTGATATCCACATCATCTTGAAAAAATTTTAAATACACTATATTAATTGGGATAGATGGATGATATACTGAAATAGTTAGAAATTTTTCTTGATATTTTGTATCTATATCTGGACTGTCTGAACCAGAAGTATTTACAACTAAAAAATTGGCTACATGATTCTCCTCTTGAGGGATATAGGATATATTAAAAACAAAAAATTTATTAATTCCTTTTGAATAGAATATTTATATTACTTTAACCTAGGATATTTAATCTGATATTTTTCTTTAATCTGATGTATTATTAATTTTTCATCTCCATACACAATCAAGTAATTGATTCCAAGCTCTTTAGATTTTCTCAAACCTAATAACAGGGCTTTATATTATGCTATATTATTGGTGCAAGAAAATTATAATATGTATGGTATGTCCAAGTAATTTCCATTAATATTAGTCAAGTTGACCCCTACCCCTGCCCCAGTTTGTGATTTGGCTCCATCGAATGTCATGGTCCACATTTCAGATGTTAGTATTCTGGTAGACTCAAAATATACTTATGTTGCTATTTGTGGATCCATATCCACTACCTCTAGTACCTTAGCTAGGAATGATGAATATCAAATGAAGTATACTCCTATTTCTTTTTCTTCAAAATATTGGACTAAATTTATGGTAGTATTATAATATTTCTTTAACTCTATTGAATACCTATGAAATGGTCCTCTTTTGAGAGTAACATGTTCTTTGGCTATCAAGTGGATAGTGGCATAAGATAATCTAACTGAATAGATCCTCCTAATTGTTTGGTCCAATATATTGATAACAGTAATGAGAAGAAAGGGTCTATATTAACAACGAATACATCCATAACTATTCCTTTCTTTGGATACTGGTCTAGATAAACTAAGAGCCCTATGATAATTCTAGCACAAGGTACTTTTTTACTACCCATGATCGATATTGGAAGAGAATCTCTAGTGCACATTAAACCTAACTGATCTGGTACTTGTTTAGACATGACATTATGTGATGCTCCACTATCTAACATATAGTTATGAATCACATACTAATCCCCTAAGTCTAAATTATACCTTAGGAAGATTTAAAATGATCAAACTGATGATGGATTTCTAGGAATAAGCCTAGGATTTTTTACTGTTGAAATAATGCATACATGATTTCTTGGTTGCTCAACCAGACCAAAAGCTCAACATACCTGATCCTTGTATTTTGGGATGGTCATCAGTTCTCCAAAAGTGATATTGATTTTTTGTTTGGCCAACTCCCGACTAGCATCAAATTTAGCTTTCTTATGTGTGTCTATCAAAATTCAATTTTCTGATATTCATTTTCTATTTCAACCATAGGGGGTACTTGTTGCTTATTACTATTCTATTTATTGGGAATTTTATATTTATTTTGGACTTGTAGACTTGTATCAATCTTGTCAGACTTATCAGCCTTATCAAGGATTGTTCTATTTCTCAAATTAATGGCATGGATCCTTTTTGATGCTTCAATTTCTTCAGTTGTTGGAATGATCTTACCTTACTTCGTCTTTTCAAACTTATTATTCTCGGGACTTTTTAATATTTCCACATTTTCTAAGACAAAGGCTCTTGGCTCTTTTTGTAACTTAGGTAACTCATACATTTATTTTTCAAACTATATCTCTCTTTCTTCATCGTCCTTAGTCCAAAAATCATCAATCCTTATTTCTTCATCCGAGTCTTCTTCTAAATTTACATTAGCATATGTACTCAAATATATGTCATAGCCAATTGGATTATGTGGGGCATCACACACAGAAAAAAGAATGGAAAATAAAAAATCATATTAGCTATGGCCATGGGGTTAGGGATTGAATCTATATCCTTTGATCCTTCCTTTTTCTTCTAGCCATTGTTGTTATTCCTATTTTTATTTCCTTCTTCTACATTATTTCTAACCCAAGTTATATTAAAATTCCTCCTAAATTGAGGTATGTTATCATTTTGTGGTTGAGCAAGTGGCTCATCATTTACTGATTTTTCTCTTTCAATTTTAGATAACCTACTATTAATTGTGTTGAACATCTCAATAAATTGGTTGGATAATTTTTCTATGGGATCTATTTCAGTTTTCTTTAACAGTGAGAATCCAACTTTTTTAGGCTTCTTGTCCACTTGACTGGAGCTTGACTCAAATGAGTATGGTTTCATATTTCCACTATCTATCATATTTCTCTCAATTTCTAGGGCTTGTTCCATATATTCATCAATGGAGTTGGTTCTATACTATCTTAACTCATAGCTGAATTCTCCAGAAAAAGCATTTTTATAGAAACATATAGCTTGGTGGTCAATGGGCCTCAGAGTTGTGGGGATTTTGTTCCTAGTCTTGAAGAACCATCTGTTAAAATCCTCTACTGATTTATTTTCTCTCTTCTTTACTATTGCAAGTTCTGTAAGCAAGGATTGTTCATTTTTTCTTTCTCCATATTTCTTTAGAAAAAATTCTTCCATAGTCTAAAAATCAGGAATCTGATCAGTTGGGAGACAATCAAACCAATCCCTCGCATCCTTTTCTAGTGTTTGTAGGAATCATATAATAACAACATCCTCATGTTCAACGTCAAGATTGTCTAGTACATATAAAAATATTTTTATATGATCCTCTCCAGTAATGGCAGTATTTCCTTGGAATTTGGATAGGTACTTGTGAGCTTTGGTGGGTAAATCATGTAGATTTTAGGATAATAAAAAAGGTCTATACCTATTGGTACTCTAGGTTTGAAGGTTTTGGTTAGGTTGAGCCATGTTGAATACGGGAGTACTAACAACATAATGGATAAAGGTGCTAACAATAGGTGTAATGATAAAATTTTCCTAGAAAGAATTATCTATAGGAGTATATTTCCTAGCAGATTTCTTACTAGGAAAATAAGACTTATTCTCATATATAGTTTTTTTTAGAAGTGTAACTTTTTGAGTATGGGTAAATGCCTCTGGGTCTTCAAATTTTGAGAAGATCTCTTTACTGCTCTATCTGGTATGTGCTAGGTCAGATTCTTCTTCTTCTATATTTTGGGTTTGTTTAGAGTTACCAACACTTTGGTGCAATAGAATCTCACTCTAGCCAAAATTTCTTAGCTTTTAAACCTCTCAGTCTCTCATATATACATAAAGGTATCCTAAAATAGATAAATTCTCTAGAAATTATGATGTGTTGTAAGGAGATAGACTACGGTACACACAAAAAAAATATTGATTCTTGACAACAGTGCCAAAAAATTGTTGGTGTTTAGTTGACAAACTTGTGGTTTGATGATTGCTAGTAGAAACATTCAAAATATCGTAAGGAGATAAATTCTAGAAAAATGGTGAGTAAATAACACATAAAAACAAAAGAGAGTTCGATACCTGACAACGATGCCAAAAAATTATTGTGAAATTTTTTAATATCCTTTATTTGTTGTCATGCTATCAAATTTTCAAAAGTCACAATCAAAATGTAAGCTCTGGTGGACTTGCCTCTTTAACCTTAAAATAAAAATTTCTAACAGGTCAGGTTACAAAACCCCAAAATGAGTCTATTTAATGATGTTCTATAAACATCGTTCTCAACCATATTTAAATGGATTTATTATAATTTTAATTGTGACCAAGCATTAGTGAATCCTGCCTAATTCAAAGAATAACATTGCCTTGTCTATTGGATGATTGTAGTAAATTTTAATTGATTCCATGAAATAGAGGAAATTAGAAAGAAGTAACTGACATACCTACATTCATTAAAATATCGCAATCAATATAGATTTTTTTTATTTTTTTTATTAAGCGAAAAACCCCTTGCGAAGCCGCCTTGGTCTGAGAGACCACGAACAGGGGGTTCTACACCGTCAAAGTCACTCGGGGGTCACACCCGACCTTGCCTGCACCAACATTATCAATTGGATTTTAGATACCCAATTCAGATTTTTGGTAGGGTGGAGATTTGAACCTGGGACCTCCCTTGGAGGATTGCCCTCTCTCAAAATCACCTACAACACCTGGGTAATCAATATAGATCTTAAATCAGAGAAAGAAAGCATTATTTATGAATTCAAATAATGCAATGCATAAATAAGTAACACATACACATTGAGACAAAATATACCAAAGATAAAAAACTAGAATGATGTATTATATTCAATGTCTAATGTTTACAATGATAGAGCCTGGCAGTGTACTCAGGTCTCTCAAAGAATACAATACAATATTCACCTTGTTTGAATATCATAACAGGGGAATTATGATCTACTATCCTAATTATAGTGACATATAGACTTTGGATCCTTAATCATCTTCTATAAATGATCTTAGGTAGCTAGCTCAACTCTTGGCAATACCTACACAATGGTAAGAAGAACTAAGAAAATGGAAAACATAGACAAAGAAGGAATACAATCAACCCAAACTAAATGCTCAAGATACCTCTCTTACAAAATTTTGCAGTTGTTGCTTGATGATGAAATTTGATTGCTTTAGCTCTTTATGTAGCCTAGCCATCCAAAATTGGTTACAATTGCTTGGTGTTGGTTTAACAACGTGTATTATTCTCAGCCCCAAATCTGTTCATATTCCCGAGTGCATAACAGTAGGAAACTAGTTGATGCAAGCTGTCTAAATTTTTGTTAAACTATCATCTGTTCAAAACTGCTTTTCATTATTTCAGTTTCTTTGGCTCTAACTACTTTTATTTTGAAGGGATTTCTTGAATTATCTTGGGTAAGTTATCATCTAGATTTTGTCTTTGGTTCTATAGTGGACTAGATATTTGATTGTACAAAAATATATTATTGTAAATATATATTTTTTATCCCTGTTTGTCCTAGTCAATCTTTTTCTATCTTTAGCTAGGTTTAGACTAGGTTTGATGCAAATGTATTTTTAAGGTGAAACAGAGGATGGCTTGACGTGATAGTGAAGATATAATAGAGAAAACATGACACAATGAAAGACTATAAACAATGGTGGTGAGATGGTGCTTTTAGGGATAAAACATAACAACAATAAAGAGAGAATAACCATAAAGAGGAGGGTAGTAATGTATTTATAGGCAAGAAGGTGGAAGCAAAACTAAGGTGCTGGGAACAAGAAGAAAAATAGAATGAAAAATAAAATTTAGAGGTACACTAATGAATGAAACCATAAAAAATAAAGTACCTCCCTAACTATATTTCATCAAAGTGTTTCCTCTATAACTATATTCCATAGAGACACTTGTATCTCTCCAAAGTGGACAAGTTGTTGGAGCTTCAGTATTTGTTTTATTTTGCTATACCTTTTGCATATTTGGTGTTGATACATAGGAACATATTATACTACTCATGTTCTACTTTTTGTGTACTTCAGCCTATGTTTATCACTATAACCTTTGCTTTGGTAATCACCTTCATATAGAGCCATGTTAAGGGGATATATTTCATCAGATGATGATGATTTCATCATGTTATTTAGATATGAAAGAATTCATCTTACTTAAACTAGCATCAAATATGCCATTGGTATTGCTTGCTTTATGAGTTTACCTTTCTTGGTACAGTCCGTGAGATTTTTTTTTATGTGGTAAATTTCATCCATGTGGCCCAATACTTTCCCTTTGATCATATTTCAGGTTTTGATAGCTTTTGTGTTTAGGTTTGCCTTTTACAGTATTTTTGTGCTAAGGGAGAATGATGGTAAAAATGTACTGGATGATGGTGATTCCATTTATATGCTAAAACATCCATGAGAACTAAATTTATGCTATTTTGGATTACTTCACTAAATTTTTATCACCAATTATTTGTTTATTAAGCAATGAGAACTTATATCTTTGATCTGGTGTGACCATTCTCCTTCACCAGCAATGGCTAGACTAATAAGAAGCTCTATCAAGCATTCTTCATAAAAGGCTTTACTTTTTCTTTATTTTATGATTTTCTGCTCAACTAATCATCGGTGTCCATGGAGGTCTAATGATCCAATTGATATTAATATCTTCTTATCTTTGTGGTGCAATACGACCATGGGACTCCCCTTTGTTGTCTTCCACATTGACCAATCATTAGAAAAAAAGTAATGGGTGGGACAATAAAAGATTTAATCAACCTTTTTTAAAAAATTGGTAGGCCATAACCCTTTTAACCTTTACTGTGGCATTATTTAAAAACTCATCCACCATGTTGCTTGTTAATTTATCCTTATGTGCAATGTGGGAAGGGTGAGGCAATCACCAATGAGCGTTTAATACTTAACAAATCAATTGCTAGCAAGTGCTAGGTAAGGTGGACGAGTCAAAGTCCATGCTAGAGTCTTCTCCCTTATCATCTAGCAATGTTCAAATGCTAATATCCACCTATTATCGATGAGCCAATAACCAATGATCTTCCAATCAATGAGCCAATCAATATTTGCTTTTGGATGCGCCTTTTTCTCTTTGTTTTATTCTTCTCTAAATTGGCTGTGGTACAACTCAAAATAACACATGGTGCTACCACCTTTCTTGTCCTTTAGTGTCATCCAATCATTGGACTTAGCTAAGGCATGGTGAACCAATAACAATCAAGCTTTACTGTGAGCTAGAGGGTGGACCAATCTCTAGTAATATCTACGACCTAGTGGGCCAATAGATTTGGACCTCTTTCACCATGGTGTGGCTTCACTATTCATTTAGCACCTACCAATTGCCAAGAAGCACAATATTTTGGTAGACCAATGAGAGATTTCTTTTAATTTTAGGTATAATAATAATTTGGCTTTGACTAGGTTGAAGGGAATGGAAATGAACATGAATCTATTAAGATATAAACCTAGGTGAATGTTGTGAAAGTGGAGGGATGAAGTCAAGTGACTGTGACCCTTAATACCTTGGGAAATAAATGGGGATGATGACAACCTAAGAAATTTTCCTCACAATATTTGTTTTCCATGGTGGGAAGTTATTTATTGCATAGCGCAGGCCAATTTCTACCTTTATCCAACCTTAGCTAGCCAATCACTGGGCATTTGTGGAATGGTGAACCAATCACTAATGAGCATTGAATGGGGTAGACAAGTAAATATTTTCATTCAATATCCTTATTTTATTTCTTATTATATTTTCCTTGTGCCTGTGGTACAAACTTCTACCTTTTCCACCATGGTGCCACCTCTCTTGTCTTTTAGCACTAGCCAATCGCCAATAAGCATTAAATCTAGTAAACCAATCATCGATGTTCATCGCTAGCTGGTGGATCAATCAAAATTAAAAACTAATGTCTTGCACCTTCCATGATATAATCTTGCCAAAGGGGGAACTTCTTGTCCTCTAGTATCATCCAATCGCTATCCCGTGCCAAGGCCTAGTGAATCAATCACTAGCATTCTTCAGAAGGGTGGACTAATGGGAAATTAGATATTTAACCTTAGGGTGATTACTAATGGATTTAAAAATTAGGTTTAATGGAATTTATGTGAATGGATGCAAGCATGATATCCTAAGGCTAATGTTTAGGCCATATAAATATCTCATAGGTTCGAAGGAGGGAACATTTGTTATATGGTCATGACCCTCAAAAAATTAAGGAATTTGAATAAATCAAGCAGATTCATGGATAATGGTGACTATCCTAAGGACTTTTAGGAAAATGTAATGTTCGTGGTAACATTTTTGTGGACGTGGTTTAGGACTATGGGTTATTACCTCATTGATCAGCCTAGGTAGATGATGGAAAAAGGGTATGACTTTAATCAATGTGGGGGGGCTAAACACATTCAATGGCCTAATACTTGATGTGGCTATAACTTAATTTAAGGGAAATTTTAGATATAATATGTTTAATAAAATGATATAACATATGTATATGGTCTAATGGGGTGAATTTAAATGGATATAAGGTATTTACAAAAAAATGAAGCTGATAGCTAAAGTGTTTTATAATGTCATGGATGAGGGTTGATAAAATGATATATGATGCCAAAAATAATAATGTATGGGGTGGTCATAATAATTATTAATGGATGAAGGTGGATTTGAAAAAATTGATGGATGGTGGTACAAATTTATGAGATGAAGTGGAGGCTTTGATGAATATGAATGGTAATATGATGATATTATGATAAAATGAGAATGATAAGAATGAATTTGTGAAGGATATTTTTGTATGAGTTAAAAAAAAAATATCTATACCATTTCATAACCATGGATACCCTTTAATATTATCATGACCCTCTTAGGACCTTTCACTTTTGAAACTGACCACCACCTCCTATAATCACCTAGATATCCAATTTTGACATCCTTTGAAAATTAGGGGTGTAATATAAGTTGGTATTTTTTTGAAGCCCAAAACTTCCCAATCATCCACCTCATCAACCATAAAAAAAATTGAGGATTCTCAAGGTATCACACATTCCTAGTCATCCACATCACCAACAATTAAACAAATTGGGGATTCTCAGGGTATCGTACCTTCCCCACACTCATTGGTCACAAAACACTTTGGGGATGCTTAAGGTATCACACCTTCCCCACAAAAAAAAACATTGCATTTCCATTCTAATCACACTGCATTCATGCATTCATATCATTTGCATGCATATATGTCATCCACCATACTAATGATTAGTTTTTACATTTGGATAATTGTTAATCCAATAAGTCTTGTCACCTTAATCAGGGGCACCCTCAATTTAATATCCATCTCATTTCACCATTTCATAAGTTAGGTCATCATTTGCAATAAAATTCCATTACCCCTAGGTGTTTTCAATCACTCAACCACTCCTATTGTTTCAAGCAACCTCCAATGCATGTAAAGTTTTCTCTAGGACCAAGGCACATTTCACTAAAGAAAATATTGAGTTTTAGGAGTTGAATCTAACATTATTGAATGAAACACATTTAACACTTATTAAAAGCATCTTGTGTCAAAGAGGGATAACACCATGATTGGGTTAAACCTTGAAGTGAAAAAGTCATCTTTGCTTGTCCCATTATGCACATAGTCCAAAATCAAAATAGTGGTCTTCACCACTAATACCACTTCCAAATAAAATAATGAGTAGTACAGATAGGGTAAAATTCTCATCATACTTCGATTGAGAATTAAATTCCCCAAAGATCTAACTCTTTTACATATCACACATCATAGATCCTTAAGTATTAAGGATAAAACTACATTTCCATCCAGATGATTAGGTAGTCTGATATTCTAAAGCTTAGAGATCAGATATTAGACTATGGAGCTAATCTCCACTGGGACTATAGACATTTGATTGGTAGTGGAGTATGCTCACACATGATAACATGTCTTTCTTGAAGAGACCTCTAACCATACATAAAGACAAACTAGCTTCTTGGTCTTCTCCATGTCAGGTTTCATCCCACTTTACTCAATATGGGTAAATGAAATCACTTACACACATTGGTTTTTGATTAACTTGAGTCATCACCATACTCATGATTGGTAAATAAACATTTCATTGATCACACATGTGGTCTTGGAGAATTTAGAAAACACTTAGTGAGCTTGTTTGACATCACTAGTATGTTTGAGTCTTTGCAAAATTGTTCTAGATCCATTATCCAAAAGCCAAAACAACATCCATATAATAAGCAAGAGTCTAAAACATTATATGTTGGTGTCCCTGATTAAGAAACAAAGATAAATTTGGTCAAGCAAGAGTCTAAAACCTTTTACAAATGATCATTATAATATGATGCCATTCATTTATTTGTATACACCAAATCTTCATCACACAACTTGTGTGTGCTTAAGGTATCACAACTTCCCCCATTAATCACATCAAGTTAAAAACCTTTCCATTCTATATCCCACCATTATATATCATGAGATTTCCATTCTATATCCCACCATTATATGTTGGTGTCCCTGATTAAGAAAAAAAGATAAAGTTGGTCAAGCAAGAGTCTAAAACCTTTTACAAATGATCATTATAATATGATGCCATTCATTTATTTGTATACACCAAATCTTCATCACACGAGCTTTCCATTCTATATCCCACCATTATATGTTGGTGTCCCTGATTAAGAAACAAAGATAAAGTTGGTCAAGCAAGAGTCTAAAACCTTTTACAAATGATCATTAGAACATGATGCCATTCATTTATTTGTATACACCAAATCTTCATCACACAACTTGTGTGTGCTTAAGGTATCACAACTTCCCCCATTAATCACATCAAGTTAAAAAAAAATTCCACTTAGGTATGTTCAAGGTGTCACACCTTCCACAATAAAACAATCAATCAACTGGGGGTGCTTAAGATATTATACCTTCCCCATTAGTCCAACAAACTACTTCATTAAATTAGTTTCTAGGTTCAAAAGGTTACATCCTTTTGTTAAATTTTACGCCCTTTATCTTGTATTCACAATAAATCAATCCATCATCAACCCTATCCTACCAAGGTAAATATAGCATCAATCCATAAAAACCCCTATTATGTTGGGGTAAAAGTAGAACCAATCAATCCATCATCAATCCTATTTTACCATGGGAAAGGTAAAATCATCCTATTTCACTTTGCAAGAATGAAATGCACTTACTCCATCTCATTCCACAAAACCCCTCAAATTATCTCATCAATGCTTTTACATCATCCTCTCACATCATCAAATCCATTTACATTATCAAGTGAACCTCATATCTAGTAATTTACTATATTCCCTTGATGATTGCAACAATTGGTTATCCATGCAATTTTGTATGATGAGTAGATTACCATAAGGACACTTACTCATATCATCATCCAACATCCTCTTGTTTGAAAACAAAATCATTTTTGATTCCTCATTTTTTGAGTGTGACTCCGCTCAAGCAAATTGGCCCAAGGATGTCATTGACACCCTATCTGTGGGGTTGTCAACATAGATAAATTTTGTTACATCATTTATTTTTACATTTAGGAATTAAAGCTCATCACTAGGGATAGCAGGCCCCTAGGATGATTGATTCCTTAACTTTTTCATTTTGCATCTCCATCATTTTGCATTTCAATGATGCCAAAAGGCATATTTTCCAACAACATAGAATCACCCCAAACTTGGGGTAACCAAATTTGATTTTTATTTCCCACATTGGGATACATCATACACATCCATTACACTATTCAAATCAAAAACCCCTTTTTTGTTGAAGCAAAAGTAGAATCAACCATTACATCATTCACAGTTATTTACATCATTCATAACATCCAATCAAAAACCCCTTTTTGTGTTGGGGCAAAAGAAAAATCACTCATTGCATCATCCACATTTTCAAAAACCCCTTTTTTTAGTTGGGAAAAATATAGAATCAATCATTAACATTCCTTTACATCATTTATATCATCCACATTTCCAAAAAAAACTCTTTTTTGTTGGGGCAAAAATATAATCAATCATTTACATCATTCACATCATCCAATCAAAAACCCTTTTTTCTATTGGGGCAAAAACATGATCACTCATTGCATCATCCACATTTTCAAAAATCCCTCTTTTTGTTGGGGTAAAAACAATATCAATCACTGCACTATTCATAGTCATTACATCTTTCTAAATCAAAACCCCTCATTTTTTCTGTTGGTGCAAACATAGAATTAATCATTACAACATTCACATTCACTACATATTACACATTCATCACATCATCCACACTTCTATCAATTGGCTCATGAGATTCATTCTTCACTCATTTGCCAATTGAAGGGGTAAGCTACAACCAAAATTCTTGTCTTCAAAGTCTTCTTGCATGTTTGAAGAAAAAAGTTGCTTCACCAAACTAGGTGTCTCTTGTTTTTGCACTACATTGTGTTTCACGTAACATGATATAAAAAGGGGTATTTATAGACACTAAATCCTAGCTACTTGTCATCCACATATCCTTAATTCATAACCATTCATTATATATATATAAATATTTTATATTTATATTTATATATTTTTAATAAATATATATGTATATATGAATAAATCTTAGCCACCCATCACATCTTAATCTTGACCATTCATTCATCATGATCCATATCACTTGTAAAATCTCAATCTCAACCCTTCATTATGTTTTAATATCGATCACCCGTTGGTGTCATTGAAATCCTAACATGATCAAGGGAAAATTATAAAATATGATTCATTTTTTGAATCAAGGGTTGAATATTTTTATCAAGGTCAAAAAATTAACATCTTGAGTAGCCGTCGCCATTGCCATTTGTTCACTATAGCACTTGTGAACCAGTCCTTGCATGCTATCGAGTGTTCATGCACTCATGGTTTGAGCTCCTCAACCACAAAAGCATAGATCCTGCAACTCAGGTATATTTTGACAAGGCATTACAATTTTATTTGTTTACATTTTCTTGCATTTTTACTTTACTATATGCAAATATTTTTACTTAGGGTTTGTAGTTTGTTTTAATATATTTATCAATAGGTTCTACTAACTCTCATTTTTTTATAGTGTACAGGTTACAGATCATTGAAGGTTGTTGCAACTAACAAAGTGGTCCAACACAAGGATACATAAGTCCACTCCATAACTTGATTGTAGTAGTAGAGAGTGCAGACACCCATCATTTAGTTGGATATACTAAAGGAGTTACACTCCCTTTGTTTTTATTGTAATCTAAAGATAAAAAGCAATTATTTATTTGTAATAAGGCCTTTGTCACTCAGGGAAAAAATTATTGTAAAAAAGGGAGATTAAGGCTCCATGTCATTTTAATAAAAGCATCTATTTCATTATCATTGCTTGTTTCACTATTTCATTATCTAGGTGTTGCTTTTACTGTTTACACAAGGATCTAACCTAGCACATACAAGAAGAAGCAAGAAACAACTTTTCCAAAAATTTGAAGACTTAGAGGTATTTACCCATATCGAAAAGTCCCAATCCTTAAATTTTTTTTATATGGAAGTAAATCTTATTTTATCAATAGAAAATTTATTAAGAAGAATAATCCTCTAGATAATTATGTTTATAATAATTCCACTACTCCTATCATTAGTATTATTGTGAATTATGTTATCACTACTCCCATAGCTAATATGGCCAATCTTCCCCCAAATAATGATAATCAGAACAACCAAAATAATCAAAACAATCAAAACCTCCATACATGGAGAGCTAATTGGTACATGCCTTTTTTACTACCCCCAGTTTTGTATGACTTGCCCAGTAAGGCACATAAATACCTATCCAAATTCCAAGGGAATAGTGCAGTAATAGGAGAATATCATATCAAAAGTTTCTTTTATGCACTAGATAGTCTCAAGCTTGAAGAATATGATATAGTTATTAGGTTATTTCTTTAGACCTTAGAGAAAGATGCAAGGGATTGGTTCAACTGTCTCTCAGAAAATCATATTCCTAATTTTTAGATTATGGAAGAAGTTTTCTTGAAAAAGTATGGAGAAAGAAAGAATGAGTAGTCATTGTTGATAGAGCTAGCCACTATGAAGAAAAAGTAAAATGAATCTATAGAAGATTTTAATAGAAGATTCTTCAAAACTAGGAGTAGACACCAAAATCTAACCACTTGTCATCCATACATAGTTTCCCACCACGTTTAACCATTATATATATATATATATATTAATATATATAGATATTTTTTGAATTTACAGGGTGGAATCAATTGCCACCATGAATTTGGGAAGGCTATCTAGCTTTTATGGCTGCCACAGTATTCTACGTTGTTTGCTCCAGAAGCCATCACACATATGTTTAATATATATTTAAATAATAATATTTTATATTTTATATTTATATATATTTAATAAATATATATATTTATATGAATTAATCCCAACCATCCATCATGATTTAATCCTAGCCATTCATTCATCTTAATCCATGCCACATACCTAGATTTAATCTCCATATTCCATCATGTTTAATCTTGACCACACAAATTGTGTCACTAAAACCCTAATGTGACCTAGGAGAGATTATAAAGAGAAGTCATTTTGATGACTCAACCACTAAGTTTTTGAAGTCCTTAAGTCTAATATTTCTTGAGTTCCTTGAGCCCTTGATCTAAGCATCCTCGCCACTGCCATATTCTATCACTCATCGTCATCTCCACATACACCACTGCCCACCTCACATAAACCATATCTACTTCTACAACTTTTATCTTAGTCCCCAGAATGACCCTTCAAGTTCCTTAAGCATATTTGGGTGCTTTCTACCATCATCGAGCACCTATGGGCACTTCTTGCTATCACTGAGTGCCTGTGGTCATTCACAACCCTAGTTCTACAACCCCACTACCCCTCGGGTGTTGCTAGGGAATCTATGCACTAGTTTTTGCAACAACGATGAAAATAAAAAGACAACAAGTCAATGTGAGATAATGTAAACTATTTATTTTATTAAATTTTAGTATTCCTAGATCTATTTATAGTATTGTTTCTGCAATTATATTTTTCAATCATTTTATTTATGAGGGTCTCACGCAGTGGAGCCCTCACATGTATGGCTAACTCTTGTTGCTATTTTCTATGTGCAGATATAGGAGTCATGTTCATTGGTAGTTGTTGAAGCTTGAGTGGTCTTGCATAGGATATCAAGAAACCTACTCTATTGGTGTCAAAGATGAGTTTTGAAGACACCACCATTTATTGACCTAGGGTTTAGAGAACCCTAGATTTGTAATAATTGTAACATCTGTATCAATATCAGATTATGTTGTAACATTGGATATTTAAGGCTCCCCCCTTTTTATATCAATAAAATATTCTCTTTTGTGCAACATATTGTGGATTGATTTCATTTATCTATCTATATTTGGTGTTTCATTTTTATATTCACAAATGGCAATCATAGTGGGATCCATAAAGGGTTCTAAATTTTAAATTATCTTGTCACTGACTTGTGGTTTTCTATTTTTGTGTTGCAGATTTTTAGAAAAATAAGATCGTGCAAATTTCGTAGAATCAAGTTTTCTAAAAAATTGCAGGAGTTGAACAGAAGGTGCACAGACACCCTACGGTGCTCATGGGACATTCTAGAAATGCCCAGGTGCATTTCATAGGCAACAAGAGGCGTTTCATAGAGAGGAGGAAAAATACGTAGGCTTATCTGTAAGTCTACCTAAAAATCCTAACCCCTTTGTTTTACGTATTTTTACGTTTTACAGATTTTGTGTTAAAAAGAACATCATTAAAATTTTGTTAAAAACAAGCATGATTAATCTACATTTTAGGCATTAAAATAGTTTTTTCATCCATATTCATTCACACATTTCATATGTCCAATTAAAGTTACACATTTTTTTGGTGTGCTGCAATTAAAACCCTACATTTTGTTTTCATATGAATTGTTAATTGCATGAAATTGTTTGCATTTTAGGGTAGGAATTTCTCCTTTTGTTGGTCTAAGTAGGAACAACATTAGTATATTAAAAGGACCCCCGCATTTGGTGATTCAAGGAGGAAGAGTAGACAAATCCACCATCACCAACCCATGCCCATTCTATTTCCATCAGCCAACCTATCCAAAGCCCTCATACATCATCTCCATATCTTCATTCATAATAATTTCTTCATCAAACCCATTATCATCAACACTAATCCTCTCTACCAAGTCATCATCACCTCATTACACCTCAATATATTTCTACCTTGCCATCACAAAATCATCAAGTGATTCAGGGTTTCTACATTCCTTGGGAGGACCCTCAAATCTAGGCTATGTAACAAGAAATTGATAGTTTTATGCAACATACTCATGGCATGATAAACAAAAGGCCTACCCTATGTCAACTAATAAATCAACCAATTCATACTTTGGTACCATCACTTCCATATCTGATAGATTTTGTAATACTAAATTTTGATAAATTTAAAGGGACAGAGAACCCTAAAGAGCACATGAGCTCATTTGTTCATTCCTACTTTAGAATTCAAAGCAATGATGCTCTAATTCTTAGAACCTTCCCTTAAAAATTAGACGAAGATATTGTAGAATGGTATAAACATTTTCCCAACCATAGTATTTATACTTTTGAGCAATTGGTTGACCAATTTCTTGAAATATTTTCCCTCAATATAAGAAAGAAAGTCTCATTATCCGATATATATGATATAAAATATTATGATGATAATTTTGTCTAGGAATTTGGTAACCTTTGTAGGGCCATTATCACCAAATTGCCATTTCCCCTACCAATGGAGGAGCTGACCCGATTTTTCACTAAGATTTGCTTAAAACCCATCTCTTGATTATTGCAATTACAAAAATATAGATCATTTGATGAAGTTCTTGCCCAGTCTAGCACAATTGAGGAGATAAAAATTTAAGAGGGTGTGCTTAAGCCTAAGAAGAAAGAATGGCAAAATAAGGGCCAATATAAAGGAAGTTATTTTGGCCAATCAAAATCCAATTAGGCCAACTCATCCAATTCATCCAATCAAGTAAATCAAGTGGTCATGAGCCAACCAGTAATGGCTCAAAACAACCCATGCAACAACAACCATGACAAATTGAATATCATGTAATTCCCTCAACTACTCAATCAAGTCAAAACAAAGTGCCAACTATGGAAAACTAACCACGTCAACAATCTATTCGATAACCCCATCAATATACCCCATTGGTTGAATCGTATACCTCCATTTTCCATAGGTTATATGACACAAATCAACTTCCCTTGCTTGAGGTCAAACCTAATGATCCCACTAAATGTGGTAAACACTATAGGGAGCATTTATTTTATCCTTATCATAGATAGAATGGGCATGATATCAATAACTACCACCAATTCAAATATAGAGTACAAGACCTTATTGAGTTAGGAGTTATCACGCTAGATAGTATTCTAGCTCAACAAAATCAAAATCTTGGGATTTATCAAACACCACTTCCTCATCATGAGGAAGCACAACCAACAACAGGAGGTTCAAATTCCAAGACTCCTAATTAGGTTAATCATATTCAATAATACCAAGGTTTTATGGGTGATATTCATGTAGTAACTTGAGGTCAACAACAACACTCCAATAAATAAAATGCTTAGTAGAAGTCTGTTCAACTACCCATACCTCCACAGGTAATTGTGTCTCAACCTGCCACATCATCATCTCCCATCCAATTTTTTGCCACTCCCTCCCAACCAATCCATATTTTTGCCCATACATCTCAATCCATTCATCCTTCCAATCGTCCATCTAGGCCAATCATCTCACTAAGTAGCTGATTAACCACAAGATTAAAAATAGCTTCAGCCAAACTATCTATATATGAGCTAAGCCAACAATCTCCTCCACATCGTGAAGCATTAATGAATATTCTAAAATCCATTGAACTTCAATATCAAGATGCTAATGCATTTAATAATTTTATGGGGAATATTCAAACATGTATGGAGCCTTCCATCACTTTCTATAACCACCAGAAAGGGTCACACCCGATAGCGGCTCCTATTGCGATAAATGGTAAAGATATAACATGCATACAAGAAAACAAAATTGACAACAAATGAAACAAGAAAGAAAACACTTTATTCCATTGTATTCAAAGTCAAAATCCAATTACAAGTACGTCCCTCTTAGGGATATTCATTTTGATACAATATTACAATAGGAGTGCACAATTGTTTTCCCTCTTAAGGGTAGGTGTGATTTCCAAATGCCTCTCAGAATGGCACGAACTGCTCTAGGGTGGAGGTGCCCTCTTCTTCGCAATGGGGAAGGAACTTGATGGTTTGCTCTCCTTTGAAACTATTCCCTACGGTCAAGAAACAACAAGAATGTCAAAAATATAGGCAGCCTCTCATGATGAGGCCCTTTTAGGTAAATTGCATAATGACACCATTAACATGCATAATCAAGAAAACATAAAGAATGCTTCTAAGCTATGCAAAGTGAATCAAGATTCATGTAATAGCGTAAAGGAAAGTAGCAGCTACACTATGCATGGATCAGATATGAAAAGTGAAGCATAAACATGCATAAAGAAAGCATTTAAGTCCTAATTGAAGCATAAGCATAAAATGTAAATCTAACCTAGTTCTACGGTCAAAAGTCTTCTAAAATGCTATTAAACCATAAAAACAACTAATCTAACCTAATTAGCTAGACATAAATAGAAATAGGAAGGTGGTTATACCTCTGCTACAAACCATAGCTCTGGTGCATGGTCTGCACTGTAAACCATGGCTGACAGCCATGGTTAGCACTCCGATAGGCTTACCCTCAATTCCAAGGGTAGTGGGCTTAACCTCCTTGTCCAATTTATGTTCAAGGGTCACCTTCGATGTCCTTCTAATAGGTTTGGTGGTCAAATCACTGTGATGGGCCTTCGTTTGCCCGAATTTGCGTTTCTTGGCTCTCCTAGACTCCTAGGGCATCCATAATGCAATTCATCATGAATCTTGGCAAGTAGGTAGGGGATAAGTGCAATAGCTCTCTCTTAGTATACTCGATTGAGTGTACAATTCGATAGGGCTCCATTGCTCAAATCTCCAATGCTCTCTCTCATATTTTGCCCTAATTTTGAGGGGTACTTATAGGACTACCCAAGGGCTAGGGGTGGCTTCCTAGAGAAGCCAAGATCAAGAAGGGGTGGTTAGGATAGTTGGAATGGAAGCTTCCACCCTCTAACCACCTTCTTCTAGATCCAATGGTCGTTTCAACCGATTTGGCTCGGATTGAAGGCCAACTGAACTTCAGTTAAGATCGTAGGTCACAACTATGGTCTAGACTACAAACCGTAGGTCTCAGCCATGGTTCAGCTATAAACCATAGGTCTGGGCTGTGGTTCAGACTGATTAGGCCAAGGAGCCCAAATTGAGTGGTTAGAACCACTGCTCTATCTTGGAGTCTATCCAAGATCTTCCATATGGTCTTGTAGCATGTCCATATGAGTAGTCACCCTCGACATGACGTGTTTTAGGTGTCTACAGATGCCCCTTTTGAGATGCATTGTGAGATCGAACAACATTGAGCAAAAATAGACCTCCTAAAATGATGTCAAAGGTTCTATGATGATCATTAGTCAGATCAACATTAGATGCCCCAGGTCCAACAAAAGGACGCACATCCTGGAATCATTGCTTCCAACTCTTTGGAGGCTTAAACTTGAAAAGCTTGTACTCATCCATCTCATTCGGGTAGTGTTTGATGCATACCATAGGTAGCTGACCTATATAACTAAAAGGAGAGAAGATACAAAAAAATCATATTTGCTATTTACCCCAAGCAAAGGGGTAAGCTTATGATAGTTGTTTACAATGATTCGCAAGGATGAACACAATTTTGACAAGATCAAGGGATCTACGATCTCCGGGATCTTCTATTGATTTTGATTATGATTTGATATTATGACTACCCCCTCAAGCGATGAGTCGATGAGGGTAATGACAATGTATGAAGCGACGATGTCACTTGACCACCATGGATGATCTGAACAAATTTAGATTTGAGCAAATTAATGCCTTGGCTAGGCCTAGTTCAACTTTTGATTCCAACTGTTAATAGTATTTGCACGCTTCTATCCCATGGAGCAGTCGGGCTACAATAGCCATCTTAGGGAATCGAATTGATACAAATCCAATCAGATTTGTGTTGAATCAAATTATCGATGATTTGCTGAAAAAGAGGTCATAGAAGAAATGACATGCAACGCCTCATTCCCGTGGAGCAGTCCAGCCATGAAGGCCTTCTTAGGGATTGAAAAGAAGCATATCAGATCAATGATGACAATTTTTGCCCCAAATGTCCTTATGGTAATTTACTCATCTTGTCGGATTGCATGGATCGCAAGTCGCTGCAACCGCCAAGTGTATAGGGTAAATTACTGAATACGAGGCGCATTTGGTGTTTTAATTATTTGATTTTTTTGAATGTTTTGAATTATACATTGAACTTATTTATTTGGCTGGGAGGTGTGTCACTCCATGAAAGGATTATCATAGCGATGACCTCGATTGTACTTTATAATCTCAGCCAAATTTTTAATTTTTTATTGGATCTCGATGCTTGATTATCACCAAATTTCCAAATTAGCTTGCTTTTATTGAACTCTGACCCAATGGGAGGCATTAATTGATCTTTTTGGCCCTTCCCATGGTGGGATTTTCTAAAATTTTCTACCAGTTGCAAACCACGGCTAGGGTCTACGGTTCCCATTTGCAAATTTGGGAACCATGGCTAGGGCTTACGGTCCGTGTTAAATATGAGAAGTCTATAAAAATTCCAAATTTCAAATATCTCTCATTATTCCTTGATAGTGACTTACAACTGGAGCTCTGATAGTGACATCTGACAAAACTGACCTGCAACCTACCATACCTTACCCACATACCGACTTACAACATGATGGCAGGGCATGGGCAAGCGTCTTCTAGCCATGGGGGACGAGGGGAGGGCAAGGTAACTCAAAAACCAAGACCTCACATCCATTACCAATTAAAATGAACCCAATTAAGTAATCGGTAAATCAATTTCACTAAACTGCTGGTAATGAACCTCATCTTAGGCTAGGGTAGCTTAGATTTATTTTTTTTGCATTTTTGGCCGCGGTATCGCACCGGTCGGACTTCAATCGGAGACCGCAGGTACTAGCTATGGTTCCCAATTGGTCAATTGGGGACCATAAGCTGCTAGTTGTGGTCAGCATTCAAAATCCCAATGGTCAATTTTTGACCGCATGCGGACCGTAGGGTTGACCCGCGGTTCACCAACTTTAGGAAAATTTTATAAAATTTTTAATTTTTCTAAATTTTTAGAGGCAATTAATATCATTTAATGCATTTTTGACCTGTCTGATTGACAAATTTGATTTTTAGGCCTGCATGATGACATGTTTTTGCAATTTTATCAGTTTTTTACTATTTTTGATGATTTTTAGATCAATTTTTAAATGTTTTTGCTTGTTTTAGTTAGATTTTTCCTTATATTATGCTATTTATTTTAGATATTGACCTCTAGAGTGTGAGAGCCTGACATTCTAAAGACTCTCTATGGAGAGCTCACTGATGGTGAGCGAGAGTGGTTCAAAGCTTTTAGCTTCAACTACGTTCTGGATCTACCCACCATTAGGGTAGATCAATCCTATCTGACTGCGTTGGCCCGATCGTTGGAATATGTGGACCAACACATTTCACCTACCTACAGGTGAAATGATAGTTACACTAGAGGACGTATACAGGATCTTCAGGATCCCCATTGATGGTGAGGCCATCGTATGCTCTACTTCTGGGGCTAAGGAGTCCATCTTCGATGCTATCTTTGGTGCTCGGAGCGAGGAGGCTCAGGGTGCTATTGACCATGGAGGGGTCCACATCGGCTATTGGTAGGGGAAGAATGTCTTCTCCATGTGTGAGGTCATTTTTATGCACCTGGTGGTGCAATATGTGCTTCCAGACTCCTCGAGTATGAGGATTCCCTAGAACCTTCTAGCTACTATACGTAGAGTTGTACAGAGCTCTATCCTCGACCACTACTCCTAGCCTAGGGGAGCACTCTATTAGCTCAGCTCTATCGAGAGCTATATCAGATTACTAAGCGTAGCCGTAAGGGCATCAATTGTAGTCTACTTTTATAGATCTAGGGTTGGTAGCATATCAGGTAGAGCATCCTGGGGAGCTGCCCCTACACATTACAGATATTGATGATGAGCATCAGTGCTATGCTACCTGCTAGCCTCGGGAGGAGGAGGGTTTCCATAGTAGGACTCATGTTGGTGAGACCCAACATTACATTACCCAATTTGTAGCACTTGGGCCGGATGATATCTAGTGGCGGCCCTACATGGATTGTCTTGATTGGCCTAAGGTCGATGAGAGGCTTCGATGGGCTCATTGGGATAGATGGCTACTCAATCGAAAGGTTGAGATCAAAGAGTTTTAGTTTTTCTCTCATGTCCTATGATAGTTTGGCATGGTGTAGGACATCTCAAAGATCCCATTCACTTACAAGTGCTTGGCTTTGGAGAGGGATCTATCGTGGATCCAGCCTCCAGCTCTAGGTGATGCTCCAGATGACTTCCAAGAGACTAGGGTTGACATAGCGGTGACCACTCTAGAGTATGATGGATGGTGGTCTCTATTCTATTGGTATGGGATAGGGCCTCTAGGCCAAGCGATAGATCAGGCTGGAGCAGAGGTGGATCCTGATGGGCGTAGGGTGCACTAGCAGATAAAGGGTGTAGAGGCTACCACTGAGGAGGCTCTCAAGATTGATCCTAATGAGGAGGCTCCAGAGGAGGGTGAGGTCCCTCTTGATAGTGTAGAGGGGCTACTCTTAGCATAGGTGGCTGACTTGTAGAGTCAGCTCGATCGATTCTAGATGTAGTAGAGGGAGCGTGATACTACTATCGCTACTCTATAGGCATAGTTGATAGAGAGAGATCATCGATTGATGTAGGTAGAGTAGGATATTGCTAGCTTGATAGCATGGGTGACCATAGTAGAGACCCAGGTTAGTGAGCTCACTCATGCTCATGACTTGGTAGAGGCATAGAGGGATGCGATCATAGTAGAGCGGGATCTACTCAGGGTATAAGAGGGGGTCCTCCATCCTCTTAGTTGATTATGGGGCCTCTGATGGCACCAATAGTAGTACTACCAGGTGGTTGGGATCCTATGGTAGAGATTCAATGCCTATAGGGTTTACTTATGAGTGCCAATGAGAGGCACACATCTAGGGTTGCTCGGGTAGACCAGCTGGTTGGATACATTCAGATGTTGGGTGCAGAGGTTCCTGAGGATCCATATGCTGTAGAGTCCCAATGGACTAGATCTCGGACTATAGGATAGTCCACTACTAGCTCTAGCCATCGCACCCATCGAAGTGAGAGGACACATAGGTCCTCTAGTATGCATGGCGGTAGCAGTCATACCAGGACTAGGGAGGCAGGGCAGTATTCTACAACATCCAGTCATAGGTCTCGATGGATAGAGGTGCCCATAGCACAGGGGGTAGTTGGATGAGTGCTAGGCCTCTTCGGGCTAGGTGGTACTCAAGGCTCATAGTAGGATCCACAGTAGTCAGTAGGGTAGTAGGTAGAGCAAGCTCCTGAGCATAGTACTGAGGGAGGAGGTGAGAGCTCTGGTACAGGGGGAGCAGATCAGAGCTAGAGCTCTACTATTATAGGACACATTTTTGATATATCTCATTTTTGGTGTAAGGTCGAGGACCTACACATTTGTAGCCTACGGGTATTTTTGTACTCCCGATGTACTCTGAGACACACATTATATATATGATATGATCATTATTATGGCTCATTATTGTGTACTCATTTATTTTTAATTTTATGTTTATGTGATGCACATGGATGCAATGCTTATGTTATGTTGATGCTATATGATGTGATGTATGGATGACATGCACTAGATAGCTATTTGATTTATGATGATGATATGCAGTGATCTTAGATGCTTAGATGTGCTTTTTGATGGATGCATATGGATGCGATGTTTTTCTCTTAACGCATATTTGATATTGCTTTCTTTTCATGCATTAATGTATGTAATGCTTTATTTACATGATGCTAATCTAATGTAAATGAACCTGTATGCTTTAATCACTTAAAACATAAGGAATGAATGCAAATATGTTTATCAATCTAATGGATGATGCCACAGAATGTATAAAAATCATGAATGTAATTGAAAATCCTTAAGATAAGAATTTAATCAATTAATCACCCATATATGAAATGCAATGGTATGCAATGTTTTATGATGCGAATGATATAATGTGTCATTCGATTTTCTTTTGCAAATTTGAAAAATGTGCATGATATAGTCAGTGGTCATCTAAATATTATTGCTAATATCCATCCGGTATCTATCCTATATGTTGATTGTGCTTTTTATAATGATGTATCATGGGTTTAATACTTTGCAATTTGATGATTTATATGGTTGCCATTTTTGACACTTTGTTGCTATGGGAGAAATTTTTGAGGTTTTCCATGAGACTCAAACACCCTAATAGACTTATCAAAAGTTGCATACTAACCACACTAGACTTCTGAGATAAAAGGCTTTTGCTAGGATAGACCCTAACTGTTCATTATCCCTGTGTGTGCAAATGAATATTTTAAGATAAGACACGAGCGTTCCCCGATGTCAGGCGGGATTCTTTCAGCCCATTGCTAAGATAGGGGTTCCACAAATGTCTTATCCAATCTCAAGTTTAGATTTTAGTTGGACTAAGCCACTAGGCAATGCAGGACACCTGAAGCTAGCTCTTCCACATTCAAACATTGGTCTTGTTCATAAGCGAGATGCTAATGCATCAGACATATCATCATGCGTAAGGTACAGTAGTGCTGACAATTCTAGGGATTCAGGCTCATTCCTTTCTATCCTTCAATTTTTGGGATACTTGCTCATATGTAGTGAAGCAAGGGAGTCGATTCCATCTTCTTTTTGAACTGTCTTTGGATCTTCATTTGATCTCTCTTCGAACTGGATTTTGGATCTTCATTTGATCTCCACTCGAACTTTTGATTTATGATCTTCATTTGATCTTCACTTTGAACTTCACTTTGAACTTTGATTTAAGCCTATTTTTTGATCTTCACTTGATCTTCACTTTTTGGCATTTACATTTGATAATCTTCTTCAGAAACTTTCCTTTGGGGAGATTTACTTGGAAAAACTATTTCTGGTATATCGATTGAGAATATCGATCTTATGATATCAATATGGGATATCACTCTAGGGAGTCGATCTATGATATCAATCTAGGGTATCAATCATGAGGATTGATATGGGATATCTCTTTGGGATATGCTCATTTTATCGTAAGCAAGGGATTCTGAATAGGGAACTAACCTATCCTTTTGCCAACTGCCAATATTTCCCATACCGTCCGCACAGAGGGATAAGCAAGAATAACTCTTTTCACTTCAGGATACCCGGTCCTGCTTCATGGCTTTCATCTTCCCCTAGTCCTTGTTAGGATTGTTTAAATTTGTTGATTAGTGATAGGCTTATGATATGCTAAGGGCTATACTAACTGAACCTTAGCTACAAAAGCAAAGCAAGCTTTCTACCAACTCTTGATAAGACTACTAGGTATGGTTGAGTGACCGAAAAACCATAGTATATCTCCATAGCAACATTATAGGTTGTGTTGAAAAACACAATTACTCACATGAATGATGGATCATGATAAATGCAGAGATGCATGATTTAAACACAAATGTGGCATCGTTTGTAAGACTGACAAACACAAATGCCTTCTATTATGGAATGCAATGGATGATGAATGCCTATATGCAATGCAATAATGCAGTGAATGCATGTGTGAATGCAAAATGAAAATGTAAAATTCAAATGCAAATGCAAATGTTTTTGGATTTTATGCTTTACCAATTTTTTTGGATTTTATTGATTTTATAATTTTTATGGGTTTTGAGCCTCATAATTGACCAAACGATGAGTACATGCCTCTGGAGCCTTTAGATTGACCAAGCAATTTTTAGGAATCCTTGGAGCTTTTGGGATTGACCAAAGGGATTATGGGTACCTTTGGGGCATTTTGGGATGACCAAGCGATTTTGAGAATCCTTGGAGCCTTTGGGGTTGACCAAGAAGCAAGCGTTTTTTAGAAACTCTTGGTGCCTTTTGCATTTGACCAAAGGGCTTATAGATGCCTTTGGAGCTTTTGGGTTGACCAAGTAGTTTTTTAGAAACTCTTGGTGCCTTTTGAGTTTGACCAAAGGGCTTGCAGATGCCTTTGGAGATTTTTAGGATGATCGAGCGATTATAAGAAAATCCTCGGGGCTTTTAACTAACATGACCAAGTGGTTTCATGGACCCTTGGAGCCTTTTTGGGATGACCGAGCGGTTTTGACCAAACCCTCGAAGCTTTTGAGGTTGACCAAAGGGCTTATAGATGCCTTTGGAGCTTTTTGACTGACTTGACCAAGCGGTTTTAGGAACCCTTGGAGCCTTTTGGGAAGGGCATGCTGCCCTATATACCCCTAGTGAGTGTGCCATTCGACAATGGTGAGGGAGGTGCAATACCTCTAGATTCCTCATTTTTCCTTATCGAATGTGGCATGGCTGGTGGGAAAGGTATGCTACCTTGAAGACCCCCAACGTGCATGCTATTTACTGAAAAGTAATCAGCTTGTTTAGGAAGAGTGATAGAACTCAACTCCCCTAGGTGAATATTGGACCTCACCGGTGTGCCTATGCTTTGGCATGGGTGAACGAGAGAGCCATCCTCATGGATCTCATCCCGTTCGACTAGGTCTTCGATGACCCTCTTAAATGACTAGCAACTCCGAATGTCATGTCCATGCACTCGATGATACACACAAAAGGGACCTCTATCAGGTGACCTAGTTTTGGATGCCCTACGCTTAACTTTAGGTAATATGAATGCCTGTGCCTCGTGTAACTTTTGAAACAAAGTTAGAGTAGTCATCTGAAATGAAACTACTCGTTGCACTGGCCTATTGGGCCTACGAGGTGACTGACGACTCTGAGGTCACTTTTGAAGAGGCGTAACCTCCACTTCATCATATTGGGGCACTCTAAGAGAACCATCTACATGGTAAACCCCCTTATCTATCAAATTTTGCACCACACTCTTAAATTCATGACAATATCGAATGCCATGACCCTCTATTCGATGGTAGAGATAGTAGTGATGCTCCCTGTAACCCATAGGTTTAACTCTATTTGGGTTTAAAGGGATGACATTAGGCAAGGTGATGACCTTAGCCTCTTGCAGCTTCTAAAAGATATCAGACATAGACTCTTGTAATGGAGTCCCATTATGCTGTGACTATTTTGGGCTCTTGCCCCGCATTGGTTTGCTTTGAGAATCCAATGGTTGGGTTGGCCGCATGGGCTTTTGCTTCCATTGAGGCTTTTCCTGTACTTGCATAGGAAGCGATTCATCCTCAGGCAAGGGTTGCTTTTGTAATTCTAGATTTTCAATCCGATTCTTGATAAAATGCAATGACTTATCTTGCTCATCCATTCGATGCTCCATCCATTCTAGATGACTTAAAATGGATCACAAGACTGACAAAGAATTCATATGTATTTCCAATGACTGATTCAAAATACCTTTGTCATTTGAAGGAAATAGAAAAGTGGATGCTATGGATCCATTAGGTAATTGCAAATCACCTATTTCCTTCACTTGAGTTGATGTGGATGCTTCTTGATGATACATTTCATCAATGTTATCCACATGCTCATGCATATGACTCAGCTCAAGCTCTTGCTTCACTTCGTTGTGTTGAACTGTGTCACTTTCAGTACCCCCAATCTGATGTGAGGAACCTACTTGTTTGTGCTCTCGAGATGGTGCCTTGAGAAATGAGTCAGGAGTGACTAATCTCAAAAGTTCTGGACCTGGCAATGTGGAAACACCATTGGATTCCCCCATCTCCTACTTTATGTGATTAAGAATCACTTGATCATCTAGCCTAATGTCGACCATCCCCACAAACTCATGAGAAAACTCCACAACTTCATGCATCGTGGGTAATTCGTCCACATACTGAGGTTGTTCTATTTCAGTTGTGATAACTGAACCTTCCTCATGCTCACACGATGTCTCCGGGATAGGATCCATAGGTGGAGACTCGATGAAAAGCTGACCTAAATCTTTAGTGGACTCTATGGTGGGCAGCATCATAATACTAGCCTCCATAGGCTCTTCATATTCACCATAGTCCTCGTAAGAACTATCTGGTGTCATGATGGATGAAGAGGGTGTGATACACTCGGGTGCATCCATGACCATGCTAGGTTCTTCCTCCTTGATAGGAGTGTGAAGATCCTCTAATGATACCTCCAAAGTGGCTGTGAGCAACTCCGTAAGGGCATTCATTAATCCTTCCTTGCTAAGCGATGTCGAGAGTGTAGGGGTTGTAGGTGACTCCATAGGTGATAGCGGTGGGGATGGCAATTCCAACACCGTCTGTGAAGCTGCATCCACACTTTGGATAGGCTCATCCAATTTATCTTGCAGATGCATAGGCGTCTCACCTGGTTCCTATGGATTATCCTCAGGCTTATAATACTTGAAGGGATCTGGGTCCACTTCAACTACATGAACTTCACCCCCATGGGTGTACTTAATGCATTGATGCACTATTGATGGTATGCACTCCATGGCTCTTATCCACGGTCTACCAAGCAGTAGATTATACTGTCTTGATCCCTCTAAAATGTAGCACAATGTAGGAATAATATTTTGTCCCACCTCGATGGGGAGGACTATTGTGCCTACTATAGGGGATTCCACATCATTAAAGGCTTGCAATATGAAATTTGTTTCCTTGATGTGAGAAAGTGGAATTTTGAGATGTTTGAATGTTGAGGTGGTAATGATATTAATCGATGATCTTGTATCCACCAACACTCGCTTATACGCAATCTATTGTATCCTCGCTATGATATGCAATGGAGGATCATATTCTCTGATAGGGATAGGTTTGACTTCCTATTTATGGAAAGTAATCATAGGTTCCTTATATGGTGGAATAGACTGTATATGCCCCAAGGATTGTGATGACCTTCGAGCATTGACACTGCTCACCTATCGGACTTGACTACTCTCGACCTCACGCTTATGCATGGGATCCCTAGATGTCTCTTTCTGTTGCTCTTCGATAACCCTAGGCATGTCTATCTATCTATAAGCATGGCTATCTACTTGCTTAAGTGGCAACTCTTGACGATGCACTGGGTGCATCGCATTGACTTGTTGCCTGAACACTCTAGGTATGAGCTTCTTTTCAGGAATTACCTCACATGATTGTTCTTCACGTGCTTTCTATTGGTAAATCCTCTCTTCACACCATTGGAGCTCATCCAACCTTTTTTGATGCACTCTCTTTCTCTCTGTGGACTCACGCTCTAGGCACTTACGCTGATGGCACGCCTCCTCCAATTGGTCTTGGAGTAGTCGCCTCTCATGGGCTGCATGAGACTCAGATTCCCTATAGGACTGACTCATGGAGTATGATCCATGACTCTCTATCTCCTTAGATGGAGACCTAGGGACTTGGGTTCTCACCATATGTGAAGAAACCCCATGATCTGTATGGGTGAACCCCCTGCATGATGAAGGGAGCTCATGACGACTCTCAGAAGGTCACGCTTGGAGGATTGGATCCTCAGGTGCACAATGAGTGCGATGCCTAGCAAGGAGGTGTACGAGGTTTGAAATATCCTCAGGAGAACATCGGGAGCATTCAGAGCCCCTCCATGAACTCTCCGACTCATTAGCTCGTGATTGAGCTCTATCATGCCTAGTCATCATGATGAACCGACTAAACAAGACTCGAGAGGTTTCCTCTCTTACTAAAAATTGTGGCCTCAAGGAGGGCCTTATCTTGATGAATTAAGCAATAAAGAAGCATACAAAGTAAACAATGTGATTATCTCCTTTATATTTTAAAATTTGAGCCCTAAACTGTTTGATGTGTTTTCAATATGTGTTGTATCAGTTGTAGAAACTCTTATCGTGTTTTGCAAAACTTGTTGGATTTTATTCTTGGTTTAATGGATTTCACCTATATACTCACACAAGGCTATGAAACTATGGTAATGAAGCCCACACCTTATGAGGTAGCATAGGTCCTACCAGACCCTCACCTACATCTCGTGCAAATGATACACCCTTCGAAGATGAGTACATGCAAATTTTGCATGGATAGGATGGTTCTTGGATCCCTTGGTAGTTGGTCTATATATCAAGGGTTCATATGATTTGGCCAACGGAGTGGAAATGACACCCACTATTGGACCCAATCATAGTGGGTTGGATGTCAAGCCCAACTCACTAGCGTTTAAGTGTTTCGTGGTGTGTGTGGTTCCTTTTAATGTACATAAAATAAATGCATCATATAGCACACATGCTCATTTTCTAAATGCTATGCAAATGAAAGATGTTTCAAATTCAGAAAATGCAAGCTACTCTAGATGCTCTTTAGGACTATGCACATTACGATGCTAAATGGCCACTAATTGGGCCTCACACATGCAAACCATCAACACATATCTATCAAGCACATTGTAGCCTAGGGTGGACTACAATCAGAGGTCCGTTGTTCCTAGTAACACCTTTCTAGTGAAAGCAAAGTATGAAAAGCAAACTAGGACAATTGATTTACCATTTTTTTTAGTTCTTTTCCTAATTTGCATTCGAATTTGACCTACTATAAAAACACAGAGAACAAAAAAGTGATAGAGGTCTGGAAAAAGGACCTACCTCATGTCCTACACTATCTAGAATTTTGAAATTGTCTGTCTATGTTGTCAGTAGGAAACCATAGGTCTGACCTACGGTTCGACTATGAACCATGCCTTGTACCTATGGTTCAGTTGTTGGGCCATAACTGATAGCTACGGTCTGTACCTACAAATACAAAAGCCAACAAAGCATAGTCAGATCCTAAAAATATGGGGTGCCATCGTGATCACCTCTGTAACCACCAGAAAGGGTCACACCCGATAGCGGCTCCTATTGCGATAAATGGTAAAGATATAACATGCATACAAGAAAACAAAATTGACAACAAATGAAACAAGAAAGAAAACACTTTATTCCATTATATTTGAAGTCAAAACCCAATTACAAGTACGTCCCTCTTAGGGATATTCATTTTGATACAATATTACAATAGGAGTGCTCAATTGTTTTCCCTCTTAAGGGTAGGTGTGATTTCCAAATGCCTCTCAGAATGGCATGAACTGCTCTAGGGTGGAGGTGCCCTCTTCTTCATAATGGGGAAGGAACTTGATGGTTTGCTCTCCTTTGAAATTATTCCCTACGGTCAAGAAACAACAAGAATGTCAAAAATATAGGCAACCTCTCATGATGAGGCCCTTTTAGGTAAATTGCATAATGACACCATTAACATGTATAATCAAGAAAATATAAAGAATTCTTCTAAGCTATGCAAAGTGAATCAAGATTCATGTAATAGCATAAAGGAAAGTAGCAACTACACTATGCATGGATCAGATATGAAAAGTGAAGCATAAACATGCATAAAGAAAGCATTTAAGTCCTAATTGAAGCATAAGCATAAAATGTAAATCTAACCTAGTTCTACAGTCAGAAGTCTTCTAAAATGCTATTAAACCATAAAAACAACTAATCTAACCTAATTAGCTAGATATAAATAGAAATTAGGAAGGTGGTTATACCTCTACTGCAAATCGTAGCTCTGGTGCATGGTCTGCACTGTAAACCATGGTTGACAGCCATGGTTAGCACTCTGATAGGCTTACCCTCAATTCCAAGGGTAGTGGGCTTAACCTCCTTGTCCAATTGATGTTCAAGGGTCACCTTCGATGTCCTTCTGATAGGTTTGGTGGTCAAATCACTGTGATGGGCCTTCGTTTGCCCGGATTTACATTTCTTGGCTCTCCTAGACTCCTAGGGCATCCATAATGCAATTCATCATGAATCTTGGCAAGTAGGTAGGGGATAAGTGCAATAGCTCTCTCTTAGTATACTCGATTGAGTGTACAATTTGATAGGGCTCTATTGCTCAAATATCCAATGCTCTCTCTCATAGTTTGCCCTAATTCTGAGGGGTACTTATAGGACTACCCAAGGGCTAGGGGTGGCTTCCTGGAGAAGCCAAGATCAAGAAGGGGTGGTTAGGATAGTTGGAATGGAAGCTTCCACCCTCTAACCACCTTCTTCTAGATCCAATGGCCATTTCAACCGATTTGGCTCGGATTGAAGGCCAACTGAACTTTAGTTAAGACCACAGGTCACAACTACGGTCTAGACTACAAACCGTAGGTCTCAGCCATGGTTCAGCTGTAAACCATAGGTCTGGGCTGCGGTTCAGACTGATTAGGCCAAGGAGCCCAAATTGAGTGGTTAGAACCACTGCTCTATCTTGGAGTCTATCCAAGATCTTCCATATGGTCTTGTAGCATGTCCATATGAGTAGTCACCCTCGACATGACGCGTTTTAGGTGTCTACACTTTCTATGATTTTGAGATCAAATCAATATCATTAAAATAAATGGATTCTCCATTACACATCATGGCTCAAAGTGATAGGAAGCCTTTTAAAATATTTTTAATTCACACCTACTCCTCCGTAAACATCATCATCATGTTTGCCCTCCAACATCTCAAGATTCCACTAGGCCACATCACCAAATTCTCTTTTACATTGAAAGCATTTAACGATGTTCTAGCTCCATAATTGGCACTATTGTTTTACCCATTGAAGTGAGGATCAAAATATTGCATACTATGTTCCACATATTGGAAGGGTCCATGGCGTATAATGTACTCCTTGGATGACCTTGGATGAGGGAAATGAGATGTGTCCCCTCTATATTACATTAATTATTGAAATACGTACATGAGGGACAAGTACATTGCATACTAGCAGATGTTGAATCGTTTAAGTATTGCAATTTTATCTCAAAATCCTATGAGTCCATGCTTCCTTCCACTCATCTATTCCTCACATCATCAGCCACTTCATAAACCACCCCATCCATATCTTCATCTAAAGCCCTTATTCTTAAGGAGCTTCCAATCACCAATTCGTGTCAAGATTCTACTTCCATACCCCCATCTTCATCATTGTTGAATACATGCACATGTGGTCAAACTTAATATATACTAGCCACATCATAAACATTATTACATTCCATAATCACTCCTTCCAAATCATCATTACCCATCTAACTAAATCCATCTCCATCCCCACCAGCCAATGTCTTACAAGTCAAAATAATGGATTGTGAGATACCATAAACTAACCATGAGTAAGTTCCATCCACATCCAACCCATCCACATCATCCCAAGTTGAGGTCCACTTCACTAATCCTGATATTGGTGAATATATGGTCTAAGACATTACAATTACATCACTCAATATTAAAACTGCTAAGGATTATGATCACCCACATGACCCACCCCTATCTCTAGGAGCGGTATATAACATGGATTTAGTGCCTAATAGCATTAATTTTATGTATGGGGGACTTGATTTATCATCCAATCTAGTTACCCTAGATGAACCCAAATCACCAACACCAACCAATATACAACATATGTCGAGTTTTCTATCTTGATATTTTCACATTGTTAATTAGTAAGTACATGTCCTAGGATGACATTAACAGGGAATGCATGAGATTATCAATGTTTCATATCAAAAAATGTATGACCATTTAGGTTTATGTTATCATCCACTTTCATCCACTTCTTCTCTTGAACAAGATTTTCAAAGCTTAAGTTTGAATTCAGGAGAAGATATCCATCACATAGACTTTGAAGATGAGATCTACAAAGAATTTGACCTGATTTTGATAGCTTATGATGAATTTGAAGAAGAATCAGATCCCATCATTCCACACATTGAACAAGATAATTTTTACCTTAGAATGTTTCCCATCCATCAACCCATAATTCACTTGCTTCTTCCACAAGAGTGAGCTGACTCAATCAGTGAACCACCACCTCCATATCATTAATCCATCTTATAGGCCATTTTTTTTGTAATATATGTACATAAATAAAAAAAATTAAATTTAAAAACAAAAAACAAAATAATTTGTTTTTGCATGTACATTGCATTTATTTTTGTTGCTTGCTACTATTCAGGTTGAATAGATTTCTAGAATTGATTCTACCAAACAGGATCCATCCATCCATTCACCCTTGCCAAGCATCCATTTTTCCTTGAAGTCAACTTAAATCCTATTGAATTATTCACCCCAATCTATAATCCACATGATTTGGCAAAGCCAATTCCTATTGACATGAGTCTTATTGATATGGATCGGATTTCATCCCCTCCATCCTTTTTCAAGTTTATCCTATTTGAGGAATTTTTAAGGGCTTCAACCAACTACATTCCTCCATCACCCCCACCTTCACCTTCACCTTTATATCCTGAGGTTTTCTATGCAGACATAGATAAGGTTGAGTCAAAAGAGTTTGATGACATCATAGACAATATTCATTTGATCCTAACACCCCATCAACTTAAGGAAGGTTCTCACATGTCTATTGAAGATACTATAGATGTGAACCTTAGTTCAGACGCATACAATCCCCAAATTGTCAAACTTGATAAAATTTTATCGACTGATGAACAAGAGCAATTAATTACTATCCTCAAGAAGAAGAGGGGCATTTTCTTGTGGTCTTAGAAAGACATGACCGACCTTGATCCTAACTTGGTTGTACACAATCTCACTTTACACTTTGATGCTAAGTTGTTCAAACAAAAACTTAGAAGGATGCATCCTAACATTGCCCTC
The DNA here is from genome assembly GCA_028583015.1 of Wollemia nobilis. Lineage (NCBI taxonomy): Eukaryota > Viridiplantae > Streptophyta > Pinopsida > Araucariales > Araucariaceae > Wollemia > Wollemia nobilis. Next base: position 7,122,066 of record JAQPPZ010017259.1, on the reverse strand, counting down.
TTGGTCAAAGAAGAGCTTCAAAAGCTATTAGATGTGGGTTTCATCATACCCATTGACTATCCTGAGTGGCTCGTAAACATGGTACCCATTTGTAATCCTAACGGGGTGATACATGTTTGCACTGATTTTTGAGGTCTTAACAAAGCGTGTCCTAAGGATGATTTTCCTCTTCCAAACATTGACACTCTTGTCGACACATGTTCTAGCCATGAAATGCTTTCTTTAATGGATGGTTTTTTAGGATACAACCAAATTCGAATAAATCTCGATGACCAACATAAAATAACATTCACTATACCTTGAGGGAATTTTTGTTACAAGGTGATGCCCTTTAGCATTAAAAACGTAGGTGCCACTTATCAACGTGCCATACATATTACATGATTACTTACATAAGATAATAGAATACTATGTGGATGATCTCTTGGAAAAATATAAAACTCAACAAGAGCACATTGGTGTATTGGAAAAAGTCTTTGATCAACTTCTAGAGAATAATGTAAGTATGAACCCTAAGAAATGTGTCTTTGGTGTTACCTCTAAAAAACACTAGGGTTCATTATCTCCAAAGGAGGCATTAAGGTGGATCCAAATAAAGTCAAGGTCATCATGGAGATGCCTCCCCCAACCAATTTGAAGGAATTGTATAGTTTACAAGGAAATATTCAACAAATATATTGTTTCAGTGTGCAAATTTCTAACAAATGTAGGCCATTAAATCACTTGTTATAAAAGGAGGTGCCATTTCCATGGATAGATGAATATAAAAAAGCCTTTGATGACAATAAGCAATACTTGGCTTCCACACTAGTCTTAGCTCCTCCTCGTCTGGGGGGTCCCCTTTCATCTGTATGTTTCAACAACGGACTTTGCATTAGGGACAATGCTTGCACAAAAGAATGAAAACAATCAAGAGCAATATGTCTATTACATTAGTCAAACATTGGTAAGCTATAAAATCAGATATGCTAACATAGAAAAATTGTGCTTAGCAATGGTCTTTGCCACTAAGAAACTCAAACATTATATGCTTAGTCACACAACATATGTCATAGCTTGAGAAAATACTCTACGTTATATGATGTCTCGCACTTATAATAACACATGTATTGCTAAATGGATAATGCTTCTCACTAAATTTGATCTTGGGTTTATTAGCTAAAAATCCATTAAAGGTCTAGTTATAGCTGATCAACTTGTGAAAGCTCCACTACCTAGTGATTATCCTTTGATTATTGAGCTCCCAGATGATTCGGTATTCACTGTCACCAACCAAGAAGAAGATGTCATTCTGGAGGAAGACATCGATATTACACTATTATTTGATGGTTCTAAGTGCAAAAAAGGTCAAGGTACTGGAGTCATGTTTCATACACCCCGGGGGGTGCTCATCCCCTTATCATTCAAGCAAAAATTCCAATGCATAAAAAATTATGTAGAGTATGAAGCCTTAATATTAGGTCTTAAAGTAACTATAGCTATGGGCATTAAGCGTATTAAGATATTTGGTGATTCTCAACTTGTTGTCAAATAGGTAATCAAAGAATACCAATGCAAAGAGCCTACCATTAAGCTTTACCATGAAGTAGCAATGAAATTGCTCTCTAAGTTTGATTGGTATGAAATTGATAGTTTTCCACATTCAACTAATAGATTTGTAAATACTATGGCATCTCTTGGATCATTGATTCCAAAGGATATCCTAGGAGAGGTACAACCCCTCATAATTACAACGATCTCTAAATCTATAATTGTTTGTACTGAATCTAAAGATGAAAAGGATATTTTTTTTATCCATTTTGAGCCATGCAAGCCTTGGTTAAACCAAATAATAGCCTTTCTCAAGTTTGGAACACTCCCATAAAATATGTCATTGACTTCTAAACATACCTTCAAGCAAAAGGTAGTTCATTTTACTCTCTTAGGAGACGTGTTGCATAAGTGTGGTTATGATGGAATCCTCCTTCATTATCTTGAGTCTATTGAGGCACAAAGAGCCATAGCTAAAGCTCACGATGGTACTATTGGAAATATGAGCAAGATTTTTTGTCATTGATGTCAAGATTTAGTTTCAGTGAGTAGTGCAAGAGAAAGATTTTCCTTAGGTCTAGAAGCAATATTTCCCTTAGGAAGGATGTCAAGATTCAATTTCAGTAATCAGTGCAAGAGAAAGATTGCTTCTAGACCTAAGGGAAATAATATTATAATATCTCCCATTATAACATTCAAGGTGATCAGATAAGGTCTACAGGAGAAATAAGAAGGCCAAAGAAAAATAGTATTATAATATTTTATTATAATATTAAAGGTCTAATGGTAAGACCTAAAATAATTAAATTAATTATAATAATTTCATTATAAATTAATTTATAATTTAATTTGATTAACTTTATAGTTATTAAATTAATTATAAATTTTTTATTATTAATTAAATTATAATCTAATTTAATAACCCTAAGGTTAGGGTTATAAGGGCAAAAATAATGCGTCAACATCATACATTATCTCCTCCGTCGACGTCAACGAATTTCAAGGCATGGGTATAAATACCAAAAGCCTAAGTGGCTTCAAACTTATCCACGATCAAATTTAATTAAACTCCCAAGCAAATTGTGTGTGCAATATTTAGTGAGCAAGATAAGGAAGAAGTCCTTCATTTGACTTCTTTTGACAGGTAGCGAAGGGTCAAAATGCACAAGGATCAGAGGTCTTGTCACCACCTAGCCAGGTGGGCTAGCGATAGTTGGCAATACTTTAGGAACGCAAGGTGCTACATTTGATTCGTATTAGGGAAGGTTGTGAGGTTGTTTTCTGCATCGAAGATGCCAAAGCTTTTTGGACTTGGCACCTAGGAAGAAGACAAAGCATCATGGGTGCTTTTGCCTTCCATGTGAGCACTTAGCTCATGTAGCTTGGTAGCCACGGCTAAAGCATTGGAGGCGCTTTGAATTGGGATCGAATACCACTAGGAACACTTTGAGAGGTACTAAATTTTTTATTATAAATTGGTTTTTGCTCCTAAGGTTGTGTGGTGTATTTTTGAGCTTAGGGAGATATAAGGTTGATGAAATTAAATAATTATTTTATTTAATTGTTTGGTGGATTGATTTATTTAGAGTGGAGTTATAAGGAGTAATACGAGATTTATTTTTATATGTTTTGGTGAATGCTAATTTCAAGGAGTAATAAGGTGTATTTGAGTTTAATTATTTTTGTAATTGTGAAATATTTTGAGGGAGTGTTAGAGTGATATTTTGTCATCTAACCTTTAAAATTGGCAAAGAGAGTAATTGTGATTGAGATATGTTTTGTTGGAAACATTGAATGAACCTTCATATGCATGATTAGGATGTGTGCAAGATCATGAGTATCATTGTTATGTAAAGTTGATAACTATATTGAAACTAGGGTTTGTGCAAGATTATGAGTATCATTGTTATGTGAAGTTGAGAACTATCTTGAAACTAGGGTTTTTGCAAGATCATGAGTATTATTGTTATGTGAGATTGTTTGATAAGCATTGTTGGAAATGATTGAGTTAGTGTTCATATGCTTGGACTAGGGTTTGTAAGCAAGGAGTGTTTCATTGAGTGATTGGTTAAGTGGAGTTGTTTAAGCCTAGTCAATTAGAAGTGTTGAAGTGATAGTTCAAGTTCTGTGAAACAAATTTTTCTATAGTCTAAATTGATTTGAGAAAGAAATTGAAAGTGGTTGAGTATTTTTGTGAGTGTGAAGCATATTGAGTCTCTAATAATTCTCTATATATTTTTATGATATTGAAAAAGATTATGTGTGAAGCTTGTTTGAGTGATTGAAGAAGTTTTCTATGATAGATTGACCTGAGTTGTATAAGAACTTTTGTGAAAGATAGTGAAAGATTTGAATAAGTCATAGTGAGGACTTATTGAGTATATTTGAGACAAGTCTTGGTGAAGAAATACTAAGAAGATTGGACAAGTTCTATAGAGGACTTGTGGACAAATTAGTGTGAGTTTTTGTGGAAGGTTACAATGCAAATTTGAGACAAGTATTTGATAAGACTTGAGAGTAGAGTTGATTGATTGATTTGTTCAAAACTTGGGTTAAGAGTTAGGGAAAATCTAGCAAATTTGATTTGTAATTGAGTCAAGCTTTCTATTAAGGCTTAAGGACAAATTTGAGGATAAATTATGAGAATATTTATGAGAGACCGAAGTACTATGTTTAGTGCATATTTGAGGATAGAGATTGCACAGATTTGTGCTAGATCGAAGGACTATGTTTAGTGCAGATTTGAGGACAGAGATTGAGAAAATTTATGCTAGAATGAAGGAATATATTTAGTGAAAATTTGAGGACAAATATAGAGCAGATTTGTGTTATACCAAAGGATTGTGTTTGTTGCAGATCAAAGATAGATATTGAGAAGATTTGTTCTCGACTGAAGGACTGTGTTTAGTGCAGATTAGAGATAGACATTGAGTAAATTTGTGCTAGATTGAAGGACTATGTTTAGTGCAGATTTAAGGATAGAGATAGAGTATATTTGTGCTAGACTAAAGGAATATGTTTAGTGTAGATTAGAGATAGAGATTGAGAATATTTGTGCTAGATCGAAGGACTATGTTTAGTGCAGATCAAAGATAGAAATTGAGCAAATTTGTGCTAGACCAAAGGATTATGATTAGTACAAATTTGAGATAGATCTAAGATCAATATTTGGAGGTGACAGAGTATAGAGGACAATAGTATCCAGTGGATAGAGGTCCATTAGCCAAGGTAGTGAAGATAGGTCTTTTGAGTAAGAGTCTTCAATGGATAGAGATCCATAAGGTAGTGCAGTGGAGGCAGAAGTTCTTCTAGAATATCACCAACTAGAGCATAGAAGGAGTTCTCCTATGGATAGATATCCATGAACTTGATTAGGGGATTGGTGTCTCCTTTGGACAAAGGTCCATATATATTGCAATAGGGAAAGGTTTCTAAAGAGATTTGTTGAGAAAATTTTAGTGAAATATTTTCTTCGTGGATTATCCCACATTGGATGAATCCCATTAAATTGGTGTCTCTATTGTGTGTGGTGATTTGTGCATTGCTTTGATTATTGTTGTTGATATTGCCATTGATATATTGCATAATATTGATTGGAAAAGAAAAGTAAAAAGTGGTCTTATATTGTTCACCTCCCTCTTAGTATAAGCTTGTGTTTTTCAATTGGTATCAGAGTAGGTTCCTTCAGAAGAGTTTAACAGCTCGAAGGAAAATCTTACAAGAACACAGATGGATTCTCAGAGTGGATCCTCAGGGAATTCAATACCATTGTTTGATGGGAACAATTATACATTATGGAGCACAAGAATGAAGTTTCATCTAATGGCACTTGGAAATGAAATATGGGAAGCAGTTGAAAATGGATACACACCACCAACAACTCCACCTATAGATAAATATGGTAAGCTTCTACATCATTACAATTCAAAAGCAATGAATACAATTCAAAAGGGCTTGTGTGAAACAGAGTTTATAAGGATTATTCATTACAAATCAGAAAAGGAAATTTGGGATAAGTTGCAAGGAATATATGACAGAGATAAAAATGTCAAAAGAGCAAAAGGGTAAAGTTGCAAAATTTCAAAAGAGCATTTGAAGACCTAAAAATGAAGGATGAGGAAAATATTGTTGCATATCTACTTCACGTGGACAAGGTTGTTAACTCCATGTAAGGACTTGGGCTTGAAGTTATAGAACCTGATGTGTGTGATAAGATTCTAAGGTCACTTCCAGAAAGGTTTAGTGAATATATTTCAGCTATAGAAGAGTCGAAAGATATTGATCTTTTGACAAGGGATGAATTACATGGCATTCTCATAATATTTGAGATAAGAATAAAATAGGAACCTATTCCCCAAAAAGAAGCAACATTTAAAGCCACTAAGAAGACTAAGGGTAAGAAGTCAAATTCAAGCAATGAGTCATCCAGTGATGAAGAAGCAAATTATGGCAGAAGGAACAAGTACTCAAGAAAGTATAAAGGTATAAAATCAGTTAGATGTTTTAAATGTGGAAAATATGGTCACTATGTATCTGATTGTCTAGAATCTAGAAATAATAGTGGTGATGAGAAACAAGATCATAAGAATAGGGATGCAGGAAAGAACATGTGCCAAAATAAAAACATGGATGGATAAGGTACACAAGGAAAGAAGTTTTTCCAAACGCATAAGAAGAGTTTCTATGCAGACAAGGCAAGCAAGAGCTCAAGTGATAGTGATGATAGTTCCTCAGATAATGATAAAGATGAAGTTCTATTTTTGGTAAAATAAAAATAAGTGGTTAGGAAAAGGTCACCAATAATCCTCAAGTGTTTTATATGTGGTAACTTTGGTCATCTTGAATATAGTTGTACAAGGAATGAATTTAGTTTCAATGATGATGAATATGAAGATACACTTGAAGGACTAGAAGAGAATCTTCTTATGGCAATAGAAGAAGGAAGTACTTCTAGTAGAAAAGAGTCAAAAAATAATGAAGATGTTTTCAAAGGAAAAAAAATAGAGGAAGAATTAGAGAAAGGAGAAGTTGATCTTGAGGGTGAGCTTATTCATGCCCTTGATGCATTAAGGGAGGTAAGAAAGTAAAACTTAAAACTCAAAATTATATTCTAAGAATGTGATGAAGAGAAAGGAAAGCTTATAGAGTATCTAACTATCTCAATAGCTTAGACAAGGAGATTCAAAGAGAAGTTAGAAGCAAAGGTTTTAGAATGTGAAAGGTTAGATCATGAAGTAGATTTAATAAGGAAGGAAGTAAAAGAGTCAAAGGATAAGTTACACAAGTTTGGGAGAAGCTCAAAGAAATTGGATAATATTATCAAGACACAAAAACTGATATCAAACAAGATAGGTCTTGGTTTTGAATATGTACAAAATAAACAAGGAGAGGAGTCAATCTCAAGTTCTGAAGAAGAAACTTCAGAAGAAGAGAGTGTAAGAGAGAGTGAGACTCCTGAGGATGAGTTGGACAATAGAAATTTCAACAAGGAAAGGAACAATGTACAAATGAGGAACATATGGAACAAGAAGCAACATAGGATAGAAGAGAATAAGTACCAATGAGGTCAAGGCAAGGTAGTTTCAATGGACGATGCTTCTCATGTCACAGGTTTGGGCACAAAGCTACACAATGCAGGACACAAGGAAAATAGGAATATTAAAGTTTTAGAAGAAAGTAACTTTTTCAAGGGTATTGCTACTCTTGTAATCAGTTTGGTCACAAGGTAGTGAATTGCAAGGTTCATGATAGGAATAGATATGGCTTCACCAGGAGAAATCCCAAGACATTTGCACCTCCAAGGAATAACAACATTAAGTGTTATAAGTGCAATAATGATGGACATACAACAAAGTGGTGTAGAGCAAAATTTACAAAGATAAGCAAGAATAGGAATAGTTAGAAGAATCAGAAGGATCATATGAAGAGGAAAGTGGACAAAGGTAAAGATCAGTGTATTCTAGGAGTAGAAATACTCCCACCCTAGAATTAACCACCTTAAGAGGAGGTGGGGGAGGGGCTAAGCTAAGAGTCTCATTCTTAGCCTCAAGCCCTAAAGGTGACCCTTTGCCATTGATGACAAAGGGGGAGATATTTGAGTTAGGGGGAGAGCATTCAGTTAAGGGGAGCAGTTTCTCAGGGGGAGCAGAACTTGAAAAGATAAAAATAATGGTAAAATGAAAATGGGTTGCCATCAATTACAAAGGAGGAGATTTTTGGAAATATGATGAATATTTGTTGTCATTGATGTTAAGAGCCAGTTTCAGTGAGCAGTGCAAGAGGAAGGATGTTAAGAGTCAGTTTCAGTAATCAGTGCAAGAGAAAGATTGCTTCTAGACCTAAGGAAAATAATATTATAATATCTCCCATTATAATATTCAAGGTGATTAGATAAGGTCTATAGGAGAAATAAGAAGGCCCAAGAAAAATAATATTATAATATTTTATTATAATATTAAATTTCTAATGGTAAGACCTAAAGTAATTAAATTAATTATAAATTTTTTATAATAATTTCATTATAAATTAATTTAAAATTTAACTTGATTAACTTTATAGTTATTTAACTAATTATAAAATAGTTATAATAATTTTATTATTAATTAAATTATAATATAATTTAAATACCCTAAGGTTAGGGTTATAAGGGCAAAAATAATGCGCCGACATCATACATTATCTCCTTCATTGACGTCAACGAATTTCAAGGTATGGGTATAAATACCAAAAGCCTAAGTGGCTTCAAACCTATCCATGATAAAATTTAATTAAACTCCCAAGAAAATGGTGTGTGGAATATTCGGTGAGCAAGAGAAGGAAGAAATCCTTTGTTTGATTTCTTTTGGCAGGTGGAAAAGGGTCAAAAGGCACAAGGCTCGGAAGCCTTGTCACCATCTAGCTAGGTGGGCTAGTAGCAGTTGGCAATGCTTTAGGAATGCATGGTGTTGCATTCGATTCACAACAAGGAAGGTCGTGAGGTTATTTTTTGCATCGAAGATGCCAAAAAAAATTTTCCTTGGTGCCTGGGAAGAAGACAACATCGTGGGTGCTTTTGCCTTCCACGTGAGTGCTTAGATCACATAGCTTGGTAGTCACAACTAAAGCACTGGAGGTGCTTTGACTTGGGATTGAATCCCACAGGAAGCACTTTGAGAGGTACTAAATTTTTTATTATAAATTGGTTTTTTCTCCTAAGGTTGTGTGATGTATTTTTGATCTTAGGGAGATATAAGGTTGATGAAATTAAATAATTATTTTATTTAATTGTTTGGTGGATTGAGTTATAAGGTGTAATAAGAGATTTATTTTTATATGTTTTTGTGAATGCTAATTTCAAGAAGGAGTAATAAGGTGTATTTGAGTTTAATTATATTTGTAATTGTGAAATATTTTGAGGGAGTGTTAGAGTGAAATTTTTTCATCTAACCTTTGAAATTGGCAAAGAGAGTAATTGTGATTGGGACATATTTTGTGGTTAATTCTTCATAAAATAAAAGGTATGGGCACATCTTCCTTGTGAGTGATTTTTGGATGTTGTCAATGCTAAGTTGGAGTGAAAAGGATTGTTTGATAAGCATTGTTGAGTTTGATTTTTAAAGGTTTTTCTGAGTGAAGGTTGATGATAAAAAACCTTGTTTGATAAGCATTGTTGGAAACATTGAATGAACCTTCATATGCATGATTAGGATGTGTGCAAGATCATGAGTATCATTGTTATGTGAAGTTGAGAACTATATTAAAACTAGGGTTTGTGCAAGATCATGAGTATCATTTTTATGTGAAGTTGAGAACTATATTGAAACTAGGGTTTATGCAAGATCATGAGTATCATTGTTATGTGAGATTGTTTGATAAGCATTGTTGAAAATAATTGAGTGAGTTTTCATATGATTGGACTAGGGTTTGTAAGCAATGAGTGTTTCATTGAGTGATTGGTTAAGTGGAGTTGATTGAGCCTAGTCAATTGGAAGTGTTGAAGTGATAGTTCAAGTTCTATGAAACAAATTGTTCTATAGTCTAAATTGATTTGAGAAAGAAATTGAAAGTGATTGAGCATTGTTGTGAGTGTGAAGCATATTGAGTCTCTAACAATTATATATATGTTTATGTGAGATTGAACAAGATTCTATGTGAAGCTTGTTTGAGTGATTGAAGAAGTTTTCTATGATATATTGAGTTGAGTTGTATAGAGCTTTTGTGAAAGCTAGTGGACAAATTTGAGTAAGTCCTAGTGAGGACTTGTTGAGCAGATTTGAGACAAGTCTTGGTGAAGACTTGTTGAGTAGATTGGAAAAGTTCTAGAGAGGACTTGTGGATAGATTAGTGTGAGCTTTTGTGGAATATTACAATGCATATTTGAGATAAGTCTTTGAGAAGACTTGAGAGCAGAGTTGATTGATTGATTTGTTCAAACCTTGGGTTAAGGTTTGGGATAGATCTAGCAGAGTTGATTTGTGATTGATTCAAGCTTTGTGTTAAGGCTTGAGGACATATTTGAGGATAGATATTGAGAAGATTTGTGCTATACCAAAGAACTGTGTTTAGTGTAGATTTGAGAACAGAGATTGAGTAGATTTGTGCTAGATTGAAGGATTGTGTTTAGTGTAGATTTGAGGATAGAGATTGAGCAAATTTGTGCTAGACCGAAGGACTATGTTTAGTGTAGATTTGAGGATAGAGATTGAGCAAATTTTTGCTAGATCGAAGGACTGTGTTTAATGTATATTTGAGGACAAATATTGAGCAAATTTGTGCTAGACCGAAGGACTATGTTTAGTGCAGATCAAATATAAATATTGAGAAGATTTATGCTAGACCAAAGGACTGTGTTTAGTGCAGATCAGAGATAGACATTGAGAAAATTTGTGCTAGATCGAAGGACTATGTTTAGTGCATATTTAAGGACAAATATTGAGTAGATTTGTGCTAGACTAAAGGACTGTGTTTAGTGAAAATCAAAGATAGAGATTGAGAATATTTGTGCTAGAATGAAGGACTATGTTTAGTGCATATCAAAGATAGATATTGAGAAAATTTGTGCTAGATCGAAGGATTGTGTTTAGTACAAATTTGAGATAGAGCTGAGAGCAAGCTTTGGAGGTGAAAAAGTATAAAGGACAATAGTCTCCATTGGATAGAGATCCATTAGCTAGGGCAGGGAAGACAAGTCTTTTGAGTGAGGGCAGGAGTCTTCAGTGGATAGATATCCATAAGCCAATGCAGTGGAGGCAGTAGTTCTTCTAGAAGAACACCAACCAGAGTAGAGGAGGAGTTCTCCTATAGATAGATATCCATAAACTTGATTAGGGGATTGGTGTCTCCTTTGGATAGAGGTCCATACATATTGTAATAGAGAAATGTTTCCCAAGATATTTGTTGAGAAAATTTTAGTGAAATATTTTCTCCATGGAGTATCCCACATTGGGTGAACCATGTTAAATTGGTGTCTCTTTTGTGTGTGGTGATTTGTGCATTGCTTTGATTACTACTGTTGATATTGGCATTGATATATTGCATAATATTTGGAAAAGAAAAGTAAAAAGTGGTCTTATACTGTTCACCCCCCTCTTATTATAATCTTGTGTTCTTTAAGTACTTGTGGTGGTCATTTTAGTGGAATGACCATTTCAAAGTGTATTATATACCTGGGTTATTATTGGCCCACAGTGGAATGATATTGTTGCACATACGTCAAACATTATAAGCAATGTCAAGAACATGCTAATGTAACTCATGTACCATCACAAGAATTATAGCCTATTCAAAGCCTTTGGTCCTTTTCACAATGGGATCTAGATTTAATTTTTAAAATTTTACCTTCTTCCTCGAGACAACATACATTCATCACAACAACCACTGAATACTTCACAAAGTGGGTGAAGGTAATTCCTCTAACCAATGTGATAGGACCTAGAATTGTGGAGTTTATATTTCATAATATTATTTGTTATTTTAGTATCCCCTCAAAAATCATATCTGACAATGGTAAGTCTTTCAAGAACAAGGATTTTTGAGCACTTTGCTAGAAATATAATATCCAACACAGTTTCTTGACTCCTTATTACCCATAAAAAAATGGACAAGTTGAGGCTACCAATAAGACCTTAATTGCTATTCTCAAGAAACTTGTTAAATAAAATTATAGAGATTGGCATACACAAAATCCTCTGGCATTATGGGCTTATCGAACAAGCATCCACATGCCTACTAGGGCAACACCAATTTTATTGGTCTATGAAGTTGAATCAATCATGCCTCTTGAGCTTGATATCCCTGATGAGCCCTGAAAATGCTCATTTTTTGTACAAAATTTCCATATATTACGGTATTTATTTTAATAGAAATATATGTTTTTATGCAAATTCTATATGTATTTAACATTAGATTACATATATTGTCTAATATTTGTTTTTGAGTGATTATGTGTAAATGCAGTGGATTTTACGATATTTTGGTATGTTTACGTCGAGGTCCCACTTGGACCTAGCACTTCCAATTTATGATGAAAAAATTGAAGGTAAAAATATCTGCAATGAAACAATGATGAAGCATTAAGTCAAGCACTTGACTCCCGTTTAGGCGCTCGAATCCCGTTCGACACTTAATTTTTAGGTACCCGATTCCCATTTGGCACTTGACTATTGAGCGCTTAATTCCTATTAGGCACCCAACTCTCGTTTTGGCACCTACTTCCTGAATTCTATAGATAAGGCACCTGATTCCCATTGATGCATAATTACAATGCGATATCTTATTGTCGATAGAACAAAAAGGCAACTTTAGCAATGAATGTAGACATAATTTTAGTTATGGATGCAGACCAAGGACAACGTAAATGACCATATGTTATCTATTTTTAGCAATCACATAAAACTTATTGTAATCAGGTAAAGCAAAATATCATACGTATTCTATTCTGATATAGAATACAGTGAATAAATTCTAACTTAATGTTTTGCTTTAATCTCCTTTATTCCTATGTATTGATGTAAAAAATAAATAAAAATTTGATTTTCTTTCAAAATGTAATAGGGCATGGTCGCATATCTTATAAATTTGCAGGCCACCCCTGAAAAACAGATCCTAGATTTTATCTGTAAATTCTTGTTGCACATTTCAATAAAATACATTTGAGTTTTTCTAATCAGATTCAACTAGCATCTAATGTATAACTTAATGTGGGTGAAATCTGCTAAAAGCATGGGCCCACTCTCAATAGTATTCCTCCCTTATTTTCCCTGTTTTCTATCATTTTAGTTTATTTTCCTATTTTCTATAGTTTAATTTAAAGTTGTAATTTCCTCTGTTTCTTGTCAATTTCTAGCAAGTGTGCATTTTTTATTTTAAAGCATTTTAGTTATTTCTTTGATAGTGAAAATTAAGTGGTTTGGAAGATGAAAAAGAACTCCAACAAAACAACAACACCCCCACAAACCATAGGATCTAAGGGACTCATCTGATTAAAGGGAAATTATAGGCATATATTTTGCAGGGTTACTCACACGTTTATGAGCTATACCAGGTTGAAAAATTAAATGGAGGTAATGATTTGAACCATAGAAAACTAACCAATATTTTTCCCAACATTTTGGCACCATTGTCGGGGAGTAGCCAACTATAATTTCCTATTATGAAGAAAGTATGTTAGAAATAGTTTAGGTTACTTTCTATAGAACCTCCATTAAGTTTTGTATGAGTCTACCTAGAATTAGAGGATCGGATGGTCGTTTCATCAAGAACACAAATGTAGTTTCTCCAAAAACCTTTGTTCTAGTTGTGCCAAATCCTAAGACTAAAACCTCTCCACCACCATATCCACCTGTGCATTGGAGTCAACATCCATTGTTTGCACAGGATCCTTCTGGAATAGTCTAGCAAAACCTTAGGGAAGGATCTAATATAGAAAGAGTTCAGTTTGAGGAATATTTACTTAACCTTAAATATTGGTAAGTAGTTGAGGAAGGGACTATTTCAACCACTAATTTAGTAATCCTTCTAAAGGATAAGAGAAATGACATTAAAGCCTTGAAAGCTACCCTAAATGTAACAAGTGTAGAAACCTTGATAGGAGACAAGATGACAAAAATAGGAGAAGAAGCATCAACTAGTTTTAACTTCCCTATAGAAGAGGTAAGAGGAGAACATAGGATGAAACATATCTCCCCTACCCACCTTCCAATATTTAGAGGACTTCCAATAGAATATCTTGACCTGTTCCTTTTCAAATTTTATGTTCTATGCAAGTCGGTAGACTATACAACCAATGCTTAGAAACTAAAGTTATTTTCCTCCACTCTTGATGATTTAGCTTTGCACTAGTTCATTAGTTTGGGGAATAAACAGATAACTACTTGGGAAGACATGAAAAAACTTTTCCTAGATTAGTATTAGGACTTTGGCAGAGCAAGGAATTCTAGGGAAGAAGTCTTGGATATGACACAAAAGGAAGGAGATAGGTTTAGCTTTAATTTTCAAAGATATCCCCATGCAAGACTAGGAGACAAGTCCTTAAGAATTATCTTCTTAAAAGGGCTTACAAATGAATCTCTGGAAACCATAAACATAATTTTTAGTGGGGAAATTTATCAACACCAAATGTCAAAAATTTGATAGTTATGTCAAAACTTTTCAAGAAGAAATGGTAAGTTAATCCCCATAAATATTAAACAATCAACCACTATAACTAAAACAAAAATAGGGAATGTTCTTGAAGACCTTAAAAGTGAGATGTTATCATATTTGGAACTCCAAATGGAAACACTCCTAGTTCAAAAAAATAAGTAGGAAAATGAGGCAACATTAGCCTATTTCTATCCTAAATACAGGGGAAAGCACCCCAAAAATAAATATCTTGAGAACAAAGTTAGAGTGTGCGTTGTGTATCAAAAAAGTAATAAAACTAAGTTGTGTTTGCAATTATAAAAATATAGAGAGGAACCTCAAGTAATAGAAGCATACTTCATGGGTAATAGGACAAACTGGCAACAGTATCCTATGGGAAACAACATGCCAGCAGGAATGCCATCCTATAGGGGCAACAATTATCAGAACCAAGGTCAATTTCGGCCACCCAAAATGGGTTGGTGGGGACAACAACCTTGGAATCAATTTCTACAAGGAGAAAATCCTTATAATCCCTACCCATGGATGCCATACCAGTAGCCTGGATAGCAGTGGAGAAATAAAAATACGTGGAGCCAAGCTCCACAACATCTTACACCAACCCCACTACAACCAAGTCTTCCATCTTTCCCTACTTTGAGACCTACTCAACTTCCAGTACAACCTAATTTTAATCCAAACAACATACCAGATGGAGAATGAGATGTACCCCATTTATAATATCAAAGTAGATTGCAATCTAATACAATTAAGGTCAGGTAAACAAGTAGGTATAGGAGAGTCTCTTCTAGTAGAAGAGGAGGAAAGCACAGAGTTAGAAAAAGAGGAATCACCTCTTATAGAAGAAGTAGAAGAGGAATCACCTCTTATAGAATCAAAAACTATAAATAATATATAAGGGGTTCCACATTTTCCAAAAAGGTTGTAGGAACCCAAGAAACCAATACAACCAAAATTTGATATTATTTCTAGTTTGAAGAACCTAACAATTACAATACCTCTCTTTCATGCCATCAAAGACATTCCTATTTACAACAAAGCCATAAGAGAGATGTTTCTAAGAAAACCATGAAGAAAACCAACATAGGCAATTAATTTGGTAGGACAACTAGCTGATATTATGCTAGAAAAAACCTACAACCAAAATATTTAGATCCAAGAAGCCCTATTTTAACTTTAAATTTTTAAAACCCTTTCCAAGGAGAACCCTCATGTCCTCCTCCAAATTTTTAATTAGTAGGAGGTAAATATCACAATACTCAACAAATAGAAGTTGCACCTGAGAGAGTATTAAACATAAATGATGGATTGACATCTAACAACAGACCAAACTACGAAAAGCATTAGTTAAACATCAAGATGCATTTTCTTGGGAGTATTTAGACATGAGAGGAATAGCTCATATAACCTGTACTCATCGAATATATCTAGAAGATGAAATAAAACTGGTAAGACAACCACAATGAAGAATGAATTCAACTATGAAGGAAGTTGTCAAACCTGAATTGCAAAAACTCCTCACAGTTGGATTCATCTACCCAATATTAGATAGTGAGTGGGTATCACCTTTGGTGGTGGTGCCCAAGAAGAATGGCACGTGGATAATCTATGTTGGTTATAGGTTGCTAAATAAAGCAACCAAGAAATACCACTTCCCCCTACCCTTTATAGATCAGGTAATTAAAACCTTATCAGGTAAGAAGTACTTTTATTTCTTGGATGGGTTCAGTGGATATAAATAGATTTAGATAGGGGAAGGGGATAAAGACAAGACCACATTCACTTGCCCATGGGGAATATTTGCTTACCGAGTTTTGTCCTTTGGTTTGTGCAATCCACCTACTATATTCCAGAGGGCAATTTTGAGTATCTTATCTAATATGACTGGAGAAACTGTGGAGGTGTATATGGATGATTTCACCATTTATGGTGAAACCTTTGAAGAAGCCACAAAAAAATTGGAGAAAACACTTCAGTGGTGTGAGGAAACTAATTTGTCCCTGAGTAATGAGAAATGTTATATGCTATTGCATGAGGGGATAGTTCTAGGACATCATATCTATGTAGATGGGATCAAGGTAGATAGGAAAAATATAGAATTTATCCAAAACCTGCCTACATCCAAAACTCTTAAGGATATTCATAGCTTCCTTGGATCAACTGGTTACTATAAGATGTTTATAGAATATTTTGGCAAAACTGCTAAACCCTTAAGCACATTGTTATCAAAGGATATAGAGTTTATCTGGAAATAAAACTATGAACAAACATTTAACACTTTGAAGAAAAAACTAATAACTACTCCAGTGCTCAAAGGTCCAAATTGGACCATACCCTTTCACATATATGTTGATGCATCTAACAATGCAATAGGGTTAGTACTAGGACAAAATGATGGTGATGATTTTTATGCCATCTACTATGTCAATAAACATCTCATAGGTGTTGAATTCAATTATACTTTCATAGAAAATAAATTTCTTGCAATTATACATGCTCGTAACAAATTCTACCATTATATTATAGGATATCAGGTTTTTGTACACATTGATCACTTAGGTATCAGATACCTGACAAACAAACCTACAATAAGTGGTAGTATTATCATATGGTTGTTACTTCTATAGGAGTTTGATGTGAAAATCATGGACAAACCAGGAAAGAACAATGTGGTTGCTAATTTTCTATCTAGATTGACACCTCCAGATCATGCAACTATAGATGACAAATTTTTAAATGAGCATGTGTTTACTCTAAATGAACAGATACCATGGTACCCAGATATGGCTAAATGTTTAGCCATTGGTAAAGTATCCCCTGCAATTTCACCACATGAGAAGCAAACTTTAATTGATAAAAGTGTAGACTTCTCATGGATTGATGAGTGCCTATTTAAAACAGGGCCTGATCAGATCATGAGAAGATGTGTTACTGATAATGATATTGTAGAAATACTATAGGTTTACCATAATGAACCTTGTAGTGGCCATTTTGTAGGAAAAAGAACTGCATTCAAAGTATTGCAGATTGGTTATTACTGGCCTTCACTGTTCAAGGATGTAGCCAATTATGTGAGCTAATGTGATTAATGTTAGAGGATGGGAAAACCTACTCTCAAAGATAAAATACCACTCCAACCACATGTGCACATATAGCCATTTGATAAATGGGGGATGGACTTTGTAGGACCTATTAATCCACAATTAGCAGGTAAGAGGTATATCTTAGTTTACACTGACTTTGTGACTAAATGGATTGAAGTGCAGGCATTGCATAATTCTAAAGAGAAGACTATAGTATACTTCCTATATTTATCTATTTTTACTAGATTCGGGGTTCCAATGGAGATCACAACTAATAAAGGGTCTCAATTTACTTCAAAGATGATTCAGTAGCTTATGCAGTAATATAAAATTAGGCATAACAAAACCACTCCTTACCATCCATAGGCAAATGGGAAAGTAGAGGTAACCAAACATGAGCTTGAGAATATTCTTACAAATATGGTACAATAACATAGGAAGTATTGGGCCATAATATTACCAGAAGTAGTGTGGGCTTACATAACCACCTGGAAGACTACTATTGGTTTTACACCATTCCATATAGTAAATGGGAAAAATGCTATGATGCCCATAGAATTTGAGATTAAAACTGTGATAACTATAGTAGAGTTAGATATGAATCTAGATGAGGCATCAAAGAAATGGATTTAGTAGCTCAACCAGTTGAATGAATACCACCTTGATGCTCTGCAATGGATAGAGGTCATCCAAAAATAGAGGGCCAAGTGGCATGATCGTCACACTAGGCCAAAGTAGTTAAAAGTGGGAGAGTGGGTATTATTGTATGACTCTCAGTTCTAGGAAATAAAAAGTAAACTCATGCAACATTGGATGGAGCCATAAGAAGTGATTAAAGTCATCAACAATGGAGTTGTTAGGATTAAAACAATTGATGGTAGTAACATTATATTAATAGTCAATGGTCACCGATTGTGGCCATATAATGTGTCTAATACTTATGTGATGAAGTCCAAATTAGGCATGGGGGATATCCTAGTTAATTCTAGTTTTAAAATGAGTTACTAATATATGGACGTAGTCCACATGGTCCAAAAACAATTATTCTTTTAAAATTTTTGTATTTTTCTTTCTTTAGTTGTATTTCTATTTTGCATGAATGATGCCCTGAGTGCAACTATTAGGCATAGGTCTAACAAGCACAAGATCCATGAACCTACATAATCCTAGATTTCTAGGAGATTAAATTCTAGTAGAACTAGCTTACCCCCACTTGGATGGGTAAAACCATATCTGAATGAGTGTTTGGGTGTTTTTTTTTTGTCTTTATGAAGAAAAATACCCAAATGCTAGTTTAGGTAGCGGATGCTAATTTTATCCTTGTTCTTCAAAACCAAAATGCTAAAGGCTTGATCAAATAAAAGTGTACACTAGTGGACATATCAGTAGACATTAAAATAAAGGAGGAGCACCTACTTTCCATTTTATGATGAGAAAGGCACTTGATTTATGG
This sequence comes from Wollemia nobilis, assembly GCA_028583015.1. Classification (NCBI taxonomy): domain Eukaryota; kingdom Viridiplantae; phylum Streptophyta; class Pinopsida; order Araucariales; family Araucariaceae; genus Wollemia; species Wollemia nobilis. Next base: position 7,103,379 of record JAQPPZ010017259.1, on the reverse strand, counting down.
TTTTTAGAGAAAATGGCACCCGATTCCTATTTTACAAAAGAAGGCACCTAATTCCTATATTTTGAGAAAATGGTGCCTGATTTTGGTTTGTATGGTAAAAGGCACCTAACTCCTAGTATGACAAGGAAAAGGTACCTGCATCCCATTTTCTGGCAGACCAACACCTGATCCCTATTTTTCCAAGGTAATGGTGGTCGACTTCCATTTTTCAAGAAAGTGACACCTAATTTCTTGGACATATTCTAAAAAAAAAGGATTTTGTATAAATTTTGATTTAAGTACAACACCTGATTTCTAGAAAAATGTGCCTACTTTCTATATTAAGCATGATGCCCGATTTCTAATGCACTTGCTTTCTATTTTCCAAGAACCTACATGCCTTGATTTGAAAGAAGGTGCCTGATTTCCACACAAAAAAATATGCCTGCTTTATATTTTCATAGGTGTTTGTGCCTTGTATAAATAATATTTAGCATTATAAAGTAGCCCAAGCCATGCCAGCATCTCATCCATGTGCATCAGACAAAATTCAACAGATAAAATTATTTTAATTTTTTCGTTGAATATTTGTGCACATTCCAAAGTCATCAATAAATAATTTTTAAGGAGGGGACATTTGTCATCCTGAGAAGACATGTTTTTCTAACCTCTTATTGAAAATGTGTAGGAATTCTCAAAGGTATCAAATGGCAGCAACTAAAAACTAGCTAAAACAAAGAGAAATTCACTGCATAGGAAATATGCCCATCATTATTTGTTCTAGAATGCCTAGTCATCATCAAGTAGCCAATACCAGTGCACCACGATTGTCTGTACATTATACATGCATGAAATATAATACGTGTACGTACTTAATTTTTTGTTATATATATATATATTGTTTTTATAGGCATATGTTTCTATAAAATAGTTCTAGGACAATCCCCATTGAATTACCAACCACCCATTTCTCTCCACTTGGTATTTTTTTTACGTGTCATTGCTTTGATTGGGGAAAACACTCATGGTCATCATCTACACAAAATTTGACAAATACTTTAATGATATTTTTCATAGATAACCATATTATTTCTAATTACGGTAATTAGGTGCCTGTGTTCACGGATGCAGATGATTTAAACCATGCATTGGTAAAAATTTGTGCAAGAAAATAATAGAGTTGCAGGTGATAAAAACTAGAGTGTGAGGAATTGCTATAAGAAAACCTTAGAGCCGAGAGAAATCTAAAATTTTCAATGGGGAAAATCGACCAACTTATTAAAAAAGAGTGAGCCTATAGATTGTTCAGGCATTAGTGAGTATGTACAGATGCAATTTGACACTATAGGGTGGTTGTAATACTACCATCTGGTTAGCCAAAACTAGGATTTAGAGGTGGCTAATGAATTTGTGACATCCATGAGGGACGAAGTTGTTTGCATGTAAGGACTAGAAATTCTAGTCATCGAAGAATACATTTTCATGGTAATAGGCCTTCCCCAAATATGGGAACGTACATATAAGGAGGAAAACCCCACAATCTATGTGCAAATATTCTTTGGGTACCCAACACAGTACCTAACGCATGCTGGTTTACCCAAGTAGCACATCCTTGAGCTCTGGAGGTCAGTCTTCGAGTAGATTGCCTAGTTCTTCACTTGTATGGGTAGGCTTTCCAAACTAAACTCTAACCATTTTTGTTTCCTCAACCATATACTACATGGGGACAAGATCAATATCCCCCATTATCTTGCATGTGCACTCAAGGATGAGGCTAGATGGTACCAGGTAGGCACAACGTCTACCCTAGCTCACCATGGCCTAATTTTGGCCTTGGTTTGATATACCAAGTCACATAGAAATGTGATGATTGAGGAAGCTAAGGGAAATAATACAATTCTGAGGGTAGATGACGAAGTGGAGGTGCTAAAATAGACTGATCGACTAGTTGATAAGGCAACAAAGCAAGCAGAGATGGTGCCTGCATCTCTGCCTAAGGAAAATACATGAGAAGAAGGACAAGCCTCATCCCCTATTTTTCTCCAATCTAATGAGGAATCAGGACATGCTTCATTCCCTAATGGCCCTCAATTTTATTATTAGGTAGGGCATGGTCTACCAAGCCCTAATTTCATGTTATTTTCTACCAAAACTAGAAGCAGAAGGACGAAGACGTCTATGGTGGTTTCTAGCTCATCAGATGATGATGCGATAATTGATGAGCTAAACAAGGATGAGTTCATGGCCCACATATTGTAGAATTTGTATAAGGGTCATACTTCTCAGCAGAAAATGCAGATATAGGATCTACAATAGTAGCTACAAATATTGAAAGAATAGGTCTACACTTGGGAGGCCAAATACAAGGAAGAGCAGGCTCTTTTTCAAGAGTCTCATGTTGGCAATTTTGGGTACTTTGGGTACATTGCCTTTGCTCAAGTGTATAAGTTGTCATTGATGTCAAGAAGCTCTTGAAGGAATTTGATTTGATGTCAAATAATTTGTTTTGATGAAGGTTACGGCATGACAGTTTCAAAGGTCTTTTGTAAACCCCAAGTTGGCAGGTTTAAATATTACAGGTGGATGCATTAGTTTAATGCATTTGGGTCTAGGATGAAGTATTTATTTAAATAATTAAAAACCTTGTTAAGGTTCCCTTTAATTATTTTTAAATAAATATTAAATTATTGTTTGCAATGGGTTCTCCTAACCCATGGCACAAATGTTTTATGATTGTGGGTGCTAGCCAAGACCTTCGTCGACATGTTAAACTCCTCGCCGACGTCAAGAGCTTATGGTAAAAATGCATATAAATCTCCCTTGATGAAAATCAAGAATTATCCCATCCGCATTTTGAAAAGAGTTGCTCACTGTGAATTCGTGATCTACTGTTCGACTATGTCTTCACCGTTTTCGTGAATCTACTGTTCATTTTTTTGTACTTGTCGTTTGTCATAAATCTTCCGTAAGGTTTTTGTCTTCGTGTCAAAAGAAAGGGAGGCACTATTGTTTTATTTAATCCGTGGCACAGAAGGAACAAGGCTAACAGCATGAGGTTCAAACCTCACTGGGCGCCTTTGGTGCACCAGTAGCGGATAGGCTGTTGGCACGCTACTCGAACGGGAGGTTCCGCATTCAAATAACGCGAAAGGGTTTTTCATCGTGAAGTGGACGCAGCGGGTGGTGTTAGAATTTGTGCGCAATTTCTCCATAGCACGATTTTTTATGTTGGCCAAGGTATTTTCGAAATTAATTTTTGCTAAGTGTATTTTGCGGATGGAGGAAGTTTATTAGAAAGAAAAACAGCTTAGGAGTTATAAGGAGTTTAAAGCTTGTTTTATTTTGATAAAATATTCTTTTGAAGGTGTTGTTTGAAATATCTTATTGCATTCTTATGAGAGATAAATTTTATTTTTGATAAGACTATAAGGGAGAAATAAGGTGTATAAGGGATAATTTTTTCTTGTAATGTTGAGAGTGCTTTTGGTTGATTATGGAAATGAAAGCATGATGTTTTAAGGTTAAAATTGCTTCTTGTGTGAAGTTGTGAAACCTTAAGTGGGCAGCTTTGAGATTGAAATTTGCTTTCATTAAATTGGTAATAATCAAGCTATTCTTTACTTGGTTAAAGTGTTGGGCTTACTCCTTTGTTGATGATTTGAAAATTTGTTTTGTGCTATTGTGATTTGAGTTGGTGGATGCTTTTTGTTCAAACAATATTGGAGAGAAAAGGAGTTCTACTTGTTTCCTTTTCTAATCTTGATTGTGAAATGCTTCAAGGTTGTGTTTTGAGATGAATTGTGTTGATTGAACCTTGTTTGATGAGCATTGTTGTTGAAGTCCTAATTGATGGTGAAAAGAACATGAGTATCATTGTTATGTGATTATTTGCATAGTTGGCAATTGTTGGGGTTTCATGTTCTTGAAAGAAAGCATTCTATCCTATCCATTTTAGATATTGAGTTGAGTTTTCATATTTGAGATTGAGTTTGAGCTAAGTTGATTTGAGTTGAGTTTTGAGATTGGGAGTTGAGTATAGAACATATTGAGTCTCTAACAATTCTCTTTATGCTTCTATGATTTTGACAAATCACATTGGGTCTCTAACAATTCACCTTGTGATTTCCTACTAAGAAAGTTTTTTTCTTAGTGAGCTTGCTGAATTTTTGGATAGGTATCGGTGGGGACTTGTGAGTAGTCTTGGACAGGTTCCGGTGGGGACTTGTGAGCAGTTTTGGATAGGTTCCGATGGGGACTTGTGAGCAGATTTGGAGAGGTCCTAGTAGAGGACTTGTGAGTTGAGTTTGATAATTCTATTAGAGAACTTGAGGACAGAGGTGCACTGGTTCTTTGAGAAGAACCTGAGGACATATTTGGAAAGTCTTTGAGAAGGCTTGTGTGTAGAGGATTGATTTGTTCAAGCGTTGGACAGATCTAACAGACAGAGGAAGACTTGTACTAGACCGACTGACTATGTTTGGTATAGGTTGCTGAGCTACTGTGGACGTGATCATAGAAGGTAGAGGTCTCTTAGGCTAAGCATTGAGGACAGGAGGTCTTCGTTGGAAAGGAGTTCCACGTGCTGGCAAGAGGTAGAGGTAGTTGATATTTTGAGGGATCATTTCTAGAGTAGAGGGGAAGGTATCTCCTTTGAGCAGAGGCTCATAAATTTTGATTGGGGGAAGGTATCTCCTTTGGGCCGAGGCTCATAAATATTGTAATTGGGAAGGATTCCCAAAGAACTTTGAGATAACTTTTAGATAAAATTTTTGTGGACGTAGCCTAGCCATTTTGGGTGAACCACGTTAAAATTGGTGTCACTTTGTGGATGATATTGTGCATTGCTTTGATATTGCTTTGGGTATATTGCTTTACTTTTTGAAGTATAAAGGAAAAAGTAAAAAGAGGTCTTATACTGTTCACCCCCCCTCTCAGTATAAGCTTGTGTTCTTCAATTGGTATCAGATCCGGTGCCTTCAAAAAGTTTAACAGCTTGAAGGAAAATCTAGTAAAGAACACAATGGATCATTCAAGTGGGAATGCAACACCTATTCTTGATGGGTTAGATTTTGGTCTTTGGAGTGCAAGGATGAAGGTTCATCTAATGGCACTTGGGAATGAGGTTTGGGAAGTGATTGAAGGTGAGTACACTATTCCTGAACATGGTCCTAATACTAAAGAAGAAATGCTCCTACATCACAACAATTCAAAAGCAATGAATGCAATCCTAAAAGGCTTACAGAAAGCAGATATCACCAAAGTGATTCACTGCAAGACAGCTAGTGAAATGTGGAAACAGATTGAAGGTGGTTCATACAGGTGATACAAATGTCAGAAAGGCCAAGTTGAGACACTTCAAAGGTTTGTTTGAACAACTCAAGATGAATGATGATGAAAATATTAGTGACTACATGCTTTGTATGGATGAGGTTGTTAACTCCATGAAAGAATTAGGTCTTAATATTGCTGAAAATGATGTTTGTGATAAGATTTTAAGATCTCTTCCTAATAGATTTAATGAAAATATTTCCGCTATTGAGGAAGCTAAAGATTTGGATAAGTTGAAAAAGGATGAGCTCCATAGTATACTTGCAGCATTTGAGTTGAGAACTCAAGTGAAGGTTGATGTCAAGAAAGAGGTAGCTTTCAAGGCTACCAAGAAATCCAAGGGTAAATAGCTTCAAGATAGTGATGAGTCTTCTAGTAATGAAGAGGCATATTACAGCAAGAAATGCAAGTTCTCTAGAAAGCACAAAAGTATGAAAAATATAAGATGTTTCAATTGTGGAAAGTTTGGTCATTATGCTACTGACTGTACTGTTCCCAATAATGAAAGTGATGAAGATAAACAGGATTCTAAGAGCAAGGATTCCGAAAAGCACAAGCATCACAGGAAGAACAAAGATGAGCACAACAATCAAGGAAAGAGGTATTCTCACAAGCACAAGAAGAGTTTCTACCTAGACAAAGCAAGTAAGTGTTCTAGTAGTGATAGTGAAAGTTCTTCAAGTGATAATGAAAATGAGATGTTGTTCATATCAAAAAAGAGGAAGAACCGAAACATAGATTCATTATCATGAAATGTCTTAGATGTGGAAATTTTGGTCACCTTGAGGATGATTGCACAAATAATGATTTGGTTTCTAGTATGTATGAGGATGCTTCAGAAAACTATAAGGAAGATGCATGTATGGTTTTTGAAAAGGGTAGCACCTCTAGTGATAAGAAATCTGAAAAAGGCTTTGATGATTCAAAAAGCAAACAAATAGAGAAAGATATAGAGGAAGGTGAAGTAGATCTTGAAGGTGAACTTATTAGTGCTCTTAGTGCTTTGAAAAAGGAAAGAAATAAGAATGCTAGACTCAAGGATAAGTTAGATGAATGTTGTATGGAGAGATGATCTTATAGAAAGTCTTGACTTCTCTATAGCTAAGACACAAGAACTCAAGGATGAGTTAGAGTCTAAGGTTCTTGAGTATAGTGAGTTAGAACAGAAAATGGCTTCTTTGAAAGAGGAAACTAAAGAGTACAAGGATAAGCTTTACAGGTTTCAAGATAGCTCCAAAAAGGTTAAGTCACTCATCAAAGGTCAAATAAAGACAACAGATAAAACATGCCTTGGTTTTGTTAAGCCACACAAGGAACAAGTTGGAGAGTCTAGTAAGAGACTCCAAAAGGAAGAGAGTTATTATGAGAAAAGTATTTCAGAAAAGGATTCCTTGAGTGATAGATGAACAGAAATAGAAAATAGAATTCAAAATGAGAAGAAGTTTTCAGAACCTAAGAGGTCAAATAAAGGAAAGTTTCAAGGCAGATGTTTTGCTTGTCACAGGTTTGGTCACATGGCTTCACTTTGCATGGCTCAAGTGAAGAAGGTAAATGACAATCTCAGAAGTGTTAGTTTCTTTCAAGGGTATTGCTACTCTTGTCAAAAGTTTGGGCACAAGGCAGTTTATTGCAAGGCAAATAACAGGTTTGGTCAGAACAGGTTTAGTTAGAACTGGTGGATTCAAAGATCAGGTTTACCTCAGAGAAACAACATCGTCAAGTGTTTCAAGTGCAACAATGAAGGTCACATAATCAGATAGTGTAGAGCTGAAATTCTAGAATACAAGAACAGGAACAATGGCATGATCAGGTCCAAGGATCAAGGCATGGACAAGAACAGGGATGAGAACAAGAACAAGAACAATGATAAGGATAGGAATATTGACAAAGAGTTCAAGAGAAGGCTCGGCAAGGAAGTTATAGATGCTGATGATGATCAATGCCTAATGGGAGTTTTACTCCCACCCTAGAATTAATCACCTCATCAAGAGGTGGGGGAGGGACTAAGCTAAGAGGCTCATTCTCAGTCCTGAGCCCCAAAGATGACCCTTTGCCATTGATGATAAAGGGGGAGAGATATGAGTAAGGGGGAGAGCTTCAAAGTGAAGAGGAGAGCTTCAAGTCAGGGGGAGCAAAACTTCAAAGGAATATTCTCAGTTGTGGGCATAGTTGGTCAGTTGTTAGCACAGTTGGTTTTAGTTTTGGCTCTTGAGAAGTGTTTTTAGTAAAGGTTTGCCATCAATGACAAAGGGGGAGATTGTTGGCAATTTTGGGTACTTTGGGTACATTGCATTTGCTCAAGTGTATAAGTTGTCATTGATGTCAAGAAGCTCTTGAAGGAATTTGATTTGATGTCAAATAATTTGTTTTTATGAAGGTTACGACATGACATTTTCAAAGGTCTTTTGTAAACCCCAAGTTGGCAGGTTTAAATATTACAGGTGGATGCATTAGTTTAATGCATTTGGGTCCAGGAGGAAGTATTTATTTAAATAATTAAAAACCTTGTTAAGGTTCCCTTTAATTATTTTTAAATAAATATTAAATTATTGTTTGCAATGGGTTCTCCTAACCCATGGCGCAAATGTTTTATTGTTGTGGGTGCTAGACAAGACCTCTGCCGACGTGTTAAACTCCTCGTTGAAGTCAAGAGCTTATGGTAAAAATGCATATAAATCTCCATCGATGAAAATCAAGAATTATCCCATCCGCATTTTGAAAAGAGTTGCTCGTTGTGAATTCGTGATCTACTGTTCGACTGTGTCTTCGTTGTTTTCGTGAATTTGTTGTTCATTTTTTTGTACTCGTTGTTTGTCGTAAATCCACCGTAAGGTTTTCATCTTCGTGTTCATGTCAGAAGAAAGGGAGGCATCGTTGTTTTATTTAATCCCTGGCACAGAAGGAACAAGGCTAACAACGTGAGGTTTAAACCTCACCGGGCACCTTTGGCGCACCGATAGCGGCTAGGCTATTGGTGCGCTACCCGAACAGGAGGTTTCGCATTCGAATAACACGAAAGGGTTTTTCATCATGAAGTGGATGCAGCGGGTGGTGTTAGAATTTGTGCACAATTTCTCCATAGCACGATTTTTTATGTTGGCCAAGGTATTTTCGAAATTAATTTTTGCTAAGTGTATTTTGCGGATGGAGGAAGTTTATTAGAGGGAAAAACAGCTTAGGAGTTATAAGGAGTTTAAAGCTTGTTTTATTTTGATAAAAGATTCTTTTGAAGGTGTTGTTTAAAATATCTTATTGCATTCTTATGAGAGATAAATTTTATTTTTGATAAGACTATAAGGGAGAAATAAGGTGTATAAGGGATAATTTTTTCTTGTAATGTTGAGAGTGCTTTTGGTTGATTATGGAAATGAAAGCATGATGTTTTAAGGTTAAAATTTCTTCTTGTGTGAAGTTGTGAAACCTTAAGTGGGCAGCTTTGAGATTGACATTTGCTTTCATTAAATTGGTAATAATCAAGCTATTCTTTACTTGGTTAAAGTGTTGGGCTTACTCCTTTGTTGATGATTTGAAAAGTTGTTTTGTGCTATTGTGATTTGAGTTGGTGGATGCTTTTTGTTCAAACAATATTGGAGAGAAAAGAAGTTCTACTTGTTTCCTTTTCTAATGTTGATTGTGAAATGCTTCAAGGTTGTGTTTTGAGCTGAATTGTGTTGATTGAACCTTGTTTGATGAGCATTGTTGTTGAAGCCCTAATTGATGGTGAAAAGAACATGAGTATAATTGTTATGTGATTCTTTGCATAGTTGGCAATTGTTGGGGTTTCATGTTCTTGAAAGAAAGCATTCTATCCTATCCATTTCAGATATTGAGTTGAGTTTTCAGATTTGAGATTGAGTTTGAGCTAAGTTGATTTGAGTTGAGTTTTGAGATTGGGAGTTGAGTATAGAACATATTGAGTCTCTAACAATTCTCTTTATGCTTCTATGAGTTTGACAAATCACATTGGGTCTCTAACAATTCACCTTGTGATTTCCTACTAAGAAAGTTTTTTTTCTTAGTGAGCTTGCTGAGTTTTTGGACAGGTTTCGATGGGGACTTGTGAGCAGCCTTGGACAGGTTTCGATGGGGACTTGTGAGTAGTTTTGGACAAGTTTTGATGGGGACTTGTGAGCAGATTTGGATAGGTCCTAGCAGAGGACTTGTGAGCTGAGTTTGATAGTTCTATCAGAGAACTTGAGGACAGAGGTGCACTGGTTCTTTGAGAAGAACCTGAGGATAGATTTGGCAAGTCTTTGAGAAGGCTGGTGTGTGGAGGATTGATTTTTTCAAGCGTTGGATAGATCTGACAAATAGAGGAAGACTTGTACTAGATTGACTGACTTTGTTTGGTACAGGTTGCTGAGCTGCTGTGGACATGATCATAGAAGGCAGAGGTCTCTTAGGCTAAGCATTGAGGATAGGAGGTCTTTTATGGAAAGGAGTTCATAAATATCTTGGGAATCCTTTACCTATTACAATGTTTATGGATATCTTGTGAAAAGGAGACACCAATCCTCTAATCTATATTGTGGATCTCTATACACATGAGAACTCTTTCTCCTTAGCTCTGATTGGTGATCTTCTAGAAGAACTACTATCCCCACTACTCTAGCTAATGGATCTCTATCCATTGAAGACACATGTCCTAACTACATTGGCTAATAAATCTCTATCCCCTAAATACAATTTTCCTCTATACTCTATCACCTTAAAAGCTCTATATCAAATCTACACTAAACATAGTCCTTTGGTCTAGCACAAATCTACTGAATCTCTATCTCTGGTCTAGCATAAATTTATCCTTAAATCTGCATCAAACTCTATCCTCAAATTTGTACTAAATACAATCCTTTGGTCTAGCACAAATCTCTCCTCAATATCTATCCTATAATCAAAACTAAACACAGACCTTCGTTTTAACACAAATCTATCCTCAATATCTGTCCTCAAGCCTTAACACAAAGCTTGACTCAATCACAAATCAACCCTGCTAGATCTACCCCAAATATTAACTCAAGGTTTTAACAAATCAATCAATCAACTCTACTCTCAAGTCTTCTCAAAGACTTGTCTCAAATTTGCCTTGTAAGCTTCCACAAAAGTTCACACTAATCTGTCCACAAGTTCTTCTCAAGAACTTTTCCAATATGCTCTCAATATTTTTCCTCAACACTATATTGAAGATTCCATAGAAGCTCACATAAATCTATCCATAAATCTTCTCTAATACTTACCTCAAATCTGCTCAACAAGTCCTCACTAGAACTTGTCCAAATTTTCTCAATAAGTCCTCACTATAACTTGTCCAAATCTGCTCAATAATTCCTCACTAGAACTTATCCAAATCTACTCTCAATCTCTATTCTCAAACTGTATTGTAATCTTCCACAAAAAGCTCACATAAATCTATCCACAAGTCTTATGTAAGACTTGCCTTAAATATACTCAACAAGTCCACACTAGAACTTGTCCAATCTCATAGAAACATAAAGAGAATTGTTAGACTCAATATGCTTCACATTCACCACAATGCTCAATCACTTTCAATATTTATTTTTACCATAGAAACATACAAAGAATTGTTAGAGATTCAATATGTTTCATATTCATCAAAACTCAATCTATTTCTCAACTTAATTCAGAATATAGAACAATTTATTTCATAGAACATCAACACATCCACTTGACTAGGCTCAACCAACTCTACTCAACCAATAATCTAATAAAATAATACTTGCTCACAAACCCTAGTCCAAGCATATGAACACCCACTCAAATATTTCCAACAATGCTTATCAACCAATCTCACATAACAATGATACTCATGATCTTTGCAAACCCTAGTTCAAGTTCCTCACTCAACCAATTGCATCAACAATAATGCTAATCTCACATAAAAATGATACTCATGATCTTTGCAAACCCTAGTTCAATTTCCTCACTCAACTAATCACTTCAACAACAATGCTTATCAAACAAGGTTTCATCAACAACTCTTATTCTAGAAAAACCTTTAACAATCAACTCAACAATGCTCACCAAACAAGGTTTTATCAACAACTCTTATTCCATAAAACCTTGAAGTATTAATTCAAAACACACTCAACAATGCTTACCAAACAATCCTTTTCACTCCAACTTTGCATTCACAACATTCAACAATCACTCACTAGGAATATGTGCCCATACCTTTTTGTTTGATGTAGAAGTGGCCTTAGAAAACCTGTCTCAATCACAATTTCCTTCTTTCCAATTTCAATGGTTAGATTACAAAATATCACTCTTAACACTTTCTCAAATATTCCTTAGACACAAAAATAATCAAAGCTCAAATACACCTTATTGCTCCTTCTTGGAATTAACATCCATCAAATCATACATAAAAATTAATTATTTGGATACACCTTATAATATCCAACTTAAAATAATATCCAACACCACAAAACATCAAACATTATTCCTAAAAAACCTTACTACCCTTTTCAAAAACTAAAGCAAATAACACCAAAAATATATTTTGCATCAACCTTATAAATCCCCTTAAAACCTTACAAGCCAAATAAAATATGCAAAAATTAATTTTTTAATAGCTCAACTAATTCCTCCGAAAGTTTTGGTGCTCAACTAATGCATACCTTTGTCTTCTCCCCAAAAATGTTTTTGCGTTATTCGAACCATCACATCCCCAAGCACTAAGTGCCTTAGCACTTTGGTGCCCACTGCATGGGCTATAGGTTCCCACGTGAAGGAAGGAATTCTTCCTTCCTCTTGGTTCCTTCAATTACCATCAATGCCTTTAAAAATAAAAGGCCACACCCACGGATTCGAACCTCTGCCACAGCATATTGCCTTCACCAAAGTTTCCAGCTATGCTATCAGTGCTTGGTGACCAAGGTGCTTTGAATGGTGGGTAATAAATCCTCGCCTATCGCTTAGTCCTTTCTCTTTCTCACCAAACAATTTGCACAATTCACAATAGCATGGAGATTAAAATCGAATGCATTAATGTTTTTGGCTAAGGTGGAGTCCCATTTATATATACTTTGATTAATTTGCTCCCATGTCGACGCATGAATTCTTATTAATAACCCACATTAGGGTTATTTAAAATTAACATAAATTAATTAATAATTAATTTAAATAACATAAAGTTAAGTAAATTAATTAATAAAGTAATTTCATAAAATTATATTAATTAATTTATAATTAATTTAATCTTATTTGTATAATATTATAAAGAATTATTATAATATTATTCACTTGGGCTTCTTCTTTTCACCTTGGACCTTATCTTGACCTCCTAGAATAGATTTGATCAACTAAAACTGGACTATATTTTTGCATTGATTAGAGAACCTGAAACTGTTGCTGCCCACTGAAACTACCTCTCAATGGTGTTGAAGGCTTGACATTAATGACCACTCACTCTTGACATCAATGACAACTTATCTACTCAAAATGTCTAACAATATCCCTCTTTTTCATTGATGGTAACCCAAATTATTTTTACCAAAACTTGACCAATTTCTTGTTTTGCTCCCCCTGGGGAATTGCTCCCCCTGACTCAATGTTGTCTCCTTAAACCAAATCTCTCCCCTTTACTCAAATATCGCCCCCTTTGACATCAATGGAAAACGGTCACCTTTGGGGCTCATGTCTAAGAATGAGTCTCTTAGCTTAGCCCCTCCCCCACCTCCTCTTGAGGTGGTTAATTTTGGGGTGGGAGTATATCTACTCCCAAAAAGCACTGATCTTTACCTTTGTTCTCTTTTCTTCTCATCTAATATTTCTGATTTCTTTGACTATTCCTATTCATGTTTATGTTCCTATTCCTATCCATATTCTCATTCATGTTCATGTCCATACTCCTGTTCTTGTTATTGTTCATGCTTGATTCTGGAATATCTGCTCTACACCACTTTGTTGTATGTTCATAATTATTGCACTTATAACACTTAATGTTATTATTCCTTGGAGGTGCAAATGTCTTGGGATTTCTCTTGGTGAATCCATATATGTTCCTATCATGAACCCTACAATTTATTTCCTTGTGACCAAACTGATTACATGAGTAGAAATACCCATGGAAAAGTTGCTTGTTCCTAAAGTTTCCATACTCATGTCTTTCATGTATCCTGCACTGTGAAGCCATGTGCCCAAATCTGTGACATGAGAAACATTATCCATTGAAATTTACTTTCCTTGATATCATTGGTATCTTAATATATTTTTCTTTGCATTGGTTCTTGTTCCATTTGTTTATTTGTTGTGCATTGTTCCTTTTCTTGTTGAAATTTCTATTATCCAACTCTTCCTCAAAAGTCTCACTTTCTCTTACACTATCTTCTTCTGAAGTTTATTCTTCTTTAGAACTTGACGTTGACTCTTCTTCTTGTTTCTTTTGAGTCTGTTCAAAACCAAGACCTGTCTTGATTTATGTAGGATTTTGTGCCTTGATGATCTTATCCAAATTCTTTGAGCTTATTCTAAACTTATGTAGCTTATCCTTAGACTTCTCTACTTCTTACCTTAGTAGGGCTACTTCTTGTTCTAACTTTTCACATATTAAGACCTTTGCTTCTAACTTATCCTTGAACTTCTTTGTCTTAGCCATTGACTTGTTTAGATCCTCTATAAGCTTTCCTCTCTCTTCATCACATTCTTGAAACTGAATCTCAAGTTGGTATTTTTGCTTTCTTACCTTCTTTAAAGTTTTAAGAGCATAAATAAGCTCTCCCTCAAGATCAACTCCTATTTTTTTTTATTCTTCCTCTATTTTTTTTCCTTTGAGAACATCTTCATTATTTTCTGACTTGTCTTCTATAGGATCACCTTCTTCTTATTCTAGTGCCATTAGAATATTCTATTCTGGTCCTTCAAGTGCATCCTCATATTCATCATCACTAAAATTGAAACCATTCCTTGTACAAATATCTTCAAGATATCCAAAATTACCACATCTAAAACACTTGAGAATTATTGGTGACCTTTCCTAACTTCTTCTTTTTCTTCAATCATAAATAGGACTTCATATTTATCATTGCCTGAGAAACTATTATCACTATCACTTGAGTACTTACTTGCCTTGTCTGCATCATAACTCTTATTTTGTCTTTGAAATAACTTCTTCCCTTGTCTACCTTGTCCATACTTGCATTTCTTTTGGTACCTGTATTTTTTTGATTCCTTGTTCTTATGATCCTGTTTTTCTTCATAATTGCTATTTTTGGCTTCTTGAAAATCAATTGCATAGTGACTATACTTTCCAAAATTGAAACATATAATAGATTTTGCATCTTTAAATCTTCTTGAATCCTTATTCCTTTTGCCATAATTAGCTTCTTCATCACTGGATGACTCATTGCTTGAATCTAACTTTTTGCCCTTTGTTTTCTTAGTAGATTTAAATGCTGCTTCCTTCCAGATATTAGGTTCCTCTTTTGTTATTAACTCAAAATCTATAAGAATACCAAGTAACATATATCTTGTCAAAGAACCACCATATTTTTATTCTTCTATAGCAGAATTTTTTTCACTAAATATTTTTGGAAGAGATCTTAAGACCTTATCACAAACATTCAATTATTCAACCTTAAGTCCAAGTCCTTGCATGGCATTAACAACATCATCTAACCAAAGTAGATAAGCACTAATGTTTTCCTCATATTTAATTCTTAATTCTTCAAATTGTCCTTTGAGATTTCATATCTTTGCCTTTTTGACACTTTTATCTCCTTCATATATGCTTTGCAACTTATCCCAAATTCCTTTTGCATCTTTACAATGCATAACTTTTATGAATTTTTTTCTATGCAAACCTATCAAAATTGCATTCATTTATTTTGAATTGTAATGCTATAGAAGCTTACATTCCTTATCTGTAGGTGGATCAACTAGTGGTATGTATCCATTTTCAACTGCTTTCCAAATTTCATTGCCAAGTGCCTTTAGATGAATCTTCATTCTCATACTCCAAAATATATAATCTTTTCCATCAAATACTGGTGTTGAATTATCTGAGGACCCATTCTTAGAATCCATTGTGTTCTTGAAAGCTTTTCCTTCAAGTTGTTAAAATCTTTCGAAGGAACCCACTCTGATACCAATTTAATAACACAAGCTTATACTAATAGGGGGGTGAACAATATAAGACAACTTTTTACTTTTCTTTCCCAATCAATATTATGCAATGTATAGATAACAATATCAAAAGAAGTAATAAAAATAATACACAAATCACCACACATAATAGAGACACTAATTTAATGTGGTTCACCCAATGTGGGCTACTCCATAGAGAAAATATTTCACTAAAGTTTTCTCAATCAATCTCTTGGGAATCCTTTCTCTATTAAAATGTTTATGGACCTTTTGTCCAAAGGAGATACCAATCCCCTAATCTAGTTCATGGATATCTATCCATAGGATAACTCTTTCTCCTTAGCTCAGACTGGTGATATTCTAGAAGAACTGTTGCCCCCACTACTTTGGCTAATTGATCTCTATCCACTAAAGACACCTATCCTCACTGCCCTGGCTAATGGATCTCTATCCACTGGATACTATCATCCTCTATACTCTATCACCTTCAAAGCTCTATCTCAAATATACACTAAACATAGTCCTTCGATCTAGCACAAATTTTTTCAATATCTATCTCTGGTCTAGCACAAACTTATCCTCAAATTTACACCAAACTCTATCCTCAAATCTGTACTAAACATAGTCCTTCGATCTAGCACAAATTTGTCCTCAATATCTATCCTCTGATATGCACAAAACATAGTCCTTTTATCTAGCACAAATATATCCTCAATCTCTATCCTCAAGCCTTAACACAAAGCTTGACTCAATCATAAATCAACTCTACTAGATCTACCCCAAACCTTAACTCAAGGTTTGAACAAATCAATCAATCAACTCTGCTCTTAAGTCTTCTCAAAGACTAATCTCAAATCTTCCTTGTAATCTTCCACAAAATCTCACACTAATCTATCCAAAAGTACTTCTTAAGAACTTATCCAATCTGCTCTCAATCTCTATCCTCAACATTGTATTGTAAGCTTTCACAAAAGCTCACATAAAGTTATCCATAAGTCTTCTCTAAGACTTGCATCAAATATGCTCAACAAGTCCTCACTAGAACTTGTTCAAATCTACTCAATAAGTCCTCACTAGAACTTGTCCAAATCTGCTCAATAATTCCTCACTAGAACTTGTCCAAATCTGCTCAATAAGTCCTCACTAGAACTTATCCAAATCTACTCTCAATCTCTATTCTCAAACTGTATTGTAAGCTTCCACAAAAAGCTCACATAAATCTGTCCACAAGTCTTTTGTAAGAATTACCTCAAATCTACTCAACAAGTCCACCCTAGAACTTGTCCAATCTCATAGAAACATAAAGAGAATTATTAGACTCAATATGATTCATATTTACCACAATGCTCAATGCATATGAACACTCACTCAAATGTTTCCAATAATGCTTATCAACCAATATCACATAACAATGATACTCATGATCTTTGCAAACCCTATTTCAAGTTCCTCACTCAACCAATTGCTTCAACAACAATGCTAATCTCACATAACAATGATACTCATGATCTTTGAAAACCCTAGTTCAAGTTCCTCACTCAACTAATCACTTCAACAACAATGCTTATCAAACAATATTTCATAAACAACTCTTATTCCAGAAAAACCTTTAACAATAAACTCAACAATGCTCACCAAACAAGGTTTTATCAACAACTCTTATTCCATAAAACCTTGAAGCATTAATTCAAAATACACTCAACAATGCTTACCAAACAACCCTTTTCACTCCAACTTTTCATTCACAACATTCAACAATCACTCACTAGGAAGATGTGCCCATACCTTTTTGTTTGATGTAGAAGTGGCCTTAGAAAACCTATCTCAATCACAATTTTCTTCTTTCCAATTTCAATGGTTAGATGACAAAATATCACTCTTAACACTTTCTCAAATATTCCTTAGACACAAAAATAATCAAAGCTCAAATACACCTTATTGCTCCTTCTTGGAATTAACATCCATCAAATCATACATAAAAATAATTATTTGGATACACCTTATAATCTCCAACTTAAAATAATATCCAACACCACAAAACCTCAAACAATATTCCTAAAACACCTTATTACCCTTTTCAAACACTAAAGCAAATAACACAAAAAATTTATTTTGCATCAACCTTATAACTCCCCTTAAAACCTTACAAGCCAAATAAAATATGCAAAAATTAATTTTTTAATAACTCAACTAATTCCTCCAAAAATTTTGGTGCTCAACTAATGCATACCTTTGTCTTGTCCCCAAAAGGTTTTGACGTGATTAAAATCACCGTCTCCCCAAGCGCCAAGTGCCTTAGCGCTTTGGTGCCCACCACATGGGCTATAGGCGCCCACATGAAGGAAGGAAGGCTTCCTTACTCTTGGTGCCTTCAATCGCCATCGATGCCTTTAAAAATAATAGGCCACACCCATGGATTCGAACCTCCACCTCACACTACCACAACATCTTGCCTTCGCCGAAGTTGCCAACTACGCTACCAACGCTTGGTGACCAAGGTGCCTTGAATAGTGGGTAATCAATACTCGCCTATCGCTTGGTCCTTTAAACACCAATTAACCTTTCTCTTTCTCACTAAACGATTCGCACAATTCACAATAGCATGGAGATTAAAATCGAATGCATTAATATTTTTGCTAAGGTGGAGTCCCCTTTATATATACTTTGATTAATTTGCTCCCACATCGGCACTCGAATTTGAATTCAAAATTCAAATTAATAACCCACCTTAGGGTTATTTAAAATTAACATAAATTAATATATAATTAATATTAAAATTAATTAATAATTAATTTAAATAACATAAATTTAAGTAAATTAATTTAATAAAATTATATTAATTAATTTAATCTTCCTTGTATAATATTATAAAGAATTATTATAATATTATTCACTTGGGCTTCTTCTTTTCACCTTGGACCTTATCTTGACCTCCTGGAATTGATTTGATCAACTGAAACTAGATTATATTTTTGCATTGATTGGAGAACCTAAAACTGTTGTCTCCCACTGAAACTACCACTCAATGGTGTTGAAGGCTTAACATTAATGACCACTCACTCTTGACATCAATGACAACTTATCTACTCAAAATGTTCAACATTGACTGTTACTTTCTTTCGCTACATTCTCAATATCTGATACAATCACATAGGAGCTCTCTGCTCCTCCAACATGAATCCACCTATGAGCATGGTTGTCTCTCCATACACTTCAAACTACTACTACTAATCTTCCATTGGAGCATCATCCACAACTTTGGTGCTATATACCTTTTTCTATCTACTTCGTAGTGATTACTATAGCTAACTCACTGCATGCCTGCACATTCTACTTCAGCTCTCACAACTTCCTATCAAATTCATCCCTATTGCTATTGTCATCACAATAGCTTGCTCGCACATCCATATCCCACTGGTACAACAAAAAACATGGTGATTTCAACTGTGTGGTCTTATCAACTGCTACACCATTTTAAAACTATGCTATCAAATGACATCATATATTTTAAAGATGTTCAAGCCAATCTCTCACACTTGCTTTTACTCCTCTTGTTTGTGTGCTTCATTTGCATCAATGCTTGATATACCAATGATGCTTCACCATGACCAGCGCAACAACGCAACCACCAATATACTTTTGCTAATAGTGCAGAAGCCAGCGAATTCACTTTTTTTTCACCATACCACCTTGTTGTGATTGGCCACCTATTTTATATGCAAAACCTTTCCCTTTTGCTTAGCGTCCAAGTGGTCGGTATTAGACATGTTACTTTTAATATTTAAAACTTTAAATATTTAAGTCTTCAATAGTCAGTCCATTACTTTGGTTGTGTACATTTCTCACATTAATTTTCAACCTTGTCTCCTCATCGGCCCATACATTACTTTTAAATTCAAAATATTAAATTTATAATATTTAAATATTATAAGGTTTAACTTTGTAATATTTTGATAACTTTAATATTTAAATTTTCAATTTAGATATTAAAGCATATACTTGTAATTTGAATCATCCTTGAAGATAAAGTTACCTTTAACATCAATGGCAATTCAACATTTCATCCTTGAAGATATTTTTACCTTTGAAATTAATGACAACTCAATATTTCTAACAAGATACATCCAATAATGGTTGGGAGAGAATATGGGAAAGATAAGCCCAGGGAGAGAGACAAAATATACATTTGACATGGTGGACAATGAAAGGATAAACCAAGTTTTGAAAACTCAAGATTATCAATTGTATTTCAATAAACTATTTTGGATAAAAAATTTGTTATTGCTCTATGGAATCCATTGTTGACACTTTGTATTCCACTTGGGCACTTGTATGGTTTTCATTAACTTATGTGCAAGATTTAGGAAAATAATTTCAAGCGAAGGGAGCTTAACCATTTTACCATCATGTACAAATAAATTATTGATACAAAGGAGTGCCATAGGAATTCTGCCATGCGAAGTGAGAGATCATATGAGCTTTGAGTTGAAGACATTAAAAATATATAAGAGGAAGAACAATGGGAAGTAATGCTCAAGCATGAAGCATTGTTCAAGTTGAAATCCTTCTTGTAAGGAACTGCCATAATATTGTTAAAATTAAAACATACCAATTGGTGGCTATTCAAATTCTAGTTGCATCTTCATCATACGATTAAGTGTTCAATCCAAGTGGAAACCATAACATCGTACAAATGGAATATAGTCGCTTTAAGATTTAATTATCGAATAATTTTTTATATTGTACAAAATGCTAATTATACAATCGAACAATGATAACAAAATTTGTTCAATAGAATGTAATCGTACAAGGAGGAATGATCATACAATTGAATGATAAGCTAGTTCATACATTGAATTATGGAAATGTCGTATAACCATATGATAGAAGGAAATTGTATAAGGTGGTAGAAGTTGTAGAACGGGCCCAAGTGTTGTAGGCTGGATCATACAATTATAGGATTAAAGAAGTTGTAGGTATGGGCATCATTGTATGATAACAAGGGGTATTATCATACAGAGGGGGCTAACAATTTTTCTACTACATTATCTATAGATCATTATATTATACAAGTGGAAATTATTTTAATCCCAAATAAGCAATTAAAAAACATTTTATTATTTTAATGAGTTATGAAATGAATCTCATTCATATTATAATGATAATTTAATATATGATAATGGTATTATTTTAATAAATAGTTTAGCAAAAAACTTGAAAGTTCTCATCCATGCCCTATTCCATAATCCATCCAGCAACCAACAACTCAAATAATTCATTCAACCATGAAGTCCAACTAATATTATCTTCTTTTGCCTAGAATACAAAACTTCTACTCACTTCATGAAATCACAGTATGTTTTAGAAAATTTAGAATATTAGTTTCCTCCAATGCATTGATCTATAAATGAAACCTCTAGAACATTTTAGTCCTCTAAAACATTATTTTGAATTTGCTCCTTTCATATTTTTCTTGTCAAATTCAACTAAAATTACTACTTCCTCTAACCATAGAAAAAAGAATTCACTTTCATGATCCTCTATTAAAACCCCTCTACTGGTTAGTCTATTTGCCAATTTTTCCCTTCCCTTAATGTATGTGTAAATTTGATTCCTTCAAACTTTGTAGTAAGGTCTTGTATTTCCATAATGATCTCTTATATGTTCCATGAAGCCTTTCCTTTCCTTAAAACCGCATTAATTACTATTAATGAATTACCTTTCATCCATACTTTGTTCCATTTTATATGTTTACATATTTTAATCATTCCAAATCCAACTAAGCTTTAGCTTCATTATTTGTCTTAAATCCACTACTAAAATCATAATGCAATAAAATATCATCCTTATTAATTCTTATTATTCCTCTTCTTCCCGATGGTCCTAGATTTCTATTAGATGGTCCATCAAAATTCAATTTGACCAACTCTACTTTTGGTGTTTTCCACTTTATGTTCTTTTTCTTCCTTTTGTTTCTCTTGTAGCCACCATCATAATTCCAATTGATGACTTGAATCCATCTATCAAGGCTCTTTGCTTCAAGATTAGGTATTGGGTGAGTTGATAGGGCTGGATTAGACTCCTCTATGGCTAAACAAATATTCCTTTTCATTACCTCTAAACTACTTTCCTTTATTTATTTATTCTTATGTAATTCCAGTCATACAATCTAAAATATTGTATCTTTCAATGTATCTCAAATCATCTATAATACCTCACTTTAAAAAGTGATCTACCATTATTTTAATCATTCTTCAATTCTACCATTCATCACTATGCATTTACCAAACATATTAAGAATACATTGCCATAATTCCCAGACTATTGAATAGTGTATTAAGAGATGGTCTATACTCTCCTCCTTTTTATATAGAACACATTGTGAGGGGCCATAAAACCCCTTTTCATTATGTTATCCCAAAATAATATTTTCTTATGACCTACTAACCATACAAACATTTTGACTTTTGGAATGCTAGGACTATCCCAAATATTTCTCCATATTCTTACAATTTTCCTATTTTGTTGGTGCCTTATATTATATCCACTTCTAACTGCGTATTTTCTTGGGTTATTCAACTCCCAATTCAACTTATCCTTGGCTCCCCTAAGAATAATCATTTTTTTTTATCTTTTTGTTCAACTACCTCTTCTCAACAATGTTTGGTATACTTGTTAAAAAAATATTCTTTCTATTTGTATCTTCCTTCCTTATCCTTACACATAATTTTTGAAACCCTATCACCATATTTATTTAGAAGTAATTTCATCCATAATTTCAAAATTGTATTTTAGATTGAGTGGCCTTTTATCACACCAAGTATCCATCCAAATAAAAATTTTTCTCCACTTCCCACCACCCATCTTAGATCTTTAATCACTAGATCAGTTGATTTTTTAAATCATTCCATAGTGCAAAACCATCTGGTAGTGAGAATGTAGTAAAGATTAAGCTTGGTACATTGGGCTCTGTATTTAGAAAAATGATTTTCGATTGTCTTTGACTCTCCTTGTACAATATACAAATTACTTTTCCCCTTAGATCTAAGTTTGCATCTGGATGAACTCTTAAACTAAGACCTCCTCTTATTTAATAATTACACAAAGGGTTGTATCATCTACGAACTGTTGATGGGTGATGTTATCAATGTCATTACTAGCCTTAAATCTGCTTATTATCCCACCTTTGTATACCTTCTTTAGGTTCCTTCCTAATACCTCTACCATAATAATGAATAGTATTTATAAATACTTTTGTTGTAATTTATTGTAAATAAAATATTTTGTTGTGTTTACAAATAACCAGTTTTGAATAGTAACTTCTATCGAGCATTTATTAAATTGAATAACATGGTCTAAATATAATTTATAATCATGTCTCTTATGCATTAGCTCAATTTGCTTATAATTTCTTTACATTATACGTTTGCGTTTATATTTAAAAATTAAACAAATAGCAACATTTACTTGAAAAGATGAGACTTTTCTCTTGAAGGCTCTATCTTATACTCTAGCACATAGTTCAAAATTTTGAAATATGAAAACTTAAATTAAACTAGAAAATACCTTAGAATTATCGTGCTTTAATATATAAATCTTCATAAAATCTATTTTTTCTATTTTAATACATGACACTAAAGATCTCCCAAACACATATGCACCATACATCTTGGGTGAAATTGAGAATGAAACAACATAGCATTTACTAGAATTTGTGATGCGTTACAAAGAATATAACACTAAATAAGTGTGATGGTTCTACAATACTACCAAGAAATATGGCCAAGCAAACCTATGGACCATTCACATGAATATTTGGATTACGTAAAATATCTTGTGCTTTAATTTATTCATAAAATTTGTTTTTTCTATTTTAGGACATGACACTAAAGATCTCCCAAACACATATGCACCATGCATCTTGGCCGAACTTGAGTATGGAGCATCATAGCATTTACTAGAATTTTATGATACGTTACAGAGAATATAACACTAAATAAGTGTAATGGTTCTACGCTACTACCAAGAAATATGACCAAGCAACCCTATGGACCATTCACATGAATATTTGAATTACTTAAAATATCTATGGCTTTCAAATGTGCATTCATGGGGAAAGTACTTGAAGGTTGGTTTTATTTAATAATCATTTTTTAAAATTGAGGGTTTTAAAATAATTTTACCTCTTTTATGAATAATGAGGTTGACTTTTAATGGATCATATGAAATTTATATATAATATTTAAAAAAAAAATGGCGTGCACTTTAAAGGAATATTATAGTTTTATGTTTCATGTTGTAGATTTAATTTGTTCATTACGTTTTTTTTAATTTAGTGAAATACCATTTGTGGGGTCGTCTTGATCTGAGAAACCATGATTAAGAGGTTCTACACCGTCAAAATCACTCAAGAGTCGTATCCAACCCTGGTCTGAGAAACCATGATCAAGAGGTTCTACACCGTAAAAAATACTTGGGAATCGTATTTGACCCTCATCACACCAACATTATCAACTGGATTTTGGGTATCCAATGTATGTTTTGTAGGGCGGAGATTCAAACCGGGGACATCCCTTGGAGGATTGCCCTACCCTCTCCAACTCACCTACAACACGTGGGTAATTTGTTCATCATGTTATTCTATTGTAACAATGTTTTAATAACAACTAATGGTTTATTCTACATAATAATTCCTTATAAATCATTAAATAAAACTAAATAAAAATTTATGTATATACAATCTTTAATACATATTCTTAAGAAATAAGTTTTAATTAGTATATACTAAAAATTTGTGAGTTTATTTTTTTAAGTTATGATAAAAAATAATATGGATTTATCAAAATTAAATAAATAAGACCACCAATTTTTTAATATTAAAAATTTACACGAGTTATATTATACACCAATGTGGTTGATTGATTATTTTCGTCAAATTTTTGAAAATTTATGAATTTATTTATTTATTTATGAATATGTATATGTTTGATAATGGAAGGAAACCCTCAACTAAGATAAAATTCTTTAATTTTTTATGTTTAAGATAAAAAATACTATTTTTATTTGTATGGGTGCATCCAAGGTTTTGAATCCTTATACTTCATTAAATATAAAGGAAAAGTTATGTGTTCCTATAACATAACCTTTACAAAAAAATATAATATTTTCGTTAATTTTAGAAAATAATAATACATCTCTAAACATAAAAATAACTAGTTAATTATTCTCTAATATGATCTTAATAGTTTGATTCCTATAGGTTCCTTTTATTTATTTAAATTTTTTTAACTGTATTATATATAAATATATATTAGTTTTATTAAAATTCTACTAAAAATAGTTATAAACTAGCAAGGATACCTTCCTAATTTTTTGGTTCTTTCTTACAAGAATTAGAAATTCATGTTAATGTAGTTATTATTCATGTTGTATTCTTTTTGTTGTTTCCAAAGATAAGATCCAAGAATCCAAGGATATCCAAAGATAGGTTAATGTAAAAACCCAAGTCAACCCACTTGGTTTCAAGGCACAAAAAAGTATAATTTTTTTTTGAATTTTTATCCAAATCAGTCTAGTACAAGCATACCTTAATATTCATGGAAGCTATTTTACTATAGATGAAATATCCATGAGATCGAGATTGGCCAGATCTCGGTACACTTGCCTTTCTACTTCCTCTCCTAACCCGAGATCCCAAGTATAGGCTGGGGTTTTTACTTCCAGGGCCCATATCACCTGGAAGTTATACACTTTACCTCCCCGTATCTTGACTTAAGATACTAGCATATACATGCTCTAAGTTGATGTACACTCTCTACCCAGATGTACATCAAGAGTGCTACCGATATTAGGTAGACCTCCAAAAGTCTTATTTTTGTAATGCCCATTTCATTATGCATTTTACCCATCGGGTTATAAGATCTTATGCTCATGTACTAGTAGGGTTTGCCTAGGTGTGATGCCCATATCATCACCCCTAAACCACCCGCTCTGTAAATAGAGTTTGGCAACCCTTGACAGGATGAAAGCTACCCTGCATCACCCTGGTGTTTGGATAAGTGAATGTCTACCCACATTCTTTATGATCTAGGTTGTCTTCCTACAACCAAAATATAGATAAGGAAATGTCTTCCCACACTCCAAAAGATCTAATAATAGTATTTTTATTTTGTAACAATGATTCTTGGTTAAATGTCTATGTTTAGAATGGTTTAATGAAGAAGCATTTAAATAACTATGTTTAGAAAAGTTTAATGATTTTCATTATAAATGCTACTCTTATCATATTCTTACTTACAAAAAGGCTATTGCATAAACTTAAATCTCCAATCAAACTTTAATACACAAAATACTTTATTAGCCAGTCTATCTCTATAGCAAACTTCAATAATAAAACCAACACCATAAAGTACATTACTCATACACTATTAAATGATGTCTCTATATTAAAGATTATACATATAAAATTTAACATCATAATAAACAATCTAAATACTATGGCTTTCTCAATATTATCAAGAAAATTATTTATTTTCCTAAGCTTTGCTTAAATGCAATATTTATTTTATTGAAGAACTATTCATTAAATTAGTTTGTCCAAGGTATGTATTTCTTTTTGAAATACATCTCTTCTTCACTTAAATACTACGTTACCTCTGCCAGAATAATTTAATAACTAAAGCTTTATATTTAATACTCTAACAATTGAAAACAAAGAACTTTAGTATAGTTTTTATGTGTTTCTCTCGAAATGACTTCTCAGTTTAGTTTAATTTTTTTTATTATTATTTTTAAAGAAATAAAAAGGCTTAATATTCCTATCATACATTTTCATCCGTATCTTTACTAATAGCCCATACTTTTCTTTGATTAGAGTTAACGATTATTTAAACTTATGGAATTTTTCTGCCTATGTTTCACACTGCAGCACCCGGACTTATAAAAACACGCACACACCAACTTAAGCACACAAATCAACTTCCTTTAACATAAGGTGAGATGCATACAAAAGCCAATCCACAACAATTTAAAATTTCATTCCATCTTTCCAAACATTTTCTTTTTATTTTCTCAAGTATGGAAAGTGATTTCACTAAATTATACACATTTTAACAGATGCCGCACGTTATTGTATTAAACCCTAAATTGTCAGCGATGGCCTTTTCCTGGTACCACCCGACTAAAGTTTTAATTCGTTTGTTTTAAAGCAACATTACCAGGTCGTTAATTTCAGCTTCTTTCCTCTAAATTTTTCCCTCAAACATCTCTGTACTCAACATCCTAATTGCCATAAGAGTGTTCAAATAAGGTATATTGTTTTGATTTCCTATTTCCATTAATTAAAGAAAACTCTTACATTAATAACCATTTTAAACAACCCAAATACTGGGACATAGAATAACCGTCCTTTCGCTGCCCTGCCAAACTAGGTTTACGAATTTATTTCACTATCTATAGAGGCTCTTCCTTCCAAGCCACACCAAGATGAATTCTCTGGCTTATATACTCAAATTTAATTATTTACTTTTACACCCTTAAATATCTTAACAACTAGCATAACATGACATTTTTTCGTCTTATCATAACTTATTTAAAACAATCAATTACATCATCCAAATAAATAAAAGAGAAAACTTTGCATCTATACATTCTACTATGTGTCGCTATTCAACCTATGTATAATAAAAAATAACATTGCTTACAATCATTCTACTAATAAACAAAGGATGTTACATGATATCCCACATAAGTTGTCCCTGAAGATGTTCTAAATTTTCTTTCAAAATAACAAAATACATGAATTTTAATATTGTTTCCATAGATACAATTAATTATAAAATACACCATATTATGTATTTTAAATGCATTTTCAGAAATACAATCAAATGTAAAGACACCAACTCTCCTCCATGGAGTCTTTGCTTCCTACGTCTTGCTACTATAGACGTACCCAAA
This sequence comes from Wollemia nobilis, assembly GCA_028583015.1. NCBI lineage: Eukaryota > Viridiplantae > Streptophyta > Pinopsida > Araucariales > Araucariaceae > Wollemia > Wollemia nobilis. Next base: position 7,076,016 of record JAQPPZ010017259.1, on the reverse strand, counting down.
CCAGCTTACAATAAGGAATTCTACATGCAAATTTTGAGGTTATTCGACATTATCCATAGGTCAGAGTGGCCATGCTAAAAATGACGTGCATCCTACACCCTATATGCTCTTTACTTTCTAAACATATGCAAGGTAAAAGAAATTGAAATTACCATTAACCATACATTCCAAATTCTTTTTAAATTGCATACACCAGTATTAATTAGAAGCACATTAAAAATCCTCAACCAAGGCTACCCAATCTATTTTCCAATTTTCACTAACGATATTTATAACTTAATTTTATCAAAGCATTAATCCCCACAGTCTATTTTATTCCGAAAAAAAAACCAGACACATAGTTAAACTAATGCGAATTGAAAAAGAGAAATAGACTCATAGTTTATCACTTCATGATTTCTGTTTGCCAACGTTTTCTCCTGATAATCTTCACACTCCTTCCACCCCCCCTAAGACATTACCTCTTCCTTCCCTTTTATAGATAAAATCCCCATGTTAGTGTAGAACAAGTATTGAATACACATGCAATTGTTCTATGATGGCTTGCTAGGTGGTGAGAAGGAACCACATCCCTTTTATTTAAAATTACTATGATATATTTATATATATTTTTAACACTCTCCTTACTTTATTGCATAAAATTATTTATTATTATTTTTATATGTATTTCACTTAAATATTCATATGGTTATGATATTCATATTTGTGTATAAGCACTTTACATCTTGTTTATTTATAATTATTCTAGTTTATTCTTTTTATTATTAATTAGTCTTAATTTCAATTATAATATATTTTTATATATATATATATTTTTAATTACTATTTTTATTTTAATCAAACAACCTATAAGTGCATCTACATGAAATGCAACTACATGGACCGTTGGTGGATGCATTGCCTCTAGGATTCTTAGATCCATATTATGGCGAATACCCCACCGCTCATCATTTCTCTGGACTTACCTCAAGCCGAATAACCTTTTTGAAAGAAGATATCCCAGCTCCAAGCTGCTCTACCATAGACGACACCTATTCCTATATCCACAAATACATTAGCAGTACCTCGTCCTTACAAATATTATAAGAAAAACAACAAACACATTTGCAAGGTTGTTACAGTTAAGGTCATTTTTTTTTAATTTTAATTGATTTTGTTTTTATTTCCGTTAAGGAATCAAAATATATTCATTATAGATGGCTCTTTGTTCTATAATTTATTATTATTTTAATTTTTTATAATAAAAAAATTATAATTTTAGATTATTCTAGTTGAATAATAAATACTTGTTTTTTTTCTGATGAAACATTTTTCCAATTTTCTTTACTAAAATTTATGTATGAGCATAATAAATTTATGTAAATATTGAATAATATTATTATGATGTAGACAATGTAAACAAGTACAAGGATATTTAAAGAAATGAGGTCAACCGGAAACCATTCTTGAATATTAAATTTAAAATTTAAAATAGATCATTAAAATAAGATACTAAAAGTCGATTACCATATAAAATCTAATGTTTCATATCATATGCTATATTAAGAAATTAAAGCAAAACACTCCCTTTTAGAATATGGTTTAACACTAAAATACTTTTTAGGTTTTCTCTTTATAAGTGGGATAGGATTTGCAAAGGAAATAATATTGGAGAAGTAGGCTTGTTGAATTGATGACTTATGAATTTAGCCTTAGGGAAAAAACATGAGAGAAGATTATTCATAGATAAAGGAAAGAGTTAGGAAAAATAAAAATATTTAGCAAAGGAATCCTACCCAAAAGGTCACCAATATGGATCTTCATATAAGATAGTTTACAATTGGTCAAGAGATATATTAGATAGGTAGTCAATAAGGGGAATTATGCAAGTTTTTTTTTGGATGAAAAAGACATTATATTAATAAAATAATGTTTAATCATACAAAAAAGGGTGGGTGGGATTAGCACACCTCGTAAACAATACATTAACCATTGTGGTTAAGAGTATACAAGAGTGTCAGAAACAGCCCACAAACTGCCAATAACAATCGCCAAAACAAGTATTAAATATGCATTCGAAAAGAAAGAAGCCGAGAAATTACTGCCACCCGGAAGGGGAAGGAAGATGCACATGACTCATAATGCAGGGTGCATTCCCCCAATGATCCATGAGGGTACGCAAGTACTGCAGCTCCACCTATACTTTTTAACCTGTACTTGAATCTATAACCAACAATCAAAGAATATATCATATTTATCAGCAACAGAGAAGACATGTCCGACATCTTGCTGAGAAAAAACAGCTCTATTCCAGGACTTCCATAGATAAAACAAGGTACCAATTCTAAAAATATTCCAAACAAAATTCTAATGATTGGTTGAAGCCTTATATTCTTATCTCTAGTTCAAAATGACAATCATTGGTTGAGGCATGCCTAGCTTGTAAAGGTCTAAAGATCAAATATTATATTAATGTGAGAAATAACTCCAAATTATGGATTTTTATTAGTAACATATCTAAACGAGAGCAATTAAAAAATTATAGATGATATTCAAAACATGCTTCAAGAGTTTTATTTTTCTATTTTTACATGAAAGGATGAGTTGGTTTAGGATCCATCAAATAATTGTGGAACTCACTCAAATTAGGATATGAGAATATAGAGTAATAAAAATTTCCTACTTGCTATGATTTCCCATAGAAAAATGTTTGGTCACTAGAGGCTCTCCTTAATGCCTGACTCTTCTTTGGTTAATAATTCAAAGTAATATTATTACAAGAGAGAGTATTAAAAGAACAGGATATCATGGATATTTTAGATGTGCCTTGTTTGAGATTGATTTAGAATTTATTGTATAGATCTATCAAACTGGAAAGACTTAATGAAGATAAATAATATTCAAAACTAAAGCATTATGTACTCTAAGGAGGAATGGTCCTACCATTACCTTTTTAAATTTATGGCTTGAAAGGAATAATAAATCTCAAGTGTAGAAAAAGAGGTACTTACCTCTTGGTTATAGGATTTGAATATGCATGAAATTATCGTCTACAACAATGGAATTCAGGGTTATGCATAAGGGGTCATACCTGAAATGTACTTGTAAAAAAATGGTGAATCCCAACCAAATTCATGTATGAGGACATGGCGAATTACCTTATTTTTTCAAAAAAAAAACTATAAAATATTGGCGAATTTGAATTTTTTGGTCGGATCGGGTGGAAAACGAGATCCAACCATGGGCCAATACAAAAAATGGTTCGACCTTGAACCAGGTGTAGAAAAATGTTCGATCTCAAACCAGGTACAAAACATGGTATTGGTTGTGGAGCCTAATTCTCTCTAATTTGGAGGTCTTTTTTTCAACCGCACTTGGACCCACTCCACAAAGGGGTGGTGTAGAGGGGCAACGCCCCCCTACTACATTGCCGGGGGGGTCCAGGGGGGTGCGCCCCCGAAGCAAAAATTAGATGTAATTTTTCCTTTGTAAAACAGGGTCCGATAGTCCATCCGACTGCAAAACAGGGTCTAAATATCGACCTTGTGCAGAAAAGGCTTTGGTAGTCCATTCAGATGCAAAATAGGGTTCGAATATCAGCCTTGTCGAGAAAAGGGTCTGGTAGTCCGTCTGGATGTAAAACGAGGTCCAGATATCGGCCTTATCAAGAAAAGGGTTCTGTAGTTAGTCTAGATGCAAAACAGGGTTCGGATATCGACTTTCTCCTAAAAAGGGTTTGGTAGTTTGTCCAGATGCAAAATAGGGTCCAAATATCGGTTTTATCCTAAAAAGGGTTTGGTAGTCCGTCCAGATGCAAAACAGGGTTTGAATATCAGCCTTGTGCAAAATAGGGTCCGATAGTCTGTCTAGATGCAAAATAGGGTTTAGATATCAGCCTTGTGCAGAACAGGGTTCGGTAGTCCGTCTAGATGTAAAACCAAGTCTGAATATCAGCCTTGTGCAGGCCAGGGTCTGGTAGTCCATTCAGATGCAAAACAAGGTCCGGTTTGGTGCAAAAATAGTTTTGATCTTGTTTGGTGCAAAAATGGGTTCGATCTAGTGCAGAACTGGGTCACGATATCCGTCTAGTGTAGAACAGGGTCTAGAAATGAAAAAGTATTGATGGGGTGTTAGTTATATATAGTGGTATACTTGGCTAATTAGGCAAAATAATTTAGAAATTTTAAAATTTTATGACAAAAAGGGTTCTCTATTTAGGTGGGATTGCTGGCAAATTTTTAAAAATATCCATGATACTATTATCAACGCAAGGCGAATCAACACCTAAAAATGTTTTGTCCTGATTTTTTTGGCTAAATAGCCAACGTTTGGGTCCCCCAAATTCGTAAATTTGAATTTTTGAAAATGTCAATTTTTGCCCTAATGGCGAAAATTCTCCGCTATGCATAACCCTGATGGAATTAAAACAATGAATATGCTTTGATACATGATAAAATAGAAATATAAAAAAATTAGGTTTGTTAAAAATTAATTTTTATGGTTAGCTAGGTTACCATATTTTTTATAAGTTTCCTCACTATGTGTAAGAGTGTTGAAGTTTCAAAAGGTCCTAGTAGGACAACAGGCACCAAATTTCAAAAAGTCTTTGAGGTCTTGGTTTTCTAGCTCATCCTTTTGAATAACAAATTCCATCGTTTTCATGACTCTTTCTCTTTGTGGAACTGTTAGTTGGATGGTTGTCTCATGATCATCTGGACTTGTTAACCCATTCATATCATGAATCTTAATCTACATCATTTCCATAATAGGTGGGTGTCCTATCACATAACCCCTAGCATGTTTGGTATCTATGTCCATTGCCACATGATCTGTCTGTTTCTCCAAAAAAAATGTGATTTTTCAATAGCCATGAGTGCTAGTTCATTCCCAAAGCCTACTAACGTCTCAAACATAAAGTTTGGGAACAAATCAAAGGATGTTTTTTGCAGATATAGTGGGGACATCAACAATGCAAATGGAGATCTCACTCTTTCCAATTCGAGCGATCCCTGCCACATGTGGAAAGATCATTGGCACCAAAAGATTTTCAGAGATGTTTATTTGAAGATTGGCAAGATTTGCTCCAAGACCGAGACAAGAAATCTAACAATGCTAGGAATCATCATTTTTAAAAATTTAGAAGTCTTGGAACCATCACCGAATGTGATAGGGTGGGAAAAATTTGCTGCATAGGAAGTGATTCAAAAAATTACTCGTTTCTTCCTAGAATTCTCAGGCTTTTGGAGGAGCTGAGAAGAATCTAGAAGCTTCTAGTAAAAAGGTGGCCGAATAGAAGGAGACCATGGGCAATCCTGATTAGTAGATTGTTGCTTAGATGTTCCTATTATTTAGTTTGGATAGTGCCCAAGGGGCTTCTTTTTTTTTCTTGAGTTTGGATTTCATCTTGTAGTCTTGAAGGATGGATCCTTTTATCTGTGTTTGATGTAGTGTTTCCTACTGATGTAATAGGTGAAGATTTACCTATTTTTTTTAGGGTTTTGTATACTTCCTCTTGGGATTAGGCTAATTCCTATTGTTCTCTGTTGATGTAAAAGGTATTTAGGAGCCTTCATATTTCCTGGTATAATATAATATCAATTAAATCACCAAAAAAGAAATTAATTTTTATGGTGCTTCCAAAGAAAATCTAGAAAAACCTAGTTGAGGTATTTTTTTCAAAATAATAAAAACAAAAATCTCCTCAGTTACTTCGAATCATATGGAACTTCAAATATTAACTATGTAGAGCCTAGGTAACTTCCTACATGGACTAAAATTACAATTGAAAAGGGTGGAAATATATTTCAATTGAGGGAGATTAAAAAAATATTATTAATGCTATAATAAAAATGGGTTGTGTTGATTAGATAAAGAATAATATTATATTTGAGTTTTAACATCTATTATTAGAGGTAATCTCTTGGAAATATGAGCATATCTATAGATAAGAAAATTGGATAGTAGATAATTTAGCCAATCGTGGTGTTGCTCTTCATCTTGGTAAAATTTTCTCTCTCAATGTAAATGATATTAAGGAGAAATTGTAGAAGCATAGCACTTTGATGAAGATGAAGAATATATTTAGTAGAAAAGGAAATTGAAAATATTTTAACTAAAAATGCAAGCTAGATATGGTTTAATTGACCTAACAAATGTCAAATTTTGGCATTTTTATGGGAGTGGCACATAACAAAAGCTACATATAGCTTATTTAGTATATATAAATATATGAAGCAAGTATATTTTCCATGAGTTCTAATGCATTATAATTTTTATTAGATCATACCAAAATTTAGAGGTGTGTATCTTGAATATATTATTCTAGTGAATTATTATAAAATAATATTGTTTTTATATTATGTTTCTTATTTTTGATAAAATTTGAATTAAAATCAAGTCTTCAAAAATAAATTTAATAATATTTTTTAAATTATTTTGTTGAATTTTATAATTAAACTTTAATTGTTTATATAATTTATGAGAATAAGCTTCACATAGAATTGATATGTTTGAAAGCATTTAAAATTTTATGAGATATAACTTTTAATAAGGGCGGTACATTTTCATATCCAATGATTAAATCAATATTGTAGTTTATTTATTTATTATCTAAAATTAGTTGTAAGGTATTAAAATGAACCCACCCATATTAAATCATAACCACCTAGTCAAATTACAATAGTTTATCAATTATACATGTATTACTTAGCAATATTCAAATTGGGATATCCTCCTTAAAAGTTGAGTATAACTAGACAATATAATGTTATTTGATATTGTAGTTTAGATATTTTAACAAATATGAACTCTACTAATAGTATAAGACATGCTTATATATTAATCTACATTTTTTAACTATTTCATCTAATATATTTTCAAATATATGATATCACATGTTTTTTTATGATTATAATTTAATTTTTAAATTAGGATCATAAATAATATTTGGAGAAGCTGGTATGGGTGGAGAAGTTGTGGGAGCAGGAAGGCGAGGTGGTGGAGGAGGTTGGTTCATGGGAGAAGGCTATTTTCGAGGTGTTGAAGAATGTTGAGGTGGTTAGGTTTTCTCCTTGTGATGGACCCCTAGTTTCTTTGGGAGTTCACAGGTCATTGACAAATAAGCTTGGAGGTGGGTCCCCTAATTAGGGTCACCAGATTCTCCTCAAAACTTTTGATCCTGGAAATTCTTATGCTACCATGGTATCCAAAGGTGTTGGATTTTGCTACTTAGAAGTCCTCTTTGACCTCACTCATGTTCAAGATAAAATTTATATTCTAAGAGACCTCTTACAAATTACTATGGGCAAAGGGAACTTCAGTTTGGTGGGAAGTTTCAAGGCAGAAGGTTGGACCTGGATTTTATTAGAACAAAATGGAAACCTTGGGGTTGATGGAAATTATGGTGGTCCCCAAAGCCTTCTTCATCATAAAGTTGAACTATGAGGAGGACTCGAATAGTATCCTAAGGGGTCCATGGTTCTATGGTAAAAGGGGGATATTTCTTAAAAAATGGGGGTTTGATTTTAACCCAAATATCCAAAAAGTGAGTTTGGTTCTTCTCTCGATTAGGCTTTCTGGTCTACCTTTATATATTTGACATGATAATATATTGAGGGGTGTTTCTAAGGTGATGAGGGATCTTATTCAAATTGATTCAACGACCAGAGCGAAGTCAATAATGGTCTTCACTACGATGTGTGTCATGGTTGATCTAGAATCTGATCTTTCATCATTAAACTTACCTTGTACTTGGGCTCTTGTATCCAACCCATAATATATGAAAAGAGACCTTTAACATGTCTTAACTGTAGTAAATTTTATCATATATTAGAGAAATGTCCCTCTTGGGAGAGACTGGAGGTTAGAGAAGGATTTAAATGGAAAAAGAATAATAGAAAATGGGTGCATAAACCATTGGATAATTCTACCACTTAGGGTACTATTGAGGAAGTTGGTGTTGGCTCCCCAAAAACTAGGTTTTCCTAGGAGTCCTCTTCCCAAGCTACTATGGTACTAGTGGATGAATCCTTTCAAGTGAATAAGAACCTTTTGAAGGAACCTAAATATGGATATTAGTGCTCTGATTCAGATGGAAGGGGACTTGTCTCATTCCACTTTTGCATAATTTTAAATATCCTAGGGGGAGCTCTTGAACAAGCTATTTTTTTGGTGGATGTTTTTTCTTAGTCCAAGGAAATGTTGAGTTTGGAAAAGCCTTATATGGAGTGGTTACATCATGATTCCAAGACTGTTGAATCTTCCATTTTCAAGGATTATCTGAGGCTTGCTCCAGAAGTGAATAAGAAAGCTCAAACCCAATCTTGAATTATTCTAATTTATTGGCTGAGGTAAGTCCTATTGATATCTTGACTAAGATTCTTGTCTCAAATAATATTCTTCAGATTTTTTTGGTTGTTTAGGGTTGGTCTCTAGTTAGGTAGAGCTCAAACTTGTAATCCAAATGGTGACTTAGAATTTAGAGTCCTCAGTTGGCTCCTTGAATCCTTACTTGGAGAAATATTCTTAGGGTCCCAAAACTTGCAGCAAGAGAAATCCTATTGATGTGGGCATTTTAAAGAAAGTCAAGAAGCCCCCAAATAAAGCTTCGAGGAAAAGAAATATAGAGTTGGACATTGTTGATGGTTCTCAAGCATTGTTGAAGGTTAATGAAGGTAAGGATCTTAGGGTGAAACAACTAAAGTTAAATATTTTTGTAACCCCTTCTAGTTAATTTTTGGAGGAAGTAAATCCAACCCCAAACCTTGTAAATGAAGCTCTTATCTTAGAATATTAGGGGTTTGAATGGACCATCAAAATAATAGGTGGTTGTGTCCTTCATAAAATAATATTTGGTGAACATTTTTTCTTTAGGAAATAAAAGTGAAATATGATAATTTAGAAGCTATTAGGAAAGTTATTTGGAAAAAGGTAGATTTTACTATGAGGCTAGCTCATGGTGCTTATGGGGGTCTATTATGCCTATGGGATGCCAAGAAGTTGAATGGTTTTTTATCTCATCTACAGATAGAGTTATTTAATATCCTTTTTTTTAGTAAATTCACTAACTATAGATGGGTCATGTCAAATATTTATGCTTTGAATTCAGGCCCTAGCAGGAGTTTGTTGTGGTGTTCTTTGAGCACCTTGACAAAATATTTCAAGGAGGAAGCTTGGGTTTTGGTTGGAGATTTCAAATCTCCTCTTTATATAATTAATAAAAAAGGGGGTCTCTACTTAGTCCAGAGTAATGGAGGAATTTGTGAACTTTGTCAATTCATAATAAACTTTTGGATAGGAGTTGAAAGGATCCAAGTTCACCTAGAGCAACAAAAGAGTAGGGAACTAGCTCATACAAATAATATTGGATAGATTTTTAATGTCTAAATAGTTATTTCAAATTTTTAGGGATGCCTCTCTCTAATCTCTTCCTAAAGTGGCTTTAGATCATAATCCTTTGTGCTTTGAGGCCCATCAAAACCTGGTCAAATTTCTTAGACCATTCAGGTTTGAAGCAATGTGGTTCCAACATCTAGACCTAGAGAAGAGAATAAAGGAATGGTGGGCTATCATCGTTCTAACTAAAGTTGGATTTAATCAAAGGTGAATCAATCTAGTTGAGGCTTGTATTTCCTTTATAATTTTTTTTGTTATTATTAATGGCTCTCCTATGGTTTACTTCTCAAGTTGTAGAGGCATCTTCCAAGGTGATCCGCTACCCCCTTATCTATTCATATTGATGATAGAAGTTCTAGGTAGATCTATTAAGGTGAAGGTTTTTGTAGAAGGTATTAGACCAATGCTAGCTCTAGATTTGATATCTCATTGTCAATTTGGAAATGACACCCTTATTTCTTTTTTCACCTTCGTACCTTAGGCCATTGTGTTAAAAGACATTCTTGTGTCTTTTAAAAAAGTAGCAGACTAGAAGATAAGCTTCTTAAATAGTAATATTTTCTTTCTGAACACTCCTCCTAGACATAGAAAGATTGCTTGAATCTTGGGTTGCAAGATTGTTACTCTCCCTTTGATTTACCTAGGAATACATCTTTTTAAAGGAAAAATTAAAGAGAATGTATGGGATCCTATGGTGGATAGAATCTAAAAGAAGCTCATTTGCTAGAAAGGTGCTCTCCTCAGTTAAGTTAGGAAGGCTATGCTAGTTAAGTCTACTCTCCATAGAATTCCCATTTTTTCTTGTTGCTTTTTAGAATTCATAAGAAAATTTTGTAGAATATCAAGCACCTCCAAAACCCTTTTTGTGGTCCATTTCAGAAGACAAGAAGAGATTCCACCTGGTCTCTTAGGATTAGGTTTGTAGTAGAAAATATCAGGATGGACTGGGTCTCAAAAATATTAAACAAATGAATAAATCTCTTATGGCTAAGCAAGGTTGGAAGTTGACCTATCAAGAATATGTGAGTTGGGTGTATATTATTTTGACCAAATATCTAAACCAGAGAAACAATTTCCTTTTGGATCCCCTTCCAATCTTAGGTTCAGTCTTTAGCAATACCTCTTGAATTCAAGGTCAATAATCCCTAAGGGGTACATATGGAATCTAGGTAATGGGAAAATTTTTACTTTTGGAAGGATCCTTGGATGTTGGATTGGCCTCTCTCTCAATACTCAAACTTGATTATTCTGAAGCCAATAACTAAATCTCTCTTTGGGCTAAAAGTAGTAGACTTTGTTGAATACGTTAATGGTAACTGGAGATGGAAATATTTGGCAACTCATAGTTTAAACCAGATGGATTTGGAGGCTTGGAATATCCTTTCATATAAGTTAAAATTTTAGGTCTTTAGGAGTCTAGGTGAGGAGGAATTTTTGGTTTGTAAGGGAATAAGGATAACTCTTTCTCGATGAAGTCTGCTTACTCTCTTCTTGAAGCTAATTCTTAGGATTGGTTACCCCCTTTCGAAATATGGTTTGAGGACCTCACATCTAAAATCAATATTTTATTCTAGCTTACCTATCAAAATAATATCCTATATTTGGATAACCCTTAAGAAAGAGGTATGGTCTTTCCTAATAGGTGGTATTTATGTGAATCTTTTGTCGAGTCTAATTCCCACCTATTCTTTTAGTGCTCATTTTCCTTAACCATGGTGCATATTATTCTAGATGTGTTGGGTATTTCTTGGGTCACCCTGAACCTACTGTCAGATTTTTGTTCTCAATGGTTTCATCCCTTCTTTGCTCCTATATTGAAAATTTTTTGGCTCTTTTGTCTACCTCACTTCTTTTGGAGTATTTGGAAGGAAATAAACAATAGGGCTTTCAAAAATTTTAAGAGAGATGCAACGATTGTTGGCTTTAGAACAATCTCAATTGTGGTGGAGAACATTTTAAGCATTATTTTGGACCCAACTAGTGGGGGGGATGTTGAGGAAGATTTGAATTTAAAGCTTGGTTTTCAATTGAGACTCTGGGTGCTTGAACGGTCTCCTAGGATTTATCAATAGCTCAGACCATTTGGGTTCCATATCCCCCAATATGGGTCAAGTTTAAATTTGGTGGGGCATTTAAAGGAAATACAAGGAGATTTGTCACTATTGGGGTATTTAAGAGTGATAAGGGGGTTATACTCTTAGCCTTCATAGAAAATTTGGATGTCCATACCTACAACTTTGCTAAAGCAAGAGCCCTATACTAAGGATTGATTTTTATGGAGACTCTAGATTGTAGAAAATTAATCGTAGAAGGAGACTCTCTAAATATTATTAAAGCATTAAAGGGATCTCAATCCTCCAGTTAGAACATTGCTAACATGATTTTGGAGGTCAGAAGATTAATCCAGTCCAAGGAAGAGCTTTGAATTCAACATGCTTTGAGATAGAAATGGGGTTGCAATTTTTTTGACCAATATGGAAGTCCTCCAAAATGATTCCTCTGTGTGGAGGAGTGACTCGCCCCAACATATCTTAGGTATGGACAATGCAATATGGGCGTTGATGGCTTTGGTGACCCATTTTTTGGTTTGCGTGGGATAGATTCTTGCATCCTTTTTATCCCTCAGGAGCCTTTAGCCTATTTTGTTCAATATTTTTACTATTTTGCACTAGACAATATTTCAAGGGTAGTTGTTATCATTTTAAATTTATTTTCCTATCATTTGGCACCTTTAGATTAAAGGGTGGCTCCTTAGTTTGATGGTAATCATGAGAATTATCTAGGAAATAGTCATCTCCAAGGTTGGAGGTATAATTATTGATTTATTGATAACTTATGGTGTTAGCCTATGCCACACATGGGGCATGTGGGTCATGTGGTGATTCTACCAAAAGTTCTAGCCCAACTCAATATTCCCATAATTTTTTACAATTAACGCTTTTAATTTTCCTTGATCCATCGATGCTAGTTCAGGTAGGAGACCTCCACTCTAGTGGTGATGGATTGACATAAGTATCCCTCATAATTATTAGCTTAGGTAGAGGTTTAAAACTGGTAAAAAATCTTGGGCTTTTAGTCGATTCAGCATGCAGGTGAAGTGGATTTTTAGGAGGTGGTGGATCCTGATTGGCTGGCAAAGGTTGGTGTTAAGGTTTTTGAGAACCCCCATGCTAACATTGATCAAAGATTTAAATTATTCTAGACTAGGGTGCCAATCTCGTGGAAGGTATTTTGGTTGTTTCTTGAAGTTCATTGGGCTGGTTTCCTTATGTATGCACCACCTTCTTTGGTATTGTTGAATTTTCCAATAAATGAGGTGGTAGGGTCTCAAGTTCTTGGTTTTAGATAAATATTTGAATTGGGTGGTGTTCCATGATCTTTGGCCTCTTGGAATGGGAGTTTTTAGGATTTTTTTGGGTCTCAATGAATCTCTTGACACCCAGAGCCTAATTTTTTTTTGTTCTGATGGGGTTGGGTCAAGATTACAAGAAGAGGGTTGGATCCCTTCCAATGGTCTCTTAAAACTCTTAAATTTCTTTGTGGGGTGTCTCCTAAGCTTCATATATCTTTTAGAATATTTGTTGACTATCCTATTCCCTAGTATCTTAAATTCTTTATGTGGGTTGCCTGCAGAGACATGGAGGGAGTTGTGCTTGAGCTAAGAACCCTTGAAGTTGAGGAATATGTGAGGAAAATTCTCAAGAAAGGGGTCTCCTCGAGTGCTTAAAAAAAATTCTTGGTTTTAATAAGGATATTTTGAAGCAAATTGTCCACTCCTGAAAGAATGAGATCATGACAATGGGTGGAATTGATTTTGATGTCTCAATTCCCTTTATTTTTGAGGTGACAGGCATTTCTATGGATGAAGCCTACCATAACAGGGAAAAAAAATTGTTGGCAAGAGAGTTAGGGTATTTCCTTGGGAAGAATAAAGCTCTATCCAAGCTTCAAAATAACTATTAAAGGAAAGATTTTGTAGCTCCATGGGATAGGGTTGTGTTGTTTATCATGAATTTATTTAGGCTGGACAAAAATAAACATATCCTACACAACTCCCATATCAAGTTTTTAACCAAGTTCATCGTAAAAGAATAATTAACATCCTATACTTTCTGTGTACTTCATTGGAAAAATCCATGCTAGACTTCAAGAAAGGTAAGAATACTCATACCAATCATGAGGACCTAGAATTATTAATTTTTGAGTGAATGGTCAAAATCCAAGGGGTCTTAAGGGATATGGTCCCCAATCCAATGAGCCTCTAGAAGGAAAAATATGCTCTGAAGGATTCATTGATGTCATCCCATTCAAAGTCTACCAACTTGAAGGCATATGAAGAGATTCTAATGAGCCCTATTATTTTGAAAGTGAAAGTGAAGGAGCCTCTGTTGAGGTTGGGAGATCAATTGGATTTGACTACGAATAACAAGAGTGAAGAAAAAATTATAAGGTGATCCAAGAAATTATTTAGCAAGAAGATCAAGTCTGAAAAGAGCTTTGTGTTGGTGGAGAGCTCAAACTTGGAGGACCAAGATCCCCTAAAGAAGAAATATAAGCTCTTAATAGGGTTTTTGGATCATGGAGGTAAGTTATTACCTACTCCACTGATTGCTCCCAAAGTACCAAAATCATTCCTAAGCATGATGGTGGAATACCAATCCTCTCTAATGAGCAAGTTGAATGAAGTCACTACCTGTGTGGAGGAAATCAAAACTATGATGCAGTGGTTTCAAGAAATGCCTAGGGCTTCTAAGTTGGAGGTTGAAAGGGGTTATCCTATAGATTGAGTCCTCACTTCTATGTGACTTAGTTGGGTTTTTTGTATTCAATATGTTGGTATTTCACCTTGGAGGAAGCTGCTCCTTTGTTTTTTCTCCTCTTAGAATTATGATATTTTGGGAAATCTCTAGAATCTAGTGATCCTCTACTTGTTTAGGGGTTGGATTGGTGTGTATGTTGCTCAATAATTGGTGGGTTTATGTGGTTAGTTTGTTGTTTGTTCTCTTTATCCTCTGCCTTAGTTTGGTAGTGATCCTCTCTTTGTAAAAGGTTTGGGGACCCTTTCAAAACTCCTTCTTGTATCTAATAAAAATTAATAAATAACATTTAATATACCTCACATTATTTAGATATGTTGTTTTTATATACATCATGAATATGATCACAATGTGAATTGTAAAATAGTGAAAAACTATTTTAGATATAAAATATTATATTATTTCAATTATATAGCATAAATATTTAACTATTTTACTAATATGTTATATTAATGTATCAAAATTTGAATTTATAGATAAATTTAGGAGAATGTGATAATATTTTAAGCAAAGAAATATTAATATAACTTATAATTATGGAATATATCAAAAATTTGAATTATATTCAAATAATATAATGTGTCAAATATCTCTCATACATATTGGCTAGATAAAAATAATATATATTTTATTCAATTTAACATGTAACATCTTAGGTCCGAGGTGCAGACCAGTTGGTTCATCCAAACCCCATAAGGGGGGCGGAGGTCCAAGGTTCAAATCTCGGGCCTCGCCGGACTGAACGCTTGTCCCTTTCCTGGTGCTTTCAACGGCGTAAAAGGTTTAAAATTATTGTGGCATGGTGGTTATAGGGACGGACTGCACGAAGATCTGTGTGGTGGCTTCAGGGCGGACAACGTAGAATACTGTGGCGGCCATAAAAAGCTGGACATCCTGCCCGAATTTGTGGCGGCTACCGATTCCACCATGTAAATTCAAAAAAAAAAAAACATGTAACATCTTAAAAATAAATAAATAAAATGCTAATAATATATACCAAGCCTCAAATTCTCTTATTACTCCCATTTAAAGGTCACCAAAAAAATAGAATAGTGCTTCAGATTTACCACTTAATGGGAATGGTTTAGAAGCCAACCCAACATTAGCTTTTGTTATTTCTTCCATCCAAAGCCTATCGGCAAAACAAGCAAGTGCTATAGATTCACCACATAATGGGAAAGTTTCAAAATATAGCCCCAATCACATCACGAGGAGCAACAAAAAAAGAATAATGGATGTGGGAGCTGAATCTAAGCAAGGGCAACCTTTGAACCAAGACTCAAGACTAAGGGAGACCTTAAATACATAGCTAATGAAACCTGGATGACACTTTCTATGGGAGTGGGGAAGAAGCACCCCACCAAGTCTCGTAAATGAAATTTTATCTTGGAGCATAAGGGATTTGAATGCCCCTTTGGAGTAATGATTGGTTGCTTCTATGAGGAAATATTTGAAACTAGGATTATGCATAAGGGGTAATAATAAAAAAATAATTATAAAAATTTGACGAATCAATGCGAATCATATCTAAACTAGGTGGAAAATTTTTCAAAATTTTGCAGAGAAATTATCAAAATTTGGTGAATTTTTAAAAAAAATTTAGAGAAATTATCAAAATTTGGCAATTTTTTAAAAAAATTCTAAAGATATAATAAAAATAGTGAGTGGCAGAAGGTGAGTGGTAGAACATGAGTGGTAGATGGCAAGTGGTATATGGTGAGTGGCAGAAGGCAACTGGTAGAAGGTAACAAGTAGAAGGCAACTAATAGATGGTGATTGACTTAAGGTGACTGGTAGATGGCGACTGACAAATGGTGATTGGCAGATGGCAACCACCAAAGGTCATCAATAAGAAGCTGCCACATGCCATATCCTATACCACATGTCATGCATCCACAAAATTCAACCATGTATACTTCTATAAATAGAAATGTAGGATCATTTTTTGCCTTTCCCAGAGTGTTTTCCAGAGCATTTTTAGAGCTTTTTCTAGAGCATTTTTAGAGCATTTTCTAGCATTTTCAGAGCGTTTTCCACAGCAGTTTCAAAGTGTTTTTAGAGCATTTTCAGATGGTTTCTAGAGCATTATCAAATTATTTTTAGAATGTTTTCCAAAGCATTTCTAGAGCATTTTCAAACAGTTTTCATAGCATTTTTCAGATCATTTTCAATACAGAAATGGCTAGCTCTTCCTCTTCTCTACATTAATAAGTGTCATTCAAGAATTACTTTTACCCCAACATTAAGAATATTTTTGGTACTCCTGGAAGATATTTATAATGTGTTTACAACTATGGAGTTGCAGGAGTAATCAAGATGTCATAATTCAATGTCGACGTCTCCCTGATGCAAAGGATAGTTAGTTGCTATGACCATGATGAGTCCACTGTTCACATCAAAGTGGATAATAAGGATATTATTTATTTTTTGAAACCCTTATATGTACAATGACTAACAAGGCTCCCATTTACAAATGGTCACCTGGTGAACAACCAATACTCCTTGATCGAAGAAGACAAAATATTACTAACATCCAAATACAGTGTCCATTCAAACAATTTGAAAGGTATAATTGAAAAATTTAGTCTTTTTTTTTTTTAATATTTTTGATGTATTGTAGTTTCCATTTTCTAATAATTTTCTCCCTTTTATAATTTTTTTTTCTAATAATTTTCTCCTTTTTTTTCATTTAATTTTTCTAAGTCGAAAACGAGTTTAAACATTTGTAATGTTGGAGATAAATTTCTTCATGCTTGCATTGAATTTTTCCAAACAAGGCTTATTTTGTAGGGGCAACCTATAGAAATGCCATTTTGGGCATTGACTTGTTTGGTTCAATGTATTTTTGGAGGTAGATTTGATTGGTCCATGCACATTTTGAACCATGTTAAACAGGATCTTTTGAACACCCAAAAAGTACAATGTTCTTACACATTAACAACTAGAAGCTTTGTTCTTTCTCTTTTTAATGAAGCATATTTCAATCTTCAAAATAGCCCTCCTCCAACTACATTGCACCTAAGCTTGATGGCTATTGGTATGACGAAGGATGAAATATAAGTAAAATTATTTTTTGGATTAATCTATGTTTTCTTTCTCTCCAATCAATCTTGTTATTTTCTATTTTTCTTTTGAAAGTAGAAAAAAGTAACTCAATATTTTAGTAAAAGGGATGCTACCTTTAGGATTCAAAAAAAATATGTTGATTTTGACACACAATCGTAAGCATCACCAGTAACTACCTTAAGATCCATGAAATGTTCGAGGTCTTCTAGTGATCAGCATACACCTATGACTCCTATTACTTATGGATGTGTTACAGTAAACATTGAAGAAGTAACCTCCAACTCACAAGGTAACCTTATTATTCAAAAGTACTATTTTTTTTTTAATTTACATGGTGGAATCGGTAGTCGCCATGAATCCAGGCAGGATGTCTAGCTTTTATGGTTGCCACAGTATTCTGCGCTGTCCATCCTAGAAGCCACCACATAGATCTTTGCACAGTCCGCCCCTATAACCACCATGCCACAATCATTTTAAACCTTTTATGCCGTTGAAAGCACTAGGAAAGGGACAAGCGTTTAGTCCGATGAGGCCCGAGATTTGAACCTTGGACCTTCGCCCCCCTTATGGGGTTTGGATGAACCAATTGGTCTACACCTCGGACCTCAAAAGTACTATTTTAAATGATGTATTTTAATGATTTAAAATTATATTTAGTTTGAGGAAATATTGTAAATGTTTTTCAGAGCAAGGGTAAATGGTTGCATCATCAACGAGTGTAGAGTTTGAGTTTGATATATTTGGTTAAAATTAATCTCTTTTTATGGAATTATTTTTTTACATTAGTTTTAATTTATATTTTCATGTGAAATTTTGCAAATGCATCGATTACATTTCAAATATTGATAAAAAATATGCCTCCATTATCTACACACCCATAAATGCACCCACAACAAGTGCCACAACAAGTCCATCCACAATAGGTACCACCAATGGTGAGGAACCAATCTCGCATTCATGGAAAACAATTCCTCACACCACCACATTAGAGAAGCAAAAGTCTTTCCCAGACACACACTGTGTCTTAGTCTAATGTTTTAATGTTCTCAACTTTTTCCTTTGGAAATTTTTCAAATGTGTAGAGCATGTCTCAAATACCCTCTAGGAATCTCGATGATGATTTTCTTTATCAGGATACAAATCCTAAAAATTTCCCATTCAAGGCAAGTGATGTGCTTCAATGTCCATAGAGCCATCATGAAGCATAAGAGAATATTGAGGCCGATGCCATCGAAGTTTCCTCTCCCCCCTAGCAAGTCACCACCCATCATCATCTAAACAATGATGATAAAGTTAATTTTTTAGAAAATATTTTATTAGCTAATAGATGTAAAGCTACAATTAATGATAGTCTACTTGTAGATATTGATAGTTTAAAATATTAGGAATATCGAGCCAAGGTTTTGATAAAAGAAATAAATATTCGATACAAGAATTTTTCAAATAGAAAGGAGTTGTTTTCAAAGGTGGAGAATGAGCCACAAAAGCTCGATGCTTTGTTACATAAAGCTAAATTTGGCAACATGTAGTTCAAGTCTACATAAAATGATGAAATTTTGAACGTAATGTTGAATCGATTAGAAAATCTCAATGTCGAGGCCCATGCATACTTCAATGAATAGGCAATAGATAAGAAAAAGTAGAAGTTGCAGAAACTATAAGACTTGCTACTAATGTGTTTTTTACATATAACTGAAAATCATTTTTTTCTTAAATATATTTTGTTTATAAATATTAATCTTTTCTCTTCTATTTTGTATTCTAATTTTTAACACTTAAAGATGCAAGTTAGTTCCATGAAAATGTTGATTAAGATTGCAAAAATCAGTGTGACTAATGCTATTGAAGTGAAGAAAATATTACAATTCATTGTTAGAGAAAACAATTGGTTGAAGAAGTTTATCAAAGATAAGGGCCTGGATGTGGAGGTTGTATTAAAAAAAATGAGAAAGAACTGAATGCACCTTTTAGATAAGATTCAGCGAAAGAAGAAGGTTTATTGCTATCGGGGATAAACACTACAGCTGAAATTTTGGTAAGGGCTGGTGCATTGGAAGCAAAGGATATTGAGCAAGATCCAGCTAAAACTTCAAGCACGATGCAGAAATAAAAGTAGATGATTGTTATTTTTTATTGAGGAGAAACCAAACATTTTGCATAGCTTTTTTGTAAATTGTAAAAGAATGGTATATTTTTGAAATCAATAAAAGAGACAATTTCCAAAATTTTTGTATTATCTTTTTGAAATTTTGTTTTAAATATTGTGATGTTTTGATTAGTTATGTGGATGCAATAAGTGTTCTTTTATATTTTATAAAATAATTTGAAATGACTAAAATGCAACACAGATATTTACTTTGCCATAAATGGTTTATACAATACAAATCTATTAAATAATTTGAATGTCATAGACTAATAATCCAATAACAAGGCTTAAATAACATGATATACAAAATATCCAATAACACGTCTATGATATAAAAAATAATCTAGTGTTCCATAATCAACATATTTGTAATCAAATAATCCAATTTCATCAAAATATACATAATCAATTAAGAGGGCTATGATATACAAAATATCCAATAGCACGTCTAATCTCATATTATATGATTAATGATATAAAAAAAAATGTCTTAAATTATAATCAAATCTCAATACTCTGTAGAAAATTGATAATATAATATGTGAAATATATTCAAATGAAAGCATCCTTTCACTATAATGTTGGAAGCTGGAACAAACTCTTTTTAGATTGTATGAAATATTTTGTACTCATACCTAAAATATCTATCATCACAGTTTGATCAGTGTTACCATTATCCTCATCATCATGAGTATTCATGACACCTCTTCTCTCTGCCAGATATTTCCAATATGCCAAAGCTTTTTCATAAGGAAAATTCTCCACCTCATAGATTGACACATATACTTTCAAATAATTTTCCAAATTTTTATCCAACCTATTTTGAACTTTATATATTACATATGATAATGCACTAATACCCTTTCATCTTCCATAGATCCTAAAATCATTGTTTGACATAATTTATATAAATAAAATATTCACTCATAGTATGTTGTAAGATACTACTAAGATGTAATATTTTCCACAAACGTGAAATATAACCTGTTTCATGATGATTAGTGAATTTTGAAACTTGAGCAAACATTGTCGTTCCAAAATAGTTTGATTATTTTGTCAAAAGATATTTGTTGAGAATGCCATTGATTTCAATACAATTGACTACTACATATTTAGTGAAATGGCTAGCAAGAGTGCCCATGTATTTGAGAAACAAACCATTTATAGTCCGGTATTCATTACAAGGATCCCAAAACATCGGGTTAACCATATCCATAGCCTCAAGCAATTCATATCTTTGGAAACGGTCTCTTATTTATTTTTTCAAATATTCTGCTATTTGTTTCAATTTATTTTTTGTATCGTGTACAATTACATGTATGTTATGGGTATTTTTTCAACTTTATTTGTAGCTATATCCATTCACTGACCAAAACAATATAAAGGTATTTCCTTTTCGTGGATATTAATACATAGATGATCATTTATGTTGAACTTAAAAAAGTTCTGAGGATCATTCATTTTTGTTAATGCTATCCGATTCTCAAACATGGTATCCATAAAATCTTGACCAGATGCATACATCGTATCAATATGCATACAAATATGTTTTCTCACCCTAATAAAATCCACTATATAAATCGATCTTTGTGATGCAATTTTAATCAAAGTATTCATTTATTACAACATTGGAAGAATACCACACAATATGAGAAGTGTTTCAAATTCACTCATTCAAAATAGCAAATCTTTAGCCTTATCAATTGCCCTACAATTTGCATACATATACCCTGCCAAGGATTGATTCTCTTTGAAAACTCTATATGCCAGTTGATACATCGAAATCCACCTAGTATCTACATATTTTAAGATTTTTTTACCTTTAGTAACTCCTAGTGCAAACTGTTGAAATGCTAAAAATATTTTTAGACTACGCAAAAAAAAATCATGAATTTCACGGACAAGCTCTTCCACTCACTACATTTGTAAATGTATCCACAATTTTGTATGCAAGATTCATTCTATGAGCCATGTAATGAATAGAAATAAAATATGGGGCAACAAATATTTTTAGTCAAACACCAAGACCGTTCTTGTGTCCTTGCATTGTAGCAGCACTAGTAGCTCTGACACATATTAACTTAGTGGCTATTTCCATTTCATTCATTCCTGTTATTTCCTTTAAACTAGTTACAACAACATTGTAAATATTTTCTACATTGTAATTTTCCACCATATTGCATACTCCAAGTAAATGAGGTTGCCTTAAATGATTTTACAATGTGTAAACATGCATGCAAATCCAATATGTGTTGTCAACAACAGTCACCTCATAAATTGAAAGTGAAATGAATTTGGTTTTTTTACTTTCCCTTTGAGGTCATCCTGCTCAACCAATGAGAGACATTTTGCAATTTCTCCATCACTTCAATCTAACCAATGGGTTTTGGGAAGGTTCTGCACATCAGCTAGTTGAAATATATATTTATAATCAATGAAATAAGACATAGGTCTACCCTTTTTAATAATAGTGAGTACAATAGCAAACTTGCAAAATTTTTGAAGCTAAAGTGAACTTCTTCATATTTCAAAATTTGGCTTGAATAATTGCACCTTTTTAAACCAAAGTTTGCTTTTGTTTCATTTCTTTATCATATTCTTGTGCATATCTGATATGTGTGTACTCTGATGCATCCTTCCACCTATAATTTGTTTGTATTGTTCCATCACTTTCTTTTATTTTTATATAAACTTTTCCACAATGTTTTTCTAGTGTATCTTTCTTAACCTGCAATCTATGATCCTTTTTGTGTTTCCAAATATAAATTATGCATCTCAATTCTATAATTTCTTTATTACTATTATATGGTAGCATTGTCTCAATAAATAGAAATTCTGATACTCAATCAGGCTGAAATGATTTGTTAATTGTCCACCTATATAACCTTGCACATTTATGATTTTTAGAAGAATATTCTCTGGAATTAGGGACTATATGAGAACTATTATTTTCTTTTCCATTTGACGTGTTAGTTTTAGGAATCTCTTTATGTTGTTGTTGCATTTCATTAAGAAAATTTTCATCTGTGGACTTTTTATTATCGAGGATATGTAGAAGTGGAGGCATACTAGGGTCAATAGTGTTTTTTGTAAAGAATTTTTTTGCATATCATTATTGCATTTAAAAACATACCTTATGTTAAAAAATATAGATAAATAATGGACAAAGCCATCAACCAAAAATCACCGTTCTTAATGAATATAGATATTATATGTAAAATTAACAATGTACAAAAATTAACTAGTTAGTAAGTTAAGGCGTTCATACCTTCATTTTGTATAGATTTTGATGGTTGACTGGATTTCAAAATAATATGAATTTATTTGAGGATAATCCTTTTATCGAAATACTGGCCTTCCTTATTTTCACTGCTAGAAGATGATATTTTACCTATATAAACAAAAGAGTAACATGAATATCATTTTTAAAAATAAAAATAATTGGTAAAAGAGAACTATTGTTCAAGAGAACATGATGTTTTATCCAAGCAGGCTTGAGATTGGTGCTTAAATAATAGGAAAACCTCCTTATTGAGTGTCCATGAACAAAATGTTTTAAAAAGAAAAATTAATGGTAAAATAAACTTACAGATAAATGGTTATCATTGTATATCAGTCACCTTCTACCACTTGCCTTCTACCACTCACCTTGTGCCACTCGCCTTGTGTCAATCATCTTGTATGAGTCACCTTGTACTAGTCACCTTGTGCCAGTACCTTGTGCTAGTCATCTAATGTGAGTCACCACCTTGTACGAGTCACCTTGTGACAGTCACCTTGTGTTAGTCACCTAATGCGATTTGCCTTCTACCACTCACCTTGTGTGAGTTACCTTATGCAAGTCACCTTGTGCCAGTCACCTTGTGCTATTCACCTTGTGCCAGTCACCTAGTGTGAGTCACCTTGTGCTAGTAACCTCGTGTTAGTCATGTTGTATTAATCACCTTTTGACACACTCTCTTTGTTCTACTTTATTTCACTTATTGCTTGTTGTATCTTGCTTGCTTTGTATCACTCGCTATCGAAGAAAATTAATATTTTAATTTTATGAGTGACACTCTCATGTTAGCTATATATAATGGGATATAGGAGGCAAATTTGGTGGGATAAGTTTTTTTTATCATTTATAGAAAAAAATTAGGCAAGAAACCTAGGTGAAATAGGGACTAATAAGTATGATAGTGAGGTGAATTGACCCTAAAAAAAATTGATCCCAAAATTTTTGGGTGAATGGGCTGACCTCTAGGGTCTCCAAATTCACCAAATTAAAATTGTGAAAATCCTAATATTCGTGATAATTTGCAAAATTTGCCACTATGCATAATTCTGTCTGAAACGTAATTTTTTTATTCAAGAAATCAAATTTAAGGAGAAATTTTTTGATAAGGTTAAGAATGTCATATGAAAGGAGGCTTGTTATTCTAAAAGCCATGCTTTGGGACCTTTTGGGGGTTTAATGTGTCTTTGGGATAATTAAAAATTTTAATATAAAGTGCTCTCTTCTTCTGATAGATTTTTTAACATGTTTTTCTATTGTAGAGTTTCTAAAATATCTTAGGTTTTAACTAATGTGTATACTCCAAACTCAGTTGTGGG
The DNA here is from genome assembly GCA_028583015.1 of Wollemia nobilis. NCBI lineage: Eukaryota > Viridiplantae > Streptophyta > Pinopsida > Araucariales > Araucariaceae > Wollemia > Wollemia nobilis. The sequence continues at coordinate 7,052,019 of JAQPPZ010017259.1, read as the reverse complement.
AAGAGGAAGACTATGAGAGGATTTGAGTGTAAATATAAATACTTTCCTTGACCTTGCTTGGATGTTGGCTGATGATTTTAATTGCCCCCTCTTTCCCTCAAAAAAAGAGGAAACCAATACCCCTCTAATGGTATGGAGGAATTCAAATTTTGTCAATACTAATGAGCTAATGGAATTTGAGCTAAAAGGAAGTAAATTCACTTGGAGCAACATAAGGCTAGGGCAACATCTTATCCAATAAAAATTGGATAGATTTTTTGTTTCTAAATAAGGGATTCATCATTTTGGTGACTCTATTCTCTCTTCTTTCCCAATAATAGGATCAAATCACAATCCTTTGGTACTAGATGTTTAAGTTGGGAATATAATCTTTAAGTTTCTCTTTCATTTTTAGGTTGTGGTCAAAAAATAATACCCTTGATGCCCTGATAGTTGATTGGTGGAAGAAGGATTTTCCAGGTCCCCTAATATCTCAAGTTACCAATAAGTAAATATTTATGAAGAGCAATTTAAAAGAATGAAATAAAAATATTTTTGGTAACATTTTCCAAAAGAAGAAATCCTTGAAAATGTAACTTTCATCCATTGAAGTTGCTATGAAATATTTTCCCCCTTCAGAGGCTAACATAGATATTGAAAGGAGTTTGTTGGTAGATTTCTATAATGTATTGGTCTACAAGGAATCCTATTGGAGACAGAAGTCCAGGGCTCTGTGGTTGAAATATGGAGATAGAAATACCAGGTTTTTTCATGCCATAACCTTGAGACACTAGATTTTTAATAATATTACTAAAATTGTTGAGGATGGTACTAAAAATAGAATTATTTTAGAAATTCGTGAGGACGTTGTATATATTTTTTAAATCTCTTAGGAGTGGTGGCACCTAAAAATGAGCAGGCATCCAATTCATTTTTAACTCCAGTATTATCGTTCTATTCAAAGAGTCTAAAATCAAAGACGTAGTATTTTCCATAATTGGTGAGAAGGCCTTTGGACCTAATAATTTTCCTATAGTTTTTTACCAAAAAAAATTAGGATTTGTGGGGAAGGATATATAATACTATGGGTGAAATTCAAAATACCCTTCATATTCTAAGCGACATCAATTCTACCTTTTTGTTCTTATTCCTAAATTGGTAGGAGCTAATTCCTTTAATAATATTAGTCCCATAAGTCTATGTAATACTCTTTATAAAATATTAGTTAAAGTTATAGCCAACATAATGAAGGTTTTTTTTCCTTATATTATTGATCCCTGCCAAGGTACTTTTGTTAAAGGGAGGCAAATCTTGGATGGTGTGATTACTATTCATGAAGTTCTCCAATCCATAGATAAAAGTGGTAGAGATGGATTGTTGTTGAAATTAGACATGAACAAGGCATATGATTGTCATTAAAAATTCATTGTATTTAACAAGACATGCATAAGGTAAACTTTCTCCTAACCCTCTCAACCAGAAGAAGCCAAGAAGAATCATGTAACCTATCACTGAAAAGTGGTAAACCTAGATAAAAAAAAGGGAGCTTCCCAATGGAACATTCAAATATTTTCACAATATTTACCTGCCTTTGAAGGTATTAAAAAATACCTTACTCTTGTTGAAATTTATCTTCTGTCTAGAGGTAGCCTCATAAGAAGATAGAATAAAGAAGTAATTTTCAAAGGACATCAACCAAAAAAATACATGTCAAATGTTATACCTCTCATACATTTTTTTTTATTGATAGTATAAGGGGTTTTAAAGGGTCCCCAAACCTATTATAAATAGGTTTTGAAAGGTACCCCAAACCTTAGACCTAGCAATAAGACATCAAGAAATATTGAGCTAGATTTCACGAATCAAACCCTAAAATCCAATGAAGAAACTCCTAGCAAATAAGTCACAAATTTTAATCAACCAAATACAAGATATTTCCCCACATTCAAACCACTGTGTATGCAAAAATATAAATCACTGAAGAAAAACAATAGAATAACAAAAATGTTATTGGTTAAAACAAATTTACAAATAAAGATCACCCAAACCGAAGCATTTTTTGCCTCACAAGAAAGGAGAACAGGGGAATCCTGTCATCATGATCAACAAATCCATCCAAAAAAGCATGTAATAGGACAACCCCTCATAACAACAACCAGTTTAAGAAAACAACACTAGAAATTAATAAAAAAAATTAATTATTATTTTTAATTTGACATGTAACATCCTAAAAATAAATAGAATAATACTTATAATATAGTTTTGGTTAAAATAGGCAGTTTATGTTTTTTGGTACATGGACATAACAATTACATATATAATACCTTGTTGAAACATAATGCTTTAGATGAAAAATATTGCTTGTCATCTAAGCAAAGTAATACTACCTCAAATATTAAAATGACAACAACTTAAAGAAATTATTTTTGGTATTATTACGAAAGGAGGATTTTGAAAGGAGTCCCTCAACCTTTTACATCAACTCCTCCATGGGAGACAGACCATAAACATAGTTGTGCAAAATAGCCACCTTAGATCAGAAGAAAGGATACAAAAGACAAACATAAACACCACATGGAAACATTACCAGCACCAAAAACAAGAAGGTGGATCCACAAACCAAATAGGCAAAGCAGAGGTAAGATCGACAACTAGATACCTATATATTTCTACAAATGAGTATTTAGAACCTGACTCCATGAAGGACAAAGTTAAAATGGGCACCATTCTTCCAGTTTAAATTTGAACAAGAGTAATTATTGAAGGATGTGAATGGCACCAGTTGCCCATAGTAGATGTGATGGTGAATTATTATCCTCGAGCAAAAATTAGGCCACCAACAAATGAGATGAACATCGCAATCACAATTACGCTATTCCAACAACTCAAATTACCATAAGTGCCAACACTTTTGAAATAAAGGTGATGTAATATACTAAAATGTCATTGATTGAATTCCTAATAGAATTTTTAGATCTACATTAAGAAGATTTAGGAGATCCACCAAGAAGTTATTTCTCCACACTGTAAAGCCAAGAAAGTTGGTTTCAATATTGGCCAAATAGTTAGCAAGCAAATTACCCTCCCTCAGAATATGTGCCACCCTAAATTTATTTAAACCTTGGAGGTACCTTCTCAACTCCCACATCATATTTATGATATTTTAGCTTGAATCAGTAGTGGAATTAATAATATTTATCATATTTTTTGAGTCCCCTTCAATCATAGCATTCGAATATCCCAAATCAGCTAGGATTTTAATGCCTTGGAAAGTGGCTTGAGCCTCCACAAAGTGGGAAGTTTGGGATGATAGATGCTCACAATATATAGCAATAACCTTGTCCATGTTGTTCCTAATGATGCCACCCACCCCAGAGATTCTGAGATTACCTTTTGATGCCCCGTTAAAGTTCAATTTGAGCTAACCAATGGGGAGGCAACCATCTCACATTATTCCTTAGATTCATCACAAGAGGCCCAGGTTCAAACCTTGGGAATCCCAACTTAGCTTCTAATAGAACTTCAATAGGAGAACTCTTCAAGCAATTTCTTCGTATATCAGGAAACGCATTGGTAACATTCTAAATTGAAATTTAGAATATTCTAAGACCTATTCTAATAGCATCTCTTTTGTAGTTTTAAAATCCCTAGCATTTCATTCTTTCCAAACACCCCAAAAAATGTGGTAGGAGGAAGTTCCACAAGCACTTGAGATGAGAGACATTAAAGGGGGAGGTCCATTGCAGAATAAAGTTTTCCAAGGAATTAGGAAACACCCACTGCACACCAACTTATCCAAAATGCAGACAAAAACATCATGAAAGAAGGGACAAAATAGCAATAAATGAGTAGATGACTCCCAAACAACTTCACACAAGTACAAGGTTATGCATACGAGGTTTGACCCAAAATCTATTTATAAAAATAGGGTAAATCAATTTTGAAACAGAGGTGAATCTATACAAACCCATATTAAAAGAAAAGGTAAATTTCCTTTTTCTCAACAAAAAATTATAAAAGTGTGTCGAATTTATCTAAACATATAAAACTTGGATGAAATACTGCAAATAACGTATGTTGGATGGAAGATTGCAAAAAAATGGAGGTCATAAGATAGATTGCAACAAAATTGACATCAGATGAAATATTGTAAAAAATTGATGTCAAAAGATAGAATAAAAAATGAATGTCAAACTAAAAAAACTCACCAATTGCCTCATATTTATAGGCCTTTTGATCAAGCAAATCAAATCAATCATCTTCACACCAAAATTTGGGGTATTTGAAGCCCTAAAAAGTAAGTTCATCTTTGGGGTAGATTTTGACCTATTAAATCATCTCAAAACTTCATAAAAATACCACCATTAGATTAGGCTCAAAAAAAGCTTTCCAACAAGTATAAATATACCTATGTTTGGACATCTATTGATGCTTAAACCTCTGAGGTTGTCATATGTCAGTCACCAGCAAAGGTCACCATATGTCAATCGTCAACAAGGGTCATCATATGTTAGTTCAAACATAGGTATATTTTTACTCATTGGAAAGCTATTTTTGAGCCTGATCTAATGGTGGTGTTTTTATGAAATTTTGAGATGATTTAATAGTTCAAAAGATACCCTAAATATGACCTTACTTTTTAGAGCTTCAAACGCCCCAAAGATATCATCATATGTTAGTCACCATATGTCAATCACCAATAGGGGTTGCCATATGTCAATCACCAGCAGAGGTCACCATATGTCAATCACCAATAAGGATCACAATATATCAGTCACCAACAGAGGTCACCATATATCAATCGATAGTAGAGGTCACCATATATCAATTGCCAACAGGGTTTACCATTTATCAGTTACCAACAAATATCACCATATGTCAGTCACTAGTAAAGTTCACCATATGTTAGTCACCAGTAGCAGTCACCATATGTTAGTCATTAGCAGAGATCATCATATGCCAATAGCCAATAGAGATCATCGTATGTCAATTGCTAGTAGAGGTTGTTGTATGTCTATCACCAGTAGAGGTTGTATTTCAGTCATCGTATGTCGATAGCTAGCAAAGGTTACCATATTTTTATCGCTAGTAGAGGTTACCTGATGTGTATCGCTCGCTATCGGGAAGAATTAGTGTTTTAAATGTATGAGTATCACTCTCATGTTAGCTATATAATGGGGGTATAAGAGGTCAATTTGGTGGGATAGATAAAACTTTTTATAATTTGAAGGTGAAAGTTAGGTGGGAATGCTCTATGAAATAAGTATCATAGTAGGATGAATGTACCTTAAAAACAATTTGTTCCAAAAATTTTGAGCGAATGAGCCGATGTCTAGGGTCCCTATTTTCACCAATTTCCAATTATGGAAATCCTAATATTTTCCCTATTTGCGAATATTCACCACTATGCATAACCCTAGAAAAGTAGCATCTATTTATAATTTGCATACCTCTCTTAAGAAAATTCTCAATGGAAATAATTCTTCAAAAAATGGGGACTATTTCTTCGAACTTGGGGGCTAGATTTTAATTAGGTGATACAAAGTATTAACCTAGTTTCTTTATCGGTTAATTTGTGATATTGTCCTCTTCATCTATGGTATGTGAGTGTTTTTCATGCATTGAGTAAAACCATTGGATAATTTCTCTCATTTGAATGAACCACCAATTCCATGTCTCAAATGCAATATGTTAGAATGTGCATTATGGCAAACATTAAAAAGAAATTGTCGAGTTCAGTCAAACCCATATCCCATATGAGGATATGGGTCCAATCCATTGAGTGCAAGAATAAGCCTTTGGCATGCCAAGCTTGTGGGAAGGGTGGTCATCATAAAAATATTTTTCCCCTTTTTTTAAAATTCAAGCCTCCAGTTCATCCAAGGATTAAGGAGAGATGGACTCTAGGGGATATAGCAATATAGATAGCAGATAATGGAGATGTGCAGGAGAAGGATATTTTACCTTCCAGTCTCTTAATTGAATATGAGGAACCTCTCAAAAGTTAGCAGATGGTTCTAGAATTGGGTCATCCTAAGAAAGGGGATACTCTTCTCCTTCAAAATTTATTAAAAATTCTATATATGGAGGATCCAATTCTACAATAGCTTATGAAGGTATTAAGAAATTGTTCGATGGCTTCCCCAAGAACGATTAGCTCTTTGGCTTCTCCGAAACCATATTTGACCTCCTGAAACAAGGGATGGAAAGCTTGATGGCCTCCCAAAAACCAATGCTAGAGAAAGGCTCTCCTGGTCCTAAGACCAAAAGCCATAGAAGGGATCATATCGATTTGGGGTGGAGAAAAAAGTTGGAAAACCATCAAGCAAAACTATTAGAAAAATAAAAATTGAGAATGATATTGCAAATGGTGGTCAAGATCACCTAAATATGGAAAAGGGAAGTGATGATAATATTATCCAATTGATATTGGATGGGTACAAGTCTCCTCTGCATGGGGAGGCTATGAAAAAATTATCTTTCAATCCCAGTAAATGAATATGTGCTCATGGAATATTAGAGGACTTAACAATTCCTCTAAAAAATGCATCCTAGCATCATTAAGAAGATATAAGTCCCCATATATTATCTTTGTTCAGGAATCCAAGTTGGAGGAATGTAGTTGGAATTCAATTCTCTATACAGTTTGGAAAGAAGTGGAATTTGTGACCAATGATGTTTTCGACTCTTTCGGGGGTCTTTTATGTTTTTGGAATAAATCAAAATTCAATGGTAATCTTATTTCCTACTTTGGATGTGTCACTGATATTTTTTTTGTAAGTCAACTAGCCAAAGATGGGTTATGTCATTTACGTCCCTAATTCCAGCATTAAGAGGTGTTCATTTTGGCTTGAGCTGTTAGAAATGAGAAAATTTTTTATAGATGAAGCTTGGGTTTTAACGGGTGTTTTCAACTCACCTTTGTTTCCCGTGAAAAAAAAGAAGAAATTGTGTTGATCCTAGGATCATGGAGGATTTGGCTGGTATTATCAGTTCTACCGAGCTCCTAGATATTGGTCTCAAAGGTGCTAGATTCACCTGGAGTAATCGGAAAACCGGAAATAATATCATCCTCTGCAGATTACATAGAATATTAGTCTCTAAAGTAAAATATTTTTAAACAAATACAAATATTATATATTAAATAGAATATTTGTTGAACATAAATTAGACAAAAATAATTTTACTTACTCAAATTGAAGGCTCTCTTATTATATATTGTTACTTGGGTCTCATTATGAATTTGCATCGCTTAAAGTTACAAGAAATTTCAATGTAGGTTCATTTTACATTAAATTATTGATTTCAAAACTAAATGTCATTGGATCTTATTTCCATTGTAAGGAATAGTGGTTAATGACCTGACCCCTAGAACCATTGTACGCATTGGCCAACATATAGAATAATAAAACTTTGAGAATTTATTTTCAAATATTGTTTTAGATTGTATACATACTTTTAACTTGTTTGCATGATTTAAGCCAAGAGTCTTCTCTAAATGAATTCTTTCATTAAAAAAGAAAATTGCATAAATGAATGAACGCATTGACTATTTAAATTTGTAGAAACAAATAAAAGTTAGTTTTGCAAATAATATGTTCGTTTAAAATAGGTGTGGAAGACAATAATATAACGTCAATAAAGACCTGTGATTTTTTAAATTAAAAATATATTATATTTAAAAAATTAATAGTTTTGTTACTAGATTTAATTCATCACTATTAGTTTTAGGTCATAATTTTTCAAAATCCATATGTTTATTTTCTAGTAGTAAAATTTTAGAAGTGATATTTTAGTGTGAAACTATATTTGAAAGGGAGTGTATTGTTTTATTATTTTAATATAGTATACAAATATGAAATATTCAATTTTATAAGTTAATAAAATTTTGGTAGTTTATTTTAATTATTTTATTTATATTTTAAATTTAAATTCTAGAAAAATATTTTAGTAATCCTCATATAGACACAAAATTATCCTTATACTTTTCTACATCATATTAACTTTATTATTTTATGACATGATTTTTTATGCTAATATATAATATGTAGTTAAAATAATCAAATAAATATATTATATATATATATATATATATATATTTTTTTTTTTTTGATTAGATATAGAAGGGGTTTTGAAAGGGTCCTCGAACCTTATACATTAGGAGAAGTCCTACAAGACTTGGCCAAAAACCAACTTCACAAAGACAAGAATAACTACAAAATACAATTGTTGGACACCCAACACCAAGCAAACCAACACCATCTTAAAAAAGAGGTACAAGAGATAAAAAAACACAACCAGGGATGGGTTGAAACACAAAAATTAACACAAGCCTAGAGCACCACCAAATGAGCAGGATAAAATTCACAATAGGTGACCTCACGCCCCTCAATATCCATTAACCCTATCAAAAGTTAGACCTTGGTACCGTAGGAACATAGGTTTTATGTCCTCCACACAAGAAAAAAGCAACATTAAGCATACCAATGAGAGAAGACTGGTAATCTACCACCAAGATCTTATCGCCCAAACTAAGAGCCCTATATTTTTGAAACTCTGGTAACCTACATCAACATGATCCAAAACCAACACCGATTCTCGAGGGACTAAAACGAACGTTTTCTTGATTCAAAATTGAAAAAATCATGCACAAACAAAAAAGACCTATTTTTAAAACCTTTGTGGGCTTTGATTGAAATAGAAGACATGACCAAACTACACCAAATAATCTAGAAGGAAGGTCCCAAAATAGTATTTCACCCATTAACAAAAATTGGGATTGGATCTCTTTTCCCTAGCAAAGGGCTGGAAAGGTTGACAATTTCTAATATCCATATTCAACAAATATTGAGAGCCATTGGTGATCTCTACCTCTGTCACCTTATTACTTAGAGCTTTAAATGATGACCTCCCAATATTACACTCAATCCCAACATCTACAAAATCCTTTTTAAGACTTCTCGATTTAGAGCCAATGAATATATTCTCCAAAAAGGGTTTCAAGTAATATTTATGACTTCTAGTTTTAGGGTCTAGGGACCCTTTCTCTAACTTCACCATCCTCTCCAAAGAAGTGTATGGGGGAATTTACCAAGTCTGTCAAAACATCCATCACAAGGAGATTGAGGTAATCAAAGTGCATCTACAAAATCAATGGGACCAACAGAGGAGGGGTATTGACATACTCAAAGAGTTTCTAAATATTAGATTCAAAATTATATAGAGGCACATCTTGATCTTCAACCAAGGGATGCATCTTACCCTAAAAGGGAGGCACATCATGGTATTCAATTAGGGGTGGCTTCTCACCCTAAAGAGGAGGGTCTATAATAACCTCAAAGCCTAAAATATCAACTACCTCAACTTGCTAGAACTCAATAGGATAAAAAAATTGACTATTGATCACATTCTTCAGGGGCTTCTCTTGAACAAATTTAACCCATGAATTTATCTTCTTTGAGGGTTCCTCTTAAGCTGATTTACCCCTATTTTCCTAAATATTTTAGGGGTACTAGTCTATCAAGTGACTAGCATTTCCACATCCAAAGCAAACTGTCGATCCATTTTCATATACAATGGGTTGGACCCAAGTACCCAAGTATGAGATAAGCTTGATTGAAAAGGGATATTTGCTTTTGGATCTGCCATAACACACAACCTCATAAACACCATTCTAGATTTTGCTCTAGTCATAGAATCAATTTGAATAAGATCTCCCACTGCCTTAGCCACTCCTCTTAGAATATTGTCATGCCATAGATAGTAAGGAAGACCAAGGAGATGAATCCAAAGAGACACCAAGTTTACCTTCTAAGTATGTGGGTTGAAGTCAAGCTCCAAATTTTAAAGGAACAAGCCCCTTTTACCATAAAACTAGGGGTCACCACCTAGGATGCATTTTGAATCTTCCACATAGTTTAGTTTTACAAAAAGAAGGCATTGAGAGCCGCAACAATTTCCATTGGATCCAAAGATTTATATTTTTTCCAAGGCTCATATTCTAATTAAATCCAGGTCTGGCCTTACCCCCTAAAATTTACCCACTAGACTACATTTGCCTTCCCCCATGGTGATTGAATTAGATCTCTTGAAATGCTAATTTTATTGCCAATAGGGAAGAGGTGGCAAAGAACTTTAGGACTACCAGTACCAACACATTTAGATACCACGATATAAGAGTTGTTGGGATTAATAAATTTGAGATTAATCTGGGGACCTTGGAAACTGGCTCTACTTTTAAAATTACCTTTAAACGACCTGAGACCACCCAAAAGACTTGGGTGACTAGCCTTGGATTCGAAACCATGATCAAAGGGATTTTGGAGTGAAACCCTTAGAGGGGCCTCGCTCTCAGCACCTCCTAGCAAGGAATCCACACCCACCAAAGGGCCTTCCTCTCTATATGGTGAAAATATATGAGCCACCATAGGGCTACCATCAAAACCATAACCCTAAACTCCATCTCCACTACCCTGCACACCATTCTCTCTCAAAGATAAGTTCAAAAAATCTTGAGTCCATCAATATTTGAAAGCCTTGATGTCTATCATCGAGTAGAGCTATAGAGCTAGAAGTCATGGGATGCAGTAGGATACAAGGATGCACTATGGATTATAGTGTTTAATAGTCACCTCGCTGCAACAAACCCTAAATTTAGGGTGAATTATCATTCCAACCCCAGATTTGGCCTCACAACAACATCCAACCCCTAGATTCACAATCGAAATCACTGTGATACTCATCGCAGCCCCTAGATTTTTGTATAAAAATAATCGTTCTCGTTGCAACATAAATTCATTATTAAATTAAAATAACGTAAAATTATGTTTTCACTTTAAATTAAAAAATTAAATTAAATTTCTTCATAAGAAAAACAACCCTCTAAAATAAATTATTTTAACTACTTAATGAAAAATATATTTGAACCTAAAACAAAGTCAAATTAAAACTTGTCCATATTAATCCATATTGGGATATTCTTGAAACTTGTCCGAGAAACAATTAGAAGAACACAATAGGAATGACAACTAAATGAACATGAATTTCTATAAAAATAAAGAATGAAAGAAAAAGTTTGGAAGGCATCATTTTCTACTTTATAATTTTTATGTATTTTTTAGATTTTCAAACGTTATTTCTCAATGCAGAGTAAATACTCTTATAAGGGATTGTTTAGTGGGTATAAATTTATTCTAATTTTTTCTAGAGTTAATTGAATTTAAAAAAATAAAATAGATTTGGTTAGTGTGATAAATTCGTATGACGGATGCTCACAGTTGGGCATCCTCATCCCACCATGACTTCTCATAAGGGGAGATTTGAGCTTATCAATAAAGAATTTAACACAGCCACACACAAACACATGTCATATTTTGAATTTTGGACCTTTTGAAGAAGATCCAAAGCTCGAATTGTTGCACTATTCTCTAGGACAATTGAATTCAATATTTTTTTGGTTACATAGGATATTTGGTCACAACCAGACTATTTTTAGTAACTGATAAGCATAAGGTTCAAACCACAGGGGCTGCTTCCACAAAACCTATTCTACCTTGTTATTGTTGACCAAACATGAAAGAAACCATCGATCGCTCGAGATTCGTATCATCATCCTCGATCTAGCGTACACTTAAAGAATTCAGATCAGACTATTACCTTTGTAAATAGGCTACCCCAAAATTTTAAACCTGGGTATCTTCTTGGTAAGTTCCTGGTCAGACAAGCACTTACCAATACTCCTAGCCCTGGGTATCTTTTTGGTAAGTGTCTGGCTAGACAAGCATTTACCAATTCAATATTTTACCACCCATATAAAATATTTCTTAGAAAAGCTTTTTTGATATATTCCATTTTCTTTACAAGTTATTAATTCTAATGGCATATCCCTATCATAATACCTTTATCCTGAAGCACCTTCATAAGTAATATGCATTAAAGAAAAAAGTGTTGTCTATGTATTTGCACCATCATTATTCAAGATGTATGACTGATTTTCTAAATTTCACATAATTTTATGTCATATTCGTATAGAGATGTTATATATAAAATACAAATGCAATCATATACTTATTATAAATAAATTAGAAAAACAATTATTTACTAGAGATAATTGAATGTTATTCTCCTTTTATTTATTCATATTGAGATTTCAATATAAAATTGGATGACTTGAATGTGTGAGCAATTTGAACTTGAGGTCATTTTACATTTAACTTATTGATTTCAAAATTAAGTGTGGTTGAATATAAATTTTATTATATGAAACTATCTCATCACACCTCCTTCTCCCTCTTTGGTCCAACTACCTAATACCTAGAACATTGACATCATTGTTAAGTAACATATCACATTTATAAAAGTATGTATAAGAGACCATCATGATTTTATTATAAAATTTTATTTACATTGTGTCAACACCAAAAATATAGCCACTTGTCATTCATCCATAACTTCCCGCCATATTTATCCATTATTTATATATATATATATATATATATATATATATATATATATATATATATATATATATATATATATATATATATATATATATATATATATATATATATTTATTTAATATATATGCAAATAATAATATTATATATATATATATATATATATATATATATATATATATATTAATAAATATATGAATTAATCTCATCCATCCATCATGATTTAATCCTAGCCATTCATTTGCCTTAATCCATGCCACATATCCAGATTTAATCTCCACCCTCTGTCATGTTTTAATATTGACCGCATGAATTGTGTCATTGAAGCCCTAACATACCCTAGGAGAGATTATAAAGAGGAGTCATTTTGATGACTCAACTCTTAAGTGGATTTAGTCTTGAATCCCTATAGATTTCAGAATCCCTAAGAATTCCCAAGTCTCCTTACATTTTTCCATCTTCCATTACTCATTGTCGCCTTTGCATCCATCGTCACCCACATCACATGAACCAAATCTACTTTTACAGATTTTGCTCCAATCTCTTGAGTGCCCTTGGGCATCTCCTATTAATCCTTGAGCACCTTTGGGTACCTACTACCACCACCAAGCACCTTTGGGTACCTCTTGCCATCACCAAGCACCCATGGATGTTCACAACCCTAATTCTACAGTCCAGTGATCCCTTGGGTGTTTCTAGGAAATCTACGCACAAAATCCTACAACAACGATGAAGAATAGAGAAGAAGTTAGCTTGATAAGGTAATTTATTTATTGCAAGTATTTATATTGTTAGATATGTTTATAGCTTAATTTTTGTAACTAGGGTTAGTAACTTTCTTATTGAGGGCCTCATATAGTGAAACCCTCGTAGATATTATTGACCTTCTATTATTGTTTATTATTTTCAAGTTTAGATATCAAGTTTATTGGCAACTGCTGAAGCTTGAGTGGTCATGTATAGGATACTAAAGCCCACTCACCACATTGTTGGAATCAAATCAAATGTGAAAACACCAATATTTTTTTACTAGGGTTTCAGAGAATCCTAGTATCTTGTAATCATTGTATCAAGCATAATAAGCTTTGTAACCCCATATTTGAGGCACATTTTGTTGTAACATTGAAAATCCACCAATGTTATAATAAAAATCTATTTCATTGTACAATTTTGTGTGTTGCATTGCTTATTTAATTTTATAGTTCATTTTTTGGTGTTTTTCGATTTTTCATTCACAAATGGAGATCATGGTGGAACCTTGTTGGAGCCAAAATTGAATCAATATCAGATACCCCTAAAATTAAAATTGTTGGTTTTAATATTTCCATCCAAATTATTGGTCTCTGTTAAATCCAAATTTCTGAAAAGGTGGTCTTCTAATTACGATTAACAAGGGTTCTAAATGCATAATAAATGATTCCCCCTTGGGGTAAAAAGTGTGCAGCTCTGAGATCTTGATGGTAGCACTCACTCCCACCCAGATCCGATGGGACGCGCTCCCAAAGATGCTCGAAGGTTAATACACAAGGTTTTATTGGATAATTAATCAAAGGTTTTATTAAGAATTAATCTTCATGCATAATCATGATTAATGAGGGTCTAATACATTGATGATGACCCTCCTTTTTGGTTAACCTGCGTGCATATCTAAGGAATTCAACGGGTGCACATCCATTATTTGATCTAATGGTAAGCACATGGAGAGATAATCAGACTTTAAAGCACCTATGATTTAGTCAAAAGCTATTAATTTTTTTAATCACCAATAAAATTTAATAAATCAAGATTAATGAGGGTTCTAATCACATCGATAATCATCCCCCCTTTGAGATAATGAGCGCACCAAAGACTACTAAGATTTAAACCTAAGTTTTTCAATCGATTAATTATTAACCTAAAGGTTTTTTGACCTAATTGCTCAAGGTTAACTAAAATGAAGTATATGTTTATCATTGGACTAATGACCATGCAGGTTTCGGGATCTTGACGGTAGCACGCAAGGTGAACTAGATCTAATGGTAAGCACTCTCCTAGGTGCTCAAATTTTAACTGGTAAATATTTTGCCTAGACGCCTTAATTCTTGATTAACCATTGATTAATTTTAAGATAATCAAGTTTAGGCAAGGGTCTAATACATTGTAAATTTTCCCCCTTTTGGACTAATCAACGTGCAATTTGATAAATCTTGATGGGCACACACCTTCCTGAGTAGATCTAATGATGAGCGCCCAGAGAGGTGATCGATTTTAATGATATATGTTTTTGTAAACATTATGAATATAGTTTTGAGCCTTATATGGTCTAAGTCAAATTTAATAAAAATTAAAGGATTTAAAATATTATTCAATGATTAAATTGCTTCTAATATGTTATCCACGGAGATAATGGAAACCAACTTTTAAGGTATAAATAATTTTTTACATGAAGCCATCTAATTAAAAGGTTAATTTATCTAAGGTCTAGCCATGGATTATCTATTCTAAATAAAAGATAAATGATTGATTAAATCAGTTTGCCTAAGTTAGGATGATCTAAATGAAATTGAAATTTCTAAAGGTCCAAAGTTTGAATTTATATACATAGGTGGTAGATTTTGAGCTAACCCCTTTGCAGGACCAAGGTGGCAAAACATTTACAAGACATTTCCTATGAAAGCCACTATCAACCATGTTCTTAATACCATGTCAGAAGGAAGTGCAGTCCAATGACCAATGAAAATGTTGTAAATGATTGAAGGTACACAAACCAAAGTCCTCATGGATGTACAGGTCGAGGAAGATCGCATACCATAACTATACGATTTTAAAAATAATGCAATGGCAGACATCTATTGGCTGAATTCAAAAGGTTGTTGGTGAAGTTGCATTAATGATACTCCATGCAAGATTGATGAGGCCACTCCACCCTCAAGTACTTAAACCCCCACTCTTGAACGTCACTACCACCCTGGTTATCTTAAGTGAGAATTCACAGAGCAAAAAACTGGTGTTGGTGAGCAAAAAATTAGGAGAAAATTTAGGAGAGTGTATTTCTATGAATTGAAGTGTTTTCTAAAAATAAAATGGCCACCTAGGGAGTTGCCTTCATGCCAAAGGATACTAAAGAGGTAGTGAGCTTTGTCACCGACCAGTCACCATATGTTGAGCTCACTGGAGAAGCAGCTACTAGAATGGGGCTGTATGATTTCTCTAAAAATTTTGGGCCAAACAAGAAGCTCACGCTGGCCCAACAATATGAAATTGAAAATACTTGTATTCAGAGCTTTGCACCCACCATGGAGAATTTGCAATGTGCCCCGTGGCTGCTAGCTGAATTGTTCTTCAAGGCCCAGAGATCACAAAACCAGGGCATTCCTAGGAGCAATCGATGGACCAGCAATGTAGGGAAGCTAATATGTCCTAGAGTATACTACTCTTCGGACCTGATGGTATGGTTGGCGGTGGCCTATGACGAGAACACCAAAACTATCCGAGACAACAAAGATCGGCCAGTGTTTGGCATCACGACCAAGTGCATCCAGAGAGTCTTCAACTTGATGCCTTCAAACATGCCACTACTTCTTTAGGTAATTGAGAGACAATCCCACATGTTGCCTAAGTTAGAAGTTTTCAAAACTTTTTTTGAGTTGTATGAGCCTATACAATATGAATTCCCCATTAGGAAGACTGCCTTCAAACCTTGGGTCAAATATTTTTGTGATATGATTAACATCATTTTGGGAGTTGAAGAACTCAGTGTAGTAGGAAGAAATATTTTGTACCTGGTAGCATAGAGTAACAGGAGTACAAATCCCCCCATCTATGCCTGGGAAGAAGAATTGAGCAGGCAAATGCACTCACAACTAATAGAGTTGAAGAAAGTAGTTTTAGAGCAAAGGAGAGAAATACCCCCATTCTCCCATTACTCAATCCTCATGCACTTGATAGCAGGACAGTTAGGTGACCAAAGTAAAGAGAGGCTAGGAGCCACTAGGAGTCCCTATATTCAGAATAGGTTCTCGAAGATGCATGAAGGACGTTCTCACTTGGGGTAGTTTTGTGATAGTTTCATGGTGGAGATTCATTGGATTCTAACAAGAGATCTCCCTAAAATAATGGGACCTGAAGTCAAAGACTTCCTTAAAAAGGAAGAAATAGGGGATTACTTCCTCTCTGAAGATTTCACATACATTAGACTTTACAAGGCAAAAATTCCCCCTAAGTTGTTACCCATGTACTACCCCCTCTCTCTGGCTACCCTAGAACTTGTGAGATAGGTTGTAGAAGAGGCCAAAATGAGATCAGTAAAGAAGCATGGCAAGGTCCCTTGGCTCAATGTTCCATGTAAGTTTGGGCATTACATATTTTTAGGATATCCAACCCTGTTTAGAGGTATGTATGATTTGGAGAACCTAGATTTTGAGGAAGTGACTTGGAGGCCCTATGATCCTACTAGCAAATACATGGAGATGATGAGAACTCACCAATACGCCTATGTACACCATAGAAAATATCAATATGAAGAAGAACTCTTGGAAGCCATGGAGAAGGGGGAAGACTTACACAATGTATGGAAAAATTTCCTTATGAACAAAGAGGTAATTCACATGCTCAAAATCCATATGAATACCCCCTAGAGTTACTCTCAATAAGAAGGATTTTTGTGGATACAACAACCCCCCTCTTCCCTACAACAACCCCAATAGTTCATGAAGATGTTGTACTGGAAATCATAGAAGACCAAGGTATTGATCAAATGGAGATTTCAGTAAATATGGTAGATATTGTAGATCACCAAATTTAGGTTCCTGAGAGTTCTCACCTCAGGATAGAAGCAACACCTAACACTTCCCAAGAAATTCCTGTAGAATCTAGCATAAAGAAAGGGAAGGAGATTGCCATTGTATCCTCCCAAGAACTTGTAGTTTTAGAGAAGCAAGCTATAGTTCCTATTTTTGACAAATTGTTAGCCCTTACTAGTGTGAGGAAATTGGCCCCAAAAGCCATTCCCAAGTCTCTGAAGATCAATGATAGAGAAGTTCAAATCCCAGTAGTGATATAGATGAACATGATGAAAGCAGGTGGTTTTGGAGACATATTCAGAGGACATCGGGTTAAGCTACAAGAAGTTATATCTACCCCTAAAACAAAGAAGCCCAAGCTAGCTCTAACTTTAGCAAAGGTCACACTAGAAAGAGTGGAAGAAGAAATAATTTTTAGTGCTGCTAGTGAGCAGGAATTGTAGATGGTAGTAAAAATGGGCAGCATGGAAGAAAGTTCTACTATAGGAGTAGAAGATGACATATCTAGGACATCCATGGTAAAAATATCTATACCTGCTCCACAAAAACCTTTTGCTTTTCGAATAGATGAAAACATAGGGGAGATCTCACTACAGGGAGAAGATGATGACATGGTCAATTTAAACAAAGCCTTACAAGAGAGGACTGTTGAACATCTACTCCAAAAAAATAAGGATTTGAGAAGCCAACTAGAGGTGAAAGATACTAAAATAATAGAAATGCAAGCCATGATTGACAGCTTGCAAGAACAATTGTCTCAAGTGACCATTACACAAGTGCAACCTCTTGAAGCTAATGAAGAGATAGATTATGCAGTCTACCTTTCTAAAATTAGGAGAGAAATCTCTTTTAAAATATAGGATAGAATTGATGGTATCACAAAAATGTTTTGGTAGATCAGATTGATCCAATTCACTACCCAAGAGATGAGGAGCCTACTATATCAGAAAGAGCAAGACTTGGAAATCATTCATCCCACTCTCCTGCTAATGGCTAAATATTTTGAAGAAATGCAGGATAAGGAGGTAATCTTGAAGGATGGCACTGGAGTAAAAGATAGTTTTGAATTCATGAAGGCATCACTTTTTGAGGGGAACTTAGAAAAATGGTACAACATTGCAGCAAAGATGAACTCCATACTGAACAACATAAAGGAAAGCATGGTAGAGATCAAACTATCATTAGAGGAATTCCTAGAGGCTACCAACATAGAATATCTGATCATGAACAAGATAGAGGAGTTTGACTATGAACCTGATGATGAAAAAGATATGGCTAGATAGGCTACATTCTTGATTAATACTGTAGATTCCCTTACTACTATGTATGAGAAAAATAAAGTTTTTATTAACATACAAAAGAGTAGAATCCTGCAAGATATGAATACAGTGAGGTTTGTTGTAACCTTTCATATCGATGCATGGAGACTCATTGAAAAGTAGATCAAAAAACTTCAATAGATCAAAAAAATGAAGAAAACTAGAGTATGTGGTCTGTAGATGAAGCTAAATACACCTCTAGGGGAAGAAACAAGGATTATTGAAGTAGGCCAAAGTTTGAGAATAGAGATCCAACTAGAGGATGAGGTCAAAACAGAAGAAGATTACTCATCAAAGATAGAGTCAACTGATCAGTGAGTTGGTCAACAAAAAGTCACAATATAGATAAGCATCACCTTTTTGAGGAAAGTCATAACCAAATCTAGAATACAAATAAAAGGGGGTAGTGGGAGATAATTGTATAGTATCTAGAAGATCAAAGGATATGGTGACAAGTGTGAGGCCTAGATGAGGCCAAAAATAATAGATTCAAGAACCTGGAGCTATAAAGACACCAACTATGATCAAAATCAGCATCAAGCTTTAGAGATAGCAAATTTTTGCTAAGAGGTATACTTGAGTGCCCTGTATTTGTGCTGTTGTATTCCCTTTGTGTCTATCTTCTTTTCATCCCTCATTCCTCCCCTTTGCTATGCAGGTTTTTGATAGAATAGTGCTCAAGAAGTTGAGATCATTTCCAGATCTATTGAGCCCGAGGTCCAGAGACTTTTCTATTACCAGATTGGAATGAGAGAGTAGAAGAATTTTGTTACATAATTTGAACATAATTTCTTCATTGTATTAATACATTTTACAGAGTTAAATGGCATTCTGCCAACTCTGCATGTAACTTTCTTGAAAATTAATACAATTATGGACTTCATTTCTGTCAATTCATTGTCTTCAGTTCTGTGTGTAGCTTCATAATATATTACATTATTTGAATGTGTTATGAACATTTCTTTCATTGGTTAACTATTAGGTTTATTATGATATTCGAATGAATTTAATAGCACCAATTTCTTCTTTTCTCCATTCTTTCTATTCATTTGAATGTGTTATTAAAATTGCTATAACAACCCAATGAATCTAGGCACCGGTCTACACATAAGGCATAATTAGAATTGTTATCCTTGCTTGGTCAATTTTATAAAAGTAGTTTAAACCTAAAATATGGAAGTGCATAAACTTGTAAAATATTTAAGTTTACCATAGGGGTTTCCTTACCCATTTTGGTCCATTTAAATCTAATAATAAAATATTTTACCAAAATGAAGAGGTAGGTTGTCCAGAGCCTGTAATAGCTCATTGGTTTCAAACAATTCTTGTAGCGTGACAGCCCAATCCTATGGATGCAAGAAATTGTTCCAATAGTTTTTTGGCATATTGTTGAGGAAGAATTTTTAAATTCTAAACCTGGATTCAATGATAATTTTCTTATCAACCCGCAAACTAACGCCAATAGTTTTTTGGCATTTTTGGGAGGACCTATTAAATAGATTGTTTATCTTTTTAAGTTTTCCCTGAATGACTATATTTTTAATCAACAGGTGGCCAATTGAAATAAAGAACCTACAATTTAATTTTTGCATCTTTTATGTTCTTTGTTTCTTTTTGTTCATGATTTCCAATTGTCTTTTTGAAGTGTTCTTGATTTTTCAAAACTTTCTTGAAAACTCCCCAAGAATCATCTCTTGTGAGGTTGAGAGTATAAATATCAAGCAATCTTGATCATACATTCTATTCTTTCTGCACTACCTGTGTTGGCGACTCTGTCTGATCAAACCCAAAAATCAAAAATCAAGAAAGAAGGAGCAGAACGTGTTGGCGCATACGAGGAGAAGCGGTAAGGAGCTATTTCTAGAATTCGAGAACCCTAAGGTATTTACCCACAATCAAAAAATCCCAGTTCTGAAAAGTACTGTGTATGAAAATAAATCTTATTTTACTAGTAGAAAGTACGTAAAGAAAAGTAAGAATCAAAATACTACTGCTACAGACATTGTTGTAGATGGTGTTTTAAATTTTGTTGTAGATAACACATCCAATTCTTCTCAGTCCCATAGCCCTATTATTAGTAATACTATAGTAGATAACTCAATAGATTATACTGAAGTTACCCAACCCCCCATTCTTGTAGGTAGTGCTACTGTAAATCAGAATTTTGTTACCCCTACAGTCACAATGGCTCATGTAAATATTCAAAATCAAATGAATCAACAAAATCAACAAAATCAATGAAATTAACAAAATAAAAAACCAACAAAATCAAAATAATTAGAATGTTCAACTGTGGAGAACTAATAGGTACAGACCTTTCATTTTACCTACAAATATGAATGCCTTACCTAGTAAAGCCCATAAGTATTTACCCAAATTTTAGGGAAATAATGCAGTTATTGGTGAGGACCATATCAAGAGTTTTCTATATGCCATGGATAGTTTAGAAGTAGAGAATGAAGATGTAGTCCTGAGGTTATTCTTGCAAACATTGGAAAAATATGCCAGAGAATGGTTTAACACCCTCCCAGCCAATGATATTGTAGACTTTGCAAAAATGGAGACTGTATTCCTGAGAAAGTTTGGAGAAAGGAAAAATGAGCAATCCCTTTTAACTGAATTAGCTACCATGAAGAAGAAAGAAAATGAAGTTGTCAGTGATTTCAATAGAAGATTTTCTAAAACTAGGAACAAAATCCCTATAAACCTCAGGCCTAATGACATCCAGTCTATCTGTTTCTATAAGAATGCTTTCCCAAGGGAGTTTAATTATGAGTTGAGGCAAGAGCAAGCCACCACTATTGATGAATGTATGGATAAAGCAATAGATATTGAAAGAAACATGTTAGATAGTGGGAAAATGAAACCATACTCTCTAGAAACAAACCAACCTGATAGAAAGCCTAAAAAGGTAGCCTTCAATTTACAAAGAAGATCTAAAGCAGATCCTATGGAAAAATTGGCTAATCAGATGATAGAGATGTTCAACACTATGAATAATAGGTTAGCTAGAATAGAAAGAAATAATGAGAATAATGGTGAATCATCACAACTAGAAAGGCTCTAGATTGATAATTGTCCTCCTTTCAAAAAGAATTTCAATAGAAATTGGGGAAACAACAATAACTCAGATGAAGGTAATAGAAATAGGAACAATGGAAATAATAACTGGAAGAAGAGAGAATCTGATAGAGACCAAAACAATGTTCCAAACCCTATCCCATCTGTTAATCTCACAAAAAATTTTCCTTATTTTTGCTCAACCTGTGATGCTCCCCACAATCCAGAGGGATGTGGAATATATTTAAGTACACAACATAATGTAGATCTTAATGATGATTCGGAAGATGACATAAGAATAAATGCTTGCTGGTCTTTAGAAGATGAATCAAGAGAAAGACTTTTTGAGGAAAACATGGATAAATATGCTTCCAATCATCATCCCCAGATCTTAGTGGCTGAAGGTACTAAAATTTTGCAAAGACCACAGGAATCCAGATATGACAAAATGAAGCTAGGGAAATTAATTCCAACTGCTAAAGAGGTAGAGGAATTAGAAGCTACTCATACTCTGAACTTAAGGAATAGAATAGTCCCAGATAGAACAGAGAAAGCTTCTACCAGTGAAATAAAAAAACAATCCTCCACCAACAGGAATACTAGTAAAGAAAAAGCTGATAAGACCCCCAAAAAGGTAATCCCAGATCTGGTAGAATTAGAAGAAGAGATGCCTAAAGAAGAATGCACCAAACCACTTGATGTGAAAAATATAGAGTTTGATGTTGGTTCAAAACTTAGTAAACAGAAAGTAAATATCACATTTGGTGAGCTCATGAAGGTTCAACAATACAGAGAACAAGTCTGTAGAGCATTTGGACTCATTGAACAAAAAGAAGATCCATCTTGCAATGCTGCTAGACAAATCCAGTAGGATACCAGGTCACCATCCTCTATCAGACCCTTCTATGTTTCTTTAAGATACAATTCAGATGAAGGAGAAAGGTATGTGATCCACAATTGTATGCTTGATAGTGGAGCTTCACATAATATCATGCCCAAGATGATAGCTGATCAAATGGGATTAATTTGTACAAGAGATTCTGCTCCTGTGTCAGTAATGGATAGTAGGCAAATACCTTGCATTGGAATAATAACTGGATTATTAGTTTATCTAGACCAACATCCTAAAAAAGGTATAGTGATGGATGTTGCAGTAGTTGATGTTGATCCTTTCTTTTCATTGCTACTAAGTAGGCATTGGGCTGAACAATTAGGGGGATCTATTCAATTGGATTGGTCCTATGCTACCATTCCTATTTTTGATAAGGAAAATGTAACTCTCCGAAGAGAACCTTTCAACAAATATTCTGTAGAGTTGGTTAAGTCAGATGATACTATGATAAACTTGGTAAATTTAGTAGAAGAAAAAGGTATGGGAGTATATTCAGTATGGCATAACCCTTTCCTTATAGAGGTACCAGAAGCTAAGGACATGGATCCAAAAATCATGAAGATGGTTGATGCTGAATCTGATAGAGTGTTGACATAGGAAATGTGGACAATGACTTTTGATGGAGCTAAATCTCAGTCTGGAGCAGGTGCAGGAGTTAATATGACTGATATAAAAGGAAATTACCTTGGTATTCCTTACAGACTAGAATTTCCTTGCACCAATAATGTAGCTGAATATGAAGCTTTATTACTTGGACTCAGAAAAGCTAAAGAGTTAGGCATAAATTACTTGACTGTAACTGGTGATGCAGAATTGATTATCCAATAGATAAGAGGAAAATACCAAACCAAACATCCTAGGTTAAAATAGTACAAAACTATAGTATTAGAAGAGATTGACAAATTTTTGGCTTTCAATATTTCATACATTCCCAGAGAACAGAACCATATTGCTGACCTACTAGCTGTAAACGCATCAGGTATGGATAATCCAGAAATCACTATAGAGTATATGGATAGATTTCCAACTATCTCAGTTTATAAACCTTCTGTACCAGATAATATTGTCTACTTGCAGGTTTTCCAAGATGATGTTGATATAAAGGACTTCATGACATTACAGAATCAATATGCAGATATAATTTGTGATGAGGAGGATGAAGAGAAACTAAAAGATCAGATAGGAGAACCAGTAGAAGTAATCCAACTAAAAACAAATAGAATACCAAAAGGATTGGTTTCTCTGGAAAGTTTGTTTGATGATTTTGATAAAGCATACAAACCACTTTAGAAAGAGACTATAGCTGAAGATGTCAACATTGGTACAGTTGAAGAGCCTAAAATAGTAAAAATTGACAAAGCTTTACCAGAAAAAGAAAAAGCAGGATACATAAGTTTCTTAAAGAGAAATAAAGAACATTTTGCTTGGACATATGAAGACCTCAAAACCTTCAAAATAGATGTTATGTCACATATCATACCCCTGAAGGAAGATGCCAAGCCTTTTAGATAGAAACAAAGGAAGTTTAATCCTACTTTACACCCAATAATGCAGAAGGAAGTATAGAAGGTGCTAGATTCTAAAATTATCAAAAAAGTGAGATTCTCATCTTGGATATCCAATTTGGTACCAGTAAGAAAGAAGAATGGGGATATCAGACTCTGTGTAGATTTTAGGAACCTAAATAAAAGCTCACTGAAAGATAATTATCCTTTGCCCAATATGGAACAATTGTTACAAGCAGTAGTTGGGTCATCCAGAATGTCACTATTAGATGGATTTTTCGGATATAATCAAATACAGGTTAATCCAGAGGATAGACACAAGACAACATTCACTACACCATGGGGTACTTTTGAATATTTGAGAATACCTTTTGGTCTGATGAATGCAGGGGCAACTTTCTAGAGAGCAATGGATTTCGCTTTCAAAGGTCTGATGTTCAAAATAGTGGTTGTATATCTAGATGATATTACAGTATTCTCTAAAAATCTAGAAGATCACTTGGAACATCTTGCTGCAGTTTTTTCCAGGTGTAAGGAGTTTGGAATTTCCTTGAATCCTAAGAAATGCATATTTGGAACCACATAAGGAAAATTACTGGGCCACATAGTTTCAAAAAAAGGAGTAAGTATAGATCCAGAAAGAATAGAGGCTATCTCAAAAATTCCCCCCTAAAAACATTAAAGGAGTCAGGTCTTTCTTTGGCAAAATAAATTTTGTAAGAAGGTTTATTCCTAATTTTGTAGAGATGACCAAGCCTATTAATGATATGGTCAAGAAGACTGGAGAAATAAAGTGGACACCAAAAAATATGGAAGCATTTAAAAATATTAAAGAAGCCATTTCAACTGCCCCAGTTTTAACCTACCTTGATTATTCAAAAGATTTCAATATATATTCATTTGCATCTGATCATTCTATTGTTGCAGTCCTTTCTCAAAAGGACGATGAAAATAATGAAAGACCAATAGCTTTTATGAGTTCAGGTTTGAAGGGAGCACATCTCAAATATACTCTATTAGAAAAATATGCTTATGCAGTAATCCAAGCCTTAGAGCATTTCAAGAATATATTTGGTTCTAATAAAGTTTTATGTTGCATTCCTTTCATAGCTATAAAGGATGTCTTTACTCAATCTGAACCATTAGGAAATCTTGCAAGGTGGATGGTAAAACTACTACAATATGATGTTGAATTCAAAATAGTTAAAACTGTAAGAGGGCAGGGCTTAGCTAAATACTTAGCTTATAAATAAGTAGAAGACTTTAATAACATCGCTATAGTAGATGAAATGCATGACATCAGAAGGACTAATAATGTAGAATGTAAGTGGTATGATGACATATTAGCTTATCTTCAAACTCTATCTTTCCCTAGAGGCATGTCAGCTAGCAAAATGAGATCAGTAAAACTGCAAGCACAAAAATATCATGTACAAGATGGTATGCTTTATTGGAGACACCCTGATGGTGTATTACTAGTCTGTCTATTTGAAAAAGAAGTCCTAGAAGTAATTAAAGAATTTCATGATGGTTTCTATGGAGGACATTTTGCACCAAAAGCCACTGCTAACAAAATTATGAGAGCAGGTTATTATTGGCCTTCCCTGTTTAAAGATGTATATCAATATGTGAGGAATTGCCATAACTATCAAGTTTTTGTAGGTAAGAAGCATTTGGCAGCTATGCCCCTCAAGCCAGTAATCATAGAAGCACCATTTACACAATGGGGCATCGATCTGATTGGAGAGATCAATCCAAATTCATCAGGCAGGCACAAGTGGATCATAACTACAACATATTACTTCACTAAGTGGGTAGAGGCTGCTCCTTTGAGAAACTCCACAACTCAAACTATTATTAATTTCTTAGAAGAAAGTATTCTAACTAGATTTGGAGTTCCTCAGAAACTAGTAATAGATAATGGGAAATATTTTACATCATTTGAGATGATAGAATTTTGCGCTAAGTATGGAATAGAACTTTCTCACTCTACAAATTATTATCCTCAAGGAAATGGTCTCGTTGAATCCTCAAATAAAAACTTAATAACCAGAATTAAAAGATCATTGGGTAAGAATAAAAAGAGTTGGGATAGTGAACTAAAATTTGCTCTGTGGGCAGATAGATTATCACTCAAAAGAAATACAGGAAGAACTCCTTATGAAATGGTGTATGGAGAAAAAGCTTTGTTGCCCCCTAGGATAGAAAAATTAGCATTGTCCCTATTGCTGCAAGATCATGAGAATCCTAATGCTTTACAAAGAAGGTTAGATCAAATTGCCTTGTTACAAGAATAGAGAAGAGAAACTCTTAACAGGATGATTGAACAAACTCAAAAAACTATGAAATTGTTTAATAAGAAAGCTAAAGGTACCCCCTTCTTTGAAGGAGATATAGTAATCTACTAGGATCCTAAAAATGATAGACATGGTGAAAAAGGAAAGCTTGAACCTAAATGGCTTGGCCCATACTAGATAGTTCAAATTGTCGGTCAAAATACTTATAAGTTGCAAACCTTGGAAGGGGAACCAATGAAGATTCCTATAAATGGTCAACATCTCAAGATTTACAACCCCTGCTATGGGGTCAGGAGGAAGGAAATGCCCTAATAATAAAAATAAATAAATAAATAAATAAAAATAAAAAAAAAAAATATATAATAAAAAACAGAGTTGTATTTTTGTTAGAATGTTGTGTTGTTTTGTTTGTTTTGTCAGTCACCATAAAATAGGTTCTATTTTTCTCACTTTATTATAAGTTTGTAAAGTATTCCTTACTGTTTATCTCTCTAATACAAGCAGGAGAAGAGGAAATTTATTTTAGATTTTGATGTTGCTTACAATTTTTAAATTTGAATGTTTATGCAATTATCATATGATATGAGACAAAACAGAACAAAATCAGAGTTGTTGGTCCATCATGACAAAGCCTCACATTGCAAACAATACTAAAAGAAATTTTAGGGTCCAAAGGACAAAGTTATCTTTGGTAAAATGGTTGAGCCAAAAATCATTACACTCATTCCTTTAAGCCAACCACTAATCCTCAACTTAGGCACACTCATTGCACAATTTGCATTCATCAAAATATTTCTCAAAAGAGAAGGAAAACCATTTATAATGCAAATTGAGTTAGTGTCTGAGATATCTTGGAAAACCTCTATCGGGGCTATAGATGCTTGACTAGCAGTAGAGTAAAACCAGATGGGATCAGTAGCATCTCCACCGGGGCTATAGATGCTTGACTGGTAGTGGAGCCCTACAAATGGTGAAAATATTTAAGAGTGAAATTACCTAATAGGCTTAACCATTTTCCAAACATGATAAAGTTTTGGAAGATCAAGAAATCAAAATGAATGCACTAACACACACTTAGGCCAAGGCATGATGGAACAAGTGACTCTGATAAATTGTGTATAATCATATCCTAAGACCTTGCTGAAAAATCATAACAATATATTAAAAGGCACATCTGATCTTAAAATTTTGATCCTTTGATCTAAATTGACTAAAGAGAATAACAGTTTTTGGTACACTATTGTTTTAGGACCATGCATATCATTTCTTTATTGTATCTTTTCAGTTTAGAGTTTGTATGATTGTGTTATACTTTTTCTATTCTAATCATGCCTAATAAGTTTGTTGTTCGGTCTGAAGCTTGCAATTAAACCAAGAGATTCTGGAGTCCTCAAGTGCTGCAAGTTTTCAACACATTGTCCCAATTAGAGCCTATGTTGGAGCCAAAATTGACTCAACATCAGATACCCCTAAATTTGAAATTTTTGGTTTCAATGTTTTCACCCAAATTGTTGGTCTCTGTTGCATCCAAATTTTTGAAAAGTTGGTCTTCTAATTAAAATTAACAAGGGTTCTAAATGCATAATAAATGATTCCCCCTTAGGGTAAAAAGCATGCAGCTATGAGATCTTAATGGTAGTGCTAACTCCTGTCCAGATCCAATGGGGCATGCTCCCAAAGATACTTGAAGGTTAATACACAAGGTTTTATCGAATAATTAATCAAAGGTTTTATTAAGAATTAATCTTCATGCATAATCGTGATTAATGAGGGTCTAATACATTGATGATGACCCCCCTTCTTTTCGGTTAACCCACGTGCATATCTAAGGAATTAAACGAACACGCACATCCATTATTTGATCTAATGGTAAGCTTGTGGAGAGATAATTGAACTTTAAAGCACCTAAGATTCAATTAAAAGCTATTAATTATTTTAATCACCAAACAAATTTAATTAATCAAGATTAATGATGGTTCTAATCACGTCGATAATCATCCCCCCTTTGAGATAATGAGCGCACCGAAGACTACTAAGATTTAAAGCTAAGTTTTTCAATCGATTAATTATTAACCTAAAGGTTTTTCAACCTAATTTCTCAAGGTTAACTAAAATGAAGTATACATTTATCATTGGACTAATGACCATGCAGGTTTTGGGATCTCAATAGTATCACGCAAGGTGAAATAGATCTAACGGTAAGCGCTCTTCTAGGTGCTCAAATTTTAATTGGTAAATATTTTGCCTAGACACCTTAATTCTTGATTAACCATTGATTAATTTTAAGATAATAAAGTTTAGGCAAGGGTCTAATATGTTGTAAATTTTCCCCCTTTCAGACTAATCAATGTGCAGTTTGATAAATATTGATGGGCGTGCACCTTCCTAAGTGGATCTAACGATGAGTGCTCAAAGAGGTGATCGGTTTTTAATGATATATGTTTTTATAAACATTATGAATATAGTTTTGAGCCTTATATGGTCTAAGTCAGATTTAATAAAAAATTAAAGGATTTAAAAGATTATTCAAAGATTAAATTTCTTCTAATATGGTATCCATGAAGATAATTGAAACCAGCTTTTAAGGGATAAATAATTTTTTTACATGAAGCCATCTAATTAAAAGGTTAATTTGTCTAAGGTCTAACAATGGATTATCTATTCTAAATAAAATATAAAATATTGATTAAATCAGTTTTCCTAAGTTAGGATGATATGAATGAAATTGAAATTTATAAAGATCCAAAGGTTGAATTTATATATGTAGATGGTAGATTTTGAGCTAACCCCTTTGTAGGACCAAGGTGGAAAAACATTTACAAGACATTTTCCAAGAAAACCACTATCAACCATGTTCTTAATACCAAGTTAGAAGTAAGTGCAATCCAATGACCAATGAAAATATTGTAAATTATTGAAGGTACATAAACTAAATTCCTCATGGATGTATAGGTCAAGGAAGATCGCATACCATAACTATCTGAATTTAAAAATAATGTAATGGTAGACATATATTGGCTAAATTCAAAGGGTTGTTGGTGAAGTTGCAATAATGATACTCCATGTGAGATTGATGAGGCCACTCCACCCTCAAGTACTTAAACCCCCACTCTTGAATGTCACTGTCACCCTAGTTATCTTAAGTGAGAATTCATAGAAAAAAAATTGGTGTTGGTGAGCAGAAAATTAGGAAAAAATTTAGGAGAGTGTATTTCTGTAAATTAAAGTATTTTTTGAAAACAAAATGGCTTCCTGGGGATTTGCCTTCGTGCCAAAGGATACTAAAGAGGTAGTGACCTTTTTCATCGACCAATCACTATATTTTGAGCTCACTGGAGAAGCAGCTACTGGAACGGGGCTATATAATTCTCTAAAAATTTTGGGCCAAACAAGAAGCTCACGTCGGTCCAACAATATCAAATTGAAGATACTTGTATTCGAATCTTTGCACCCACCATGGAGAATTTGCAATGTGCCCCATGGCTGCTAGTTGAATTGTTATTCAAGGCTAGGAGATCACAACACTAGGGTGTTTCCAAGAGAAATCAATGGACCAACAACTAATATGTCCTAGAGTATACTACTCTTTAGACCTGATGGCATGGCTGGTGATGGCCTATGACAAGAACACTAAAAATATCTGAGACATCAAATATCAGCTAATGTTTGGCATCATGACAAAGTGCATCTAGAGATTCTTCGACTTAATGCCTTCAAATACACCACTACTTTAGGTAATTGAGAGACAGTCTCGCATGTTTCCTAAATTAGAAGTTTTCAAAACTTTTTTCAAGCCGTATTAGCCTGTACAATACAAATTCTCCATTACGAAGACTACCTTCAAACCTTGGTTAGATATTTTTGTGATATGATTAAAATCATTTTGGGAGTTGAAGAACTCAGTGTAGTAGGAAGAAATATTTTTTACCTAGTAGCATAGAGTAACAAGAGTACAAATCCCCCCATCTATGCCTGGGAAGAAGAATTGAGCAGGCAAATGCAATCACAATTAATAGAGTTGAAGAAAGTAGTTTTAGAGCAAAGGAGAGTAATTCCCCCATTCTCCCATTACTCAATCCGCATGCACTTGATAGCAGGACAATTAGGTGACCAAAGTAAAGAGAGGCTAGGAGCCACCAGGAGTTTCTATATTCAGAATAGGTTCTTGAAGATGCTTGAAGGACATTCTCACTTGGGATGGTTTTGTGATAGTTTCATGGTGGAGATTCACTAGATTATAACAGGAGACCTCCCTAAAAGAATGGGAC
This sequence comes from Wollemia nobilis, assembly GCA_028583015.1. NCBI lineage: Eukaryota > Viridiplantae > Streptophyta > Pinopsida > Araucariales > Araucariaceae > Wollemia > Wollemia nobilis. Next base: position 7,021,463 of record JAQPPZ010017259.1, on the reverse strand, counting down.
CTGGAGTCAAAGCCTTCCTTAAAAAGGAAGAAATAGGGGATTACTTCCTCTCTGATTTCACATACATTAGACTTTGGGGTAAAAATTCCCCCTAAGCTGTTACCCATGTACTGCCCCCTATCTCTAGCTGCCCTAGAACTTGTGAGACAGGTTGTAGAAAAGGCCAAAATGATATCAGTAAAGAAGTATGGCAAGGTCCCTTGGCTCAATGTTCCATGTAAGTTTAGGCATTACATATTTTTAGGATATCCAGACCTGCTCAAAGGCATGTATGATTTGGAGAACCTAGATTTTTAAGAAGTGACTTGGATGCCCTATAATCCTAATGGAAAATAAATGGAGATGATGAGAACTCACCAATACGCCTATGTACACCACAAAAAATACCAATATGAATAAGAAATCTTGGAATTCATGGAGAAGAGGGAATACTTATAAAATGTATGGAAAAATTTTCCTTATGAACAAAGAGGTAATTCACGTGCTCAAAAGCCATATGAATACCCCCCAGAGTTACTCTCGATAAGAAGGATTTTTGTGGATACAAAACCCCCATATTCCCTATAGAAACCCCAACAATTCATGAAGATATTGTACTGGAGATTATAGAATACCAAGGTATTGATCAAATGGATATTTTAGTAAATATGGCATATGTAGATCATCAAATTCAGGTTCCTAAGAGTTCTCACCTCAGGATAGAAGCAGCACCCAACACTTCCCAAGAAATTCCTGTAGAATCTAGCACAGAGAAAGGTAAGGATACTACCATTGTATCCTCCCAAGAACCTGTAGTTTCAAAGAATTAAGCTAAAGTTCCTAATTTTGACAAATTGTTAGCCCTTACTAGTGTGAGGTAATTGGCCCCAAAATCCATTCTCAAGTCTCTTCATATCAATGACAGAGAAGTTCAAATCCCAGTAGTGATACAGATGAACATGATAAAATTAGGTGGTTTTGGAGACATATTCAGAGGCCATTAGATTAAGCTGCAAGAAGTTATATCTATCCTTGAAACAAAGAAGTCCAAGTTGGCTCTAACTTCAGCAAAGGTTACACTAGAAAGAGTGGAAGAAGAAATAGTTTTCAGTGCTGCCAGTGAGTAGGAATTACAGATGGTAGAAAAAATGGGTGGCATGGAAGAAATATCTGCTATAGGAGTAGAAGATGACATATCCAGGACATCCATGGCAAAAATATCAATACTTGCTCCACATAAATATTTTGCTTTTCGAATAGATGAAAACATAGGGGAGATATCACTACAGGGAGAAGATGATGGCATGGTCAATTTAAACAAAGCCTTACAAGAGAGGACTATTGAACATATACTCTAAAAAAATAAGGATTTGAGAATCCAGCTAGAGGTGAAAGATACTAAAATAACATAAATGCAAACCATTATTGATAGCTTGCAAGAACAATTGTCTCAAGTGATAATTACACAATTGCAACCTCCTGAAGCTAATGAAGAGATAGATTATGCAGTCTGTATTTCTAAAATAAGGAGAGAAATATATTTTAAAATATAGGAAAATTTTTTGTTACATAATTTCTTCATTGTATTAATACATTTTATAGAGCTAAATGGCATTCGACCAACTCTGCATGTAACTTTCTTGAAAATTAATATAATTTTGGACTTCATTTCTATCAATTCATTATCTTTAGTTCTATGTGTAGCTTCATAATATATTACATTATTTGAATGTGTTATGAACGTTTCTTTCATTGGTTAACTATTAGGTTTATTACAATATTCGAATGAATTTAATAGTGTCAATTTCTTCTTTTCTCCATTCTTTTTGTTCATTTGAATGTGTTATTAAAATTGCTATAATAGCCCAATGAATCTAGGCACCGGTCCACACATAAGGCATAATTAGAATTGTTATCCTTGCTTGGTCAATTTTATAAAAGTATTTTAAACCTAAAATATAGAAGTGCATAAACTTGTAAAATATTTAATTTTACCACAAGGGTTTCCTTACCCATTTTGGTCCATTAAAATCTAATAATAAAATATTTTACCAAAATGAAGAGGCAGGTTGTCCAAAGCCTATAATAGCTCGTTGGTTTTAAACAATTCTTGCAGTGTGAAAATCTAATCCTATGGATGCAAGAAATTATTCCAACAAACCCACAATGGGTTCTTTATGCTAATTATCTTGTCATTAATTCATTACTTTTTATATTTTGTCTTACAGGTTTTTCAAAAAAATGAGTCGAACAAATTTCATGGAACCAGTTTGTGAGGAGTTGCAAAAGTTGTAGAAGGTGCGCAGATGCCCTGCGGTGCTCGTGGGACATTCAGGAAGCACCCAGGTGTATATTACAGGAACCCAAGTGCATTTCACAAAGAAGAGGAACAATACATAGGCTTATCTATAAGTCTACCTTAAAACCCTAACTTCTCTATTTTACGTATTTTTTATGTTTTTACAGATTTGGTATTAAAAAGAATACCATTAATAATATGTCAAAAGCAAGCATTTAAATCTACATTTCTATGCATTAGAATAATTATTTGCATCCATTTTTACATCTACATTTAATAACAAATTTCACATTTCCAATTAAAATTCCACTATTATCTGGTGTGCTGCAATTAAAACCCTGCATTTTTATTTTCATATGAACTGTTAATTGCATGACAAAGTCTGCATTTTAGGGTTAGGAATTTCTCCTTTTGTTGGTCTAAGTAGGAATAGAATTAGTATATTTAAAGTACCCCCATATTTGGTGATTCAAGGTGGAATAGTAGATGAACCCTCCTCTATTTAGAGAGCGGTCTTAAGCGGTGTACTCTACTTCTTTTGGGAAAATCAATATTTATTGTGTTGGCTTCTAATTTAGACTAGTGAAATTAGTTATTTATAACATTGTATGTATACCATAACAAACTAGAAATATTAAAAGGAATCACACATTGCACGTATTATTTTAAATAGTAATGTGTTGGATTTCATCACCAACCATTGCTTTAGATCTAGTGATGATGGATTTCATCTCCATCCACCAATATCTACCCTTAGACACCTTAGAACATCCTTGAGCACAATTTTTGGATTTCATCACCAGTAAGAATCTCATTGCCCATCCAAACCATAGTTTTCATCCATTTTAATCCATATTAGTGCATTGAAATACACAAAACCAAAAAAAAAAAGAGAAACATTAACACGAGATAATCAAAGAACCAGGTAAGACACACTTTGTTGCATAAACATAGGATTGGATTGTCTATTTGATTTTGTGATTTTTCATTCTACATTTCATTTTCAGCACATTTTATATTTGGTTCATTAGTTTATGGTATTAATAATAAATTAAGTTAAAATAATGAATCAAATATCCACCAATCAAACCACTTTAGCAATGGAGTGCTCATCATCACCTTCCACCACTATTTCCATGATCAATCCCCCTAGTGTGATATAGGCAAGTCATTCAAATTTTTTTTTGGGTCCCTCACACACTGTGTCATCCACATAATTTCACATGGCCATGCCCCAAATAGGATCATCTTCACCAATCATTGACCATCATATCACCCATATAGACATGGCACAAGTGGAAAATCTTTCGAAATACACTATGTCTTAGAGTCAGTCCCCAACTCACGTAGATATGATCCTTCTTTACAGTAGGAACTTATCTCCTCCCAGCCTTCAAGCTTTACCCAAGTGTACAATAACCATATTTTTGAGGTATCTATTGTACCTTCTCAACATTTGTCCATATCCCAATCATCATGTGCCCAAAGCACATCTATCCCATCCTCATATACCTCGGTCTATGGTAACCCCTTTTATGAAGCACATGTTAATATGCTTCACAAGTGCCCACGTCCATGCCATATAGTGTTTCCCATCAAGTTGCAATTCCCATTGCAACTTACCACCCACCTACCTCATCAATCCCATCCACATCCATTCCATCAACCACTGATAGGTAAATATATGAGACATGGGAACATCTTAACAAATTTCTTAAGAAGAAGAAAAATGCTCAATAACAAGTTTAGGTGATCAACCCTAAGCCTCAACCTATTTCCACTCAGCCCATTTTTGTTAGCCAAGGTCCATCTTGGGTACCACAATCTTCTATGGTTTTCATTACAACATCGTCACCAACCCATACCCATACTATTCCCATTGGTTAACCTATCCAAATCCCTCATACATCATCTTCATATCTTAATTCACAATCATTCCTTCATAAATACCATTATCATAAACACAAATACACTCCTCAAAGTCATCATCATCTCATTACACCTCAACATCTTTCCACCTCACCATCACAAAATAATCAAGTGATTCAAGGTTTCCACATTCCTGCAAAGGATCCTCGAATCCAGGCTATGCAGCAATAGATTGATAGTTTGATACAACATAATCATGGTATGATAAACCAAATCCTACCCTACATAAACTGATAAATCAACCAATTCATCCTTTGGTATCATCACTACCATATCCGAAAGATTTTCCAATACTGAAGTTTGATAAATTTTAAGGGATGGAGAACCCTAAAGAGCACATGAGTTCATTTGTTCATTCTTGTTTTAGAATTCAAAGCAATGATGTTCTAATGCTTATAACCTTCCCTAAAATATTAGGGGGAGATGTTGTAGAATAGTACAACCATGTTCCCAACCATAGTATTTATACTTTTGAGCAATTTGTGGACCAATTTCTTGAAATATTTTCCCTCAATATAAGAAATAAAGTCTCATTATTTGATATCTATGATCTAAAATAATATTATTATGAGTCTGTCTATGACTTTGGTAACCATTGAAGGGTCATTATCACCAAATTGCCATTTTCCCTACCAATGGAAGATCTGAACCGATTGTTCACTAAGAGTTTCTTAAAACCCATCTCTAGGTTATTGCAATTACAACAATATAGATCATTTGATGAATCTCTTGCCCAGGCTAGCACAATTGAGGATATAAAAATCCAATGAGTGCTTAAGCCTAAGAAGAAAGAATGGCAAAACAAGAGCCAATATAAAGGAAATTATTTTGTCCAAACCAAATCCAATTAGGCCAATCTAGATAATCATCCAATCAAGTAAATCAAGTGGTCATGAGCCATCCAGTAATGTCTTAACAACAACCCATGCAACAACAACCATGAAAAATTGAATATCATGCAGTTCCCTCAACAACTTAATCAACTCAAAACATAATGCCAATTGTGGAAAACTGACCTCATCGATAATTTGTTTGAAAACCCCATCAATATACCCATTGGCTGAATATTATACCTCCATTTTCTATAGGTTATATGACACAAATCAACTTCCCTTGCTTGAGGTCAGACTTGATGATCCTACTAAATGTGGTAAACACTATAGGGAGCATTTTTTTTATCCTTATCATAGACATAATGGGAATAACATTAATAACTGCCATGAATTCAAATATAGAGTGAAAGACCGTATTGAGTTAGGGGCTATCAAGCTTGATAGTTCTCTAGCTCAAAAAAATCAAAATATTAGAATTTTTCAAACACCACTTACTCATCGTGAGGAAGCACAACCAACAATAGGAGGGTCAAATACCAATATTCCTCCTAATCAGGTTAATCATGTTCATCAGTACCAACGTTTTGGGGGTGCTATTCATGTAGTAATCCAAGGTCAATAACAATGCTCCAATCAAAAAAAAATTCAGCAACAACCTATTCAACCACTCATACCTCCATAGGCAAGTATGTCTCAACCTACCACATCATCATCTCCTGTCCAATTTTCTACCAATCCCTCCTAGCCAATCCATATTTTGACCCATCCATCTCAACCCATTTATCCTTCCAATCATCCATCTAGGCTAATCATCTTATTGAGCAATCGGTTAACCACAAACTTAAAAATAGCTTCAGCCAAACTATCTATATATGAACTAATCGAACAATCTTCTCCACATCATGAAGCATTAATGGATATTATAAAATCCATTGAACTTCAATATCAAGACACTAATGCTTTTAACAATTTTGTGGAGAATATTGAAACATGTATGAAACCATCCATTACTTTCTATGATTTTGAGATCAAACCAATATCATCGGAATCAGTGGACCCTCCATTGCATATCATGGTTCAAATTTATAGGAAGCCTTTCAAAAGAGTTTTAATTGACATTGAATCCTCCATAAACATCATCACCACATCTGCCCTTCAACATATCAAGCTTCCACCAGATCACATCACCAAATCATCATTCACCTTAAAAGCATATAATGATGCTCTTTACTCCACAATTAGCACTATTATTTTGCCCATCGAAGTGGGGGTCAAAACATTGCATACTATGTTCCACATCTTGGAAGGGTCCATGGTGTATAATGTACTTCTTGGATGCCCTTGTATGAGGCAAATGAGATGTGTCCCATTCATATTATATCAATTCTTGAAATGCATACATGAGGGACAAGTACATTGCATACCAACGCATGTTGAACCGTTTAAGTATTACAACTTTATCTCAAACCCTATAAGTCCATGTTACCTTCCACTCATATATTTCTAACATCATCAACCACTTCATCATCCACCCCATCCATATCATCATCTAAAGCCCCTATTCCTAAGGAGCTCCCAATCACCAATGTTCATCAAGCCTCCACTCCCATACCCCCATATTCATCACCATTGACTACATGCACATGTGGTCAAACCCAATCAAAATTAGCCACATCATCAACATCATCATCCACTCAACCAAATCCATATTCATCCACATCATCCAATATCTCACAAGTCAAAATTATGGATTGTGAGCTACCATCAACCAACCATGATTCAGTCCATACACATCCAATCCATCCACATTATCCCAAGTCAAGGTCCACCTCACCAATCCTAGTATTGGTGAATATGTGGTCCAAGATATTATAGTCACACCACTCAAAATTCAAAGTGCTAAGGACTATGGTCACCCATCTGACCCACCCCTATCTATAGGAGTAGTATATAACATGGGTTCAATTCCCAATAGTATTAATTTTGTGTATGGAGGACTTGATTCATCATCCAAATTAGCTATCCTAGATGAACCAAAATACCAACATTGGCTAATGTACAACATATGTTGGGTTTTCCATCCTAGTATTTCCACATTGTTAATTGGCAAGGACATGGTCTAGGATGGCATAAATAGGGAGTGCATGATATTATCAATGTTTCATATCAAGAAATGCATGACCATTCAGGTTTAGGTTATCTTCCACTTTCATCCACCTCTTCTCTTGAACAAGATTTTCAAAGTTTAAATTTAAATTTAGGAGAAGATATGCATCACATAGATGGATTTGAAGATGAATTCTATGAATAATTTGACCTCATATCAATAGTTTCTAATGAATCTAAATAGGAATCAAACCCCATCATTCCCCACACTGAACAGGATGAGTTTTACCTCAAAACGTTCCCCATCATCAACCCATATTTGTCTTGCTTCTTCCACAAGAGTGAGCCAACCTGACCAGTGAACCATCGACTTCATATCATTAATCCATCTCACCAGCCATTTTGCTTGTAATATATGTACATAAAATCAAAAATAAAAAAATAAAATAAAAAACATAAACAAGAAAAAAAAAAGTATTTTGCATGTGCATTGCATTTATTTGTGTTACTTGTTGTTGTCCAGGTTTAACGGAGTTATAGCATCGGTTCTATACAAAAGGATTCATTTCATTCGCCTTCGCCACCCAACCATTTTCTCTTTAATTCAACATGAATCTTGTTGACTTATTCACCCCATTTTGTACTTATAGGCTTGCTAGTCTAGAGGGATTTGAAGAGCCCAAACCACTTAATGTCATACACTTGAGAGTGTTCTATGCATAATGTGATTTATATATGTATATATACATGGCTATTACACAAAAACAACATTGCATTGCACACATCTCATTTCACATATTGCATTCCATACATGACATTTTTCACCTTACATTTCACACATTTGCATAAAACTCATTTCATTTCATAAAATTGCATTTCATACATTGCATTCGCACCATCATTTTCACACATTTCATATTTCATATTAGGGATCATTTATTTAGTTTAGATATAAATTGGTCAAATAAAATCATGTTGCCTTTATTAGGGGCACCTTCAAATTCATTTCATTACACCATTCCAAAAAACTAAACTATCATTAGAAAATTCACATGTCCATAATTCCTAGGTGTTTTTGGTCACTCAGTCACTCCTAGTGTTTTAATCAAACCATAAATAGATGTCAAGTTTTCTTTAGGACCAAGACACAATTTCTAGTAAAAAAATCTTGAGTTCTAGGAATTGACTCTAAATATTCTTAAACCAAACACAATTTCACATTTTAAAAACATCTTGTGTCAAAGAGGGATAACACCATACTTGGTTTGAACCTTGAAGTTAAAATATAGTCCTTGCTTATCCCATCATGCAACATAGTCCATAAAAATAGTGGTTTTCACCACTATCACAATTTCAAAATAAAATAAAGAGTAGGGAAAAACACCTAAAAACTTTAAATCTTTTACATCACACACCACTGATCCTCAAGCTATAAGGATAGTACTACATTTTTAGTCAGATGGTTAGGTAGTCATCCCCAAAGCCTAAAGATCAAATCCTTGGACTATGGAGCTAGTCTCCATCGGAGCTATAGACGCTTGACTAGCAAAGGAGTGCACTCATGTGTGGCAACACGTCTCTTTTAAAGAGACCTCTAGCCTCACATAAGGATAAGCTAGCTTCTTGGTCTCATCCATAATAGGTCACACCCAATTTACTCAAGATGAATTAATAAACTCACTTGCACACACATTGGTTCTTTATTACCTTGAGTCATTACCATGCTCATGATTTGGTAAATGAATTCATTGCACACACATTTGGTCTTAGAAGAAACTAAGCAGTATTTAGTGAGTTTGTTTGATACCACTAGTATGTTTGAGTCTATGTAAAATAGTCTTCTTCCATATCAACATCCATATCTTCTTCCATATCAACATCCATATCTTCTTCCATATTAACATCCATATCTTCTTCCATGTCAACATCCATATCATGAGTCTTGTCATCCCACCTGCCACCAGATTTGTACCCCTAATTAAACAACAATGCTATCAATGGCCAAAGCAAAATCTAAACTATGAATGATCAGTAGAACATTTGCATTCATACACTTGCATTAATCATCCATATACATTTGCATTATCACTTGCATTAATCATCCATATACACATGCATCCACACAAAAACATTCACACAAAAGCATAACACAAAAGTAAAAGCCATGTATATATATATATATATATATATATATATATATATATATATATATATATATATATAAATATTGTATGTACAATGAAAGCTCAAAGGTTATATGCAATGGAGCATCAAGTATCATATACAAAAAGTGCATCTAAGCACTAGATAACACCTATGAGAGGACCCCTACGACCCTGAAGGAGCCCTAGACCTAGTACTATACCTAGAATCACTAGGTCTAGTCAATCCAAAAATTGATGAGGAGGGTAGTTCTGGAAGCCCAATATCATGCTCCATCAACCAATCCTCCAATATCTAGATATATCCATATTGAGCCTAAAGGTGATGTACATCATGTCTCTTCCTATGATTCCCCTCTAGAAACTCTTCCTAGAGCCTCATGATCCTATCCTCACATCCACCTGCTATTGGTTATGCCTCCAGCTCCATCCATAACCAAGATATCTCTACCTCCCAAGCCATCTCCCTTTCTTGCAGTCGAGCTATCTCTATATCCTAAGCTGCTAAAATAGCATCTCACTCTACTACCAACTACTCCAGCCTCATCTGATCATCCTAACTTTGAGCAAGAGGTTCATCCAAAACTTCCTCCCTATCCTCCATATCCCCTCCATCTCCTCTAAACTTTAGAGCTTGCTCTATTGTCCTCCTAGTCGACCTCCTTCAGCTACTAGCTTGAAGGTTCCTCCAATGCTTAGGAGCCTCATCAGCATCCTTGGCCTCATCCCCAACCTCATACCTCCCATCCATTATCAAACTTGGTACCCATGGGAGCTGAGTCATGAACCATGCATCATACTCCTCCATAGTCCTTGCATCATCAACATCGAGGAGATCCATCTTCTCATCATCCTTAGGTGTCATAGTTACCTCTCCAGTAGGGAGTTGAAACATCCCCTTATATGAATCCCATATCTCTACCAAGGCATAGAGATATCCCTCATCTACCCTCACTACATCTATCTTGGCTATCCTAGCCAACCCAATAGCCTCCAACCAATCCCACTCATCCTCCTGTAGTGCCTTCCTCACCTCAGGAATGAGAGGCGAGAATAGATGTCGAGGATCTAAAATCTTTAGCTTCAACACAACATAAAGCATTAATGTCAAATACATTACATTATTTCAAAAAAATTGTGTCAAAATAACTTACCTTGGTAAAGCGTAAACTTGCTCCTACATCTGCTTCTTCCATCACCATATCTTCTATAGCTTCACTCCACTCACTTAGATGCAACTTTCAAAATTTGTGGATGCACAAATGATCTTGATTTTCTATTTGTATATATTTTATAGCTATTTTAGGCACACTAAAATTCCCATGGATGCTTCTTAGTGCACTTAAGCACCTCATTGTGTTTGAAAAGTACCAAACTTTGGTGGGCATTTGTACAAGCAATAAGCGTCTGCTGGTGTTTGGCGTCAGAATTGATAAAAGATCAAAATTGATCTAAAAAGGTAGATTACCTCCACAAACTCATTCTAAATTGCATTCATGCATCAATATCATCATAATAACCTATTTTGTGAAGGTTCAAACTGATTTGGATGCATAATTTTTGTTTGCACCAAAAAGGCGTAAAATTACTTATCAATCTCCAAAATGCTTAAAAATGATCCAAAATTTTCACAAAAAGACCATAACCATAATTCTCATCATAAATTCTTCATTTTCACACCATTTCCATTTATTAATCATTGTATTTTGCACATTTTCCCAAGTTCACAAATCTCAAGTGAACCTCGTATCTAGTGGTCTATTCTATCTCATTGGCAATTGCAGCGATTTACATCCATGCAATTCGGTAAGATGAATAAATCATCATAGAGACACTTTTTCATCTTCATCATCCAATATCTCATTGATCAAAAAATAAAATCAATTTTGGTACTTCACCTTTCAAGTGAAACTATGCCAAGACCAATTTGCTCTACAACTGTCATTGATGGCCTTGTTCGTGGGGCCTGAAACATGGACAACATCATATATCATCATTTATTTTTACATTGAAAATCATCATGGTGACTAGCCCTAGCTAGAGTGATTGGTTGTAATTGCAAGAATTTTCTTATTGCATCTTCATCGCTTTGCATTTCAATGATGCCATACGACAAATTCTTCAATAGCATGGAATCACCCCAAATTTGGAGCAACCACATTTGACTTTGATTTTCCCACAATGGGATACATCTTACATTATCATGGCATCTACACTTGGAAAAAATATCTTTCCCTATTACGGCAAAAATAGAATCAATCACTTGCATTTTTCAACAAGCCCCTTCCACCGTTGGGGCAAAAACTACATCACATTTACATCATTCAAATCATCCACAATTCACACAATCATTTACATAAATCTATCAATTGGATCATGAGATACATCCATCACTTATTCGCCAATTGAGGGGGTAAGCTATACAATCAAAATTATTTTATCTTCAAGTTCATCTTTGCATTCCAACAAGAAAAAGTTACTTCTGCATCAGGCCAAAACCAGATATCTTGTATTTTTGCACCACATTGTGTTTCACGCAATATGGTACAAAAAGAGTCATCTTTAGACACAAAAATCTAGCCACTTGTCATTCATCCATAACTTCCCACCACATTTATCCATTATTTATATATATTTGTTTAATATATATTCAAATAATAATATTTTATATATTTTATTTATATATATTTAATAAATATATATATATATATATATGAATTAATCCCAACAATCCATCATGATTTAATCCCAGTCATTCATTTGCCTTAATCCATGGCACATGCCCAAATTTAATCTACACCCTCTATCATGTTTTAATCTTAACTGCACAAATTATGTCTTTGAAACCCTAACATTCCCTAGGAGAGATAATAAAGAGGAGTCATTTCTATGACTCAACCCCTAAATAGCTTTAATATTGAATCCCTAGAGCTTTTGGAATCCCTAAGAAGTCTTAAGTCTCTTTACCTTTTTCCATCATTCATTACTTGCATCCACCACTACCCACCTCAAATGAACTAGATCTGCTTTTGAATAATTTACTCCAATCTCTTGAGCACCCTTGGGCATCTCCTATTAATCCCCAAGAACCTCCTGCCATCACCAAGCACCTGTAGGTTTTCACAACCCTAATTTTATAGTCCAACGATCCCTCGGGTGTCGCTAGGGCATCTACCCATCAAATCCTACAACAACGATGAATAACAGAGAACAACGAGTTAGTGTGACAAGGTAATTTATTTATTACAAGTATTTCTATTCTTAGATCTATTTATAACTTCATTTCTGCAACTAGGGTTAGTAACTTTCTTATTGAGGGACTCACATAGTGGATCCCTCGTAGATATTATTGACCTTTTGTTGTTGTTTGTTGTTTTCAGATTTAGAGATCAAGTTTATTGGCAGCTGATGAAGCTTGAGTGGTCCTCTATAATATACTAAATCCCACCATATTGTTGGGATCAGATCGAATGCAAAGACACCACCATTATTTGTTTACTAAGGTTTCAGAGAACCCTAGTGTCTTGTAATCATTGTATCAAGCATAATAAGCTTTGTAACCCCATATTTGGGGCACATTGTTTTGCAACATTGAAGATCCACCGGCATTATAATAAAAGTCTATTTCATTGTACAATTTTGTGTGTCGCATTGCTTATTTAATTTAATAGTTCATTGTTTGGTATTGTTCAATTGTGCATTCACACATTGTATACACATTTATGACTTGTTTATATTGAATTATATTATGAATAAAATAGTCAAATTCCACCCTAGATGATTTCTCTTGATAAAGAGAAAACAAAAAAAATGAATAGATGAAAAAAATATGGGGATAAAAATAAAGGACTACAAAAGGTACACTTTAAATTTATTTATTCTGAGTGGAAATTTCAATATATCAATGAACAATTAGATTTACCTTTGATTATCTTAATTTCTTATTGATTTCATTCTTTTCCTTTCCCTTTATGAATACCAATCGACTTGTTTAATTTTTATAAAAAAAAAAATTATAACCATGTAAAATTTCTTAGGTTGAAAATTTGTCATCTATCCATGCACATCCTTATTTAATTCAATCATATTGCTAGTTATAGTTGTTGAAAGACTTTAAAAAATTTATATTATTTTTATTCTTAAGGTCTATAAGGATATGTTACTTCAATGCCAATCTAGGTTATAAAATTTTAGGAATCCCTTTATTATATGCTATTATAAACACTTATCAATATTTATGTTATTAGAACATGCATAGATATAAATGGAAATTGAGTATACATAAGCAACAATACATTATGGAGATAATTTATGGAATATCAATAAGATGGATATTAACCTACTATACATTCTCTTTATGACATTAAATACCTAATATAATAGTGTTAAAGCTTAAATTGAGTTGTTTAACAATGGGTACATGAAAAATCACATGTTCATATGGCAACAGTAGAAAATTTCTAAAACAAATTGTTGTGTTTAAGTGTTGCTCATATATGTGCCTTACATAGTATTTATAAATATTTTAGCTGTGAGACATTGTAAATGATAACTTTTATTGTATTTACAAAGAACAACAATAAATGAGAAGTAAAATCAATTTATCATTCATTAAATTAAATCAAGTTGTCCAAATAACATTTATAACAATCCCTATTATGTATTAGCTTAGTCTACATATAATTCCCTCACATTCTACACTTGCATTTATATTTACAATTATATATTTTATAAATAAATAGCAAAATCTACATTACATGTTAGATTATGACAATAAAGTTCTTCCAAAAGCATGCACCATAGGTCTTGGGGAAACATGAGTATGGAATGGTAAAATATTTAGTAGACTTATATGATACTCTATAGCAAAAGGAACACTCAATGAGAGCGATGGTCTTGTGGTACTACTATGAAATATGATCAAACAACCCTATTGACCATTTATAGGGAATATTTGAGTTAAGTTAAGTATATATGGATTTCAAGCATGCTTTCATGATGAAGCATTTAAACATTAGTTGTATTTTAGAATCAAAATTTAAAATTGAGGATTTTCTTGAGTGGAGTAGATGGCAAAGGCAGAGACCAATGATGGCAATGGCAGGAATCAACCTTCTGGAGTGGCGGTCAGATGATATGTACTAGGTAAAAAAGCTGCATCTGATAGTGAAGCGACATTTCCAAGGAAGCCCCCCAAGGGCCCTTGTGATAAAGAACCTCTTGACAAAAGGCCTATCAAGGGTCCCATTCTCAATAAGGGCCCAATTCTTGGAAGCCCTAGTGGGCCTTCGTACACCTAGGTCATCTCCAATGGCTTAAACATTTTAAAAACCCTATTTAATCATCTATCACCTATCAAAATGGATATCATCATCCCAAAAGGGGTTTTATCCAACTACGTTTCAATGGAATCATATTCCTTGATCAACAAGTTCATCGAAGGATGACCTAATATGGAGACAATAAAGTGTTGGTCCTCCAAATGGAAAATTTCAAGAAGTATGGATATTTTGGCCCTTTCCAAAGGGTTTTTCACCATAAGGTTGTGCAACATTTATGATGCAAGCCAAATTCTAACTAGAGGACCCTGGTTCCTTAGTAGAAGGAGCTTGTTCCTTAGGAGGTGGGCTATAGATTTCAATCCTAATATACAAAGTATAAACTTCACACCCATCTGGATCCGCATCCCAAATCTGCCTTTCCATTTATGGTATGAGGACATTCTAGGAGCCATTTCCAAGACCATTGAAGACATGGTGGTGATCGATTCTACAACCAAAGCACACTTAAGAATGGTCCACGCTTGCATTTGTATGAATGCCAATCTTAAATCTAAGCTACCCACTTTCATAAACCTAATCTTGACCTCCTTCAGATGGTGTCAACCTATAGAATATGAAAACAAGACAACATTTTGCATCCATTGTCACACACAAGGCCATCTTAGAAACCAGTGCTCCCTTCTCAAGGCTAAACCCTCAAAGGAACCTAATAATCCTAAAAATTTCATATCAAGGTCTCCCCCTATCAGATCCCAGAATCGGTTTTCTTCCCAACCATCAAGGAACCATCATCCCAAGAATATTCAAATTTTTTCCAAAAAGAACAACTCATATTCGCATGATAACCAGGTCATAAACTATCAAAAAAGGGATGACTCCTCTAATGATAAAGGGAAAAAAATTATTCATTCTCCTTCGGTCCCTGAGCAAGACTAGATATGTCTTTCTATTGAAACTAATTTTATTTTTTAGGGTAAAACAAGCTTCCCAGTGGATGATCCTTCACCCCTAATCCTTTTTTTTTATCCTCAAGTTGATACAATTGAGAATGAGTCCACTAAATCTCCTTCAATATCTGGTCCCTTCCACCCCCAACTAAACTCTTTGAACCAGTATCCATCCGTTCTAAATATGAATATGAAGGAAGTCTTATTCCATCCTAGTCTATCCTGAAAAAATTTAGTCCCAAGTAGACCCGAAGAAAAAAATCATTCATTTATTATAGAAGTGATAAGAAAATAGGAAGGTCGTCCAATACTAAGAAAAGAAACAAAGAGATTAAATAAGACATAGCAAACGACTTCCAATCCACTTTGCTCTCTAAATCTCTGAACCTGATAAGCGATAAAACCAAAAGATCCAAACCTCCCCCACAAAATTCAAAGGGAGGCAAAAAATCCCTCAATTTTTTCTAAATGAATATACTCACTTGGAATGTGAGAGGCCTCAATGGGGCCCCCAAGCAATGTTTGACAATAAATTTGAGAAATAAATACAGTCCTGCAATTTTTATTATGCAAGAAATAAAAGTAGTTGAGAGCTCTTCCTCTAAAGTTGCTAAAGCAATATGGAATAAAAGAGAATTTGTCTTCAGTCCTACCCAAGGAACCTCTAGAGAGCTGATGTGCATGTGGGATCCATCCAAAGTTGAAGGAAGAATGATTTCCTCCTCACACAGGATCATCAACATGTTTTTCCACTACAAAAACAACAATAACACTTGGATCCTCACCAATGTTTATTCTCCTAAAACACCCTAGAAAAAGTCTTACTATGGAACTCTATAATTTATATGAGAAACTATTTCAATACTATCCTTTGGATCCTTGTAGGAGACTTCAATAGCTCTCTTTTCCCTTATGATAAAAATGAGGTAACATTACACTTACCAAAAGCATGGAGAAATTTGGGGAGTTCATAGACACAAACAAACTCATGGATTTCCAATTGAAAGGAGAAAAATTTACTTGGAGCAATAGAAGGGTTGGAAACAGTCTCATTCAGGTTAAACTAGATAGGTTTCTTCTCTTATGAGAGGTTATCCCTATTTTTGGAGATGCTACCCTCAAATATCTACCCAAAATTGGTTCTAACCATAGCCCCCTTCTACTTGAAGCTATCAAAACTTCTTTCAATATCCCCTTTCACTTTGAGGCTATTTGGTTCCATCATCTAGATTTTACAAATCAAATCTCTCAATGGTGGTAGCAATCCTTTAAGGGATCCCCTTCTGCCCAAATTTCTCAAAAACTCATATTCATTAAAGAAAATCTCAAAAATATCAGGACCTAGAATAGAGAAATCTTTGAAAATATATTTGAAAGCAAGCAAGTAGTCAAATAAAAACTATAAATCATTGAGCAGCCAATCCAAGAAGGCAACCACGATAGTAGCATCATAACCGAATAGTGTAAGCTCCTAGTCGAGTTTCACAATATCTAGGCTAAGGAAGAAATGTATTGGAGGCAAAAATAAAGGTCCCTTTGGCTTTGATATGGTGACTCGAATACTAAATTCTTCTATGCATCAACCTTGAGAAACAGGAGTTCCAATAAAATATCAGAGCTCACCTACAGTTATGGATACCTAACAAGGGATATTTTTGAAATTAGGAATGAATCTGTGAGTTTCTTCTGGTCCCTTTTGGGTACACCCTCTCCTGCTTCCCCTTAGGCTAAATAATCCCTCTTGGCTAATATTACCCATTCCATATTCTCATCCACAAAATTAATGCTCAGTATCCCTCTCATCCATGAAGATATCAAAGGAGCCATATTTTCTATGTAGCCTGATAAGGCTCCCAAACTGGATGGATTCTCACCATGCTTCTTCCAAGTATTATAGGATAAAATTAACCCTAAAGTTTGTACAATAGTTAGAGATATCAAATTCTATAGAACCATACCTCGAGGGATCAATTCCACTTTCATCACCTTGGTTCCTAAAGCTTTGTCTAATTTTTGACCCATCAACCTCTACAATGTCCTCTACAAGATCCTAACCAAAGCATTGGCCAATAGACTCAAAAAGATCCTTTTCCTCATCATTGATCCCTACCAGGGTAGCTCTATTAAAGGGAGAACCATAACATTTAATATCATTACCATTCATAAGGCCTTGCACTTTACTATCCTGGCCAAGAAACTAGATTTTCTCCTAAATGTGGACATGAATAAGGCCTTCAAAAGAGTCAACTAGGAATTTCTACTCGATATCCCCCTCAAATATAGCTTTCACTCGCTATGTGTTGACCTCATAAAATATTGCATCTCCTCTCCTTGGTTATTTGTTTTAGTCAATGGGTCCCCTACTGCGTTCTTCTCTAGTTCTAAAGTTCTGATATAAGGAGATCCCCTTTCTCCAATCATGTTCATTATTATGGCTGAGGATTTAGGTATATCCATCACAAGTGATAGCAAAATAGGTCTAATTTTTTAGATCAAAATTGCTACTGGTCTTAAAATTATCACCCACCAATAGTTTGTTGATGATACTATCCTATCCACATCTGCCTCAGTTTCCCAAGCCAAGGCCATCAAGCACATCCTTCACCTGTATGAGAGCATTGTAGGGTAAAAAATCAACCTCCTCAAAAGCAAAATCTTCTTCATTAACACACCCCATATTCAAAAAATCAAAATAGCTTGGATACTTGGGTGTTTCTTAGAGGCTCTCCCCACCACTTACCTTGGGCTTCTCCTATTTTCAGGCAACCCCTCAGCTTCAATGTGGAACAATGTCATTGAGAGAATTCAAAAAAAGTTGGCCTCCTAGAAATGGCACCTTCTTTCCTAGGAAACCAAAGCTACCCTCACCTTAGTTTGTATCTAGAGCATCTAGGTTTACTTCTTATCTATCTTCAAGGTCCTAACCTCAGTGAGATCTAAGATCGAACAAATCCAAAAATATTCCTTTGGTCTGGTAGTGAAGACAGGAAGAGAATTCCCCTTGTGGCTTGGAATCTGGTTTGTTGCAATAGAAATCAATGAGGCATTGGGCTCAGGAAAATTACCAAAATGAATCTTGCTCTTTTGGCCAAGCATGCATGGAATATTATTACCAACAACAGTGCAAAATGGATCGAAATTGTCAAGAAGTATTTTTAGAACCACCATTTCTTGAATGAAAAGGGACCCTGGGCTGAATCTGCCTTATGGAAATCTGTCATTCAAACTAGAAACTTTATCCAAAAAGGCATTAGATGGATTCTTGGAAATGAAAACACCATTGACTTTTGGTATGATAGGTGGCTCCAAGATGAACCTCTAAGTGAAAACATAATCTTAGAGGGTATCAAGCCCTCCACTAATACCCTCCTGGAGAGCAAGGTTTCTGAATTCATTAACCGTCACAATGGAGACCCTAGATGGAAGACCATTAATGTTGCCAAATTTTCCAATAAATTCATTGCCTTATCCAGTATTCTCAATTCGGTTACCATTACTTCTAGATAAGAGGAAGATAGGCCCATCTGGGGAGAAACTGATGAAGGGGCTTTCTCTATAAAATTAGCCTATATCCTCCAAGAAAATATCCAAGCCTCCACTATTCTGTTCAACCTAGTTTGGAAGAAGAAACTCATACCCAAAATAAGTTTCTTCTCCTAGATTTTTATTCAAAATAAAATCCTCACTATCAAAAATTTGGTCAAAAGAGGGTTCATGATTTCTAATCGTTGCTACCTTTGCTAGTCTGATTGGGAATCCTTGAACCACATTTTCATCAACTGTGTATTCTCTTCCATTGTCCTTGGGAACTTGCTAAATTCCTTCTACATCTAGTGGGTTAGGCCCAAATCAATTACTGATCTCTTATCTCAATAGCCAAACCCCTTTAGCAAACCTAGGCTATGCTCCCTCTGGTCCTTCTACCTCCATCACTTCATTTGGTAAATCTAGCTTGAGTGCAACAATAGGGCCTTCTCAGCCTCATCTAAGGATCCCTTCTTTGTGGATTCTAAATCTATTGCCTATGCTATTGAAAATATTCAACTTATCCCTTGCGCCTTGGCCCCAAACTTGGGTCTTTAATGTTCCCTTATCAAATCTCTATCCATCCCCAAAGAGGATCCTAGAGTCCAGATAGGAAATTTATTTTATATTTTGATGTTGCTTATAATTTTTAAATTTGAATGTTTATGCAATTATCATATGATATGAGACAAAACATAACAAAATCAAAGTTGTTGATCCATCATGACAAATCCTGACATTGCAAAAAATACTAAAAGAAATTTTAGGATCCAAAGGATAGAGTTATATTTGGTAAAATGGTTGAGCCAAAAATCATTTCACTCATTCCTTTAAGCCAACCACTAATCCTCAACTTAGGAAAACTCATTGCAAAATTTACATTCATCAAAAAATTTCTCAAAAGAGAAGGAAAACCATTTATAGTGCAAATTGAGTTAGTGTCTGAGATATCTTGGATAACCTCTATCGGGGCAATAGATGCTTGACTAGTAGTAGAGTAAAACCATATGGGATCATTAGCATCTCCACCAAGGCTATAGACGCTTGACTGGTAGTGGAGCCCTACAAATGGTGAAAATTTGTAAGAGTGAAATTACCTAATATAGACTTAACCATTTTCCAAGCATGATAAAGTTCTAGAAGATCAAGAAATTAAAATGAATGCACTAACACACACTTCGGCCAAGGCATGATGAAACAAGTGACTCTGATAAATTGTGTATAATCATATCCTAAGATCTTGTTGAACAATCATAAAAATATATTAAAAGGCACATCTGATCTTAAAATTTTGATCCTTTGATCTAAATTGACTGAAGAGAATAACAATTTTTGGTACACTATTATTTTAGGACCATGCATATTGTTTCTTTATTGTATATTTTTAGTTTAGAGTTTGTATGATTGTGTTATAATTTTTCTATTCCAATCATGTCTAATAATTTTTTTTTCAGTCTGAAGCTTGCAATTAAACCAAGAGATTATGGAGTCCTCAAATGCTGCAAGTTTTCAACACATTATCCTAGTTAGAGCATGTTGTAGCTAAAATTGACTCAACATCAGATACCCCTAAATTTGAAATATTTGGTTTCAATGTCTTCACCCAAATTATTGGTATCTGTTGCATCCAATTTTCTAAAAAGTTCATCTTCTAATTACAATTAACAAGGGTTTTAAATGCATAATAAATGAACCCTTAGGGTAAAAATCATGTAGCTCTGAGATATTAATGGTAGCGCTAACTCCCGCCCAGATCCAATGGGACGTGCTCCCAAAGATACTTGAAGGTTAATACACAAGGTTTTATCAGATAATCATGATTAATGAGGGTCTAATACATTGATGATAATCCCCATTATTTTTGGTTAACCCACGTGCATATCTAAGGAATTCAACGGACACGCACGTCCATTATTTGATCTAATGGTAAGCGTGTGGAGAGATAATTGAACTTTAAAGCACCTAAGATTCAGTTAAAAGCTATTAATTATTTTAATCACCAATCAAATTTAATTAATAAAGATTAATGAGGGTTCTAATCACGTCGATAATCATCCCCCTTTGAGATAATGAGCACACCAAAGACTACTAAGATTTAAACCTAAGTTTTTCAATCGATTAATTATTAACCTAAAGGTTTTTCAACCTAATTTCTCAAGGTTAACTAAAATGAAGTATACATTTATCATTGGACTAATGACCATGCAGGTTTTGGGATCTCAACGGTATCACGCAAGGTGAAATAGATCTAACGGTAAGCGCTCTTCTAGGTGCTCAAATTTTAATTAGTAAATATTTTGCCTAGACACCTTAATTATTAATTAACCATTGATTAATTTTAAGATAATCAAGTTTAGGCAAGGGTCTAATATGTTGTAAATTTTCCCCCTTTCAAACTAATCAATGTGCGGTTTGATAAATCTTGATGGGCGTGCACCTTCCTAAGTGGATCTAACGATGAGCACTTGAAGAGGTGATCGGTTTTTGATCCTTCTATGGTCTAAGTCAGATTTAATAAAAAATTAAAGGATTTAAAAGATTATTCAAATATTAAATTTCTTCTAATATGTTCCATGAAGATAATTGAAACCAGATTTTAAGGGATAAATAAATTTTTTACATTAAGCCATCTAATTAAAAGGTTAATTTGTCTAAGGTCTAACCATGGATTATCTATTCTAAATAAAAGATAAAAGATTGATTAAATCAGTTTTCCTAAGTTAGGATGATCTAAATGAAATTGAAATTTCTAAAGGTCCAAAGGTTGAATTTATATATGTAGGTGGTAGATTTTGAGCTAACCCCTTTGTAGGACCAAGGTGGCAAAACATTTACAAGATATTTCCCATGAAAGCCACTATCAACCATGTTCTTAATACCACGTCAGAAGGAAGTGCAGTCCAATGACCAATGAAAATATTGTAAATGATTGAAGGTACATAAACCAAAGTCCTCATGGACGTATAGGTCAAGGAAGATCCCATACCATAACTATCCGATTTTAAAAATAACGTAATGGTAGACATCTATTGGCTAAATTCAAAGGGTTGTTGGTGAAGTTGCAATAATGATACTCCATGTGAGATTGATGAGGCCACTCCCCCTCAAGTACTTAAACCCCCACTCTTGAATGTCACTACCACCCTGGTTATCTTAAGTGAAAATTCATAGAGAAAAAATTGGTGTTGGTGAGCAGAAAATTAGGAGAGTGTATTTCTGTAAATTGAAGTATTTTTTGAAAACAAAATGGCTGCCAGGGGAGTTGCCTTCATGCCAAAGGATACTAAATAGGTAGTGAGCTTTGTCACTGATCAATCACTATATTTTGAGCTCACTGGAGAAGCAACTACTAGAAAGGGGCTATATGATTTCTCTAAAAAATTTGGGCCAAACAAGAAGCTCACATCGGTCCAACAATATAAAATTGAAGATACTTGTGTTTGAATCTTTACACCCACCATGGATAATTTGCAACGTGCCCCATGGCTGCTAGCTAAATTGTTATTCAAGGCTATGAGATCACAAAACCAGGGTTTTTCCAAGAGCAATCAATGGACCAAAAACTAATATGTCCTAGAGTAAAATACTCTTTAGACCTGATGGCATGGCTGGTGGTGGCCTATGACAAGAACACTAAAACTATCTGAGACATCAAAGATCAGCCAATGTTTGGCATCACGACCAAGTGCATCTAGAGAGTCTTCAACTTAATACCTTCAAATACACCACTACTTTAGGTAATTGAGAGACAGTCCCGCATGTTTCCTAAATTAGAAGTTTTCAAAACATTTTTCAAGCCATATGAGCCTGTACAATACAAATTCTCCATTACAAAGACTGCCTTCAAAACTTGGTTAGAGATTTTTGTGATATGATTAAAATAATTTTGGGATTTGAAGAAATCAGTGTAGTAGGAAGAAATATTTTGTACCTAGTAGCATAGAGTAACAAGATTACAAATCCCCCCATCTATACATGGGAAGAAGAATTGAGCAGACAAATGCAATCACAACTAATAGAGTTGAAGAAAGTAGTTTTAGAGCAAAGGAGAGTAATGCCCCCATTCTCCCATTACTCAATCCTCATGCACTTGATAGCAGGACAATTTGGTAACCAAAGTAAAGAGAGGCTAGGAGCCACTAGGAGTTTTTATATTCAGAATAGGTTCCTGAAGATGCATGAAGGACATTCTCACCACTTGTCGTTCATCCATAACATCCAACCACATTTATCCATTATTTATATATATATTTTTAATATATATTCAAATAATAATATTTTATATATTTTATTTATATATATTTAATATATATATATGAATTAATCCCAACCATCCATCATGATTTAATCCCAGCCATTCATTTGCCTTAATCCATGCCACATGCCCAAATTTAATCTCCACCCTCCATCATGTTTTAATCTTAACTGCACAAATTATGTCGTTGAAACCCTAACATGCCCTAGGAGAGATAATAAAGAGGAGTCATTTCTATGACTCAACCCATAAATAGCTTTAATATTGAATCCCTGGAGCTTTTGGAATCCCTAAGAAGTCTTAAGTCTCTTTACATTTTTCCATATTTTATTACTTGCATCCACCACTGCCCACCTCAAACAAACTAGATCTACTTTTGTAGATTTTACTCCAATCTCCTGAGCACCCTTGGGCATCTCCTATTAATACCCAAGCACCTTTGGGTGCCTGCGACCATCACCAAGCACCTCTTACCATCACCAAACACCTGCAAGTTTTCACAACCCTAATTTTATAGTCCAACGATCCCTTGGGTGTCGCTAAGGCATCTGCCCACCAAATCCTACAACGACAATGAACAGAGAACAACGAGTTAGTGTGACAAGGTGATTTATTTATTGCAAGTATTTATATTCTTAGATCTATTTATAACTTCATTTCTGCAACTAGGGTTAGTAACTTTCTTATTGAGGGCCTCACATAGTGCAGCCCACGTAGATATTATTGACCTTCTGTTGTTTTTTGTTGTTTTCATATTTAGAGATCAAGTTTATTGGCAGCTGTTGAAGCTCGAGTGGTCCTATATAAGATACTAAATCTCACTCACCATATTTTTGGGATCAGATCGAATGCGAAGACACCACCATTATTTGTTTACTAAGGTTTTAGAGAACCCTAGTGTCTTGTAATCATTGTATCAAGCATAATAAGCTTTGTAACCCCATATTTAGGGCACATTGTTTTGCAACATTGAAGATCCACCGGCATTATAATAAAAGTCTATTTCATTGTACAATTTTGTGTGTCGCATTGCGTATTTAATTTAATAGTTCATTGTTTGGTATTGTTCAATTGTGCATTCACACATTGTATACACATTTATGACTTGTTTATATTGAATTATATTATGAATAAAATAGTCAAATTCCACCCTAGATGATTTCTCTTGATAAACACTTCAATGCCAATCTAGGTTATAAAATTTTAGGAATCCCTTTATTAGATGCTATTATAAACACTTAACAATCTTTATGTTATTAGAACATGCGTAGATATAAATGGAAATTGAGTATACATAAGCAACAATACATTATGGAGATCATTTATGGAATATCAATAATATGGATATTAACCTACTATACATTCTCTTTATGACATTAAATACCTAATATAATAGTTTTAAAGCTTAAATTGAGTTGTTTAACAACGGGTACTTGAAAAATCACATGTTCATATAGCTACAGTAGAAAATTTCTAAAACAAATTTTTGTGTTTAAGTGTTGATCATATATGTGCCTTACATAGTATTTATAAATATTTTAGCTGTGAGACATTGTAAATTATAAATTTTATTGTATTTACAAACAACAACAATAAATGAGAAGTAAAATCAATTGATCATTCATTAAATTAAATCAAGTTGTCCAAATAACATTTATAACAATCCCTATTATGTATTATCTTAGTCTTCATTTAATTCTCTTACATTCTACACTTGCATTTATATTTACAATTATAAATTTTATAAATAAATAGCAAAATCTACATTACATGTTAGATTATGACAATAAAGTTCTTCCAAAAACATGCACCATAGGTCTTGGGGAAACATGAGTATGGAATGGTAAAATATTTAGTAGACTTATATGATACTCTATAGCAAAAGGAACACTCAATGAGAGTGATGGTCTTGTGGTATTACTATGAAATATGATCAAACAACCCTATTGACCATTTATAGGAAATATTTGAGTTAAGTATATATGGATTTCAAGCATGCTTTCATGATGAAGCATTTAAACATTAGTTGTATTTTAGAATCAAAATTTAAAATTGAGAATTTTCTTGAGTGGAGTAGATGGCAAAGGCAGAGACCAACGATGGCAATGGTGGGAATCAACCTTCTGGAGTGGCGATCAGATGATATAGACTAGGCAAAAAATTTGCATCTGATAGTGAAGCGACGTTTCCAAGGAAGCCCCCCAAGGGCCCTCGGGATAAGGAACCTCTTGACAAAAGGCCTATCGAGGGCCCCATCCTCAATAAGGGCCCAATTCCTAGAAGCCCTAGTGGGCCTTCATACACCCAAGTCATCTCCAATGGCTTAAACATTTCAAAAAAATGGATATCGTCATCCCAAAAAGGGTTTTTTCCAACTACGTTTCAATGGAATCATATTCCTTGATCGACAAGTTCATTGGAGGATGACCTGATATGGAGACAATAAGGTGTTGGGCCTTCTCCAAATGGAAAACCTCAAGAAGCATGGATATTGTGGCCCTTTCCAGAGGGTTTTTCACCATAAGGTTGTGCAACCATGATGATGCAAGCTGAATCCTAACTGGGGGACCCTGGTTCCTCGGTAGAAGGAGCTTGTTCCTTAGGAGGTGGGCTATAGATTTCAACCCTAACACCCAAAGCATAAACTTCGCACCCATCTGGATTTGCATCCCAGATCTGCCTTTCCATTTATGGCATGAGGACATTCTTGGAGCCATTGCCAAGACCATTGGAGACCTGGTGGTGATCGATTCTACAACCAAAGCACTCTCAAGAATGGTCCATGCTCGCATTTGTGTGAATGCCAATCTTGACTCTAAGCTACCCACTTTCGTAAACCTAATCTCGAGCTCCTTCAGATGGTGTCAACCTCTAGAATATGAAAACAAGCCAACATTTTGCATCCATTGTCACACGCAAGGCCATCTCAGAAACCAGTGCTCCCTTCTCAAGGCTAAACCCTCAAAGGAACCTGAGAATTCTAAAAAGTTCATATCGAGGCCTCCCCCCATCAGATCCCAGAATTGGTTTCCTCCCCAACCATCAAGGAACCATCATCTCAAGAATATTCAAACTTTTTCCAAAAAGAACAGCTCATCTTCGCATGCTAACCAGGTCATGAACTATCAAAAAAGGGATGATTCCTTTGATGACAAAGGGAAAAAAATTATTGATTCTCCTTTGGTCCCCGAGCAAGACCAGGTATGTCTTTCTCTTGAAACTAATTTTATTTTTTTTAGGGTAAAATAGGCTTCCCAGTGGCTGATCCCCCACCCCTAATCCTTTTTTATCCTCCTCAAGCTGATCCGATTGAGAATGAGTCCACTAAATCTCCTTCAAGATCTGGTCCCTCCCACCCCCTCCCTAAACCCTTTGGACCAGTATCCATCCCTTCTAAATATGAATATGAAGGAAGTCCTATTCCATCCCAGTCTATCCCGAAGAACTTCAGCCCCAAGTAGACCCGAAGAAAAAAATCCCTCATTGATTATGGAAGTGATAAGAAAAGAGGAAGGTCATCCACTACTGAGCAAAGAAGAAAAGAGATTGAAGAAGACATAGCAAACGACTTCCAAGCCACTCTGTTCTCCGACTCTCTGAACCTGATAAGAGATGAACCCAAAAGATCCAAACCTCCCCCACAACAATCAAAGGGAGGCAAAAAATCCCTCAAAATTTTTTAAATGAAGATCCTCACTTGGAATGTGAGAGGCCTCAATGGGGCCCCCAAGCAACGTCTGGCTGCAAATTTGAGAAAGGAGTACAATCCTACAATTTTCATTATGCAAGAAACAAAAGTAGATGAGAGCTCTTCCCCTAAAGTTGCTAAAGCAATATGGAATAAAGGTGAATTTGTCTTCACCCCTGCCCAAGGAACCTCTGGAGGGTTGATGTGCATGTGGGATCCAACCAAAGTTGAAGGAAGAATGATTTCCTCCTCAAACAGGATCATCAACATGCTTTTCCACTACAAAAACAGCAATAACACCTGGATCCTCACCAATGTTTATGCTCCTAACAACCCCCTAGAAAGAGTCTTACTATGGAACTCTATAATTCAAATGAGAAACTCTTTCAATACTATCCCTTGGATCCTCGCAGGAGACTTCAATAGCCCTCTCTTCCCTTATGATAAAAAAAGAGGTAACATTACACTTACCAAAAGCATGGAGGAATTTGGGGAGTTCATAGATGCAAACAAACTCATGGATGTCCAATTGAAAGGAGAAAAATTTACCTAGAGCAATAGAAGGGTTGGAAATAGTCTCATTCAGGTTAAACTAGATAGGTTTCTTCTCTCAAGAGAGGCTATCCCCATTTTTGGAGATGCTACCCTCAAATATCTACCCAAAATTGGTTCTGACCATAACCCCCTTCTGCTTGAAGCTATCAAAACTCCTTCTTTCAAGATCCCCTTTCACTTTGAGGCTATGTGGTTCCATCACCCAGATTTTAGAAACCAAATCTCTCAGTGGTGGTAGCAATCCTTCAAGGGATCCCCTTCTGCCCAAATCTCTCAAAAACTCAGATTCATTAAAGAAAATCTCAAGACCTAGAATAGAGAAATCTTTGGAAACATATTTGAAAGCAAGCAGGTAGTCAAAGAGAAACTAGAAATCATAGAGCAACAAATCCAAGTAGGTAACCAGGATAGTAGCATCAGAACCGAAGAGTGTAAGCTCCTAGCTGAGTTTCACAATATCTTGGCTAGGGAAGAAACATTCTGGAGGTAGAAATCAAGGGCCCTTTGGCTCCGGGATGGTGACTCGAATACTAAATTCTTCCATGCATCAACCTTGAGAAATAGGAGTTCCAACAAAATATCAGAGCTCACCTGTAGTGATGGATGCCTAACAAGGGAGATTTCTAAAATTAGGAATGAATCTGTTAGTTTCTTCCAGTCCCTTCTGGGTACCCCCTCTCCTGTTTCCCCTCGGGCTAAAGAATCCCTCTTGGCCAATATTCCCCATTCCATATCCTCATCCACCAACTCGATGCTCATTAGCCCTCTCACCCATGAAGAGATCAAAGGAGCCATGTTTTCTATGTAGCCTGACAAGGCTCCCAGACCGGATGGCTTCTCACCATGCTTCTTCCAAGCATTCTAGGATCTAATTGACCCTGAAGTGTGTGCAGTAGTTAGAGATATCCAATCCTCCAGGACCATCCCCCGAGGGATCAATTCCACTTTCATCACCTTGGTTCCCAAAGTTTCATCCTACAAAGCTTTGTCTAATTTTTGACCCATCAACCTCTACAATGTCCTCTACAAGATCTTAACCAAAGCATTGGCTAACAGGCTTAAGGAGATCCTTCCCCTCATCATTGATCCCTACCAGGGTAGCTCTGTTAAAGGGAGAACCATAACTGATGGGGTCATTACCATTCATGAGGCCTTGCACTCTGCTACCCTGGCCAAGAAACCAGCCTTCCTCCTAAAGTTGGACATGAATAAGGCCTTTGATAGAGTCAACTAGGACTTTCTTCTCGATATCCTCCTCAAATTTGGCTTTCACCCGGTATGGGTTGACCTCATAAAAGGTTGCATCTCCTCTCCTTGGTTCTCTGTTTTAGTCAATGGGTCCCCTACTGGTTTCTTCCCTAGCTCTAGAGGTCTGAGGCAAGGAGATCCCCTTTCCCCAATCCTATTCATTATTTTGGTTGAGGCTTTAGGGAGATCCATTACAAGTGCTAGCAAAAGAGGTCTAATTTTTGGGATCAAAATTACTACTGGTCTTAAAATTTTCACCCACCAAAATTTTGTTGATGATACTATCCTATCCACATCTGCCTCAGTTTCCCAAGCCAAGGCCATCAAGCACATCCTTCACCTATATGAGAGCACTGTAGGGCAAAAAATCAACCTCCTCAAAAGCAAAATATTCTTCATTAACACACCCCATATCCAGAAAATCAAAATAGCTTGGATCCTTGGGTGTTCCTCGGAGGCTCTCCCCACCACTTACCTTGGGCTCCCCCTATTTTTAGGAAACCCCTCGGCTTCAATGTGGAACAATGTCATTGAGAGAATTCAAAAAAGCTGACCTCCTATAAATGGCACCTTCTTTCCCAAGAAACCAAATATACCCTCACCTTAGCTTGTCTCTAGAGCATCTAGGTTTACTTCTTATCTATTTTCAAGGTCCTAACCTCAGTGAGATCTAATATCGAACAAATCCAAAAAATATTCCTCTGGTCTGGTAGTGAAGACAGGAAGATAATTCCCCTTGTGGCTTGGAATTTGGTTTGTTGCAATAGAAATCAAGGAGGTATTGGGCTTAGGAAAATCACCAAAATGAATCTTGCTCTTCTGGCCAAGCATGCATGGAATATTTTTACCAACAACAATAGCAGAATGGGTCAAAATAGTCAAGAAGAAGTATTTGTAGAACCACCATTTCTTGAATGAACAGGGACCCTGGGCTGGATCTGCCTTCTAGAAATCCATCATTCAGACCAAAAACCTTATCCAAAAAGGCATCAGATGGATTCTTGGCAATGAAAACATCATTGAATTCTGGCATGATAGGTGGCTCCAAGATGAACCTCTGAGTGAAAATAGAACCCTAGCGGGTATCAAGCCCTCCACTAATACCCTCCTAGGGAGCAAGGTTGTTGACTTCATTAACCGTCACAATGGAGACCCTGGATGGAAGACCATCAATGTTGCCAACTTCCCCAATCAAGTCGCTACCTTATCCAGTCTGCTCAATTCAGTCACCATTCCTTCTAGAGAAGAGGAAGATAGGCCCATATGGGGAGGAACTGATGAAGGGTCTTTCTCTATAAAATTAGCCTATATCCTCCAAGAAAATATCCAAGCTTCCACTATTCTGTTCAACCTAGTTTGGAAGAAGAAACTCATACCCAAAATAAGTTTCTTCTCCTAGATTGTTATTCAAAATAAAATCCTCACTATCAAAAATTTGGCCAAAAGAGGGTTCATGATTCCCAACCGCTGCTACCTTTGCTTGTCTGATTGGGAATATTTGAACCACATTTTCATCAACTGTGTGTTCTCTTCCATTGTCCTTGGCCACTTGCTCAATTCCTTCCACATCTAGTGGGTTCGGCCCAAAACAATTATTGATCTCTTCTCTCAATGGCCAAATCCCTTTAGCAATCCTAGGCTCTGCTCCCTCTGGTCCTTCTACCTCCATCACTTCATTTGGTAAATCTGGCTTGAGCGCAACAATAGGGCCTTCTCTACCTCATCCAAGGATCCCCTCTCTGTGGCTTCTAAATATATTGCCTATGCTATTAAAAATATTCAGCTTATCCCTTGCTCCTTGGCCCCAACCCTGGCTCTCGAATGTTCCCTCTTGAAATATCTATCCATCCCCAAAGAGGATCCTAGAGCTCAGCCACGCCCCAATCCCAGAGCTAACATCAAATGGAAGCCCCCCTGGAGGGTTGGATCAAGCTCAATTTTGATGGGGCTTCCAAAGGAAATCCTGGCACTATTGGTGCAGGAGGGGTCATCAGAGACCACAAAGGCAACCTGATCCTTGCATTTTCTAAACACCTTGGGTCTCAGACCAACAACTTTATGGAAGCTAAGGCTCTGTGGAGAGGCCTTGTCTTACTCAAAGAGGATCCCAGGAGAGCAATCATAGAGGTGAACTCTTTGAACATCATCAGCTATATGAAGAATGGTAAGATTCCATCTTGGAAAGTCTTCAGCACCATCCAAGAATCTAGAAAGCTTCTTCAGAATCACCCATAGATGACCATCCACCACAACTACAGGGAAGCCAATCAAGTTGTTGACCTTATGGCCAACATGGCAGCCTCCTCCAATAGCCTCAAAGTGTGGCGAGATAACTTCCCCCAGAACATCACTAATGCTGCAAACCTTGAAAAGCCTAATAATTAGAGTGGCAAGTCCCAATGAAAGGAAGTTTGAAGCTAAGCTCATCACAGGGCCTCTCCTTAACAATGTTAGAATTTTCAAAATTTCCTCCCTGAATGTGGGTCACCGTCCTCATGGGTTGACCATGGCAATGCAAAATTATATTATCATCAGTTTTGAGTTAGTGGGTGGTAAGGCATGGGAAGCTCCTAATTTTCATCACATGCTCAATTTATGGTGGTGTCTTGACCACAAGGCCAATGGCACGCATGCCAACAAAGCTACCTTGTTCCACGTAATCAAAGCCCTGTACCGCTATGCTTTTAGCTACATGGCCAGGCATAGAAAGTAGAAAAGACATCTCTATCTTTGTCTCACTAATCATGCCAAGGATTTCCACCATTATAGACCTTCCCAAGTTGTTGATTGCTCTTCCCAACGTCCCCTGATCTTCCATGCAATATTTTTTTGTCCTCATACCAAACTATCCACTTTTGCTCCAATCATGTCAATTTCAGGTAGTTTTGTGACTATCATTTCAAGCATTAGGACGATGTCTTATTCCTTTCCAAGTACTCTTAATCATCAACCCTTGCCTCTTTTGAATGTGTCATTACTCAGCCTGCTTTCATCACTTTCAACCCTTTCAAATTGCTCCAATATTTTTTAACTTGCAAAGATTCTACTTCCTTAGCTTGCGTCCCTTCTGATATCAAGTTTGATTTGACTCTACTGAATTCTACCCCTAGCTTCCACCCTCTCCTGATCTTGGTCTCTTTTCTTTACCCTAGCCCCCATTCCCTAGCTAAAGGCATGGCTTATATCAAGTCAGCTCAGCTTAACCTGAACCCCACTACCCAGATTTTCATGGATGCCAAAGGTTTTACCCCCTTCCTACAGAATTTTTCTAGGGCTGAGGACCAGATTACTAAGGATTTCATTGATTCATGGAACTAGGGCAAGGTCAAATTTCAAGGTGTTCACTTCAAAGTGACTATTGAGATGTTGGTAGAGATCACTGGTCTTTCGCTCACAGGCCACTTCATTCACCATGACAAGCATAATTGGGAGGAAGAAACTGACCAATTCCCTGACAAAGGCAAAATTCTAGGTTGGGATAAGTCTACCCTCCACTGCTCTTCCCTCCCGACTCCCTGGAACATCATCATCATCCCCATCATGCAGTACATCACCTATGATGACCCTGAGAAGCCCTTGAGGAGCTTTCACCTCGCCTTTGTCAATCACCTTCGGGATGGTAAAGTTGTTTGTGTCCCTGATTACCTCCTTTACTCCCTTACTCTATCCATTGAGAAATGTCAGAAGTCCAATGGCAAGCCCCTTCACCAAGGCCTCCTGCCTATCATTCTCAAGCATGCCCTAGCCACCCGCCCCCTATCCACAATGTTAAACCCATGTCTTTCAATCCTCCCGATGAACCACCCCATTCCCCCTATCGAGGCCCCATTCCTGATGACTCCCTTATTGACCCTGGTTCAGTTGGGGGTCGCTCGAAGCCTTCTCCCCTCAGAAGTGCTAGGCAAAGTGATCATAGGAAGCGTGTGGTTGCAATGAAACACTCCTTCGATGCCCAGATCCTCTACTAGGCTCAAAAATCCAAATATGGAGCATTCATCCTCCTCAACTCATGTCATATCTGAATCTAAGAGTGATAAAGATGACCCCTATTCCTAGATGTTGTTGGAGCTCGTGATCACGACTATGAATGCAGCCATCAAGTCTCTAGAGGAAGCATCCAAGATTCTATCTCGCTACACTCAAAATGCTACAGGATCCACTTCAAGGAATATGGATGACATCAAGAAATGACTAGCATGGGTCCCTCCGTTTGGGCCCTCTGGCGCCCAAGGAAGCTCTTGTTCTTGTCTAGTTTTCCTGGTTTAGCTTGAACCTTTTTGTCTAGTTAAGTTCAGATGATGCGTACGAAGTCGACGCAGGTGTCTTTTGGTCTTGTGTCTATGTCTGGTTAGGGCTTGCTCAATCTAATTTTTGTTCTAGTCGCATCTTCCCTCCGGGTCTAAGAGGGTTTTGGTTATGGTTGTTTTTCTGGTTCTCAGAGGTCCCTAGCACCTCCTTGGAATTTTTGTTTCTACGTCTGGCTAATCGACCTCTAATGTAATAAGGTTTTGGGTTCCTTTCAAAACCCGTAATGTAAATATAATATAAATTATAAAAAAAAAATTAAAATTGAGGGTTTTAAAGTAATTTGAACCCTTTGATGAACAATGAGATTGACTTTTAATGGAACAAATGATGTTTATATTTATAACATTCAATGAGAATAAAAAATAAATGATATGCATTTAAATAAGAGATAGACAATGTTAAATAAATATTTTACTAACTATGCTTTAGGAAATTTTAATTATGGTACTACCATGAAATATGATCAAGAAACCCTATCGACCATTCATAGGGAATATTTGCATTAAATGAAATATCTATGGCTTTAAAATGTATATTCATGATGAAAGCATTTGAACATTTTTTTGATGTAAAAATAATTATATTAAAGAACAAAATAAATTTTTACAAAAAAAAAAAAGAGGCGGATAAACACACCACATGGCTAATACTATCAGCCAAAAAAACATCCCTATCAATAGAGCAGGAACCCAAGCAAAAAAATTACAATTATTCAATACCCATTACAGAATGAAACAAACTCCTAAAAGGGTGAATACACAACATAATTAGGCATAGCAAAATAAACTAGAAACCCTAAACTGTAGAACTGTAACTCTAGGCACTAGGTAGTCTTACGTCTACCCAATGCAAAATTATTGGAACTTTTGGGTCAAATTGGTGTCTTCCCAATGCAAAATTATTGGAACTTTTAGGCCAGATGGGTGAAACCATTTTTTAGGTAAAGTATCTTCATCTTCTTTCCCTTGTCGAGGACTACGAGAACATTGAAACCGCACAGAAGGGGAGGTAACTTTATATTTTGTTTCCTTTGGAGGAATTTTCAATTCCATCAATGATGGCTCTGCATCCAACGACATATCCTCACCATCGTTAAGATACTCCAACACATTGTAGTTGTTGCCCAACTGAACATTGATCATATGAAGTCACTTCTCTAGAGTAGCATCTTCTTCTATAGATCCCCTTCTTAGGTTACGGGAGTGCCTAGTGTTAGCTATGGAAAATATAATGGAGGAATCTGAAGCAAGCACTACTGCAACCCTCTGTTGAGATTGAGGAGCCTCATTGTTGGTAGTTTCAGCTACAAAATCAAAAATTTTCTTTTCATATCCTTTTTTTACTGATTTTAATACATGTGTTGATTTGGATTGTGTACCTTTAGAAGCAGCCAAAAATACATTTTTACACCCTTCCACAGTCATCCAACCATCCTCCTGAGGTTGAGGAGTGGGTGCACTCAGTGTGATGGGGCTCTACTTGTCCCTGTTATGCAACATCAAGGGATAATCTTTGATCTTGTGTGCTGAAGACTGTCATTGAAGACAAGTGTTGGGTGAAGTAATGTAGAGGATACATTGGGATAACACAGTGTCACCAACTTGTATGTTAATAGACTTCTTGAGATATCGAGAAACATCAATCTCAACGCAAACATGTTTTTGAGGGTGTGCATGGAAAAATTTGTCCACCTCCACCAAAATGACACACCCAAGAGGGGCTGCTATGTGATTGAGAAAGGGCCATAAATGTAGGGGGAGTCCTGGGAATTCAAAATTTGGTAGATCTTTCCTCAAAAATAGAAAATTCATGGGTCCAAGGAGAAAAAACTAGAGAGATTCTCATGTACCAGGGGCCATGTTCGTAAATCACAAAAAATCCCTTATTGTAATTCCACTAAAAATAATTAAAATTTGGCAAAACCTTCCTAGTTATTTTTCTTTTTCTTCTTCTTTTGCTGCAAGTATTAGAAATTCATGTTCATGTTATTGTCATGCTCATTATCTTCATTTAGTTGTTTTCAAGATAATATCCAAGAATATTCGAAGATGGAATAAGATGATTATTTTATTTTAATTGATAAAATAAATTGGTTTCATTAAGGATTCAAAATATATTCACTATATGATGCTCTTTTTCTTATGAAGAATTTTATTTTAATTTATGATTTAAAATAAATTTATAGTTTTAGATTATTCGAATTTAATTATGAATAGTTTTTTTTTTATTAGGTAAATAAGGGGTTTTAAGGATCCTCGAACTTGAGGGTTTTGAGAGGGATCCACAACCCATTATGAGGGTTTTGAGAGGATCCCACAACCATTACAACACGCTCAAAAAGGTTTACCCAATAACAATATCCAAAAGGAGAAATACAGTTTACACCCAAAATGGTAACCCACCAACGAGAAGCAAAGGCCGAAAAAATCAACCACTAATCCTCCTACATAAAGTACAACAATAAAATATTAAAGGATATGAAATGAATGCCCCATATGAGGAACAACACCACAGCCATATAATAGGAGTAAAATAAAACAAGGAGCAGATCACTCTGCCCAGAAAAGGATCTGAGGCTTACACTTGCAACGGTTCGAAATAAAAAGTAAAAAACTATGAGCCACCTAAATCGAAGCAAGAGTCAAAACAAGAACAACCGCTCTCAGGTACAAGAAAAATGAGATAACAACATTCCATACCACACCTGATAAGGAGAAGGGTAATATCCCAAAAATAAGCCTTATAACCTTGGGATCAAACACACCATTACTACTAGAACTGGAGAAATATTTCTCTGTAGACCATCGAAGCTAGGAAACCCACTAGAGACATGGGGTCAAAAGTTGAAAACCATTGCAACATAACAACCCACTTTCACCCCAACTAGTTTGGGTCGGTATTTGGTCCTGTCTCCCTATAATAGCTAAATACAACAAGAAATTACCGAACCCAAAAGAAAGCAGCACAAACCAGCCACAGATCCACTACTAGTAGAGAACCCTAGCAACAAAGCCATCCAAGCACCATCCAACCATAGAAGTCAAGTCATTAGAGTCGAAGCTAGCCAAGGGAACACAATCATGTTTCTATAGCCAAAAATCATATTAAGCTCACCCCAACGGGTTTGTATCAGTAGATGGCCCTTTCCTCTCCCTAGAAAGCAAAAAAAACATGAAACTACCGAACCCAAAATAAATGTTGCATAATCCAACCAAGTCCCCGAAACTAGCAAACAACCCAAGAAATGTAGCCACCTAAAAACAAGAGCAAGAGCCAACCAAGGGATCAACAACTAGAATTTTCCATTGCATTATAATGGCCCAAGATCACCCCTACAGGTTTGGGTCAGCATTCAACCCTCTACCCTAGATAAGAGTGATAATTCCAAACCCATAAGATAACAGAACATACCAACAAGACCCCTAGTAATCAAAACACCCTGGTCATGAACCACAATAGCTCATGACTAGTAGCCAGATTCAAAATGGGAGAAAGGAGGCTTCCTACTCAAAGGATTTCAGAGCGTCAAAGTTGGAGCGGGAGTGAAACCCTCACAAAGGAAGCCCTCACAGAGGAAACCCTCACGGGCCCTCTCTACCATAGTGAGGCTCAGGCCCTCTCTACCATGGTGAGGCTCAGGCCTTCTCAGGCCCTCTCTACCATGGTGAGGCTTAGGCCCTCTCTGCCATGGTGAGGGCATGAACCTAATATATTAACCTTTTACCATGAATAGTTGGTTTTCTTATAATATAATATTTTTTAATTACTTTAATTGAATATTATGTATAACCATAATGATTTCATGTAAAAATGAACAATATTATTATGATATAGACAATGTAGATAAATACAATGTTAAGAAGACACAAGATATTTGCTTGAAACACCTTTGATATTTAAATTTAAAATGAGATGTTAAAATCATACTAACATATAAAATAAAATATGTCATGCTATACTAAAAAATTGGAACAAGACACTCATATTAACACTTAAATATCATTTTTTTGTTAAAAGAGTTCTAACAAAAAATTAACATGTAAATATCAAAACATCTTAGGAAAGGGATGGATGGTCATCAACATTATTTGCTTGAAGTACTTATAACGATGGTAAAAGGTTAATATATAATACATGGTCTATAGACAAAAATGTTGAAATTTAATATAAGTATTCCCTATGAAATAATGATTTTATAATATAAGGAAACAAAAATGAACATATTAAAAATACGAAATAATACTAGTAAAAATATAAAAATAGTAAAATATGAACAACTTCAAAGTATATATCTATATTAATATAAAATCTTAGATTTTATTTTCTTTAAGATGTAGTAAGAAAAAATTTAAGCATATTTTGTAATATGTAAATTACACTGCAATTATTAGTGGATATTATAAGATGTGTTGATTGAATTTAACTAAATTTCAATGATTAGTGGATATTATAAGATGTGTTGATCGAATTTAACTAAATTTCAATGATTAGTGGATAATATAAGATGTGTTGATTTAATTTAACTAAATTTACTATTACCTTAGTTTAAATAAATAATATAAAAATTATATATAGAAGTGAGTGCAGCTGAAAGCGAGTACGAACATGAGCCAAGAGTGAGTGCTATCAAAAGAGAGTGTGTGCATGAGTCGAGAGTGAGGAGGAAGTGTGATAAGGGAAGTAGAAAGTAGAAAGCAAAGTGTGATCAAGGAGCAAGTGTTGCTTCTTATTCTAGATCTTAGGAGAATTTAAAGGATTGATTTGAATAAAATGCAGGTAACATGGAAAGAAAGTCATTTTTGAAAGTCCTTACTAAAAATATGAATGGCCAAGTTGAAAGTATGGTGCCCTAGCCAGAAATAAGAGGAAGAGTGAATCTCTAGCAAACATAATCCAGGTAGCAGATTCTACAATAGAAGTGATTATCAAGGACAAGATGATTAAGCATGATATAATGGTTCTTAAACCAGAGTGTTAATACGTAAGTTTCATGTATACTATCTAGGTTTTAATGAGATTCAAAATTGGATCAAGTGGAAGTGGTAATTTAATTCAAATTACTCCATGACTTTTCTTCCAAAAGGATTTTTTCTCATTATTTTCTCTAGTTCAAAAATAAGGGATAAAATAATGGATGGAGGTTCATGGTTTAGGGGAAAATATGCATAATATTTATGACGTTAGAGTGAGAATTTTTTTGTGGACATAGAAACTATTAAAAGATTTTTGGTATAGATTAGACTTTTTGGACTTCCTTATCAACTCATCAATAAGGAGGTTTTGAAGAATACTGGTAATACTCTAGGTGAATTCATCCAGGAGGGACCCTCCAACTATTGAGGAGAGAAGGCATGTTGTATACACTTGAATATCTATTGCCATGGATATTTCTAAACCTTCACTGTAGTTGATTAAAATCTGAATCAAGAGAATGGGATCAACAAGTGGATCATGAAAACATTGTATTTCGATGTTGCAAATGTCATGAAACTAGGCACATGGCAAGATACTAAAAAGTGAAAATTATGGAGGAAGAGATGGAAATTTTTGGGCATGAGGGTATATTCAATTTGAAACAAGGAGATCATATCATAGGAGAAGCTAGGTCAAATCAAGAATTTTCCACTCCTAAGAAAGTGGCTAGAAAAATACCTCTACATCATCAAATGGAAAAGGTTATTATAGTTCACTCGAATCAGCCATTAGAAGAAAAATGATATGGTGGATGAGGAAGTACAATGCATAAGTTCAAATATAAAAGGAGCTAAAGGTGTGAAGGAAGAAGGGAAAGCAAATTTTAAAACAAAGAAATATGGGGAGGTAAATTTTAAAGCAAATGAGGTGAAGGAGGTCAAAGTTTAATCCAAGTAAATCACCTTTATTATCCTCAAGTAGCATAAAATCTTCTCCTTACAATAAAAGTGAAAGGAGTACGAAGTGTATTCCTTGCACTTTAGGAATTCAAGAGCAGTATAGTAAATAAAATCTTATGGAGGATATCCGAGAAAATTTAGGGTTTCTAAAGTAATAACTATGAAGGATCATCTATGGAGTATAGAGCTTTTAGGGAAACATAAATAAGAAAATGATAATGAGGCTATTCCTTGCAATTTTGACTCTTTAGGACAACATAAATCTTTAGAATATAAGTCTCATTATGAACAATATGAAAAAATAGAAGATATTTATGAATATGAGAGTGTTGGTGGGAATGGAAGAAGGAGAGGAAGGCCATTAAAGTAGGAACAAAGAGAAAAAAATCTCAAAAGGATATTTATCTCAAAAGCCAAATAAAAATATTACAGGTGTTAACAAGAAATGGGGGTAAGCCCACTAATAATAATAAAAAGTGTTGATGATGAAAATGATGTCACGGAATATTAGGGGTATTTTTGTGGAGAATTTTGATATCCTTAATAAATTATTGTCATGCTATCAAATTTTGTGGATCACAAACAACATGCAAGCTCTGGTAGACTTGTCTCTTTAACTTGGAAATTAAAAATCCTAATTATGATAGGTTGGGTCAGCATACCCCATTATGAGCTTTTAAAAATAATCTCTATCAGATTCTACACTCAACCAAATTTTGGTAGGTTTTAAGAATTTTAAATGGTGAACAAGTTTTCTATGAGTGCATACCGGTGTCCTATCCTTTGGATGATTATAGCAGAGATTAGATTTTCATGAAATAGACTGAAAAAAGGAAAGATAAACTAGTTCATTCACAACCATTCAAATTGTGTAATGGAAATAAACAATTAACTAGTGACAAAACACATCCTTTATACATTCAGATAATGCAATATATAAATGGGTAACACACATAGCACAACAGAGATGTAACACGGAAGAAATTAAAATTTGTATTAAATTTCAATCAAATTTTATAAAAAGGTCCGACAAGATGCCCAAACTTCCATGAAATTTAATACAACTCTTCTCTCTACTCAAATGACGTAACAGAGGAACCAACTACTCTTCATCTTGATGCAGTGACAAAAAGCCTTCAATTTTCAATCTAGGAGCTAGGAATATCCTCAAATGACTACATACTTCCTCCAGAATTCCTGCACAAACGGAAAAGAATTAATACTGGAACAAAGAAGAGATAACACAAGGGAATACGACCAACGCAGGAATAGAACACTCAAAAATACCTCATTTGCAAAATTTTACAGTAAATGCTTAATGATGAATTCAGTCCTCAGCCGCTCCTTTTATAGCTTGAATACCAAAATTACGTTATGGATACTTGGTGTAGGTGCTTCCACATGGATCTTATTCTACCATGTATTTTCCTAAGTGCATTACAGGTTGTCCCTAGACTATCAAAATTTTGAATTTCTACCATCTGTCTCAAAATACTGCCAGTTTTTAACTCATTACGGAAGTCTTTGGCTCTTGGCAAAGAAAATGATTATATTTTAAAATTAAATTTTATTTTATTTGTAGTGTGCTATTTTTTGTTTGTTTCTATGGGTCTATAACTACCAAAACTATCTAAATTTAAACTTTATCCTTGACTTTATCTTCTGCTTTTGGCTTACATTGAAGTATTTGAAATTATAAAAATTCTTGATAGTTCTACTGTATTATATTATGGATTGGTCTCAGGATTAACGGTAGCGGATCTCTCAGCATCTATGTAAACCCGTAGTAGTTTAGTCTTTCCTGAACTCTGACCCACTTTAGTCTTTCCAATATCCACTCTTGAGGTCCTTTGCGGTTTCATCTCTAAGTTACCTATTATAATTTCTTTCTTCTTGCTGTTCTCTTCTTTTTGGATGTCTTTATTTAATGTATCTATGAGCTCCTAGCCTTCTTCATTAAAATACATAGCAAAGTAGATTGTGTCAAGATCTTGGAGAGTTTTACTTTTTTGTTGTCTTATTAGTATTTTATTCCTTTCACACATTGTGCATAAGAATGTAATTTCCTCCCCTAGTAGTGCAGCTTGTTTAGCTAGGGCTTTATCATCTTTTGGCTCACATTCAAAATCTTAGATTTTATTTATGATAAGATCTTCCAAGTTGGATACCTCTAAAAATTCTTCTAGTGAGATACCAGCTATTGCCATATCATCATTTATTCTTTGTTGTAGTTTATCCATCCCCTCATCCCAACTGTACCACCTGGCATGCTCCAGGATTCTCTTTGTTTCTTCCACAATGACTCCAGTAGTGTGAATTTCTTTGAACATTATGACTATGTTTATCATTTTGTTTTGTATTTTACAGAACATTTCTTTCTTGAATTTTGAGATAAAATATGAGCAATCTGTACTCTTGATTATTATTTGTGGCTCTGTTGGAGGGATGTGCACCTATGAAACCTGTGATGTTTGTATTTTTAGGTAATCTACTTCATATTTTAGGTTTTTCTTCTCTATCTGAAATTCTTCTAGTTTAGCTTTTAATTCTTTATTTTCCTTCAGGAGGAGCCTTGTTGTTTGTGACTGTAGTAGCTCTCCAACTTGCAGCAAATCTTCTGCTTCTCCAGATGTTTGCAGTTCACCTTTTTCTTGGGCAATTTGGATAGCCATGGGATTCTTTGGGGCTGGTATTGTAACGGTGGCTACCTGTGAAGTAGAAGCCTGAATATCCTCTTTTTCAACTTGGTTTTTTCTTGGGTCTTCTCCTCTAGCTACAATCTAAAATTTTGTTTTGCAAAGTTGCTAACTATCATATCTTCTTCAGCCTTTACTAGAGTTACCCTATTTGGCTTTTTTCTTTGTGTATGGAAGGGCAGGTTTAACTTTGTTGTATTCTAGAGATGATATTGGGCTAGGTAGATTTATTTTATGTCCCCTAAATATATCTTCAAATCCTCCTACAATCAATATTTTTTTTTTGCATAATGGTAGATATTTTAGTTTCTTTGCTATTGATGATCACTACCTTAGGAACTGCTTTTGGTTCTAATTTGGGTATTGTTACTACTAAATTATGTGATAATACAACTGGCATTATTGTAGCAAAAGTTGTAATATCAGATGCGGTGACCATTTCCTTCCCTTTATTATTAATTGCACTTTCCATTACAAGTTGAGCTATGGCAGGGACAGCTTCCATTATTTTTTGAGCTATGTCTGGAGCCTCTAGTGCCACTTTAGTGATATCCCCAACATCTACTATAATATCTATTTTTTCCACTCCCTTGTCAATCATTTCTATGAGAGGGTCCTTGAGTTCATCAGGGGTAATGGCAGGGAATATAGGGGCTTCTAACTCAACAAAACTATTCCTTAAATTTCTTAATGCAAGAGGATAGTCACCTAATCTTTTGATTCAGGTACTATCTCTTTTATTAGCTGGAAAGTTCTTCCACACATCCTCTATATCTTTGCTCTTTTGGATAGCTTACTGAAGCTCATCTTTGAAATCATCTTTTATGTGATACACACAAGCATACTGGTGATCTTTCATCACTTTAAAATAATTTTTGGTTGGATCATATGGTCTCCATGATATTTCATCAAATTTATAATCATCCATATCCCACTTGCCTTTGAAAATTGCCAAGTATCCTTTGAAGATATAATACCCGAATCTACATGGAGTTGTAAAATAGGGGACCTTTCAATATATTTTTGCTAGACATATTTTTACCTCTTCTGCAGTTTGTCTGGTAATTTCTAGTGCTGCTATTGACACAGGGCAGAACTTAGGTAAGGCTTTAGGAGATATTTTTTCTCTGTATAGCCTTATAAATGATAATTCCTCAATTAGAAAATAATCCCCTCCCTATTTTTCTTTCAAAAATGATGTAATCCTTGGCCCTATTCTTGCTAGGAGTGCACCACACAATACCTCATGTATAGTTGTCATAAAATTGTCACAAAACCAACCATAGTGGAAGCTTCCTTCATGTATCCAGGGTAATTTGTCTTGTACATACAATGCATCTGTTTGCCCCAATTTATCTAGAGTCTGGTTGTCCAATTGTCCCATTATGAGATGTATGAGGATAGAGTAGTGAAGAAAGTGGGCATCCTTTCATGTTGATCCAAGATGGCCTTCTTCAGTTCAATTAACTAGTTGTGTATTTGATCACTCAATTCCTCTTCCCTTGTATATACCGATGGTGAGAAATCTCGATTACACCGTAAAGTCAGTGCATTACCTTCCTCCCTAACATGCATAGATCTTCTACTTACAATACTATGTGAATTATATCCATAAAATTTGTAACCCCTGGCTTCAATTTATTCTTCCGGATGGGAAAATTATGTGATACAATTTCATAGGGCTCAAAAAAAGTAGCATAGTAATGAGTAAGCACAGCTTGTTGAGATTGACAATCTATTGCCCT
This sequence comes from Wollemia nobilis, assembly GCA_028583015.1. NCBI lineage: Eukaryota > Viridiplantae > Streptophyta > Pinopsida > Araucariales > Araucariaceae > Wollemia > Wollemia nobilis. Next base: position 6,978,033 of record JAQPPZ010017259.1, on the reverse strand, counting down.
TTGTACCATCTTTGTATTGGATCCGTCTAATCGAAACACCTTCTCTATTCTTTCTGCAGTAATTTTGAATACCAACCGTCGGTGAATATTTTTGAAATATTTAGAGGAGGCATAGTATGCCATAGCTATCCATGCTATCAGATCTAAGGAGAAATATACTTTTGGATATATTAATTTCCCCAGATTACTGGTCAATCTGTTGTAGTGTTGTACAGGCTTGTACTGTGAATTTTGAGCTCTTCTGAATAAACCTGTTAAAAATAATGCACTGAGTTGTCAGTCTTCTTTCACTTGTTTAAAGTAGATTACCATGGTGTTCTCAATTTCCTATTCCTGTGCAGAATACAAACACTTTTCTGATCCAGATTTCTTTGTGTAGTCTATTAAATTCTTCTAAAGAGCAGGTGGTTTGTCTAATTGTATAAATGGGCACTGATCTATGACAAATCTTATGGCATATTGAGTGGTTCATAAAGCTATAGGCACACTTCAAGAAGCCATTATTTACCTTCTCTCTTTCCTTACTTGCAATTTTTTTTACAATCTTCGACTATAATTCTGCAACTACCTAACAATTTTCTCACTATAACTCTTGACTTCAGTTTTATGCCGTGAGGAGCTACATACGAGCCATAAATAGGCTTTGAGATTGGTTTATGCATGAAGAGCTTTTAATTTTGGTTGCCCGTTTGTTTTTAAATTTTCCAATATGTGATTGCCAAATCATCATTATTCAACCATATTACTAAGAGAACATTTTACCTTGAGTAAACCTATTGTTTCCAAAGCTTTGAGATGCACACTTTCCAATCATATGCAATATTTGGTTGTATTTTTTTGTAACTTGGCTTTGAATGCTAATAGAACTGGTCCTTGTTGGATTCTCCTCTATAAAGCATATTTTTGTTTTTATTTGTCTCTTTGTATGCACCGTCCGATTTGATCATGATTCTAGAGCATCGTTGCATTTTTTGTATTGTGACTTTTAGATAAATTGCTTCTCACTCGGTTCCACGTGTGCCGTCAGATGGAACCATGTTGTATGAGCATCGTAGAAACCCTAAAATTCATGCACATGTTATCCAAGAAAGGGAAAGAAGAAGTGGGAGTTCAGGGGAGAAACCATCATATGGTTTTGAGATTTAAAATTCTTCATACGATAATACTTTCGATAATGTCCACGTAAAAAAAATTAAACTTTGGTAATATTTCAATTTTGTGCTCCTTCGGATTGACTTGCCATTTGCGTGTAATGTCCTTTTTTTAATTATATGGATGAACAATTTTTGAGAGGGTCTCCAAACATTTTAACAAAGCAGAGTAGTCAACAAAAAGGTAATGAAACACTTCAACCAAAGATCAAGCTATCAACCAGAGAGCTATAAGACAATAATTACATCAGCAAAAAATATAAAGTTTGAAAACATAATGTTGCCCAACCAAGAAGGAATCCAACACAAATATTGAAACTAAAAATCATTTAAATATGCCTAGAATAGACAAATAAAATCTAAACTATTACCCAGACAAAAAGGATCAAAACCACCATAGAAAACTACATTGATTTTGCACCTAGAAAACTACCACTCAATGCAAAGACTAAATCCATCCCCTTCCTAATGAAGCAATTTGGATCTCTACTAGGGGCGGGACACCCACCAATCTGCATAGAAGCATTATTTGAATCCTTTCGGCTGAGACAACTGGACCTCTGCTAAAAGTTGGAAATCAAAAACTATAACCCCAACCTCCACTCAAAACTTAAACTAATTTTGCATTTCACTAGCCCAAGGTAAAATCTGTTGATGTCCTTTTTGATAAAATATGCTCAATATTTAAAGACAGGGGGAGGGCATCATATAAAAAAATTAAACCTTGGCAAGAATCGACAACCATTTGCTCCGACAACGGTGGTAAGAGACTCTTATAGGAATGGGGGTCCGACTAAGAACCACGAGGTAAGATCTTAATTTTTTTGCCTTGTTATCTTTCGCTCAACTCTATATGTGCACATATTTGAATTGAGTTGAGGATGCAAGCAATTTTTTAATCTTTAGAAAAATGCATGGGATTTTAAGAAAAATGCAATCTTAAAATCAAGTGCAATCTAACGACACGTACGTGGAAGACTTGCTTGAAATATAGGTCAATGTCATTCAAATGGGTGGAACCACTAGTTTTTTACAATGAATGGTGCATGTTGATCCTATTGGATCCGATGACACGTGCTCATTCTCATCAAGGTCATCCAATTAAGGTGTGATAAATAAAATTAAGAGAAGTCCCTATAGGTTCTTGTATCGTTAAGGTCCAAAATCATTATAAGTTCTACCTAGGGTATTTTCTTATAAAATATTTTCATAGATGCTCAACTCTAGTCATTAGATTGCACTTGTATCAACATGCATTGTTGGATTAGGAGGTGTAGGGACTTTAATCAAGCAAAGGTGGGGCGGGGCTCTAGATCAAGCTTAAAGGATCAAGAGATTCCACGTGCACACATTGTTGGATCTAGAAGGATCGACGTGCACTGTTAGATGTGATGAAGGTGTGAGGACCTTAAACAAAGGGAGGCGTATGGGAAAGATGATTTGGAATTTAATCCTTGGGATCTTAGAAAATATTTATCTCATTGACTTAGGGCGAAATGTAGTGAACTCTTGTGGAACTTTAATGAAACTTTTTAATAGGACTAAGGTGTAATAAAGGGGATGAATAGATAATGCATGTGGGGTGTTTGAATTTTTTGAGATGGCAAGAACATTAGGCACTAGGATACCTCAAAGACTTCCAATAAAAAAAGGAAATATTTTCTATACACCTTTGACCCTTACGACCTTAGGGGTAATGAAAGTTGTGATTTATTTTTCAGACCAAATATTAGTGAACATAGGTATGAAACTAAGGTGTACTGGAGGAATTTTAGTGGGATACAGGTCAATGAAGGGTTATTGTAACAATTTTAATATTTTGGGAAAGTAAATTAGTATGGAGCTTAGTGGGGCTACTTCGATGGTTGAGGGAAACAATAAGGTGGTTGGTGAAAATTTTTGTTAACAAAATGGATTAAGGGGATATTATTCAATGAAAATGGGTGAATGGATTAGATATACCAATATATGATAATGTTAATGTATGGTGTAAATGTAGTGTGATGGAGGTAGTTTTTGCAATATGGATGAATATTTATGATTTCACGAATGAGATGAAGGGTGGATTTCATGGATTAATGAAAGGGTAAGAATGAATTTGTGAAGGAGATATTTTGCCAAACCAATCACTAAATAGGACCAAGATCTAAAATTTGATGTCCATGGAATCCATGGGCTAACCTAACCTTCCTATGATCTTACCACTTATGGAATTGACCATCTCATCCTAAAATCACCTAGACATTCAATCTTGACAACCTTTGAAAAATTAGGGGTGTAATTATGTTGATATTTTTGAAGTCCAACAGGTATGAATAAAACCCCTAAAAAGAGTTATTAAGGAATTAATAGGTTGTTATAGTCCTAAGTTTATTTTACTACAATATGTTGGAAATTTTGAGTTAGTTGTGTTATCATTGATGTCAAGAGTCAGTGTCATGAATTAGTGCAGGACTTGGCAAAAGAAGGGTTAAAATATTTATATTTTAAGCCCAAGAGATTTGGTCTAAGAGCTCTAGATGATTGGTCAAAAGGATGGTTAAAAGACCTAAAGGAAATAATATTATAATATTTATTATTATAATATTAAAGGTGGTCAGAAAAGGTCTAAGAGTGAAAGAGAAAAAAACCTAGGCCAAATGGAAATAATATTATAATAATTTATTATAATATTAAAAGTTTAATTAATGCCAATATTTATATTATAAATTAATTTATAGAAATTATAATTTTATAACCCAAAGTTGGGTTGGGAGCCAAGTTTAATTTAAATTTCATATTCCTCCGTCGACATTGAAAAATAGAAGCATATGGTATAAATACCATAGCACTTAACTCACAAAGGTAAGACTAGAAATATTGTGCATGCGATTTGTGAAAAGATAAGGTGAATAATTTGTGAGCGAATAAAAGAAAAGGTTTTAATTTTAATTACCCCCGAAATACATGGAAAACAAAGTTACCAAGGTAGGAATATTCAACACCAACCAGTTGGTTGGGCTAGCGGTGAATCTGAGGCATATAAGGCATTGAGAAGACAGAGGTGCTACATTCGAGTCTCGACGGTGGTGTAGGAACAAAACATTTTGGCTTTGGTACAGGGGAGGAAGAGATAAATTACTCTAAGTACTTTTACCTCCCACGTGAGGGGTTAGCTCATGCGGTAGGGTAGTCACGGCTAAGGTGCGAGCAATGCTTCATCCAGGGATTGAGTCCCATCGAGGATCGCATTGAGGTTGATTGTGTTGAGACAGGTTTTGAGGTTATTTCTTCATCAAGAAAAATATTTGTGTGAGCTTTTTTGGAAGCTTACAAGTAGATTTGAGACAAGTCTTGGTGAAGATTTGTTGTGTATATTTGAGACAGAGATTGAGCAAATTTATGCTAGACTGATGGACAGTGTTTAGTACAAATTTGAGATAGAGATTGAGAAAATTTATTTAGGGCAAAGGGCAGTGTTCAGTATAGATTTGAGATAGAGACAGAACAAGAGTGGACTTTGAGGGTGATAGAGTAAAGGATAATAGTCTCCAGTGGATAGAGATCCATTATCCAAGGTAATTAGGATAGAGGTCTTCTAAGTGAGGATAGGGGTCTTCAGTGGAGAGAGATCCACAAGCCAATGCAGTGGAGGCAGTAGTCTTCTAAGAGGATCACCAACTAGAGCAGAGGATAAGGAGTTCTCCTGTGGATAGAGATCCACAAACTTGATTAGGGGATTGGTGTCTCCTTTGGATAGAGGTCCATAAACATTGTAATAGGGAAAGGATTCCCAAGAGAATTTATTAAGAAAATTTTATAAGGAATATTTTCTCCGTGGAGTAGCCCACATTGGGTGAACCACGTTAAACTGTCTCTCATGTGTGTGATGCTTTGTGTAATGTTTACTGCTTTAATATTGTTAATGTTATCATATGGATTGAAAAGCAAAAAGTTTTATCTTATACTATTCACCCCCCTCTCAGTATAAGCACATGTTCTTCACAATAAAAAAAATTAAGTAATGAGAAATGTAAGGATGCTTTTAAGAAGATTTGGAAGATGGTTGATTGTTTAGCAGTTTCTTCTACAAGAGCTTCAGGCAGTAGTGTAATAATATTAGATAAATGCAAATGGTATGGATAACTATTAGAAGAAAAAAGTAATTGGGTTGCTGGATTATTTTGCAAGAAAGACAAAAACATCAAAGTTGGGGTTATAAATGTATATGCTCCAACTATAGTTACTCCTCATGAAAGATATTGAAGGGGCCTTAGCATATTTTTTTCAAATACAATGATCATTCATTGTCATCTATGGATTCTTGGTGGTGATTGTAATATCGTTCTAGCTCCTTTGGAAAATAAGGGTGGCATTCTAGGATGGTCTAAATCAATACAAGATTTTTCTTTAGGATGTTAGTCCCTCAAGCTTTCAATATACATGGGATAATAGATACATTGGGGAAAATTAGATAGGCGTAGGATCATATAGATTCTTATCATCCAATAAATGGTTATAAATAAAGTATACAATATCTTTGGATATTTTATTGTGAGTAGGATCATATCACAAACCTATTTTTTACTTATAAGTTACCTAATAATGGTCATCCAAAGCCATTTCACTTCCAGATTATGTGGCTTCAAGACCTTGATTTTTTCCATATGGTTATGTCATGATGGGATGAATCAAAATTTGAAGGATAATGTATGTATAGGTTTGTTCAAAAGTTGAAATATTTAAAGATACAATTGAAGATATGGAAGGCTAAATATTTTGGTAATATTTTTAAAGAAATTGAATCCAGGGTCAAAAATTTATAAGAGATAGTAGAAATTAATGGAATGGATCAGGATTCTTATGTGAAAGAAAAATAATTACTTTATGATTATCATAATGCATTGAAAAAGGAGTCATATTGGTTCTAAAAATCTAGAGATAAATGGCTCAAGGAAGGAGATAGAAATACAATTTTTTTCATGCTACAACAAAAACAAAATTTTATGCCCATCATATAAAAAATATTATAACTCCTGATGGAAGAAATATTGAGGATAAAGAAGATATAAGGAAGGAAGTAATTAATTATTTCAAAAATATTTTTTCATATTCTAGGCAAGATAAGGAGGCACAAGAAAAAATTATGTAAAATATTCCATCAATTATCACTCAAGGACAAAATGAAAGCTTGATGAAGAAGATATCTATGGAGGAGCTCCATGAAACAATTTTCTCTTTCCATCCTAACAAGGCACTTGACCCCAATGGATTTTCTACAATTTTATTTCAGGGATTTATTGAAGAGTGATATTTTAGTTATGGTTAAAGAGGCCCAAAAATAAATTTTATAAGTGAGATCAATGCTAATTTTATTACCTTGGTTCCCAAGAAAGGTGATAGAAAAATATTGTGATAATTTTCATTAAATAAGCATTTGTAATATGATTTATAAGATCATTTAAAAAATTATGGCAAACAAAGTTGAAGGGTCTTGTAGGGTGTCTTATCTCAGAAGAACATGGTGGCTTTATTCATGGTAAACAAATTCTTGATGGTATAATTATTGCACAAGAGGCCATACAATTTCTTCATTCCATGAAAAACCAGGTATGCTTTTGAAATTAGATATGAAAAAAGCATACGATAGGGTTTTCTAGAATTTTCTATATGCTATTCTCAAAAAAATTGGCTTTGATTATAGTTGGTGTAAGTGGATTAAATTATTTTATAGCACTACAATTTTTTTTTATTTTTATCAATGGTTCTCCTACTGGTTACTTCAAGTCATCTTGTAGACTTTGTCAAGGTGATCCACTTTCTCCTTATCTATTCATTATTATGGTGGAAGCATTAGGGAAAACCTTTTCAAAGGAAAAAATGGAAGGAAAAATCAAGGGTATTCAAGTTGCAAAAAATGGTCCCTCTAAATCTCATCTCCAATTTGTTGATGAGAAATTTATTTTGGGTCATACCTTAGTTAGTGAGGCCATAGAGTTTAAATCAATATTATCATGCTATGAGAAGGTTATTGGAAAGTTGGTAAATACTAAAAAATTTAGGATTTTTCATTAATACTGCCCTATATTTACAACAAATTATTGTGAATATTTTAGAGTTTAAAATTAAAAAATTTCCATCAACCTACATGGGTATTCCTTTATCTAACAAAGGAAATAAAAAGGATCTTTGGATCTCTTTTTGGGATAGATTGAAAGCTTGCTTGGCAGACTGGAAAGCTAAGTTCTTAACTATAGTAGGAAGGCTGCAACTCACAAAGACTACATTGCAATTCATTCCTATTCATATGATGTCACTTTCAATACTACCAAGTATTGTATCAAAAATTGATAAAATTCAAAGAGACTTTCTAGGGAAAGGTTGTGAGGAAAAATTTAGGTTTTCTCTTTGTAAGTGGGGTAGTGTTTGCAAAGGAAAGAGTTTTGGAAGAGTAGGCTTGTGGAATTACAGACTTATAAATTTGGCATTAGGAGCAAAGCTTGGGTGGAGATTATTCAAAGATCAAGGAAATAATTGGGTAAAAATATTACTTCAAAAATATATAGGTTATCTTGATGCAATGAAATTATTTAGGAAAATAACTCTAGCCAAAGTATTATCAACATGGAACTTCATATCAGAGAGTTTGCAATTAATAAAGAAACATATTAGATGGTCAGTTAATGAGGGGAGTTATGCAAAATTTTATCTAATGCTTGGTTGAAGCTTTATCCTCTTATATCTAACTCAAAATGTAACCATTGGCTCAAGCATTCCTAGCATGTAAAGGTCCAAAGATCAAAGACTATATTATTATGAGCAAAAACTCTAGATCATGGATTTATTTTAATAACCTGCTGAAAGAGAGGAACTCAAACAAATTGTACATGAACTTCAAAAGATGCTTCAAGAGTTTTATTTGCTATTTTTTACACTAAAGAATGAATTGGTTTAGAATTTATCAAAGGATGGTGGATACTTATTCAAGTTGGGATATGAAGATCTATAATAATTAAAATTTCCTTCTCCAAAATATTTTCCTTGGAAGAACGTTTGATCATTAGAGGCTCTCCCTAAGACCTCAACATTTCTTTGGTTAGTAATTCAAAGTAAGATTCTTACAGGAGAGAGTCTACAAAGAAGAGGATATTATGGACTCTTCAGATGTGACTTGTGTGAGAAGGATTTAGAAACATCGGATCATTTACTTCTTCATTGTCTATTTACTCACACTATTTGGGATTATTTTGAAAAAATATGAAATTATATTGGGTAGGTCCATCAACATTGAAAGAGTTGATAAAATGTTGGATTAATTATTTTAAAGCTAAAGCATTATGTATTTTTTAGAGGATTGGCCTTGCCATTATGTATTGGAATTTATGGCTTGAAAGGAATAACAAATTTTTTAAAAATAAATCTCAAAATCATTCTCAAGTTTAAAACCATATTATTGCCTTTGTAGAATATCTACAAATATGGTGCTCATCATGGGAAGTCTCAATTGCAAAAAAAAAGTGCTAAAAATTGACTACAATATTTGAACATACATGGAAGAGTCATTTGCGATAGCATAATTAAAACAAATGATCTACTTCAATCTATTGTAAAATGGAAATATCTAGAAATTGGGTTTATAAAAATTAATTTTGATGGTCCTTTGAAAGGAAATCTAAGAAAAGTTGGTGGAGGTGGTGTTTTTAGAAATAGTTAAGGCAAAATTCTCCTCACTTATTCAGAATATATGGAACTTCAATTAACAATTATGCAAAGGCTAAGGCACTTCTTACAAGGATTAAAATTGCAATAGAAAAAGGATGAAAATATATTTAGATTGAGGGGGACTCAAAAATATCAATGCTATTAACAAAAATAAATGTGGAGACTAGATAAAAAATAATATTATTGCTAATGTTTATCATCTATTACTAGAGGTAATCTCTTGGCAATGTGAGCATATATAGAGAGAAGAAAATTGGGTAGCAAAATAAATTAACAAATTGCGATGTTGATCTTCATCTCGATGAAATTCAAATTTTTGAAGGCAATTGACCAAGTGAGATTTTATCTCTTAATCAAAATGATGTCAAGGAGCTGATTGTGGAAACATACCACTTCGAGGAAGTTGAAGAGTATATTTAAGAGAAACAAAAATGAAAAATTATGATAAAAAGGTATGTTGTAACAAATGTAATATTTTGGTATTTTGATGGGAGTGGCCCCCAATAGAAGCCACATATGACTTATTAAAATAAATACATAAATAATATAAAAATTGTAGGTACAGTTTTTATATTAATTTTTTTCTAATTATTTATTAAAATATTATTTCAAGTAGATTAGTACCATAAAATTTGAAGCATATGTGAGAATTCATTTAAGAACATGTAAACTAAAAAATAATTCAATACAAATGCATGATAATTTTTTTGGTTCCTTTGACAAATCTAAAATAGAAAATAAAATCTAATTTTCTACATTAAGACATTACACTAAAGCTCTTCTAAAAGCATACAGACCATATAACCTAGGTGAACATATATATGTTCATCAAAGTCATATGGTGTGTATGATTTTAGTAAAGATAGGCTAGGCAAGGTTAATATGGGTGGGATAGGTAAGGATAGACTAGGTGGGTTGGAATGAGCCAAGAATGCTTAAACAAGCTAGGTAAAGCAGAAATAGGTCAAAAGATACCAAAATAGGTTGAGAAGGTCATAACAGGTTGGGTAGGTCAAAATGGATCAAAATGGGTTGAGTGGGCCAGAACAGACTACATAACTAGGATATGCTAAAAATATCGAGCTAGGCCAAAATAAGTGGGACATGATAGATGGGTTTGAACAGGCTAGATCAAACTAGAATGAGCCTAAAGGGGTAAAACTATTTGGGCAAGACAAAATGGATAAAGTAGGGTGAGACAAGTTAGAAGAGACCAAAATGGTTAAGACAGGTTGAAATAGGCTGAAACATACCAGAACTAGCTAGGAAGACTAAAACAAATTGGGTATGCTAGAATGGATTAAGGAGGTCGGAATAGATTGAAGTAGCTAGAAATGGGCTAGGTAGGCTAGGATAGGCCAAAATGGGTTGAGTGGGCCAAGATATGCCAAAATATGCTAGGCTAGGTAAAATTGATCATAGTAAGCCAAAATGGGCTAGCTAAGCTAAAATAGGTTAGGACTAGCTAAAACATGTTGGGTAGGGCCAAAGTGAGTAGAATGGATCAAGATAGGCTAGGTGGATGAGAACACATCAAAACTGGTAAAGTGGGGCTAGAACATACAAAAATAGGTTGGGAATGCCAAAATAGGTTAGGATAGGCTAGAATGGGCCAAAACTGGTGGGATAGATTAAAATAGACCAAAACATACAAAAATAGGCTAGGAAGGCTAGGTAGCTAAAAAATTATTGGATAGAAAAAATGGGTTAAGGAGGTTGGAATGGACCAAAATAAGCAAAAAATAGGACAAAATGGGTAAAGGTATGCTAAAACACTATAAGTGAGGCCAAAACATGTTAGGAACCTTGAATAAAGTAAGTAAGTAAGTAAAAATAGGCAAAAACAAGCTAAGGATGCTTGAATGGGCCAAAATATGATGGATGGGATGAAATAGGATAGGCAGGCTAGGGTGCACCAAAGAAAAATAGGTAGACCAGGTGGGATCAAAGTGGGCAATATGGGTTAGGATGGGTTGGTTAGGCCAAAGTGGATCAAAATAGGCTGGTGCGACATACCAAAATGGACCACGATAGGTTATAAGTGGTCAAGATAGGCGATATAGGATAAAATAAGCCAAAATATGTTGAAAGGGGCATAACTAGGTTAGGATGGTAGAAACATATGATAATTTTCAGGAAATGCTAGAACATGCTAGGTATATCAAAATGGTTTGGAATGAGATAGAAAGTCTAGAATAAGTGAAAATAGTAAAAACTGGTTGGATAGGCTGGGATGGGCTAAGATGGGCTAAAACATGCTAAATAGGTCAAGACAGGATAAAATGGACTAGGATAGAGCAAAATAAGTCAAGTGGGACCAAAATAGGTAAGATAGGTTAAGATATGATGATAGGTTGTAATAATCCAAGAAGGTTGAAATGGGCTAGGTGGAGCAAAAATAGTTCAAAATATATCAAAATAGACCAAGAAGGCCAAGATAGGCCAGGTGTGGCAAAAATATGCCAAAAAACAAAATAGATCAAAATGCCAAAATGAGTCAAGCAGGTCAAAATGGGTCAGTATAGGCTAGATAGGCCAAAACTAGATAAAATGGGCCACATGCCCCAATATGGCCCTAGATAAGCTAAAATGAGCTTCAAATGACCAAAATGGACTAGGAAGGGCCAACAATGGGTTAGGTTGGGCTAAGTGGGCTAGAATAGACTAGATCATAGTAGAATTAGATCAAGAAGGATAGAACTAGTCAGATAGATTAGGATAGGGTGGAATGGACTAAAATATGTAGGATAGGCCAAAGAGGGTCAAAATATATATCATAATGAGCCATGAAGATTGAAATAGGTCAAGCTTGTTGAATGGGTCAGAATGGATCGAGGATGCCCAAATGGACCAAAATAAGTAGAAATGAGTTAGGTAGCCAAGATGGGTCAAAATACGTTAAGCAAACTAGGATGGACCAAAATGGGTTAGGGCAAGGATGAATAAGTCAAGAAGGCTAAAATTGACCAATAGGAAAAAAATAGGCCAAGACAAACCATATTGGGTCAAAAGGCTAAAATTAGTCAAAACATGTTGAGTAGGCTAGAAGGGACTATATGAGCCTGAATGGGTTGGGTGAGGCCAAAATGGGATAAGCATGCTAATCATACTAGAATATGTTAGGGAAAGGTGGAACTGGTTAGATAGGTACGAATAGGCCAAGCAGGCTAGGATAGGCTAGAAGGGACCAAAATGGGTGAGACAGGCCAAAAGAGACCAAAATATACCAAAACAACCTAGGAAGACTAGAATGGATCTAGCAGGTTTGAATGGGACAAAAAGAGTTAGGGAGGCCAAAATGGACCAAAATAGCTAAAAATAGGCTAGGTAGGCTATGCCAATCCAAAATGGACCAAGTGGGCTATGATGAGCTGAAATGGGTTGTGTAGGCTAGGATGGGCCGAAAGAGACTAGGTAGGTCAAAATGGGTCCAAAATAGTCTAGACAGGTTAAAATAGGACAAGAAAGGGTAAAACATGTGAGAAATTTCTAAAGCAAAAAATATGGGCTAGAACATACCAAAATGAGCTAAGAAGCCTCGAATGGGTAAAATAGGCCAAAATAGATTGAAATAGACTAGGTGACTAGGATAAGCTAAAATAGGATGAGATTGACTAAAATAAGTTTGCACATGTTGAAATGGAACACAAGGGGTCAAAATAGATAGGGCAAGTCAGATGGGCTAAATCAAACTCGAATAGACTGAAAAGGGTAAAACTAGTTACGCAAGTTAGAACAAGCTAAATTGGGTCAGGCATGCTAGGATAGACTAGAAGGATCTAAAATGGGTGACATAGGGGATGGGATGAAAGAGGTCAAACTAGGCCAAAACATATAAGAATTATCCAAGAATATTGGAAAGGGAGAGATAGTTTGGAATACATTAGGGAGGCCAAAATGGGTCAAAACAAGCAAAAAAGAGCCAAGTAGGCTAGGATGGGTTAAGTTGGCCATGAAAAATTTAAATAGGTTGATATAGGTCAAAATGGGCCATGTGGGTAGGAAGGGTTTAAAATCATCCAAAATGGGTTGAGGAGGCTGGGATGGGTCAAAATATGCCAAAGCAAGCCATGTGGGTTGAAATAGGCTAGGATAGGTTGGTCAAGCAATGCCAATGTGGGTAGGATGGGTTAGGATAGACTAAACAAGTTAAAATAGGATATGATAGGTCAAAATGGGTTTAATAGGGCCTAAGTGGCTAGGACATGTTAGGATAGGCTAGGTGGGACCAAAACATACTAGAATAGACTGGGAAGGGCAAAAAGGGCTTGGTAGGCTGAAATATGCTAGGACAAGTTAGAAGAGGCAAAAATAGACAAGACAAGCTAAAATATACCAAAATGGGATAAGAAAGTAGGAATGGGCTAGGTGGATCAAAAGTGTAGGAAAGAGTAAGAATGGGTTAGGTATGTAGGATGGAATGGGCCAAAATAGATAGAAATGGGTCAAAATGGGTCGAGTGGGGATGAAACATACAAAGAAGGCCAAAATAGGCCAAGGAGATCATAACAGATCAAAATGAGTAAAAATGAGCTAGGATGGCCTGAATGGACCAAAATGTGAAGGGTAAGCCAAGTAGGGCTAAAACAAGCCAGACCCAGACAAAGGAGATGGGATGGATCAAGATAAGTTGTGCAGATCAAAGTAGGACAAAATGGGCCAAAACATACTAGATTGGATTATGAATGGTAAATGTATTATAGTATTTGCTCCTATTGTAAATATTTATATTAGGGTGAGTTTGATATTTGTATATAGTATGTGTCAAGTTAGTTGGTGTGAGTATGTGTCATGTATTTATGAGTGTGATGTGTCTAGTTTAGAAGTAGGAAGTTATATGAAATCATGAGATACTTTGTATTTATGTAATATGTGGGACTTATTATGTAAGAGAGGAATTTGAAGAGTCAAGTTATCCCATGAATTTGAGGAGATCAAAAACCAAGAGTTATATAATGTGAAAAGTCTCATGTATATTTCTATTGAAAATGTAATTCGAATAAGCTTTGCTTTATGCATTGCTAGAGTTTATATTGATAAATATTTTCAATGTGATTTTATCTATTATTGATGTCCATTTGATGGATGCATATTATTGATGGTATTGATATTTATGTGATTAATTTATTGATCTTGGAATTTGATTAACCTATGAAGCATAGTAATATTTTGCTAACAATGGCATCAAAGCCACATTGAGTAGACTCCATGATAGCCACCTTGAGTGAATAGCTACAAGAAGAAATTACAGATATTGGAGGAGGAAATATCAATATTGAAGGAGGAAGAATACATCTTGGATATTAGAAAATATTGGAGGAGAATATTGTAGAATAATATTATAGAATGAGTGGAAGACAACTAGCACCAAATCTAGTGTGAATTGCAGTAAGCATTGATGAGGAGTTTGGAAGATAAGAACTAGAGATATATGTGTGTGGAGAAATAGGAAGGATCTATTTAGAAGCCACATTAAGTGGATGTACAAGAGAAGTGAGAAAAAGTGCATGCTAAGTCCAGAGGCCTAAGAGCATCACAAGCTTGAGAGCATTGAAACATTTTTTGGAAAGGAAGAATATCTAAATCTAAAAGCTTCAAAGCACCTTGGGAAAGGAAAAATTTCTAAGGCCTAAGAGCATAAAAACACTCCTAGAAAGGAAGAACATCAAATACCAAAGAGCAACATTGAAAAGGAGATCATCGTTGGAAAGGAAGGAACATCAAAGACTAGATACCATGGAAGTGCAAAGCCACCTAAGATAAAATAATTCATGCATAGAAATTTTGAGTACTGGCTTGACATAACGCTTTGATTTCTATGCATGACATTTGTAGCAGAAACAATTTAGGAGAGGCTCCCTAATAAAATGTTCATAAAGGAAGCACTATTATCAAAGGTAAAACATTCAATCTTAGATTTATTTAAATATTTAAGCATTGCACTTATTTGGAGATTTAATTTATTTTAAGAAAGCGGTTCATTTATTAGGAGATATAAGACATTGATTAAATGAACAAAATAGAGATATAAGAAGACAAATAATAATTTTTAAGTTGAATGAATGATTGGGAGCTATAAGTAGAATATTTGAACTATTTTGGAGAAAATTATTTGATTGGAAAATTGAATAAAAAAATTGATTTGATAAATTGAGTTAATGATTGAGGAAACATTTAATGAATGATTGAAGAATTAAAAATTGAAGGAATTAAATTAATTTGATTTAATTGATAATTGGAAGGGAGAAATTGAATGATCGATTGAAATTGGGAGATATAAGAAGGAAAATAAATTATTGAATTGAAGAATTGAAGAAATTGAATTGATTAAATTTGAGGAATTGTATTATAGTGAAATTGATTGATTAATCCTTTCATGGGTTAAAAAGAAAACAATCCTATGATTAGGAATGAGTGAGCTGAGGTTTAGTGGGTGCGACGGGAGTGAGGGTTTGAATTTTCTAGGCAGGAATCTCAGCCAAGGTGGCAGAGGTAGAGCAGGTATGGAAGGGACGGGTGGGAACCTCGAGCATGGATCAAGCGAGGATCTAGAGGAAGGCGATCAAGCTATGGAAAATTTGGAGGCGGGCATCACGCGAGGGCCCGACCCTCCTCAAAAAGACCCCGACAAAAAATATATGAAGGACAATGCGAGGCCCAAGAAGTGGTTGTATTTTGCTGAGACTCTTAGAGGAAAAAGAAAGGAGGTTCTCTCTCTTCCGCCCCTAGTTCCAGTAAATAATAAAATTTTAGCCCCGACAAGTTCCATGAGCCCTTTTATTTCAATGGAAGAATTCTCCCTGGTAGGCAAGTTTTTGGGAGGTAGGTCGAACATGGAGACTATTAGGGCTTGGGTGACGGGTAAATGGCGACCGATAGGCAGCTTGGAGTTGGTAGCTCTAACTCAAGGGTTCTTCATTATCCATTTTAACAATATGGAGGATGCTAACCGCATTTTAACAGGAGGTCCTTGGTTTTTGGGCAAAAGGAGCCTTTTTCTCAGACGATGGGGTGAAGATTTCGACCTTGAAAAGAAAAATATTAACATTGCCCCTATTTGGGTTCATCTCCCGAGTCTACCTACCTAGTTATTCAATGAATATTGGCTACAAGGCATAGCCAGAACTATAGGGGACCTGATATCCATTGACCATGCGACCTTGACCAGGACAAGGATGAATCATGCACGAATTTGTGTAAATGCTAATTTGGATAATGAATTGCCAAGGTTTTTGGAGCTAGAGTATGGAGAATACTATCAAAAATAGTTGATAAAAATACGAGAACAGATCGATATTCTATGCAAAATGTAAAAATCAAGGACATCTATGCAATCAATGCCCTAACCTGACAATGAATAGAGAAAAACAGAAGCAGGGAATGCTAGACAGAGGAAATTTGAGGAGTTTCCTTGGTAGAGGCGATTTCAATCAGGCAAACTATGTCTACCAAAAAAATAAAAAAGAGGGTGCAGGGTCCCAACAAGACAAAGAAAAACAACAGGTTTTTGGCAACCAAAATACTTAGGTAAATTCCAATCCTCTAGTTTCAAATAAATTTTCAATTCTATCCAATATGGGAGTAGGAGGACTATCGAAAGACATGGAAGCCCAGAACCTTCAGGCTCACCTTTCTAACTCTCTAGAATTCCTATCCAAGTCAGGATCCTCAAACCCTAATGCTAAAATTATTGTAAGCCCCATGGGCATCACAAAGCCAAACCCTAATGCCCGATCTCTAGAATCCCCATCCAAGTCGGGATCCTTAAACCCCAATGTTGAAAATACTTCAAGCCTAGTGGGCATCCCAAAGCCAAATCCTAATGTTGAAGAACTTAGGAAGAAAGTTGAGGCATTGGAAAATAAAAAATGTCATCTCCCTAACATCATCACTAGAATCCTACTAAGGGGCCATACCGCAGACCAGGGGAATACAGGAAAAAAGGAGAAGATTTAGATGTAGGGGTGGAGATATGTGAAACTCTTCAGACTGAGAAATATGGCAGTCCGGTTCTACAACAAATTTCCTCCCCCAAGTTTAGTCCTAAACAAACTAGGAGCACTATAAATTCTCCTATATATTTTGGCAGTGAAAAAAGAAGAGGGAGAATATCAAATGTTGAGCATCAAAAAATAAAAATTGATAATGACATGGCCAATGGAAAATAAAGAACCTTTTTTCAACAGGTTATTTCAGGTTTTGAAGACAACAAATTAGGAAAAAATCCCTTAAGGGAGGGGGAGAGGAAGAAATCCCAAACAATCTAAATGAAGTTCCTCTCATGGAATATGAGAGGTCTCAATGGCTTGCCCAAACACAGAGAAGTCAGTGCAATAAGAAATCAAGTGAATCCAACTATTATCATGTTCCAAGAAACAAAAATTGATGAGATTCAGTCCAAAAAAGTAGCAAAAAAAATTTGGAATCAAAGGGATATGGTTTGCAAATCATCCAAAGGAGCGTCTGGAGGTCTTATGACTTTGTGGGATCCCCAAATAGTAGAAGGCACCATTATTCAGAAATATGACAAGGTTCTTAGTGTTTTATTTAACGAAATAAAAAGAAATAGGTCATGGATCCTTTCAAATATTTATGCCCCAACTTCAATTCAATGGAGAGCTCTACTATGGGAGTACTTAGGCAATCTAAGTGAAATCTTCCATAATGTCCCTTGGATTCTGGCTGGGATTTTAACACTCCTCTTTACCCTTCAGACAAAATGAGTTGAAATGGACCACCTATCAGGAGCATGGATGAGTTCAATGACTTTGTGAACTCCAACATGTTGATGGATGTAAAAATTAGAGGAGCAAATTATACCTAGAGCAATTGATGGATAGGGTGTCATATCATTCAAGAAAGGCTTGAAAGGTTTTTTCTATCAAAGGAGGCTACAACTTTTTTTGGTGATTCTACCCTGCAAGCCCTTCCTAAAATTGCCTTTGATCATAATACCATTTTGTTGGAGATCCCTAAATCTCTATCCTTCAATAAACCTTTTAGATTTCAATCTATGTGGATCAAACATTCCAGTTTCAGAGATAACTTAATTCAGTGGTGGCAGCAACCTGTCAGGGGTAGTGCAACTTTTAAAATTACTGGCAAATTAATTTTTTTTAAGGAAAATCTTTGAACTTGGAACAAAGAGGTCTTTGGGAATCTATTTGAAAATCAAAAATAGGTTGTTGAAAGTTTGAAGATAATTGATCAGAGGATTCAACATGGTGATGCTGATGAAACTACTAGGCAGGAGGAACGAACAAAACTAGCAGAGTTTCATAACATTTTGGCCAGTGAGGAAATATATTGGAGGTAAAAATCAAGGGCTCTTTGGTTTAAATATGGATATTCAAATTCTAAATTTTTTCACGTAACCACGCTTAGAAACAGAAGCAATAACAAGATAAATTTTTTAAAAAAAGCAGATGGTTTTATTACTCAGGACTTAACAAAAATCAGAAAGGAGGCAGTAACTTATTTCAATTCTATCCTTGGTCAAGAATCGTAGTGCAATGAGGAGGCCAAATATATTCTCTTGCAATCCATTCCTAGCATAATAAATGAGGATATAAAACTTAAGCTTCTAGATCCCTTTTCTGATGAGGAAATTCAAGAAGCCTTGTTTAGCATGGAGCCAAAAAAAGCCCTGGGACCTAATGGCTTTCCCCCTCATTTCTATCAAGATTTTTGGGACATCATAAGTGAGGATGTAATTTCAGTTGTCAGAGAATTCTAAGCAAGCAATCATATCCCAAAAGGTCTCAAATATAATTTTATTTCTCTAATTCCTAAGAAGCAAACCCTTGAATCTATGGCTGACTTCAGGCCAATAAGTCTGTGCAATGTTTATTACAAGATCCTAACTAAAGCCATTGCAAATAGAATGAGAGATGTTATGCCCCACATCATAGATTCATGCTAGGGAAGCTCTGTCTAGGGCAGGTCAATCTTGGATGGAGTTATCATAGTTCATGAAGCTCTGCACTCTGCTCATAAGACTAACAGGTTTGTTTTTGCCCTCAAGCTTGATATGAACAAAGCATTTGACAGGATAAATTGGGACTTTCTGATTGTTGTCCTCCTTAAGTTTGGTTTTCACCACCAATGGGTTAATTTTATCAAAGAATGCATTTATAAAGCATGGTTCTCGATTCTGGTTAATGGAGCAACTGTTGGTTACTTTCAAAGTCATAGAGCAATTCGGCAGGGGGACCCTATCAGCCCCATGTTATTCATCATTGTGGTAGAAGCTTTAGGCAGAACCATAAAAAATGCTTGCAGTTCAAGGCTAATATTAGGAATCAAGACAACATCTCTCACTAGGGATGTTTCTCACCAACAATTCATCGATGATACCCTTATTTGGACTAAGGCGTCGATGGTTGAGTCCAAAAGAATTAAATACATCTTGCAAATCTACGAGGATGTTTTTGGTCAGAAATTTAATTTCAGTAAAAGCAAGTTATATTTCTTGAACACCCCCATTCAAAGGAAAGGAAGGATTGCAAAAATTTTAGGGTGTGATATAGCAAACCTCCCCACTTTGTATCTTGGTCTCCCTCTTTTCATTGGTTCTCCAAGAGATTCAATGTGGGACAGGGTTATTGAAAGAATTCAAAAAAAACTTGTTGGATGGAAAGGTCATCTTCTATATCAAGCAGGAAAGCTGACCCTCACTAAGGCCTCTCTTAAGAGCATTCCAGTATATTTCCTCTTCGTTTTTAAAGCCCCTGTGAAGGTTTTCCAAAAATTTGAGAAACTCCAAAAATATTTTTTATGGACTAGATCAGAGGAGAAAAAAAGGATACACCTTATAGGATGGACCAAAGTGTGCATACCCAGGGAAAATGGGGGCTTAGGTCTAAGGAGAATTGCTCATATGAATTTAGCTTTACTAGCTAAGCAGACATGGCGCCTCATTTCTGGTGAAGAAAATTAATGGAAAACTATCATCAAATGAAAGTATCTTCAAAATATGGAATTTCTAAGTGACTCAGTTCTAATAAGAGGTTCTACTTTTTGGAAAGCAATTCTCAATTGTAAGGAAATCATCAAAAAAGGTTTAAGATGGGTTTTAGGCAATGGTGAGAGGATAAATTGCTAGAATGACAGGTGGGCTAAGGACAAACCACTGACGCAATATCCTAACTTAGCCCGAATCAGAGATATCACGAAAGAACTCATTGGTATAAAAGTCTTCAATTATATGGTTGAGGACAGAGGCAAAATGAAGTGGAAAAAAATAAGGATTTAGGGATTTCAAGTGGAATCAAATGATATTTGTAATATTCTCAAGCAACAGTTTATCCCCATGAGACCCAAGGAAGATCAAGTGACCTGGGCTCCTACAAAAAATGGGCAGTTCACTATTAAATCAGCTTACAAGCTTCTGCTTGATGACAAGGATTTTGTCCTCCAAAAGGACTTAGTTTGGATAAAAAATTTAATTCCAAAAATTGCAGTCTTTTCATGGCTGGTTATCCAAGGAAGAATTCTAACAATTGATAGTATGATGCGTAAAGGTATTTGTATCACTAATCTTTGTTATCTATGCAGGGCTAATTGGGAGACCATTTATCACATTTTCCTTGAGTGTCTTTTTTCCTTGACTGTCCTAAGTGGGGTTTTTTAGGCCTTTAATATTTCTTGGGTTAAACCAACCACCGTACTTGATTTGTTCATCCAGTGGCCTTGCCCCTTTTCAAGCCAAAGACTTAGATACATGTGGAAAATTTGTCTCAATCACTATCTTTGGCAGGTGTGGTTAGAAAGGAACCATAGAGTCTTTAATTAGTCTATCCATGATCATCAAACTATAATTGCCAAGATCCTATCCTTTGCTAATGAGAATGTGAACCTTATCCCTTTTGATAGCCATAAACCTCATCTACAGGAGACCATGATTGCTCAATATTTAAAATTAACCTTGTTAGATGAGTTTGTGCCTAGGATATTTAATCCCAAAGCCAATGCTAAGTGGTCCCCACCTCCTATGGGTTAGTTTAAGCTTAATTTTGATGGAGAAGCTAAGGACAATCCTGGTAGAGCAGGCACTGGTGGTATTGTGTGAGATCATAATGGGAATATGATGCTTGCATTTTCTAAATATTTGGGAACAAGGAAAAATAATGAATCTAAAGCTAGAGCTATGTGGAGAGGCCTTCAAATGACTCAAGAATTAGAAGGCAATTTTATCATAGAAGGAGACTCTATGCATGTTATAAATCTCCTCAATAATTGGAAAACACCTCCTTGGAGGATTAAAACAATTGTTGAAGAGTCTAGGATCCTTTTCTAGGGAAGACAGGACATAAAAGCCCAACATGTCTTTCGAGAAGCTAACAAAGTTGCTGATAAGCTGGCCAATTTGGGTGTCGATGGTGACGAACTTTTCAAATGGGAACACGGTGTCCCGAGCAAAGTGGGGGAGCTCATTCAACAAGAATTCCAAGAATGATAGTCAAATTTACCAATAGAGAAGGCATTGTAAGTTCGAAGGCTATGAGTATTCTCGATTCTTTTTTGAAATGGACTCACAATAAAAATTATTCGAGTTGACAGTCTTGGTGGATGTTGCTTGGAAATACCACAAAGACTAATGGAGACAGTCACATGTCAGATAACATGGCTCCTAGTCGTCTTAGTAATTTGAGGTTGGTTTATAATCATAGGGTAGGAAAGAAATGATAATATAAGACTTCGAACCAGAGCCACGTGGACCACCAGATAGCCACCGCCATAAATCTAGCCAACAGGTTCACTTCTCCAAGGTTGATTGGCCAAGACGAGATGTGGTCCCAAAGCATGTCATATATGGAATAAAGCAATTACCAAAGAATTATTAAGAGTAACTATCAATACAGAGCTTGTGGAAGTTTTTTTCAGTACTTTGCTATGTGTGTCTGTAGCTTTTTGTTTCTCCACTATTTCAAGGAAGGGATCTGTGTCTGTTTCTTTTTTGTAATTATGATGCAGGTGTGTTTTCTTGGGGTATACCCAAAATGTTGTATGGGAAGTTTATTTTTGATAATAGGCTATGTACCTTACCGGATGTAATGGCTTTGGTGGTATGTAGATTTTACATATATAGGATCCTTAGTAAGGACATGTTCATCAACAACCTTGGGCTGATTTTTGTAAAAGGTTTTGGGTCAACCTGTAAAACCCGGTATTAATGCTATAGTATCTTATCTACAAAAAAAAAAAAATTGATTGATTAATCAAGAGTTATAATAAGTGAATGAAATTGATTATTAAGAAGAAGATTATTAAAAACTCTAAATTTTTAAATTTATTGAAATTGAAGGAATAAAATTTGAAGAAATTGAATTGAAGATTGAACAACATTAAATTTGGGAAAAACAAGGAATTCTACATCAAGAGAATAATTGAATTGAGGAAAAAATAAATATTTGAAGAACGAGAAGAAATTAAAGAAAAAATTTCAAAGAACAAAACAACATGGATGAAAATATACAAAATGCATCATTAGAGAAAAGTGAGGAGTTATTGGAAAATCTAAAGTAATGCACACAAAGCAAGATATAGAATGCTAGAAAACAAAAGTATTAATAAAATTAAAGAGGGTCTTACAAATAATTTTTAAAGAAGCCAAATATGAACAATTTGTAACATTTGAAGATTATCTAAGCACAAAACTAACTAAAGCAAGTGAAGACCCTAAAGGTACTATTACAGTACCTATTGATATATTAAAAATAACATAAATGTCATTACTCTCTCTCGAGGTTCATAAAATAAAAAATAATTTGAGCATTGAAGGAATAGGCATGAAGTCTTCAAATAGAAACAAGAGTCAAGATAAATCTACAAAATGCACTAAAAAGTTATTACATTCTACATATGACCAACAAGATTAAAAATGCTAGAAAAATCAGTCATGAATTATATTATTATGATTACTTGTTGAAAAATGATACAAGAATAGAAAATAACACAAAGAGATAGATTCATAATCAGAGGTAGAAGAACAATATCAAGAAAAATAAGTGCAAGACAAAAGGCCATCATGCCAAATAATGAAATACAAGGGGATGTTAACAATAATACAATATTTAGTCCCATCATAAATATTTAGATTAGGGTGTGAGTTTGATATTTATATATAGTATGTGTCAAGTTAGTTGGTGTGAGCATGTGTGATGTATTTATGAGTGTGATGTATCTAATTTAGAATTAGGGATTATATGCAATCATTGGATACTTATATTTATGTAACATGTGGGCCTTATTATGTAAGAGAAGAATTTGAAGAGTCAAGTTCTCCTATGAGTTTGAGGAGATAAAAATCCAAGATTCGTGTAATGCAAAAAATTGCATGTATCTTTATATTGGAGATATAGTTATGCAGAATGTAACTCGAATAATATTTTATTTATGCATTACTTGAGTTTTTATCAATAAATATTTTTGGTGTGATTTTATCTGATATTGATGTTCATTTTATGGATGCACATTATTGATGATATTGATATTGATGTGATTAATTTATTAATCCTAGAATTTGATTAATTTGTGAAGCATAGTGATATTTTGCTAACAAGAACGAGCTAAAATAAGCCAAGACAAGTAATAAGGGGTCAAATCATGTGAGATGGGCCAAAATAGGCCAAAAGAGGCCAAAAATGGGTTGGGCAAGATGAAACATAATAGAACACACTAGGAAGGCAAGAAAAGGTTGGGTAGGTTAGAATGGATTAGAATAGGACAAAATGGCCAAAATGGGCCAAAGTAGGTAGAAATGAGTTGGGTGGGTTAGGATGGGCCAAAATAGTTCAAAATATATTAGGATAGGAAAATAGCTCAAACAAGGCTAAAACAGGCAAGATAGGTTATGATAGACCAAACAAGACCAAAATACGTAGGATAGGTCAAGATAGGCTAGGTGGGTCAAAATAATCCAAGAAGGCCAAAATAGGCCAAGCAAGGTAGAAATAGACCAAAATATATCAAAATGGGTCAATAAGGCTAAAAGAAGTTAGGCAATCAAAATAGGCAATGAAGACTAGAATAGACTACATGGCCTAGGATAAGATGAGATAGGCTAAAACAAGCCACAAGGGACCAAAACATACCTAATAACATTAAAAAAAGTAGGTAGGATAGGTGGGAAAATAGGTTGTTGCCACCTTCCCCTAGGAAATTAGGTAAACCATCAATAGAAAATGTTAATAATAAGTGTAAGAAAGCGTGGATAAGGAGTTATTCCTTTGAAAATGCCCTTAAAAAAAAGCTACATTTTTCTTAAGAAAATGTCACTAACGAAAACTGATAGCCTCCCTAGCATCAATATGCTTCTTGCTACCTATTCAATGTCTATCCAATAACCGAACCTTTCTATTTTAAGAGCTAGACAACTAAAGAGCCATGGAAAGGGTTTAGGATCCCACGAACAAGGCATGAAATAACCCCCGCCATTTCTACTAATAAATTCAGTGCTCATTTTAGCATCAGCCCTATTATCCTTTGTCCATACATTTTTATTATTCCCTTTTTCCCATTCAGGTTTCAATTGAAACCTCACCTCATCGTATGCATTTTTCTCATTATCATCCCTTTTCTCTTCGTTACCCTGTTTTTCTGGTTGTTTTTTTATTGCTTTTTGCAGCTCCGCAAACACGATTTGGAAAAAAACAAAATAGACACAAAAATAAAAAATTATTTTAGCAGTCCAAAATAGGCTAAAATGGGTTAGTCATGTAGGTTGAAATAGGCTATAAGGGACTAAGACAAGCTAGATGTACTAAAACATACCAAAACAAGCTAAGAAAACTAGAACATACTAGGTAGGTCATAGTGGGTTAGAATGAGTAAGAGAGGTTGTAATAGGCTGAAGCAAATGGAATTTAGTCACATAGGCTACGATAGGATAAAAGGACCAAGCTAGCTAGGTTATGCCAAAATGGGCTAGGTAATTCGAATCGGTTGGAATGATCCAAATGGGCTGGGTAGGTTGAAATAGGGTGTGCTAAATTGGGCCAAGATAGGCTAAAATAGACCAAGCCAAGTTTTAAGGGGCCAAAATATATTAGAATGGGCCAAGTAGGCCAACATAGGCTGATACAAGTTAGGGACTAAAATGTAAATTATATGTAAAATTGGGTGAAAACATACCAAAATAGCCTAGGAAGGCCAAAATAGACTAGGTATGCTAGAATGGGTTAAAATAGACCAAAATGGGTTAGAGAGGCTTGAATAGAAAAAATAGGGGAAAATGA
Source organism: Wollemia nobilis (assembly GCA_028583015.1). NCBI lineage: Eukaryota > Viridiplantae > Streptophyta > Pinopsida > Araucariales > Araucariaceae > Wollemia > Wollemia nobilis. The sequence continues at coordinate 6,952,943 of JAQPPZ010017259.1, read as the reverse complement.
GATAAAATGGATAAAGACATGTTGAAATAGATTGGGATATGTTGAAACAGGATGGGTGGGGCCAAAACAAGCTAGGAAGGCTAGAACATGCTAAGTAGATCAGAATGGGCTAGAATGGGCCAAGTAGTTAGAATAGGCTAGAATGAACCATGGAGGCCCAAATGGTCTAAAATATGATAGAAAAGCTAAGACAAGATAAAATGGGATGAATGGGTTAACATAGGCCAAAATAGGGTGGGCAAGTTAGGATAGACCAAAATGGGCTACATAGAACAAGCATGACTAAAGTGGATGGGATGGGTCAGGCATGTCGAAGCTGGTTGAAATAGGATAAAACATAATATAACATGTCAAGATAGGCAGGAAGAGGTCAAGATAGATAAGATAGGCTAGAACAAGACAAAACATACTAGAAGGGTTGAAAATGGCCTAAGTGGACCAAAACATGCTAGGAAAGATAGAATGAGCTAGGCAGGTCAAAATGGGTCAGAACAAAATAAAAAGTCTAGCTTAGGCCAACATAAACTTTTATACCATTAGGTTTCTTGAGTTGACAATACCATAGCATTGATTGTATTTCTCTATGACTATAATGTTGACTCCCCTTACTTGGGTCATGTGTCTCCATAATGCCCTAGTAAAGTCAATGATAATTCCTTTATGGTGCTATGACAGTAGATCAAAATAGGCCATCCATCCCACAACCTCAAAATTTTTAGTCACTTATAAATTTTGATTCATCTTCTTGGTGTTTAAATAGTTGGTAAAACTTTTATCCATATCCTCCCATGTTTGCAGTATGTTGTTCATAATAACACTTCTCTACTATGTTATTTTCTTATTTTTCCAAAGGTAATAAACCCTTATTTTCTACAACTCTAACTAGGTATTAGAGTTTTATTTTTATTTTATTGATAGTTAATTCACATGTGCCACTCTCTTGTCCGTTATGACTTACCTTGCTATCATTCCCATGTTGGTATATTCAATGCCTTCTCATCCTATAGGGAATTAATAACTTGTGTTCCATTCACATGTCCTACATAAAGGGTGCATGACCTATCCAACCAATTTTTATATGGAACATGTCCAATGTATCTTATTGGTGTCTCCCCCCCAATTAATAATCTTATCATATTTATAAGAGTATTTTCCAATTCTCTACTTGTTACTTCTACTTTTCCATTTGTTTGTGGACGATAAATGGTATATTTCCTATGGTAAATATCATACTAGTTGATTAAACTTTCGATGACCTTAGAAGTGAATTATATCCCTTGATTAGTAATCATTTATTTTGACATACTATATCTAGTGAAAATTTTCTCATATATAAATTCAACCACTTTATCATCGCGAGCATGCTTAAATGACTTCACATTTACCCATTTAGTAATATAATCTATGCAAACAAGGACATATTCCTTTTTATTGGAAGGTGGAGTGGTATCACATATGATTAAGTTGGTATTGCATATGATTGTCAAGTTGTTTGATTGTCAATTGTGGTTGAAGTGGTATCACATATGATTAAGTTAGTCATCTCATGTGATGCCATTGATCATAATGACCTACATCCTTAGTATATTTGAACAAGATTGGACATTAATATCATGCATAGGATTTTGGTAATTTTCCTCCTACTAGTAAAATGCCCTCCATAGGGATCATCATGAGAATCCTTTAAGATATCATAAATATAATATTCATGAACACATCATATTATTTGTTCTAATTATTGAAGACATATCCCCCAATCCAATTATAAGGATCACTTATCATCACACATTAGATATCCATTCCTCACCCTCCTATCATTCCTATATTAGCATATTTGATGTCTTCTCATTCCATAGATGAATAATAACTTGTTTTCCATTCACGTGTCCTACATAAATGGTATATGACCTACCCTCCTAATGTGCCTATGAAACATGTCCAATGTATCTTGTTAGCATTTTTCCCTAGCTAACAATTTCACCATCCTCAATGAGTATCAATGCACTTATGAAGAACATGTTAACAAGTGTGAAAAGTATGCTATACATATGCATGCATGGATATTAGATGCCAACTATCAACATGTAAGTATATAAGCATGTGTGATTTAAGGGATAATTATTTAATTTTTTTTCCATGTGAGTACAAGGATAGTGGTTCATGTAGTGACTACAAGAGCAAGGAAAACTATTGAAAGGTAAAAAATATTATAGAATGGTCCTATAGGAAAGAATATATGAATGATAAGTATAGGTTAAAAACATGGCAATGCTTATAGACATGCTAGACATTAATAAAACAATAGAAATTATAAAATATAAAATGGATTTATCTAAATTATCTAATAGTTTAATGGTTAGATCCTCCATTTGGTAAAGTTCCCTCCATGGGAATCATCATGAAAATCCTAAAAGATATCATATATATAATATTTATGAACACATCATCACATCACATTATTAGGTCTAAGTATTGAAGAAAAATCCCCTAATCCAAGTATAATGACTAGTTGTCATCATACATTAGATATTCATTCCTCACCCTGCTATCATTCCATATTGGTATATCCGTTGTCTTCTCATTCCATAGGGGGTAAAATACTTGTGATCCATTCACATGTCCTACATAAAGGGTGTATGACCCATCCTACCTATGTGCCTATGAAACATGTCCAATGTATCTTGTTGGCATCCCCTCTAAATAATGATATCACCATCCTCAATAATTATCAATGCACTTGTGAAGAACATCTTAACAAGTGTGAAAAGGTATGCTATACATTTTCATACATGGATATTAAATGTTGATTATTAACAAGTAAATATCTAAGCATATGTGGATTAAGGGATACTTGTTTAAATTTTTATCCATGTGGGTGCAAGGATAGTGGTACATGTAGCAACTACAAGAAAAAATAAAAGTATTGAAAGGTAAAAAAAGATTATAGAATGGTCCTATAATAAAGAAGATATGGTGATAAGTACAGGTTAAAATTTTGGAAATGCTTATAGACATGTTTGACTAATGTAAGACAATAGAAATTATAAAAAATAAAATAGCTTCATCTAAATTATATAATATTTTAATGGTTATATTTGATTCAAAGTAGAATATTAGCACCTTATGTTGTATAGAACTTGTAATATTTTTTCAAGAAGAAGCCATCCAATAATCTAGTTTTATAGTCTTATCCCCTCTAATAGTGTCCCTTTGGGTTTTCATTACCAATTTATTTTTTGATGTGTATAATCTTGGGTGTTTACCACTTCCTACCTATAGAAAAATCTTCTTCCACTAGTTCAATGTAAAATCTGGACAAAATATAAGTTATTTATCCTTGGTTAATGTTTTTTATAAATCCTAAGCCTATGAACATTAACCATAAGAGCGAAATTATCTTCATTTATTGTACATAGTTTGATTACTCTATTGTTGAATATAGTGCCTATTTCATAGGGCCCTACCCAATGATGATATTTTTCATCAACCTAATATGGTATTTTCATTATGGTGTTTTTGAATTTATATACACAGTATGGTGTTTTTCATGCAATGAGAGGCATGATCCTATAGAGTGTGTTGGATTCATCGTGCATTCTCAAACAATCTAGTATAATAAACAATATTAGACTCATTAGGTCACTTTTATAGGACAAGTACCCCATAGCAAACTAGCCTATGTTCCAAAAACATCAACCTAAATAGTTAATCCCAACTTACCGAACCCCAAAAGTGTTATTCTTTCCAATTTTAATGCTATAGAAATAGATGAAGAGTCAATATTTTAAGATGATTCCATATGTGATAATCAACAAGGGTTTGGTATGAGAGACAAAAGTAAAGTGATCAAGGAACAACTAGATCAAAAATGGACTAAGAAAAATAAGGTAACAATGATGCTTATGAGAGGAAGGCTGCCATTACACTTGAAGGATAAATGGATAATTGTAGAAAAATAGCAAACACAAAAGGAAAAATATATTATTGAAAGGGATATCATAAGGTAAAAATGAAGGCATAGTCTGGTAAGGTAAATAAATTGATAAAAGAAAGGAGTCCAAAATGAACAAGAGAATGGAGGAACAAATAAGTTTATAGAAAAAAAGGGGAGATAAAGAGAATGGACAACTCCTTAAAAAAGTTGAGTGATGGAGTATTCCTCCCTCGTTAGTAAATGTCTGTGATAGCCATAAGGTAATATCAAAATTTCACTACACAAAGTGAGAGTGCCTCTATATAGTTGAATTTCAACATTGTAGAATAAGTGAATAAGATACATACCAAATTAAGTATGCTAGAGATATTAGCCTTGCCTAGTCAACAAGATTTACTCTAAGAGGCTCTACAAAAATAGGAGAGGAGTTATGCTAAGGGTGAACAACCAGATCTAGCTCAAACCAACATAGTATATTAGAAAAACTTGATAGAAGAGCATCAAACTAACATCCAAGCTAATGTGGCCAACATACTAAATGCCCCAAATCCTAAAATACTAAATCTAACCCTTTTATTTGACCTTCAAGATTGACAAATATCTACCAAGAAGTTGTATAGTAGATTTAGGGGTATTCATAACAATGATGCCAAAAGTAGTTTGTGAAGAGGTGGGTCTACCCTATACCAAAACAATAAGACATCCTATCCAAATGGATTGCACCACGTTAAATGTAGTGAGAGTTCTTGGATACTTGATCATGACAAAATTTAGATATCTATAGTTGGTAGTGGTGTAATAAGTGATAATTATTAATATTTTTAGTTGAATATATATTTGTGGTGTCTATTATAATACTATGGTTCATTGATTTTACAAAAAAATTAGCTATAGAAAGAGTGCTCCTCATGCTTGCATTGGGTGATATATTTTCAAGACTAGACCTGATCATGTGATGCAATGATGTATTCATGAAGATGAGATATAAGATATCTTAAAGGATTAGCATGATGGTCCCTATGGAGGACACTTTTTTGATAAGAGGAAAATTACCAAAAATTAGATGTGCATGTTACTCTTACCCAACCTTTTTCAAATATTCTAAGTACTATATATATTTTTATGATCAATGTCATCACATGGAATGACCAACTGGGTCAAATGAGATGGCAAAATAACCACAATTAACAATAAGACCACTTGAGAAATGAGGATTGGACTTTGTAGGTTCTATTGACCCACATTTTAATCAAAAGGATAACACCCTTATTTCATAGATTATATTACTATATGCAAATTTTTGAAATCACTTAAGGATGCTAGATATGAGAAAGTGGATGAATTTATGTATGAGAAAATTATTAGTAGATATGGTGTGTCAAGAGAAATTATTACCAATCAAGGGTCATAATTCACTTCCAAGGTCAATGAAAGTTTGATCAACTAGTATGAAATTTACCATAGGATAGAGATAAATCTCTTGAAAGCATAGAAATAGAGACTAGAGTAACATAAAAGTATTACAAGCGTTCTTGTAGATTTTTTTAGGATACTTGCAATACCATTTATCTAGTTGACACTTGCATGTTTTGAGTAAGACCTTGGTTATGGTTTGGAAAGACTTTTATTGAAGGCCCTACATGTAGAGATATAGATTGATTTGGTAGAAGGTTAGATGTATTTGAAAAACTAGATCCAAGTGGGCTTTGTGAAGAACTTCCTGTAGGAGAAATATTTTGGAAACTAGACATGGTAGACGGATCCATCCTACCAACATAGTATTGGCTTCCAAAAAGTGGATTATGTGATGAAGGGGGTTTGTGTATGTTAAAGTAGAACTAGTATTTGACCAAGTTTGGTTTTCCAAGATGGATGAATAACTCATTTTTTAGCCTAAGAAATAAATTTTTGAGGGCGTGAGATTTTAATTGGTAAGGTTATCCATGATGCTTTTTCCCTTTGAGGAAATAAAATTAGATACTAGAATCTCCTTAATTTCATTTTTGGATGCACCCATGCAATGATTTGTTATTTTTTCTTATTATATTTCTTTAGTGGTATGCAATTATCTCATGCATAGAGTTTTTGGGTCAATATTTGTAATTTTTTAAAAAATGTCCTATGCATCAATTCACCTATAAACTAGAGCAACTCACTTTTAAAATCAAGCAATTCACTTACCATTTTAGATGATTCACTAGCAATAATTAAACTTAGTAAAATTTTGCTTATAGAGTGATTTGACTATGAAATGGAATTATATACTTGTAGTTTTAGGAAATTTAATAGTAACTTTTGAACTTTAAAAATTTTAGGTTTACAAGGTTGAAGTGAATTGCTTAAAACTAGAGAGAATCGCTCTTGAAAGGATTTAGAAAGAATATTATCTTTTCTAGCATATCACTCATCAGTTTTAACTTGGTGAGATTTTGTTGTTTATTGAGCAAATCACTTGCTAAACTAAGAGAATCACTTCTAATTTTGATTCTTAGTTAAAATGAATTAAAATTTACCTTATATACTTTATACTCATGGTAGATGTAAATCTAAGGTCAGATGTGTGGTTTGATGATGCTTTAATGCTTGTCATGCCATTGTCTTTGTAAAAATTTCAAATATCTAAAGTTCATATCAGAGTCATCATTCATAATTCACCTATAAAAAGCAAGCACAAATAACAAAAAACAATAAAAATTAGTTTGATATTGGGCTTGATAAATCAAGTCCCTAGCCTAGATGAATGACCCTAGATTCTATAAATGAAAATTCAAGGAACTTAAAGTGAATCATTTGAAATTTAGAGTGAATCTCTTAAAAACTAGAGTGAATCACTCACAAAAATTTGCTTAAACAATTTTCAAATGATTTGGGTCAAATTGAGCGAATTCTCTAAAATTGGAGCAAATCAATTCCTATAACTCGACTTGGTAAAATTTTAGTCAATATTGAGTTAATCACTTTATCCTTGAAGAATGCAAATTTGGCATAAAATTAAGGAATTTAACCAAATTGAGAAAAAAAATTAGAAATGAGGGTTAATCCCATTGAGCATGCCAAAAAATATGTTAAGCACGAGAATTGTCTTGACTTCTATTTTAATGATGTACACCAATTATAGTTTCAACAAAATTGGAAGGAAGGGCCAATGGCTCCTTCCAACCTCCAAATTGAGGTTGGTTCCCCACTCTCCTTGCAAAAAACCTCTTACTAGTATATTGCATAAAGAGTAACGTTAGGTACCCAAGATAAGTATTTAATATTATAATATTATAATAAATGTAATTATCCCACATGTGTGGATAAGTGGTAGTGGTAGGTAGTTGAGCATTATATAATGTAGGCAAGAGGCTCATATGGATAGGAAGAGAAGAATATTGTATTTATCTCAAGTTGAGATATAGTGAGGAGTAGTTTCCTTCCAATAAGGAGTATTGTATGGTGTTGCCCTCCCACAAGGGTATAAATTATAAATTGATTACATTGGAATAATTTGCATTAGTTTCATTGTATTGTGTAGATTATCCATTGTTGTGGTTTATTTAATATTTTAGTAAATTATTAGTGATTTGTATGGATGACAAAGGAGGTTCATAACAAGTTATACCAAAGCACTTTCCAAGGCCATGTTTCACTATAGAAGCTTCAGTACCAACAAATTTTCTAGGGTTGTGTTCCACTACAAAATTTCCAATCATATGTTCACTATTGGATCCAATTTTTAGTGCTTAATAAGTGCCTATATTAGGTTAATAACATCTTATAGGATTGGGTGTAAATCCTAAGCACTTAACTGGGGGATGTACTTGGGCTAATATTTGCCCTAAAACTCATTTTGAGAAGTACCACAGGAACCCCAAAGTAACTAGTTTGAGTGTGTTGCCAATGAAAAGGATCAATGACTCCACACCCTATTATTAGTATTTTTACCCTATGAGAGTATACAAATAGATATAATTTAGAGGTAAAATCATGGTTTTTTTCTCAATATTTATTCCTTAGGAAAATATTATCGGTATTCAGAGAGCGGTACTTGCTTAGACAACCTTTATGGTTGGTGAGATTTACCTTAAGACCAAAGTTTGGGACCTAGTTCATTGTTAGGATTTCCACAAAAGTGCCATACAACTATCAATAATAGCTTCAACAATAGACTCTACATAGTTTCTATAGTCTACAGTAGTTCCACAACTTTAGCAAAGCAAATAGTTGCAAGTGAGTACTAACAATAACCAATTTGTAGCTAGTAGTAGTTTTAAAAAAAAAATAGCCTATAGAGCAAACCAATATTAGTAAAAAAAAGTTGTAGAGCAGACCATTATTAGTTGCCAAAAATATATAGTCTACAAGTAGTTAATAGTTATTAAGTTGAATGAAAAAAAAAGGAAGAAAAAGGTCTGTAGAGCAGGTTGTTATCATTTGTCAAAAGTACATAGTCTACAAGCCATTAAGAGTTGTTAAGTTGAGTACCAGAAAAAATCTATAAACTAGGTCGTTATCAGTTATTAAAAGTACATAGTTTGTAGGCCATTAATAGTTGCTATTTGAGTGAATATATTTGTTGGTCAATATAAGAAACTCAATTGCAATCTATTTTGTTTTGAATAAAATAGTAGATTTAATTTATTAATCAAAAGGAATAAAAGAGACTTAAGGGATTTATTTTAAAAAAATCCAATTTTGAATTTATTTGGGATTTGACATCATGGATTTGTCAATATTCACTAGAAAAAATGATGATGCTAGGGGATGGTGGAGAAATTTTAAATCTTTAAATACTTTTGAATGGAAAGGTAATAATTTGTAATTATTTTGAAGGGGAAGTTGCATCATGCCAAATAGGAGAATATAACAAGAAGGTTGGACAGTTTCTTCTTCATAGCAAGATGTAGAAATATGTCAAAAATGTGTTGTGCTAGAAAGAAGAATATAACAAGAATGCTATACAATTTACTCTCTACAGTGAGACAGAAATAAGACAAAGATATGTTGAGGTGAATAGGATAAGATAACAAGAAGGTTGGATGTGTTGATCCAATCATTCAAACATCAAACAAACATGTTGGGTGATAAATATTATATGGTGTCAAACGAGCACCCAAAACTTGGTGTTGGTGATAATCAACCAACCAAAATGTAGTCTATAGGAAATGTTGACATGATTAGATTTATTAGAAGAATATAATTAGGGGCCATTAATTATCCTGATTGAGTGCAAAAAAAAATTAAACATAGTCGATCAAGAGCTATATCTTATCAACAAGTTTCCCACAGAAGATTAAAATCAATGCATAAATATATCTTCATTACTTAAATATAAGAGGCAAGAGAAAGCATTGACCATGATACAACAACAAGAGAAGATGCTTTGGATTTTCACACATGGATACACGAAAAAATAAAGGTTATTTTTTAGTTCAATTAATTGAAATATCCCATATTAATAGTGGGAAGGCTAGAAAAATCCTATATTTTTATTGCTTCTTTATTTTATGATGAAAGTAAAGAAATAAAGGCACATGTAATATTTTGAATACAAGAATATTCCAAAGAATATACTCTAAAAGATTTTGGTAGGAGAAAGAAACTCAACCTATATTTTTACCTTATGGGACATTAATTATTTTGTAATTCAAGGAATAACTATCATGAGTATAGGCTTATATATATACTCATTGGAAAGCATTTTTTTAGGCTAATATAATGGAAGTAAAATTTTCCATTTTTTTTTAATTTTAATATGGTTAGTGATGCACCAGATTTCCTATTACCTGATTTCCAATTATTGAGAGGGAATAATTATGTTGCCTCAAAGACCAAACTCAAAACACAAATCAAGTTTAATAAGCATAGGAATTTGTAGATAAAACCATCACTCATACCAATATAGTGTTAGGAGGGAAACTAAAGGGATATATTTTATTGATAAATGATTACAATATATAGGCATAAGCCTATATGATGAACATGACACTTTTCAATGAAACTGACAAGTGTCAAATTGGCATAGTGCACATTACATTAACTCTAACATTCCCCCTTAATGTGCGCTATCCTAACTAAAGAAAAAAAATAAGTCAACATTAGGTAACATTCCCCCTTAATGTTGACTTCTCTAACAAAAAATCTACATCCTCCTTTATTGCTAATTTGGTCTTAGGCTCTTGCTCTTTGTGCTTGGGTCCCCAACTGTGAATAATGCTAGATTCACTGTGTATACATCTTGGTCTGTTGCCTCAGGGTCAGCCACTTCCATGGGTTTGTTGCCACTGGGTCAGCCGTCTAAGTGCCTTGGGGTCATCGTGGGTGCCTCAGGGTCAGCCACTTCTGGGTCTTTTGCCTCTACAGGTCATCCTCAGAGGATGTTGCCTCTCGTAGGTCACTGACTAGATTCACCATGAGTATGAAATCCCTCCTCATGGTGAACTCATTCTAGAAGGTGTCGGTCTCTGTCGAAAATGCACCTAATTAAAGGACAAACAAGCCATATAAGAGTGTCGGTCTCTACCAAAAATGCACTCAATACAATAAAATGAGCCATAGATCAAAAATAGGAGAGAAGAAGAAAAGAAGAGAATATTCTGAAGTGTCTTCGTCTGTAGTCTTTAGAAGTAGATCCGAAAAAAACCTCGGATAAAGTCTAGGGTGTCTTTGTCCTGTAGTCCCTAGTATAAGTGTCCTTATGGTGACCATGTCATCCCACCGAAATGCATGGGTAACCAGCCGCTGCATTCGCCAAGTGTATAGAAAAGATCACTAGGTACAAGGATCACATATGAAATTACCTTGGGAGTGTCGGGTACAACCGAGAGTGCACTCCAAGGTAGAAAAATATTTGAGGTTAAAAAACTTGATTGAAACAGCCTCAAAATGACAATATGACACCACCATTGTGTCTATCATGGAAAACCGTTTCCAACGACTATAAATACCCCTATATTCCACCATCAAAGGGGCCTTCATCATGCTGAAAAAACCAATGTGCCTCTCTACGCAGCAGAAAAACAATTCAAGTATACCCTTGAAAAGCAGAAAATACAACCCATTACATGAAAGTGGTGCCCTCCACTTTAAAAAAAAATGCCCCCATTGTTTGATAGCCATGACCATAATTTAAAAAACTCCCCTAAGACCACCCATTACAAATCCTCCAACATAGGACATTGTTTCTTGCATTAGAACTCCCCATACTCCACTTTATAAAGTGGTCCCCTTCATTAAAACAAAACATGCCCCTTCTTTAAATATTATTATCTTAACATTAAATTAATTTTCCTTCTCATAAAAAAATTTAAGCTCATTAAAAATAAGGCATTTACGGCCAAAATGTAGGCCATGGTGAGGAACGTGGCGGTCTTGGCGATGGCGCGCACTAGTTTCTCCTCCTCTTCTCCATCAACATCGTCATCATCACTGCAAACTTTATGTTTTGGTCCATCTTTTTCTCCCATAACCGGCGTCACTCTTGTCGTCACTCCTCTGCTCCTCCATCCAAATAATGCAATTTGCCTAACTGCCACTATCGCTGTCATTGCCAAGTCCTGAGGGGCCACAACACCACCATCTCCATTGCCAAGTTCTCCCCTAATGGCTCCCTCCTAGTCTGTGCCTCCGACGACCGCATGTTGCTGCTCCACAACTCCCACACATGCGGTAACCTTGCTGCCCTTCGCGGCCACATGAGTGGCATCTTTTGGGTCGACTTCCACCTGTGTTTGGGCCTCATGGCATCCGTATCCCACGACGCCACAACCCATGTGTGGGATACCCGCACCGCCAAGGCCGTCAATGGGGCCAAAGCATAGTGCAATCACTCTGCTATTCTGGAACACTATGCCTCATATGCAATTCCATGATTAAATTATCACATATATTAAAATGCCAGTGCCACGACTCCCTTTGCTAGCGCCGCCACTCCCGGCACTAGCGTCGCCACTCCCGACAGTAGCAACGCTACTCACCGCACCGGCTCTCACTGCTCAAACGAAGACACTATCCAAAGGCTTTTCATTGATGAACGTTGATGTAACAGAGTTTCAAAAAAAATGCAGCTACGGAGCTATATAAATGGGCATGCCAGGCTGGGGGAGCCGTAGTTCCCATTCAATGTGAAAAATAGGGTTTGTTCGGTCTCATCGAATGTAGTGCAACACCGACGACGGACACCTTTATTCCTTGGCTTTGTGGACTTTTTAGAGTTCATTGCTCTGAAGTGAAACTCCAAGATCACCATGGTGGGCATTGAAAAAATGTGGGCATGGTGATAGCCCATGGCTGGCCATAAACTTCTCAGTTAGTTCTATGCGGACGGACCTTGTCTTCATTGCAGAGCAGAGTGCAATACTCGAATAGAAGAAATACTGAATAAAAATGTCTGTACACATGCTTAAAAAGTGCTCCGCCAGCAGGAGAAATTAGGTGCCTCTTCTTCTTCTCCTTGTTCACACTCTCAGTCTCAAACGATTCTTACACAGGGTCTCACAGACGAGCATAGTCTGGTGGACATCCAGCTCGACAAACTGCGGGGCAAGATGCTGATCTCCAACACACAGTCGCATTCTTTCCCCGCACAATAGATCTCGGCCTCCATGGAGTATGCCATCACGACGAGGTTTGACGTCTACATCATCACCACCGGTGGCCGACAACATGAGCTCGTGAAATACAGTTTCACTCCATGGCCCCGAGCTCGTGAAATACAGCCCCGACGCCATTTTCGTTGTTGTAAATCATAGGAGAAATCCCCAAATCTGGAGCTAAAAAAAATTGTCGTCTGCCATACTTTCGTTAGCACGTACAGGATAATCCACCATGTAAACTTTTCCTCTCGCAACAGAAAAAAAAAAAAGACAACACCGTGCCCACAATCACATGCCCTGCAGTAGTTATCCAATGCCAAAGTTGTTTCTAAAAACATATTGTGTTTCAATAAAAATAATCTTATGTTGCATAATGTCCTTCAAAATGCCCACACCATGTGGCTACCTCTATGGATCTGCAAACCCTAAAAAACTAAAAAAAATCTGAAAGAATTTCCCAAATTTTAAAATTTCTACCATCTGGTTTCTGATCCATCAAAGGATGGAGAGCATACTTCCTCGAAAAAAAATAAATAAAAAATTGGGAAAAATGAGGGGGAGGGAGGATTTCCATGAGGGAAATCCCCCCTCAAGGGTTTCACAGGGCAGGGAAAGTCTACTTTGATACCAAATATTAGGAGGGAAACTAAAGGGATATATTTTATTGATAAATGGTTACAATATATAGGCATAAGCCTATATGATGAACATGACACTTGTCAATTAAACTGACAAGTGTCAAACTGGCATAGTGCACATTACATTAACTCTAACATATAGAAGGTGAAGAGCAAACAAAATTTAACAAGACATAGAAAAGCAAGATTCACCATCATGTTTGGAGTAGTCGATGAAGTACAACCATACATTTGAGATTCTATCATAGCTAAATATGCATGGGAGAAACTTCAAATAGTATTCAAGGCAAGGAACTAAAATCAAATTATATTTCTATAAAATTAGCGTCATTGCTTGAAAATAAAGAATGGAGAAAGTGAAGAACACAAGCTTATACTGAGAGGGGGGATGAACAGTATAAGACCATTTTTTACTTTTCTTTCCCAATCAATATTATGCAATGTATCAATAGCAATATCAAAAATAGTAATTAAATTAATGCACAAATCACCACACACAATAGAGACACCAATTTAACGTGGTTCACCCAATGTGGGCTACTCCACAAGGAAAATATTTCACTAATATTTTCTCAATAAATATCTTGGGAATAATTTCCCTATTAGAATATTTATGGACCTATATCCAAAGGAGACACCAATCCCCTAATCAAGTTTATGCATCTCTATCCACAGGAGAACTCCTTTCTCCTCTACTTTGGCCAATGATATTCTAGAAGAACTGTTGCCTCCACTGCACTGGCTAATGTATCTCTATCCATTGAAGACTCCTATACTCACCCAGAATACCTATCCTCACTGCCCTAGTTAATGTATCTCTATCCACTGGAGATTTTCATCCTCTATACTCTGTCATCTCCAAAGCTTGCTCTTAGCTCTGTCTCAAATTTGCACTAAACACAGTCCTTTGGTCTAGCACAAATCTACTCAATATCTATCTCTGGTCTGGCACAAACATATCCTCAAATATGCACCAAAATCTACCCTCAAATTTGCACTAAACACAGTCCATCGATCTAGCACAAATTTATCCTCAATCTCTGTCCTCAAGCCTTAACATAAAGCTTGAATTAGTCTCAAATCAACTATGCTAGATCTGCCCCAAATCTTAACTCAAGGTTTGAAAAAATTAATCAATCAACTTTTCTCACAAGTCTTCTCAAAGACTTACCTCAAATCTACCTTGTAAGCTTCCACAAAAGCTCACACTAATTTGTCCACGAGTCCTCTCTAGAACTTGTACAATTTTCTCAATAATATCTATCCTCAAATTTGTATTGTAAGCTTCCACAAAAGCTCACACCAATCTATCCACAAGTCTTCTCTAAGACTTACCTCAAATCTATTCAACAAGTCCTCACTAGAACTTGTCCAATATGCTCAACAAGTCTTCACTAAAACTTACCTCAAATATGCTCAACAAGTCCTCACTAGTACTTGTGCAATCTCACAGAAATATATAGAGAATTGTTAGAGACTCAATATGCTTCTTACTCATAATAATGCTCAATCAATTTCAATCTCTCTTTTTATCACATAAACATATAGAGAATTTTTAGAGACAAAATATGCTTCACACTCATAAACACTCAACCTCTTTCTCAAATAAATTTAGAATATGGAACAATTTGTTTCACATAACTTGAACTATCACTTCAACACTTCCAATAAACTAAGCTCAATCTATTCCACTCAACCAATCACTTCAACAACAATGCTTATCAAGCAACCCTCACATAACAATGATACTCATGATATTTGCAAATCCTAGTTCAAGTTCTTCACTTTCTATCTCAAGGATCTCAAACCATTCATCAATGAAGCATATACCAACTCACTCAAAATTTCCAACAATGCTTATCAAACAAAGTTTATAGCATCAACTTCCATTCTAGAAAAACTCAACAAATTAACAAAGGAAAACTTAACCAAATCCTTTTCACTCCAATATTATTTTCATAAAACCTCAACCATTCAAATACTTCAACCAAGAAAGAATATGCCCATACCTTTTTACTTGATGAAGAGTAGACCTCAAAAACCTGCCTCAAACACAATCAACCTCTTTGCCAATATCAAGGGTTAGATGACAAAAATACTCCTCAAAGATATTTCTCAATACAAAAATAATAGCACTCAATTACACCTTATTACTCCTTGAAATTAGCAATCATCAAATCATACACAAAAATAATTACTCAATTACACCTTATAATCTCCAACTTTAAATTAACATCCTCCAAAAATTAAACTTTCAAAATAATATTGCCTACCCTTTTATCTCCCTCAAATACTCAATATCCAAATTAATTTAGGAAAAAATAAAATTTATAAACCATCAAAAATATTTTATTTTTCCAACCTTAGCACATCCAAAATAATCAAGCGACCAAGGCAATTAACATCAGCGCATACCTTTAACACTAGCCAAAACCTTTAACACTAGCCAAAAGGCCTCGACGGGTTTTGAACATGAGGCTTCCTCCTGTCGAGTGCCTTATCGAGGTGCTAGGCCACCACATGGGCTATGAGCCTCCATGTGAAGGGGAAGGTGCAAGCCTTCCCTTTATTTTCTTTCAAATAGCATGACGTAAAAATAGAATGTGCTCTTCCCTCGCAAAATGACACTCGACAGGTTTTAAACCTTGTTCTTCTGCCTGCCACATGCCTTAACACAACCTACCATCGCCAACTACGCTACACAACATTGTGCAAAATAAGAGGAGCCTTGCTCCTACTTGTCTTTGTTGCTATCATCGAAACCTCAAAACACGTGAAACTCAATCTTCTTCCCTTGCGCATGAATCTAGGAGGCATTAATTAAATTGAATGCATTGGGAGACTTTGACTTAGGATTTGCCCTCCTTTTATACACAAAGACCTCATGCCATAAAATGTTGGCGCTAAATTGAATTTCAAATTCGATTTTAATTTAAACCTTATAACCCACTTTAGGGTAATTTAAATTAATATAAATTAATTTATAATTAAATTAAAATTAGTTATAATTAACTTAAATAACTTTGGAAGTTAATTAAATTAATTAATAAATAAATTTATAATAAAAATATTAATTAATTTATAATTAATTTAAATTTCCATTTTTAATATTATAATAAAATATTATAATATTATTTGCTTGGGCCTCTTTTTTGCACTTTGGACCACATCTGATCACCTGGAACTGGATTTGACCATCTGGAAGTGGACTCTCCTTTTTGCACTGATTGCAAAACTGCTTCTTCTTGCACTACTCACTGAAACTGACATTTGACACCAATGACCACTCACTCTTGACATCAATGACAACTCATCTACTCAAAATATCCAATAGAAAGACTCAAATCTTTCATGACAATAATTGTTGAACTTTGAGCATCACTATAAGAATTTGGTGAAAAGGTTTTTGACAAGATACTAGTTCAATTACTTTAAAATCTCTCCCTTCCAGTATAATATATTTTTTTATAACAATAAATATCACTAATAAAACACTAACATTTGAAAATTTGGTAAATCTACCTCAAAAATTATAGGCCTCACATACAACATAAGAAGAAGAGCAAGTACTTACAAGTAAAAAAGGAAAGCAACCATTCAAAAGAGGTATAAGACTCAAGAAGGCTTCTAGCAATAGATAATAAATTCTCATAGGCAAGGATATCAATAACAAAGAAATAATTCTCACACACAAGGATATCAACAACAAAGAAATAATTTCTACACACAAAAGATGTGTGAAATTTATGGTAAGAGTGACCACACAATGAAGTAATATTGGCATAATCCACAAAGTAATGTAGCCAAAGAGAACCAAGTTAAAGAAGAAGGAAAATATCATGATTCTTCATGATATTTTTTGCACATGCACAACTAATTCATCCCAATCAAGAAGAACATGTATTTGTTCCACACACACAGCTAATTCGGCCCAATCATGTTTGATACAACTCACAAGCATCAGGAATTTTTTTTTAATACAACTTATACAAGAAAAACATCTCTACAACCAAGGACATCAAAATATTAGTTGATCACTCCAATACACTAGAGAACCAACAAGGGAATAAGATAAATTATCAAACTTTACAACTTCAAATAAAGAAGATTCAAGCTTCTAAGATTGAAGATGTGCACTTTGAATATGATTTTTCTCCATTCAGAGAATAATTTTAATCAAAATACAACAAAGAGAATGATGAATCAATGCATCAAGTATTTTAGATATACCATCAATAGTACACCAAATAAAGCATGAATACATTGTTTTTCATAAATAACATCTTATTTAGATGAACAATGTTAGGAAAAATAAGAAGCAGAAGGTGATTGACCTCACTACATCAAGTGATGATCAAAACATAAAATGGAGACAAGTCAACATAGAAAATATGACAATGCAAAACAAATATTGGTGACCTATCAATTCAATAGTAGAACATGACAAAAATCCTCCACATGAAGATATTTGAGGAAACACATTCTTCTTGCATTGAAATATAAGTATTAGATATTGAACAAGTATTTGTAATAAGTATGTTTTTGGAGTGCATGATCGGTGGAACCAGAAAATCCTAAGTATTATGGTAGAAATTTTATATTAAGGGTGGAAATTTTTCTCTTTCAAATTCCAACATCATCCTAGAACATATCATCAAGTCAAAATCCAAGATCTAAATCTAGAGCAAGAGTTGAATACTAAGCTAGAGTTAAGACTATGATGTAATAAAGAGGGTATGAGGAAGTATTACATCACAGTCCATGTGACAATGAGTGTGGTATAACCACCCATAACAAGGATTATGCATCTACTAGAAGACAAGGGTAGTTGCAAGTATTAGTTAAAGTTTTTTTATGCCAAAATGGGCATCTAATATATTTAAATATTTATCATTTCATAATGCAAAACATTGAAGTATTTAAGCATTAGCACTATCAACAATATAACCTAACAATTTTTCCTCTAATATAAAAAATTTAACTTCTTTAAATTAAGAGAAATTTTGTATTTGTTACACCTTTCTGACATGAATGATGTGATCCTTCATCTTCTTTGAGAAAGTTGTAAGTCATCTAAATAAATTACAATGAATCTTATTTTAACATCCCTAAATGCATAATCCATTTCTCTTTGAAAAGTAGCTCTAACATTCATTAAAATAAATGGCATATTCTTATAGATAAATGTTCCTTGTGGTGTTACAAATATCTTCTTGTTTTGATATTTGACTATTACTTATATTTTATTATGACTAGAGAACCCATCAAGTATGGACATCATTTGGGACTCATTTACAACTTGTAACAATTGGTTTATCATGAAAAGAGGATAATTTATTTTATTGATTCTTGGTTTAAATTGTAAAAATATACATAAATCCTAATCTACCCATTTATCTTTCTTACTAACATGTATTTATAATCCAAGTGGAGTGTCAAACAAAAAAGATAATATTTGCATTGAGCAATTTTTCCACTTCTTTCCTAATCACATCCTCAATCATTGGGTTAAAACTATTCATTTTTTTATAAAATGGATTTGCACCCTTTTTCAATGGGATTACATGTCATAATACATCCAATTTATATGTTTTTAGATCATATATCCAAGGAAAGATATATTCGAACTACTTGAATAGAGAGGTAAATTATAATCTTTCCTTACGTTTATAAATTTTCATGAGAATGATAAGTCTAGGTTCTTGCTTTGAGATAGTATTAATCTATTCATAATAGTTAAAGGTAACATTTACACTAGAAGATTTACGTTTCAAATACTGCTTATGATAGTCAAAGAATTTTTCAAGGGAAATCAATCTCTTAGGAATCTTAATATTTTTAATCACAAGATTGAGCCTTTTACCTTTGAGGATACATTAAAAAAGGAAATGAATAATTACCTTCAAAACAAACGTGATGATATTCCTTTAAAATTTGTAAAAAAATTCAAGCTATTTCTCAATTTGAAAAACATTCCAAAAATTTAAATTATCTAACACATGCAGGCTATACACTATATCCATTTAATAACAAAGAGCATGGACCAATGAATGCATCTACCATCTATTATTGTTCCTGGGAAAAGCTTGTAAGTTAAAAGAATTATATGTCTCTAACTCATCCAACACCATTTTTTTGTAATTTTTAAGGAAATTATTTTATGTTTGAAATTATTCTTTTACATATTTGATAATCTAGTTTTGCATCACCAAATATATATATATATATATATATATATATATATATATATATATAAGTTATTGAATTTCAATTGTTTCATAGATTTTTATCCAAGAATAAAGGCTTCATAATCTATCATATTATTGATACAATTAAACTCCAAGTAGAATATATAAGGGCATACTTCACTTATGGGTGTTTGAAACATCACTCTTACCTTATTGCTAGTTTTACTTGTATTTCCATAAAAGTATATCGAATAAGTCTTATTTATATTGACTGGATATTTTCATTTTTCTTTGACATTTATTTTCCCACTTTTTAAATTTATATTCAAAGGTGATGAGATCATAATATAATTTCCCAATCTAGAATCTTAAAAAGAATATCATTTCTAGAGTTAGATCAATTCACTACATGTCTTCTCCACTTAGATTCTCTATTAAGCCTTTTTGTTATATCTTGAATCAAAATCATTGTATCACACAATCCCATACCCCAATATTGGCCTTTTAAAAATTATATACTATGTAGCATATCCCAATTGTCTAGTACATCAACTACTATAATATTCATTAGGACTATCTTGGTAGGGAACCCAACCAATTGAAAAATTAAAGCTTTCATATACCCTAAGAAATTAATAGAAGTATTTATATTTTGTCTCTTGGAATTGAAGTCCTAAAATTTTAGGTATTTTGATGGCCATAACATTGTCAATTTCCCTTAAATCTAAGATATAATCATTAGGTATTTTGTCTTCAATGAAGATTAAGAAACATAAGGAATTATGTTTATCTACTTAGTGAGTAATTAGATTATGGATATATACCCCATTATTAGTTTATTGTCTTCCATCCTCTTCATCTTCCTTTGGAATAAAATTAAGCAAGTTATCTTTTTATTCTAGGTATTTTGATAATATCTTTGATAAAGAAATATGTGTGTGCATTTTTGTCAAGACATTAACTATAGTATACTTCAATATTATAAATTATATTAGTTTCCTTATTTAGATTTATTTATAGTAACTACCACGTTAGCCACTTTGGATTAGTGCTCTTACCTATTCATTCTCATTTAGCTTTTAACCTAGTTTAGAAATCCAAATTCTATGTGTTGGGCTAATTGAAAATATTCTTCATTATCTTAAAAGTCAATGGTTTAGGTTGTAAGAATGACACATAATTTATCTAGTGCTTCAATGAATTCTGACTCTAGATAATTGCTAAGTGACTCAAAATTTTCATCTTTGGATTCTCTATAGATTGAGTATAAATGCTTCTTCAATTTTATAGATATGTCTCGTTGCTCATCAATATTTGCCATAAAATTTTGTGTGCGAAGTTTCAAAACTTTTAATCTTTCCTTTCTTTAATTTACCAATGCCTATGATTATTTTCCTCCATGATTATTTCCTTTTATGTTAAATACCTTATATCTCCCAAATTCAATTTCTTAAAATCTATCAACTTCTTATAACTCCAATTTAATTTCTTTCTTTGCATAATTTTTGCAAATTTTAATCAATATTCAATTTTTAAATTTCAATATCAATTTTCCTTATATCTCCAAATTTTAATTTCAATTTCAATTTTTTAAATAATCAATTTCAAGTTTTAATTAAAGACTCATTTATTTATATCAATCAATCCTTGTCTTCCAAAAACAATTCAAATTTTAAATAAGTTTTTCCATTATAACTACTATTTATCTATCAAGTTTCAAATTTATTTTAAGAAACCTTATAACTCCAAATAGATATATGGTGCCTAAAATTTTAAATAAAGTCACATCCAATTAAGTAACGCATACCTAAATTATTCTTGAGATTCTTTTTTGTACAGTTTGATATATCAATATAGAAATTTATTTGATAGCAACAGTCATTCCAAACGTTTTCTTTTACCCTACAAAAATGACCTTAGTCTTCACTTTCTTAGTGTTATGCTTAGCACTCCTTTGTTGTTCCTCATAAAATTTTGTGCTTCAGGATATCTTATCTAAATTAGATGACTTCTCTACACTAGTTCTCTTCTATAGGAAAGCTCATCACATATGCTCCTCTATTGGCTTTTTTATAGAATTTCATGATTTTGGACAACCTATCCGATTCAAGCAATATTTTCAAAGCTTTTTCTTAGCTTTGTTACATTTTGAATTCACTTTTTTTCTTCTCAAATTCTCTATCGCAGACTTTAACCAAACTTTTTATTATTTTGGAGTACAATTGTAGTAACATCATGTCTCTACCGTAGACGCTCTTCTTTTCATCAAACACTTTCCTCGATGGCTATGTCTTAGATTTTAAATTAACTCCTTTGTTTTTTTATGGCTTCCACCAATATTGCTTCTTGTTCTTACAACTTCTATCGAGTTATATCCTTTGCTTTGCTTCAAGACTACAATATTCTATTCTCTAGAACATATACAATCTCTCACACTAAAATTTTGCTCAGGGGATTCAATTAGCTTTAACGACATATTTATCTTTGCTTGATTCTTTCAAGCTTTCAATAGACTAAAGAGCAGGTTTCAAACTAATCCCTTACATCCTTATAATCTTCACAAATGAATTACTTTCTCAAGTAATCTTAGATGTCTAGAGTTCAGCTCAAGTATTCTCTCAATTCAATAATAAATCAATCATAATTTGGGCCATTAGCCCTCCAACAAATTCCTCCAAATTTTAAACTTCACACATTTTCAAATCATGATTTTACCATAATGCAACTCTAATACCACTTATGGATTTTAAACTATATTAAATCATAGGTCCCAATACCCAAGATCTTAATCAATCATAATATAAAAGCTTACAATTCTATGTCCAATATGAATCAACATAACATTCATGAAATAAATATTTTAGAATAAATACTATTATTAATGAATCAAATTAACTACTTCGAATTTGTTCAATACTCTCTCTTACAATGCATGGAGCTTTATCTCGATAATATAACCTTATAAACGATCTTTCAATACTTTAACTATTGGTCTCTTCACATATATGGGAGATGCATCATCTTCTATTCCTCATATATGAAAGAACTCTCATGTCTCTTGACTTTACAGCTTGCCACATACCATGTGACTCTTCACTTGTATATATGACTCTTGACTTATGTACATGATACATTGCACACTTAACACACTTGCACACTTTATTACGTGATACTTTGCACACACTTGCACACTTTATTACATAACATTTTGACTCTTCTCACACATTAACACATACTTTAGGATAAATATAAATCACACTCCTTAATCTAATATTTACAAATATACAAAGGTTACTTTAGCATTTACTAAACACTGTAATATCTCCAACACCCCCATATATTACATTATTTGGTTTGAAGACTTTTAGTATTCAATCTTCATATTCATATTTTGCCTTCATCTTAAATTCTTCTTTCATTGGCTCTTTAATTTGTGCTTCTTCTTGGTCTTGTTACTGATGTTAGATCCGGATATTGAATCAATGAGTCATCGAAATTATATAAATTTGATGACTTTTTATAATCAAACTTGTTTTCATATACTAAATGTAATATCAAGTCATTTGTGTCACAACTGATGTATTTTGTCATTGATTTATCCTCAACAATTTTAACCAATTCTTATTGCTTTTGATTATTGTCCTTGTAAATTTAAGTGTAAGTAATGCCTTATACATTACCAAAACCAAATCTAAAGGAAGTATTATAGAAGTTTTAGAATTTTTATTTTCTTCAATGAATTTTGGCTATAGATAATTGCCAAATAACTCAAAATTTTCATCTTTGGCTTCTCTATAGATTAGTATAAATTATTTTTCAATCTTATTGATATGTGTTGCTCATCAATATTTTCCATCAAATTTGTATACAAAGTTTTAGAAATTTTAATCTTTTCTTTCTTTCATTTACCAATGCATTCTAATTATTGTCTTCCATGATTAATTCCTTTGATGTTAAATAGCTTATGTCTCCCAAATTTAATTTCTTAAAAATAATCAACTTCTTTTAACTCCAATTTAATTTATTTCTTTGCATAATTTTGACAAATTTCAAATTTCAATCAATCTTCAATTTTCCTTATATCTCCCAATTTTAATTTCAATCTCAATTTTTTAAATAATCTATATCAAGTTTTAATCAAGAAATCATTCATTTAATGCAATCAATCCTTATCTCTCCAAAAAATAATTTTAATTTTTAAATGATTCCTTACCTTATAATTATTATTCATCTATCAAATTTCAAATTTCTTTTAAGAAACCTTATAACTCCAAATAGATATTTGGTTTCTAAAAATTTAAATAAAGTCACCTCCAAATAAGTAATGCATACCTTAATTTCCCCTGATATTCTCTGTTGCATAGCTTCACATGTTAGGATAGAAATTTTTTAGATAACATCAAGCACTCCAAATTTTTCCTTTTACCATGCAAAAATGACCTTAGTCTGGGCTTGCTTGGCTACTTGGTATTCATGCTTCTAGACAACCTATTTGATTCAAGCAATATTTTCAATATTTTTTCTCAGCTTTGTGATGTTTTAAATTCACTTTTTGGCTTATTAGCTTCTCTATTATAGACTTTAACCAGGATTTTCATCATTCTAGAGTACAACTTCAATAATATAATATCGCTACCTCAAACACTTTTCTTTTCATCAAACACTTTTCTCTATGGCTACATTAATATTTTAAACTATCTTCTTTGCTTTATGGTGGCTTCCACAAATACTTTTCCTCATTTTTACAAATTCTATGAAGTTGACTCATTTGCTTTGCTTTAGGACTATAATATTTTATTCTCTAGAAAAAATATAATCTCTCACACTAAGCTTTTACTTAGTCAATTGGATTTAATGATGTCTTGTCTTTGCTTGCTTCTTCAAGCTTTCAATAAACCAGAGTGTAGTATTCAAACTAATATTTTATGTCCTTGTAATCTTCATAAATGAATTACTTTCTCAAGTAATCTTAGATGTCCAGAGTTCAACTTGAGTAGAATTCTCTCAAGTCAATAATAACCCCAATCAATAAATCAATAATAATTTGGGCCACTAGCCCTCCAAAAAATTCCTCCAAATTTTAAACTTCCTCCATAAATTTTTAGATCACAATTTTACCAAAGTGCAACTCTAATACCATTAATGGATTTTAATCCAGATTAAATCATAGGCCCCAATATCCATGATCTTAATCAATCATATTATAAAATCTTACAATTTTATAACAAACATGAATCAATATAACATTCATGAAATAATAACAATAGTTTAAAATAACACTCATAATATTATTGATGAATTGAAAAATATTTGGTGGATTAGAATTTCACGAAAGGCGGGGAAAATGAGCTCTGGCGATTTTTTCCTCTGAACTAGGGTTTCTGGATCTTCGAAGATTCTTGGGCATCAGCTGGATTGCAGAAGTGCCTTCGGGGTACGGTGGTTCTGAAGGTTAGTTCGGTGCCCCAGGAGAGTCCAATGGGGACTTCTCCGGCTCCTTTTCCAGGGAGTACCAGCTCTTATGCAGACTTGTTTAAAGAAAACTCTTCCCCAAAAAATGTCGAAGCTCAAAAAATGGCATACAAAATGCTCTTCACGGCTGCTGGGAATAAGTCGGCAGCACCTCGTGTGAATGGCTATTTGCCGCAGGCCGAAACCAGGCCAAAAATAGTCATTGAGCCAAGTATGGTTGAGGAATCAATCATCTACAGAGCTGATCATGGGGATACGTCCTTCCCTGAATTTTCTGCACTCCTGGATCCGCCAAATTTGGGAGCCTCACGGTGAGTATTCATTGTGGTTTATTAGCAATGGATATTTTATTATTAGCTTTTCGTCTTTGGCCGATAGAAATAAGGCTTTCGAGTCAGAGAAGAAAAGTCATGGCCCGACAGGGCTATTTGTTCAGCCATGGAGAGTGGGATTCGATCCCCGAGTTGAACCTACTGTTGTCCCAGTATGGATCCGACTATATGCTCTCCCAATGGAATTATGGAGTGAGCAGGTGTTGGCAAGGATTGGCAATTCCATTGGTAGACATCTGGGTGTTGCCAGAGACACACTTGAAGGGAGCATGGCCGTGTATGCTAGAATATGTGTGGAGATGGATCTCAGCCAGCCTTTGCCGATAGAGATGGAGATTGAACTGGCAGGTCTCTCCTGGATTCAACAACTGGACTATGAGGCCCTACCCTTTAGATGTAGGGTTTGTCACAAACATGGACATTTGGCCCATTTTTGCCCTAATAATATGAATGCTAAAGTGGAGGCCCCTTCAGGAGTGCCACACCAGCCTAAAGAGGACAAGGCAACACTTAATACAGGTTCTAATAGGACCGTTTAGGGCCAGGAAGCTCAAAGAGAGGGTTTTGAACAACCCAAAAGAAAAATACGGACAAAGAAAAAAGAGGGAAAGGAGCAATCCCATCTCAGACCTGCCAATAGGTATGAGATATTTAAGTCACTGGTTGACGAGGAGGAACAATTTATGGAGGGCATGGAGGGTTTTAAGGAAACTTCTAATATTCCCGGGCAACTCCCTCTCTCTTCTTCTCCTGTCATACAGCAGGTAGTTGATCCCTGTGAGGTATCACAGCCAGTGTGCTCAGGTGCTTTGGTAGTGCATAACCAGGAGCAGACGGTATCTCGGGATGTCAGTATGGGAATACCAGAGAAAAATAGGGAAAGGCCAACTCTGGGGATAACCCAGGTAGAAAAAAGATCAAAAAATAGCAACTCTCAGGGAGTTGGTAGAAGATCCAATAAGGAGTTGCTAGCGGCCCAAGGAGACAGATTGATCACGGGAGGATCGGTGAGGACAATAGACTCTTATTGCTCCCAGGGTAACCAATGATTATACAATCATGGAATGTGAGGGGTTTAAACAGTAGAACCCATCAATCTGTTGTCCGAAGACTTTTAGAGAATCGCAATACTGATTTTTTGCTTTTATAGGAGACTAAGATGTCTTTAGATCTTATGTCCAAAACAGTCAACAGAATTTGGAGGGGTGTTGGTCATATGGATGTGGCTGCCCAAGGTGCCTCAGGGGGGATTGTTACTCTGTGGAACTCTCTTGAATGGTCTGCAATAGAACATCTTGCCTGGAGGGGGTTCTCACTTCTCTTTTTAGGAATAATGTCACTACGGAACACGTTCTAATCACAAACTTTTATGGGTCTCAAAACCTAGATGGTCAGAGGCGACAGTGGAAGGCTGTGCAGAACATGCGAACCTCAAGGGAAGATTTAGACTGGATTATAGCGGGTGACTTTAACGCTAAATTATCTTCCAGAGACCGGGAAGGGGGAGCTCCCTTTTTGGACCCGGGGGACCGGTTCATGATTGCCCAAGTCCGGGGCTTTGCGCTTAGTGGACATTAAATGTCCCGGCATTAACTTCACTTGGACTAATAAAATGCGGGAGCCACATAGTAGGAAGGTTAAGCTTGATCATTTTCTGGTTTTGGGAGGAGGTGTTTGTAAAATGGAATATAAATTTTCAGATTTTAGAAGGCCCGAGTCTCTGATCACTGTCCCATTCTGTTGGAAGGCGGGACTAGGATGGGGCAGCATCACAAACCTTTCAGATTTGAGAATTTTTGGCTTCAAAAAGAAGAACTTCGGGAGAAAATTCCACAGTGGTGGGAGGAAGGCCGCCCAGCTTATGGGAGAGCAATGTTCAGAATCCACAAACAACTACAATTTGTCAAAGCTCAGTTGAAGTGTTGGAGGCGTGCTAATAAAACCGACTTCCAGGCCCAAAGAGCTCCATTGGTGGCCAGATGGGATGAGGTCCAAAAATAGTTCAGAGAAGGAGTAATTACGAGACCAGCTCAAAGTTGAGGATGATGCCTTGCGTACAGCGGTGGAGGACATTGACAACCAGGAGGAGACCTATTGGCGGCAGAGAGCAAGAACCACCTGGTTATTAGAAGGGGACAAAAATACAAAATTCTTTCATCGGACTGCTTGTGCTCGAAGACAGATGAATAAGATGGAGGCCCTTCAAGATGAGAACGGTCATTCCTTTGATACACTTCCAGGTATACATTCCCATGCTATGGATTATTTCTCAAAGCTTTTTAAGGAAAGTGTGGTTCAAGATGTAGAGGCCCAAAATGAAGTTATTTCTGTCATACCTGCTATTATTTTTGAGGATGAAAATCAGGCCCTCCTCAAACCCATTGATAGAGATGAATTGAAAACTGTGGTCTTTGGAATGAGCACTGGTAAATCTCCGAGTCCAGGACGGTTTCCCAATTGAGTTTTTTCGGGCTTTACGGGACTACTTAGAGGAAGATGTTAGGGCTGCTTGTTGAAGAATCCAAGAGAAAATAAGAGAATGCTTAAAGCTATAAACCACACTTTCATTACCTTAATTCCAAAAGGTGAGGAGGGGGTTCATATTTCAGATTATAGGCCTATTGCCTTATGTAATGTGTTGTACAAAATAATCACAAAGGTAATGGTTGAGCGCCTAAAACCTCTTCTTCACAACATTATCTCCTCTGAGCAAGGGGGTTTTGTTGAGGGTCGGCAGATTCTGGATGGGGTGGTTCTGGCCCAGGAAGCAATCCATTCAATGCACACTTATGGGAATAAAGGGATGTTCATAAAACTGGACATGTCAAAGGCTTATGACAGGGTTGAATGGAGTTTCCTGGCCAAAATGATGGCTGCCTTTGGTTTCTCTCAGGATTGGATAGAGTGGGTCATGAGCTGTGTCTCTTCCCCGACTTACTCTGTTCTAATCAAGGGCCTTCCTTCGCAACCTTTTGGAGCTTCTCGGGGTCTTCGCCAGGGGGATCCTTGTTCTCCTTATCTTTTTCTCATTTTGGCTGAAGGTCTTGGCAGACTTTTCTTGAGGAGAAGACAACAAGGCAGATTATTGGGTATTAGGGTGGGGGACGAAGTTTTAACGCACCTGCAGTTTGTGGATGACACTGGTTTGATGGGAGTGGCTAGCTTCAGGGAAGCAAGAACGATTAGGGATACTCTTAATGTCTATCTCAGGGCTACTCAACAGGTCATTAATGACAAGAAATCCAAAGTGGTCTTTTTTAATCTGGAGCAAAGGCTTCAGAACAGAATTTTAGAAATCCTGGGATTCACTAGGACTTCTCTCCCTGTGGTTTACTTGGGGATCCCCTTGCACTTTAAGAAGCTAAAATTAGACACTTGGAGGAATTTTCTGGAGTGTATCAAGGACAGAATTAATCACTGGTCTCACAAGTGGTTAAGTTATGGTGGCAGATTAACGTTCTTACGGTCAGTCATTCAAGCCATGCCAATCTACAAATTTTCTATCCTGGCTGCCCGCTTACAATATGGAAAGAGTTGGACGGGATGGCTAGAAATTTTTTGTGGGAAGGAGCTAAGGGAGAGAGAAAGTGGGCCTTAGTGGGTTGGGATAAAGTCACCTAGCCCAAGGTAAAATGTGGGCTGGGGTGAGAGGATCCAAGTTAAATAATCAAGCTTTGGCTGGAAAGTTGTACTGGAGGTGGATTTCCCAACCAACTTCCTTATTCAGTAGAATCCTAACTAGTAAATATTTGGGTCATGTTAACCCCAATGAGGTGGGCCATTTCCCTTTGGATGGTACTGGATCCTTAGTGTGGCAGGCTCTCAAGCTAGGATCTCAGGTTATTAAAGACCAATTGTTTTGGAAAGTGGGGAGAGGGGAGAAGGCTCGTTTCTGGACCGATTCATGGGATCAGTACCCACCCATCATTGTTGAATTCCCCGAGTTACTACCAATAAAATCTGCCATAGAAACCAAGGGTTGGGTCCAAATTGAAAGTTATTTCAACACTACTCAACTAGGGGAGTATAAGTTTAAGAAGTTTAAGAGGTTGGAGGAGTGGCCAATTTCAATCCCCCCGGAGTTGGCACCCATCTTGACCAAAATCTTGACAGAAAGGTTTCTCACAGGGAGAGACGAGGAGGATGAATTAGCTTGGGGCTATGGGAGCCTTGGTGTTTATACAGTGAAGGACGGATATGACAAGATCCTCCCAGAGCCTCCCCCCATTCTTATCCGGTTGAGGATTGGAGAAAGATTTGGCACTCCAAGGGCTGGCCGAAAGTAAACTTTTTTCCTGGCAGTTTATGCACAATGGAATTCTCACTTTTGACAATCTCGGATGTAGAGGAATCATCGGTCCATCTCAATGTGTTTTATGCCACAAGAATGAGGAAACAACTGATCACCTGATGTTTGAGTGCCCTTTCACGCGTCAGATTTGGAAGCGATGGTTCTCTCACTATAAAATCCAGGTT
Organism: Wollemia nobilis; assembly: GCA_028583015.1. Classification (NCBI taxonomy): domain Eukaryota; kingdom Viridiplantae; phylum Streptophyta; class Pinopsida; order Araucariales; family Araucariaceae; genus Wollemia; species Wollemia nobilis. The sequence goes on along the minus strand of JAQPPZ010017259.1, from coordinate 6,923,327 downwards.
AATGGTGACATGAATCGGACTAATATTTGGGAAAGATGGAAGAGGGGTAGATTTAAATCTAAAGCTCTTCAAATTGGTTGGGAGCTTGGCTTATACTTCATTTGGTGGCAAGTGTGGTTGGAGAGAAATGCTAGAATTTTTAGAGAAACCTTTTCCTCGCTAGATGGAGTTTGGCAGGTCATCTGGAGCAAAGTCACGAAAACTGTTGCCGTCTACGCTAAAGAGGAAACTCAGGTTGGTCCTGGGCCAATGGAAGAGGGAGTTGAAAAGCAAGAGGGACAGGACAGAGCTAGTTGGAAACCACCCCCAGAAGGTTGGATTAAAATCAATACTGATGGAGCTGCAAAGGGCAATCCGGGTAGTGCCGGAATTGGCGTGGTCTGCCGGAATCATGAGGGATCAGTGCTCTATTGGGAACTGCAAGGCTTGGGAAGAGCCACAAACAATGAAGCAGAAGCCATTGCTATCAAATCTGCTTCTATTTGGGCAGTTACTCGGGGCCACGGGAGGATAATTCTTGAATCTGATTCTCAAATATTGGTTGGAGCTCTAGACTGCATGAGGAACTTTGCGTTGAAAGCATGGAGGTTGAGGATTACGGTCTCTCAAATCAAGGAATTATGGAGGGAATTAGATGATGTGATTCCAGTTTATGTGAGTGAGATATTTAAACAAAGCGATCGATTTCCTGGCTAAGATGGGTGTTTGAGAAAGAGGTAGGGGTGCAGTTGCACAGTGACATGCCTATTGAGGATGAGGTGATTAGGCAGGGCCTTGAAAGATCCTTGAGCCAATGATCAAAGAAAAAGCAAAGGGTGGTTTTTGTCATGATATCGCGACCTGTTGCGCCATCGCGGCCATTGGAGGTAAGTTGTCGCGATATCGCGACATGTTGCACCATCGCGACCATCGGAGGAAAGTTATCACGATATCGCGACATGTTGCACCATCGTGGCGGTTTGGAGGAAAGTTGTCGTGATATCGTGACATGTTGCGCCGTCACGATCATTGGAGGAAAGTTGTCATGATATCGCGACATGTTGCGTCGTCGCGGCACTGGAGGAAAGTTGTCGCGATATCGTGACATGTTGCACCATCATGGCCATTGTGGGAAAGTTGTCATGATATCGCGACATGTTGCACCGTCGCGGCCATTGGAGAAAAGTTGTCATGATATCACGACATGTTGCGCCGTCGCGGCCGCTGGAGGAAAGTTGTCGCGATATCGCGACATGTTGCACCATCGCGGTCTTTGGAGGAAAGTTGTCGCGATATCGCGACATGTTGCGTCGTCACGGCCGTTAGAGGAAAGTTGTCACGATATCGTGACATGTTGCATCGTCGCGACCAAGGGAGGAAAGTTGTCACGATATCGCGACATGTTGCTTCGTCGCGGCCGTTGGAGGAAAGTTGTCGCGATATCGCGACATGTTGCAATGTCACGGCCGTTGGAGGAAAGTTGTCACGATATCGTGACATGTTGCTCCGTCGCGGCCAAGGGAGGAAAGTTGTCACGATTTCGTGACATGTTGCTCCATCGCGGCCAAGGTTGGGAAGGTGTCACGATTTCGTGACATGTTGCTTCGTCGCGGCCAAGAGAGGAAAGTTGTCGCGATTTCGTGACATGTTGCTCCATCGCGGCCAAGGGTGGAAAGGTGTCACGATTTCGTGACATGTTGCTCCGTCGCGGCCAAGGGAGGATTGTTGCCACGATTTTGTGACATGTCGCGATTTCATGACAGGTTGACTTTTTGCGGTCAGAGGAGTTTTGTGTCGCGATATCGCGACTTGTAGCTTTTTCGCGGCCAAAGGTGAAGTCGGTGAAAGCGGCGCGATTTCGCGACAAGTTGTTGTAACAGACCAATCAGCTCCCTCAGCTAGCTTGTTATTGGTTCAAGAGATTTGGCTCCATTGCAAATCTTCCTCTTCTCTTGTAATCATGTGCTTTCTTTGTTTTTGGCTGGGAAGTGTCTATTCCCAATTGTAACTGATCTTTGTTTTAATACAAGTTTTTTTCAATTTTTTCAAAAAAAAAATATTATTGATGAATTAAATATACAACTTCAAATTTATTTGATACTCTCACTTACAATGTATGGAGCTTTGTATCCATAATATAACCTTACAAATGACCTTTCAATACTAGACTATTGCTCTCCTCACATATCTAGGATATACATCTGTTCTTATTCCTCACAAATGAAAAAACTCTCATGTCTTTTGACTTTACATCTTGCCACATACCATGTGACTCTTCACTTATATATATGACTCTTGACTTACATGACCTATTGCACACTTGCACACTTGCACACATGACACTTTGCACACTCTCACACTCTATACACTTGCACACTTTATTACATGACACTTTGCACACTCTACACACTTGCACACTTTATTACATGATACTTGGACTCTTCTCACACATTAACACATACTTTAGAGGAAATATAAATCACACTCCCTAATCTAATATTTACAAATGTATCATGGGTTACTTTAGCATTTACCAAATAATGTAATATCTCTAACAACCTACTCGTATGGAGGCAACCAACTTAAATATACAGTTTGTTCTTACAAGAACAGTACTTTAGATGGCAGGTTATGAGGATAAAGTCGGATTGCCTTATGAAGTATCCTTTTCTACAAATTTTGTTACTACTTATTTTGAGATCCCAACTAAGCAACAAGAATTATTGTATGAGTTTTACTCACACAAATAGATAATACCAATGTTGAAGTAAACGAACAACTTTCCATTAATTAGAACCCATATAAATAATACATTTGAGAGCCCAGATTAGCTCGTAACCATAGGATCTAATTAACAGCTTAGGTCTAAAATAAAATAATAAAAATAGACCAAATATTATATACGCTAACAATAGCGTAACTAACCTAGGTAGTTAACTAACTACCCTATCAACATAAATAAAGTAATAATAAAGAATTACTATAGTAACTCTAACATCCCCCCTTATTACATTATTTATGTAATTTAAGAACTACTAACATCCCCCCTGATTACATCATTTGGTAATACAAAGAGAGCTGCGAAACAATTCAAATTTGACACGTGCAAGTGCCTTAGTGAAAATGTCTGCAACTTGAGCATTGGTGGGAATGTATTGAAGCTGAATTCGGTGCCTTGGAACTTCGTCTCGAATGAAGTGACATTGTGTGTCAATGTGCTTGGTTCTTTCATGATGTACTGGATTCTTGACAAGATTCAAAACACCCATGTTGTCGCAGAACAAGTGTATTGGAGATTTTGATGGAAGACCCATACTTGTTAGGATGCGACGCAACCATATCACTTCGCACACAGCTTCACGTGCGGCACGATATTCTGCCTCTGTTGATGAAATAGCAACCACCTGTTGCTTCTTGTTGTGCCAAGAGACAGGACCAGATCCAAGATGAAACAAATATCCTGAAGTTGATTTACGATCATCATATGATCCGGCATAGTCGGAGTCCGTGTATCCCTGTAAGAAGAATTTGTTGTTCCTCTTATATTCTAGGCCATATTCCATTGTGCCACGGACATAGTGAAGAACGCGCTTTGCTGCTTTCCAGTGTGTAGTCTTAGGCTCCTGCATGAACCTCGAAAGATAGTTGACAGCAAATACGATATCTGGCCTAGTGTTGGTCAGATATATGAGACTCCCAATCAACTGTCGATAGAGAGTACCATCTACCTGGGGTGAATCATCATATCGCGATAATTGAATTCCTGTTTCCATCGGAGTTGACATTGGCTTGCAATCAGTCATGCGATATTTTTCCAATAGGGTCTTGGCATATTTTTTCTGAGACACTTTGATGTAGTGCTCCTTCTGGCTGACTTCCAGACCAAGACAATAATGGAGAAGTCCGAGATCTGACATCTCAAAATATTGACACAAGTCTCTTTTGACAGTAGAAATCATAGTTTTTGAACTCCCTGTAATGAGCAGATCATCAACATAGAGTACAAGCAACACTATTTCAGAACCTTGTTTCTTAAAATAGAGGTTTGCATCTGACGGACATCTCTTAAATCCATGCTGCAGAAGGTGATTATCCATTTTTATATACCAAGCCCGAGGGGCCTGTTTCAAACCATATAAGGATTTTACCAATTTGCAAACTTTCTGTTGTTGGCCTTCCACTTCAAATCCTTTCGGTTGAGTCATGTAGACTTCTTCTTGGAGATCACCATTTAGAAAAGCACTCTTGACATCCATTTGGTGTACTTTCCACCCATATTGTGCTGCCATAGCACAAAGAACTCGAATGGTTGTCATCCGAGCAGTAGGTGCAAAAGTTTCCTCGTAGTCAATGCCTTCTCTTTGAGCATAGCCCTTTGCAACAAGTCGGGCCTTATGCTTATCTATTGTCCCATCTGCCTTATACTTAACTTTATACACCCATTTGCAGCCTATGGGCTTCTTTTCGTATGGCAGATCGACAAGCTTCCAAGTTTTGTTTTTCATCAAAGACTTATACTCTGCATCCATAGCGGCCTTCCACTGAGGCTCACCAAGAGCATCTTGCACTGATGTGGGTTCAAGATCATCTATGGAAGACATAAACACCCTATCATTATCAATATCCATATCTTCTGTATCTCTCTCTGGATCTACAGAAAGTTCCTCAAAATATTGACACAGATCATCAACCCCAGTATTCTCTGTTGCAGCTTTCTCCTGTCGAGCCATTCTGCGAGTACGAGGCCTATCCAATGTCAAATCTGGTGGAGTGGATAGCTTAGAGTCTTTGATTGTATTTGTATACCACTTTGGATTCTTCTTCTGAGGTGTTGAAGAAGATGAAGACGGACCTCCAACCTTTGATGAAGGAGATTTATCAACCTTAGTTTCCACAAGGTCTAGGTATACATCTGATGTGTTTTTTGATGTGAAAGCCTCATCAAAAACTACATCTCTACTAATGTGTATCTTCTTGGTCAAGGGATCAATCAAATGATAACCCTTAGAGTGCTCATCATACCCAAGAAGAATACACTTCAATGTCTTCTCATCTAGCTTCTTCCTTTTCTCTTTTGGTATGTGCATGAAAGCTTTACATCCAAAAATGCGTAGATGAGAAATGGAGGGTTTCCTACCACTCCATGCTTCCTGTGGAGTCATTCCTTGTAGAGCCTTTGTGGGTGCCCTATTCAATAGATATACTGCTGTGGTGACAGCTTCTGCCCAATATAGTTGCTCAAGACTAGCTCCTGTGAGCATGCAACGAACCATTTCCATGATGGAACGATTCCTCCTTTCAGCAACTCCATTTTTTTGAGGAGTATAAGCAATAGTTAACTGTCGTGTGATCCCATTTTCTTTCAAGAACTCAGAGAATTATTTAGAGGTGAACTCCCCCCCTCGATCTGAGCGGAGGGTCTTTATAGAAGTCCCTGACTCCTTTTCAACAGATTTCTTGAATTGCTGAAAGAAGCCAAATGCTTCAGATTTCAGTTGAAGAAAGAATACCCACATCTTTCGTGAGTAATCATCCATGAATAACTAAAAATACCTCTTACCCCCACAACTTTTGGGAGTTAAGGGACCGCACAGATCGGTGTGAATCAACTCCAGAGGTTTCTTTGCTCTTGTAGAGCTCCTTTCAAAAGGCACTCTATGCTGCTTTCCTGCCAAGCATTCAGAGCAAACTGGTAAAGTGGTAGAAAGGGAAGGAAGACCTTTTACCATTTCATACTTACTTAACTCAAGTAAGTAACCAGAACTCAAATGTCCATATCTCTTGTGCCATAGGGAAGTTGCCTCCTTTGTAGAAGCAATCATGGCTACATCTGGAGAAGAGATAGTATCTAGGGCAAATAAGCCATGCTTATATGAAGCGGTTGCAATGTTCTGACCTCTCCTGGTGATAGAACAACACTTCTTGCCCCCCTCAACACTAAAATTTACAACCATATTTTTGTCCAGAATTTGTGTCACTGACAATAAGTTGTTTGCCAATCCTGGAACATAGAGGACTTTCTCAATCTGGCACTTGCCATCAGGAAGAGTGACAGAGACCGTTCCTTCTCCCTGAACCTTGTAGGTTTTATCATCGACAATAGTGACCGGTTTGCCCTCTTTGGCCTCAAAAGACTCAAACCATGATTTGTCACCAGTCATGTGCTTACTGGCTCCAGAATCAACATACCATATAGGATCCGTCTGCTTGGACATTGTGGCAGTCATGAGAACTTTGTGGGCTCTCTCAGAATCCGTGTCAGATTCTTCAACAACAACATTCACTTGTTGTTTGTTCTTTTGTGGTTTGTTTCGGCCTTTCTATTTTGATTGTTTATTCTTATGCCAACATCTGTTTGTATCATGACCTTCTTTGTCACAGATCTTGCAATATCTCTTTTTCTGTTGAGGTTGTTGAGTTTGTTTCCCTTTTGAATCCTTTTGTGAATTCCCTCCCTTCTAAAAATTACCCTTCTTCTGGTTCTGCCCTTTCCTGTTGATGTAGAGGGCAGTGTTAGAAGAATCATCTCGTTGTAGTTGGCGTGCCTCCTCCTCTTGAAGCATATTAACCAATTCTACAAAAGTAACTTTTCGTTGCGATACCTGAAGGGAAGTGATCAACACCCGATAAGAATCAGGTAAAGCTCTCAATACAATTGAGGTAAGGAGCTTGTCATCAACTGGTTCTCCTAAAGAATTCAACTTTGCTTTCAATTCAGACACTCTACAAAGAAAAAATTCAACTGTCTCCCCCTGCTTCATGCTTAGACTGTGTAATTGAGATTGAAGAAATAGAATAGTGGAATCATTCTTTCCCTCATATATAGTATTAAGGGCATCCCATGCCTCTTTACTATTTTCACAATCAACAATATGGGGTTGAACTTCATCAGACACAACAAGCAAAATGAGCACTTTTGCTTTGTTGTCTTTCTTGTCAAAGTCTTTTTGAGCAGTAGATGGAGCTGTAGCACCAGCAGCAGATGAAGGTCTTGTTGTTGCTCCAGATACAACATCCCATAAGTCATCCATTGCTAGGATGGCCTTCATCTTGTTTTTCCATGGTGTGTAATTAGGACCTTTCAACAACTGATGAGAATCAGTCATTAATTTTGCGAGACATGGTGAAGGTTCCTTATAACACCAATTGGTCCCCCTTTCGATATACCTTTTGCTAGGCCATTATACCATACAAAATACCCGCCCTTACGTGAGGGAAACTATAGGTATTTAGAAAGATAAAAAAAATCACCCGCCCTTACGTGAGGGAAACTATAGGTAATTTTTAGAGATCATACGATACGTGGTACTTAAGCAGTACTGAAAGGGAATAGTCTTGTTGATGGCACCTACCATAGAAAGTCTGCAATCCTCATGCGTGGGGCGTAACTTCCCCTAAACACTTTGGATTTCAGAACTTTCGTCAGGATTTACGCCTAAACACAAGAACTATTAGGGTAATGGATGGAGTAAAAAAATGCAAAATGGCAAACTTATCTCTCCCCGACGATTTATAGAGAACAAGCTCAGACGTCGTTTTGGTAGCTATATTAGGCGGCGGATACAATAGCGCAATCACGACAGCTTTACCTGTAAGTGCTGGCCAGAGGTATCACAAATACCGAACGTTGCAGTGCAATAAATTGCACGGATGGGTTTTAATTATTCCGGGGACTTAGGGAGTGAATTTGATTTTTTTTTTAACTTTTAATGAAGTAGTGCAAAATAGAAAAAAATGCAACCTACAACATAAAAAGTGCCCACAGGAATGACCCACTAGGTGTCGGGCGCAGTCGAAAATGCACCTTTACAATAATGCCAAATTTGCTTTTCAAAAAATTACTCACTTTCCCCCTTTGATTTTTGAAAAAAAAATACCCCCCTTAAAAAAAAATCTCTCAACAAAGCATTTTTATAATTATTATATAGTTTTAAAGTTAAAAAAAAATAATTAATTTTAATTTATATAGTTTAAAAACTATTAAAAAATAAATTAAAATCAAATTTTAATTTATATAGTTTTAAAACTATGTAAAATAAATTAAAAAAAAATTTATTAATTTAACTAAAAAAATAATAATTAAAAAAAAACTTTATAAAATTTTTTTTTTTTACCTTTTTTTTTCAAGAGGGGGGGGTCTACGGGATTGGAACCCGCGACCTGAGGGCTCCCTGAGCCTTACCGCACAGTCCACCACCAGGTGGACTAGCGGGCTGATCTGAAAGGATCAGGGACCCCCTCCTATTTGAGGAGGGTCCCGAAAGCCCGTCCCCTGCACGACCGCCTGGCCGCGGCTTCCTCCGGGGCTGGCGGCGGCAGTGGGCCATGACTGCCGCTACTACAGGCGGCGATAGGTGGCCACGGCTACTGGCGATGGCGACGGTAGTTGCTCGCTGGCGATGGCGTGGTGGCAGTCGCCTCACCGCTGGCAGTGGCTAGGTGGTGCCTACGTCGTGCATCGCGCACGACATGGGGTGGGGTCGCCTGCATCGCACGACATCGAGGGGGTAGTGGTCTAGGGAGTCACGCAACGCGGGGGGGAGAGTGGTCCAAGGAGTCGCGCAGCGTGGGGGGGTGTGGGAGACACGCACGAAAAAACACGTGCGTGGGAGGGCGTGCATAGGAAAAAAATGCACAACAAACAATGTGCGTGGGAGTGCGTGCACAGAAAAAAAATTAAAATAAATTTTTTTAAAGTGCTGCGGCCTCAGTGCTGCGGCGCTGAAAAAAATAAAGAATTTTTTTCTTCACTTCGTTTTCCAGCAATCTTCCGCTGCGAAATATTTTCCTCAGACCAGCTCTGCAAATATTATTGCCGCCTCCTCTCTCTCTCAGACTTCTGGCTCTGATGCCATGTTGAAGTAAACGAACAACTTTCCATTAATTAGAACCCATATAAATAATACATTTGAGAGCCCAGATTAGCTCGTAACCATAGGATCTAATTAACAGCTTAGGTCTAAAATAAAATAACAAAATAGACCAAATATTATATACGCTAACAATAGCGTAACTAACCTAGGTAGTTAACTAACTACCCTATCAACATAAATAAAGTAATAATAAAGAATTACTATAGTAACTCTAACAACCAAAGGACATGATCTTCAACCTCATCATTTATGTTGGGGATGTATAATTAAAGTCATTTGCATCCACTATCAAAAACCAGGTGCAACATGAGATAAAATTGGTAAAACATTGACTCTAGGAGATAATAGTTGGATTGCTTTCATAGTTCAAGTACCCATGTCCAAGTGATATCATTGTCACACATTTAAATATGTTGAATTTTGATGAAGCACCCATAAAAAAATAGTATATGACCCACATGCAATAATGTTGCAAAGAAGTTAGTGATTGCTATGATAGCAAACTAGAGGGAGCTAAGACATCCTGTTGGTAGAGATGGATGGAATAGTCCCAATAATTTGAAGAAGAGAAATCCAATTTTTCCTCTAAATCTAGTATGGTCCTATGCAATAAATTTAGCTATAATTAAAACCATTATGGCTCTTGGACATCAATTGAAATCATTTTGGCTCTTGGACGTCACTATATTGTGTTGTGGTTTAACCACTAATTATTATATGCCTAGTCCTTCAATTTGGTGAAATGACACCATTTATTGGAACAAGATTCATGCACTAGTTAAAGGAAATCAAATACAATAGGGGATATCATCCAAAGATAGAGAGGTTTTGAGATGAACTTGATAAAGAATTTGATATTAGTGCAGAAATTTAGTAGTGAGATGCATGAGGACATGCATCACCCTATGTTGGTGGAAATTTATGAGGCCTTATATTACCTCATCTAATACAAAAAAATAGTTTCTTACCTCTTTAATGTATTGATTATATGTGGATTAAGTTGTATTATGCACTAGTATTTTAACTCCACCTCTTTCATGTGTTGATTATATGTGGATTAAGTTGTACTTTGTACTAGTATTTTAACTTTGCATAGTGAATTGGTAAGATGCAACACTAAGTTACTTAGATGGTTTTTATGTCATTATGGGATTAGTTTCAACATTGGACTAATGATATTGAGAAAATGTGTAACAAAATAATTTTTAATTTTAGGAGACCATAGAGGATTCCCATCTCACTAACGTTGGCACTAGAAGCATAAGAATGAAGAATATTGAAATAGTTTTCGGGTGCCAACTGGAGAGCGCTAGATTGGACAAGGCTTCAAAGTGTCATATTAGATAACATTGGATGGAAGAGTGTCAGATTACAATGTGATAGTTGTTACATGTTGCATGCAACACTGATGTGCATTGAATGTGTTTTAGCTAATTATGCATGTGGAATGCATTTCATTCAGTTATGCGTATAGAATGTGTTTCAGCCAGTGATGTGTGTGGAATACTTGTCAACTAAGAATAAAGGTATAATATTTTAGATCCTTCCCAATTGTGGCAATGGAATCTCAAGATATTTGCAATGGTTCACAACCATGTTGGTCAAAGGATAAGAAAAGGATAATCTACATCATATAGCTCATCCAATGGGTGAGCTAGTCCCACAACGACCATTCCAAATAAAGACTATTGATTTTGAAATTCCTTTTGAATAAAATATCTTTGTTTTAATGCCACCTATATACATATACTTCCTGTATGTCCAAGAAAAAGTCTTCTACTTTAATTTTTCTTCGTATATGTATTGGTTTTTCTATAGAGAAGAAAAACACAAGCAACTAGCTTTGACTGTGTAATGTTGGTCTTTCTACAACAAAATACCTTTCAAATTGTGTTACACATATGATCTTATTATGAGTTAAATTTACTCCCCAATAAACCTCAGAGCAAGGTCCCACTCCAAAGCATGGTGGAAAGTCTTCTTTAGTTGTTTTTCTTCAGATGCAACTTCAAAAAAGTTGATTTACTATTAAATTTCCTTTGTGAATTTTTTGATTTCTAACTGCATAATATTATTTGTTAACTCGTTAATAGTCTTAGTTAATTTACCTAGGATTAATTTGGTCATGATATAGTTGTTAGAATTAGTTTATTTATTATAAAGGTATGTTATTTAATTTTTGTCATGTGTTTTCATTTATATGATAGTATTTTTTTAATTGTATGAGTGTGTGCTAATTAAAATTATGCAAGTGTGTTTATCTTTATTTCTACAAAGGAGTGTTTTCATTTTCTGCAAGGCATGATTTAATTTTTATCATTCAATTTTCATTCATGACAAAAGTGTGTTTTAAAAAATCTTGGAAGGCCCTATACCAACACTAACTTCTCTCTAATGCATATAGCCATCAGATGTTGTCCTAGATTGATAAGATTTAAAGTGAAGGCATAAACAACATTCGTCAATAAAAATAAAATTGATTTCTTTGTTCTTTTTAATGAATATCATCCCTAAATAATTTTAAGTTATTGCTAGATTGCTAGTTTAATAGTAATATCTAGGTTTTTCTTTGTCATTGTAATGAGTTAGTTATTAGCTATCATTGTAATATTATCCTAGTTTTTAATTTTTTTTATATTGAATAACCTTCATTTTAATAACTAATTAGACAATTGAATCAAATTTTATTTATAGAGATGTTGTGGATGAGGATGAAAGTGACAAAAATAAGTATTGAAGGCACAAATGAAAGATCAAACCAACCCATAACACCTTTGAATGTTTGAACTATACGGTGTATAATGAATTACTTTGGGGGAACTAGAATGAAGGATATGAAGTTGAAGATGGACTGGTAAGGCCCATCAACACTTATCTACAATAAAAATCTAAATGATTGTAGCATCAAATGATCGAGTGAATGTACAACATTGAATATCATTGAGTTATACAACATAATTCAACAACAAGATGCACGATGTAATATTGAGAATGAATGCAATGGAAAATTTTCATAAATTGAGTGGACAATAGGATATTAAATTTTTAAAAAAATTTAATGATAATGAATTCAATAGGAGCATAGAAGACTATCCCAACTGAGACAATGGGAGATCATCTATAAGAAATGGTAAATATCATGTGAGTGTATATAAAGGGTATATTTTATAATGCTTGAACCGATAGCATAAAAATCGGTACTAGAAATAAGAGAAGGTGGTAAATTTAAAAAAAAAAAGATAATATGTAGAACCCAGATTTAATTCATATGATCTCAAATGGTTAAAAAAATAGACTTCCAATGCATAGGCCCAATTTCAAATCTTATCAGGTAATATTTGCATGATTTCCAAAATATTATTATATTAATACCACTATGTGGTTTATTGAAATATTGTGCTAATGAGGTCATGGCGTAATTATAGGTGGGGTTGCTTCCAGTTCCATAGAATCAATTAAATATATATTTAGAACCCTATGAGCATAGGTGTTTTAAATAATTTCTACTAAGTGATTTTTGAGGTTGGGACAAAGTGAAACATCACTATTCAAATTCATTAAGTAACATAGGGCCTAAGCAGAGACCCCAATAGTAAGGTCTGGTGTTAAAATAGTCCAATGATTATGGCATTGTAAATTTTATAATGGTTTTAATTATCTTGATCATGTTGAAGGTCATGATGATATCATTAATCAAATTAGTGATTACTTGTAAAGGAAAAAGTAGAAAGAAAAATAGACATCTAACCAATCACATCAACTTCTTAATACTCTATCTTAGAGAAGATGAGGGAAAAATAATTAGAACTCAGAGTTCATACTTCAACACATGGTGGATGGAGTAATTATTTTCAACCATCCTGCATGCAAAGTAATTGGAAGAGGGTATGCATGAAGAGAATCAAGTGTTGCTTTAAGAGAAGTTGAGGTAAATTTCATCAAGCAATCCATGGCCTCTGTGGCTAGCAAACAAACATCATGATTTTAAGGGGGCATAATTTTGAGCCAACAAAGAAGCAACCACAAAGTGGGATGATCACCATTCAAGGAATATTGAGGAATTCAAAAATAAAGTCATCATATTACCACAAGAAGACATTATTAATTTACCTTTTTCAAATGTATCCATCAACATTGAAAAAATTTAAAGGGATTATGACTTGACAAAAGCAAAGATAAAACATCTTAAAAGTAAGTCAATTGCCATTGAGGGTTGATGTCAAGCCATTACAAAGGGTTGAACTTGAACTTGCCAAAGGAGGGAAAAATGTCATATGAGAAGAGTGAGATTGTATTATCTTTATATTCACTATCATAGATAAGAATGTCAACCTTTCCAAACAAAAATTTGTTATACTAAGCATATATATATTCAAGGTAGTGTAATTGCTTTACTTTGTAGGTTTTATTATAGAGAGTAGAAGAAGAAATGAAGGTTGTATTACAATGGGAAATAAAATTCACATATGGGGATAAAGTTGACTCTATCTCGATTGCTATTATCTTTCACTAGTGTCATTGCTAACCTTTCTTTGGTAATAAACATGTTTGTTGACCCCTTGATGTAGTTAGACATGTCAAATCCTAGGGTCATATATCTTGATGATCCCTTGTGGGTTATTATCTATGTCAACATCCCATATACCAACTTATTTTTGGCCTTCCTTATTTTCAACCCTTTGTTTGTTGGAATATGTGGTAGTTAAGATTCACTTGAGGCCATGACCAACTTTGAATTATATTTTTTTTGTATATGGGCCCTTGTACACCTTGTTTAAGTGAATATTTTGTAAAATTTAATTTTTTATCCTAAAGGTTAGTTCCTTAACCTTGACCTAATGTTATCTTGTAATTTGGTTATAAAACTCCCTCATACCGACCATTTTGTTACCAGTTAGAATGTATTCTATTTTTCTTGAATGAGATATTTTGGTGTCCATGAGCACCCTTTTATATCACATGTTTTCTTTTTGTGAGTTATTTTATTTTTGTGTTTATGGGTAAAGTGTTGATTCTATTCATTTATGGAAACTACTACAAATAAAACTTTGTATTAGAGTGAATGTGAATATCTATTACTTGATTTCTTGTCTTCGATAAATTAGCTTCTATGGCATCTCCTAAGGGAAACATTGTTGGGAGTAGCTAGAATAATTTATGTGATCCACTCACAATCTGTGAAGAGAATTTATTTTTAAAACCCTAAGATGACTTGGATCATGATCATCTCGTTGGTTCCAATAGATTTACTCTAGAAAAAATATTCACTGACAGGTTCCTTATCCCTCTATCTCAGCACTCAATCAAAGCTCTCATTTTTTTTTTTGACCTAATCGATGCCCTAGTTTTAGGTTTGAGTTTTCTAAGGTTTCTTGAAAACCTCATTTATATTTTATGGATTTTTCAAAAAAATCCATTTATTTTTCTCTTTTAGAATTTTTTGCCTAATAGTAGCATAAATGAGAAACCAACTACATGACCATCGAAGAAGCAAAAAATAAGATCTTAAACATTTTTTGACAACCCCTAAATGCTAGTGAAGTCATGAGAAAACTTTTGTGCATGGCAAAGACCTTTGAACTACTTAATAAATTTTCAAACATGGTATGACATATTTTTTGTTCCATTAGAGTTAGAGGATGTCCTATTTGGTCGTGTTTAAAATAAAACGTTATGTAGATCAAACCATGATAGATACAAACAAACCATCAACATTTTTATTATTTGCAAAATTTCAAGGGGGTCCTAGCTCAAAAAAAATCTCTATTTTACTTTTAAGTGCCTATTATTTTGAGTTGAAAATTATGAATTTTCCCTTCATTTTTTTAAAATTTAAGTTAATTTTTTAGAATACTTTAAAGAATATTCCTTTTGGGTCATGCAATTTATTGCATGATACAACCTAATGTGCACTTACATTATTGTGTGCATGTGTAGGCATGGGTGATGGAGAGCTGACACATTGAGGTTATGGGGAGACCCTTTCAAAAGGAGGCTAAGGGAACCTCCCTTAAGTTGTTGGGCCTTGAGGTCCATGGTTTGAACCCCAGTTGACCATATTTTTTAATGAATACCATGATGTCACTCCCTTCATTGGTGATACCATAATTTTTTAATTTCTAATATGCAATGATGTGGTACATTTAGATGACATGGCAATATGTGATGCCATGACACTCCATGATGACATCACCCACTTTTCATTTGCAAATATTTTTGCGCTCATGTGATGACATGACAATCTATGATGATGTGGAATTTTGTGATGACATGGAATATGATGACATGGTAGGAATCGACATATTAGATGTTTGCATGGCATACAAATATCCACATGGTAGGTATAAGTATGCATTCAACCAATCACATTCTACCAAATAATTGAACCCATTAATAATACAATCATATAGTCAGTAGTTGACTTAGTTAAGCATGGATTTTGAAGTGAATTAGAGTGAAAAATGGTATATTCAGGTTTAAAGGTTATAAAGCAAATCAAAGCACAATAAGTGGTATAGTTTGGTTTGTTGGTATACTGCCCCAATGGCTTGCATAGTCAACACCCAATTGGCAACACCTTACATATACAATAATATGTGGCATCATTTTATACATCAATATGTTGTCCAACCAATGCCCAATTTAAATCCCCTTAATTACTCATGTAGTGATAAATGGCATCCTCCCAGTCACTATAATTGTAGAATTTTATTTTTATTTTTTAAAAAATTTGAAGGAATTTTATATGATTTTAAGGCTAAACTTGAGAGGCCATAACTTTTACATATAGAAGCATTTTGAGTGTATTTTTTGAAATCATATGTTTTTCAAGTTCTTTTCATTGGTGTTGTTTTTTGGTCACAAGTACACAAGATTTTGTATTTTGGTGGAAATTTTTTGGATTGGCATGTTCCCTTGTTGAATGGTACAAACTATGCCACTTGAAAAATCAAGAGCAAATTTCTACTCCAAAGCAAAAAAATTCTTAAATATATGAATAGGAAGCCTTTGGTTACAAATTTTAAAGAGAAAACAAAAATTTCAGGGATAAGAAGGATGATACCATTTATGTGATATTTCATGTTGACAAGATATATGACACCCATGTTAGTAGTATTATGAATCACAAGTGATTGCTTAACAAATTTTAGGTGTTGTGTGATCATATTGATTCCACATAAATCAATAGATTAAAGGTAAAGCTTGTTATCTTTACTATATATCCCTTTTATACTGTTGATGAGTATATTAGTAGGTTGACAAACTACAAGATTATATTTGAACTACTAGAAGTATTCTGAAGAGGATAAGATAGGAATAAGAATATGGAGATAATAATAAAAATTTCAACTTATCAACACCATGTTCAACAATGTCTTGGCATATGAGATAGATGTTGTTGTATTTGAGATAGCAGCATAAGGGTAATCCTCTCACCAATCAAGATAATACAAAATAAATGAATAAAACTAAGACTAAAAAGAAATAAAAGCATAATGAGAAGAATACTAAGAAGGCCTTCAAGAAGCCATCCTACGAGTTTTGTCAAAAGTAAGGACACAAAGTAGAGTTTTGTTAGATACATATCAAAAAGCTTGAGGAAGCATCCAAAAAGAGGGGTACTAATGTAACTCTCTTTTTATGCTCAGGGCAAGGATAATCATGATGGTGAGACTTCATAAGCTCACGTAGTCATTATTTCAACATATGGTACATCCACTTCTTTTGATGAGTGATTTCAAATTTAGGAGTAAAAAGGCACATGACCAAGCACTGAAACCTTCTACATGATTAAAACCTATTGTATTATGGATAGTGTGTTTTCATTAGAGATGATTTCTCCTTACAAATAGTATGTTGTGTTGAGGTTAGTATTGGATCTTCTTAATTTAATGATATTCTTTATGGTCCTAGTTTTGGATCAAATATTTTGTCTATCTATCACATATCCCATACAAACAAAAAGGAGAATATATGTCCTATTTTATGAATGATTAAGTATGCTGATGATGGATTTAAGATAGTTACCTTTGGGTATTTTGATGAATTGGATTAGATGTACATGATGGGCTAGAGATAGACTATTTTTACTTCTTCCTCTCAAAATAAATATTGTGGCCATGGTGGCACAAGTAGATGATTAGATTTAGTGATGCATCATAGTCATGGGCATCTTAGCTATGGGCCACTAAGGTACATGAACCATTATAATTTTTCTATTAAAAGTTTTCACCTTTCTATTCCTAGTGGTGCTTGTGAGTGATGTGTGTTTCGAAAGCATCATAGAGAGTCATTTTCAAAAGGAATAGAAAAACATGCCATATGATCTATGGAGATCATTCATAATGATGAATGTGGATCCATGACTATACCATATCTTTCTAGGAATGGATACTTTCTTCTTTTCATTGATGATATCTCTTGGTATATATGATTGTACACTATTTATACCAAAGATGAGGATCTTGGGAAATTTAAGGAGTTCAAAGCATTAGTAGAGAATCAAATAGAAAGAAAGATTAAGTGTTTTAGGATAATAGGGGAGGTAAGTATATGAGCAATGCCTTTTTGAATTTCTTGACTCTTCATATTATTTTCTTTCAAATGACTATTCATTATACTCCAAAGAAAAATTGGGTAGTTGAGAGGAAGAATATGGTGATTATGGAAATGGCTTGTTGCATACCTCATTCTTGGATAATGGAGCACAAATTCTAGGAATAAGTCATTGTATTGTAGTATACATAATCAACAAATTTCCTACTTGAGTAGTTTAGGGTATGATACCCCTTAATATATTGATAGGAAATAAGTCTGATGTATCTTGATTTCAAATATTAACCCTAAATATTTTCAAAAAGAGACACCAAAGAGTCTGTTGGGTTGCATAATCCCAACCTATTTTATACCCCTAATTTTTCAAGGAATATCAATATCTGAGTCTAGGTGATTTTAGGAGATCTTGGTCACTTTAATAAGGTTATGGGGTTGTTAGGTTATAATGAGAACTTCGACCTTAAGATTCAGTTAAAAATTCCATGTTATAGTCCTTGTCCTTATGATTTTGAAGAAAATTTATCAAATTTTATGATCCCCTGTTATCACCCCATTCCATTTTTCCATCTCATTTATCAATTCCATTCCATATCATTAAATACACCCTTATCATTTCATTTAATCCATAAATTTTTATTCACATCATGAATTCTAGGTCTCATTCAAAATGAATTCTTTTTTTATCATACCCAGGTCTCAAGTATCGCCTAAGGTCTCAAAGGTCCATAAATAAAATTATATCACTCACATGCCACTAAGGTCTCTACCATGATCTCATAGTAATATTTATCATCCAAAGTTCTTAAAACTAATTTGATCCAAGGCATATACACCTAGCATTGATGATTAATTCTCCATCACTGATTAATCCACAATAGCCCAATCAATGAGAGGTTAAACATGGTCCCTTCCATTTGATCCCTAAGTAAAAAAATCATTTTAAAAGCTAAAGTCCATCACCAATGCAAATCCTCCATCCCATGCACATCTCATGCACCCAAGGTCTTTTCGTCACTCATCTGAAGCCCTTGTTTTTTATTCATCAGTGATGGTGGAGGACAAGTAGTTATGAGAGTACTTTATCTCTAAGGCCATCTAATGCATAAATTCATCTTTCACCAAGATTATCCATGACTTAATTTAAACTTATTCTCATCATAGATAAAATATCCTCGATCCTAATCAATCAGTAACCCAAACAACTAAATAGTGATAATGCAAGTTAAGACCCTATTCTTCTTTTGTCATCGATAACAAGCTCTCATCACTGATTCATCAATGATAGTATTGGTGCATCAGCAATCAACCTCTCCAATGACTTAGATCTCAATGTGGGGATCAAAGGTATATTTTTCATTGGGATCGATGAGAAAAATATCAAATGGTGGTCCAAGGAGTATGTGTATTCCCTGAGGCCTATAAAAATTAGGAGAGCATTGACCTAGGAGAGTGCTATGAGACGTGGCACCAATGATGATCCGACACAATGAGGAGTGGATCTACCAAGCCCTCAAGTAGCATCTTAGGATGTAAGGATGTGTTTCAAAATCTCAAAGAAGATAATTGAATTTCAAATAAATTGAACATCCCAACTTCTGTTAACTTCATAACGTACAAGTAAATCAAACCATGTTATAGTCTGGTTCACCTCAATTGCATGACCTCCTACACATGGGTAAAGTACTACAAATCTAAGGCTATTTTTATGAAACTTTGGAGGCATCAAGAAGGAAAGTTTTGAATCACATGGGTAAAATTGACAAGCAAGATGATATATCATGGATCATGCAAGATGATGCCAGCAACGTGTGAGTTTGAATTTGAATCAAGTCAAATATATTCAAAATCTAGAGGTATGGTTCCATAATCATCATTCTATGAAATGTCCTACCTCAGTCTAGTCTTATATAAAGAAATATATCCTTCCAAGACTAAGTAGAAGTTTTAGCATATGAGATGGGTTAGAAAGTGCAAGCAAAATGTTGTAGAAGGGGGTATAAGCAATTCAAGGGGTGCTTATTTACTAATGTTAAGAAACACAAAAGGCATAAAATAAAAAAACAATATGCTAAACCTTGGTAATTTGTATACCTTGGAAGTGGACCTACACCCTGGAAAAATATAGTTACAGAAAGATCACCCCGATAAAATATAGTTATAGAGATATATTTTTATAGGGGGTTCACTTATTTTGTGCACCTCCAATTCTCATATTTGGTTTCTTATTCTTACCCACTCCCAGCATCCTAGTATCGTTGCTTCTTGTCCACCTATAAATAAGCCACATATTACCTATTGTTTTGGTATATCCCTTTGTTTTTTGTGTCCCTTCAAATCCACAATATTCCCCCACCATCATTTCATGTGTATTATGAGGTTCGTATTATTATACCACATTCACTTTAATTTAGTCCAACCTTTTTTATTTCTTACATCTCTTAGGTATGGTCTCTACCCTTTTCCCAATACATCAGTGAGAAGTTTATTTCAATCAAATAAGTACTCACATAGAAATATGTTGCCTAATTTTTATATATTTTAGGCAATAGATCCAAGAGTTCAAAACAAAATAACCATAAGAGTATAAAGTGAAGTCAGCTCTTGGCCCACCACAAAAAAAAGAAAAATATAAGCTAGTTGAAGAACTGAATCAATAACAAATTTTTTGAGAAAGAAAGAACCTGAGAAGCTAAAATGTTAGCCTTTAATAGATGGAATCATTCTAGGACAGATGGTAGCACTTCAAAAAATTTGACAACCTATGAAAAATAAATCTTTGCTATAATGCACTCCATGAATGCAGGTGTAAAGCGAAAAAGGACAACACCAAAGCAATAGATAACAAAATCAACACAAGAAATTATTACACAAATGAAGATAATAATATTGATATTTTTATGGGGGAAGCCTTGATCTCCACTGTTACAATATGATTTTGTATTTATACAATGATTACAAATCTAGTATTTAGAAACCCTTATTCACAAGTGAATATATGGCATCTTCTACGTCATGTTTGCTCCAAAAAAGTGTGTGGGTGGGCTTGCGTATCCCTACGGGACCATCCTAGCTACAATAGCTTCCAAATATGTGATTCTTGCACCTACAAATAGAAAACAACATAAAATGGGTTAATAGCACCTATGAGGGCTCCATTATGTGAGGCCCTCTGAATGATAAAACCTGTAAACCCTAAATGCTGCAATGTTTAATACTAAACAAAAGTACATAAACATAAATAAATGCAACAAATATCTTATTTTGCCAATGTTGATTTATACTCCTACTTTTGTATTCGAGAATCACACAAATGCTCGGAAGTATCCGATATGAGAAATATCCAGAGGCATTCAGATATGATTGTAAACATCCAATAGCATTTCAAAAATGCTCAACAACATTCTATGAACTTTGGGAGGCATTTGGGGGTGGATGGAGGTGAGGCAGAACCAGATTTGGTTCATGAGGTTTTTATAGCAACAAAAATGGAGGATACAAGGGCGACGGTGAGGGTTTCACGAGTGGATAAAATGTTTAAAATTGTGACCTTTTAAATTTTTTGTGGACCTTGATTTATTAAAATGAATCATCTTTTATAATCTAACCTTGATCATGTTAGGGTTTCGATGAGACTAATGGGTTGTTGAGATTAAAACATAAGGGTTGAGATTAAACTTGAGTATGTGACATGGATTAATATGGATGAATGGCTAAGATTAATTCATGGCGGATGGCTAGGATTTATTCACATAAATATATATATTAAATATATTTAAATATAAATATATATAAATATAAATATAAAATATTAATATCTATATATTCAATAAATGTATATATAATGGATGGCTATGATTGGAGGATACATATAGATGACAAGTGGCTATATTTTGGTGTCTATAGATGCCCCTTTTTGTATTGCATTGTGTGAAATACAATGCAATGTAAAAATACGAGACACCTAGTTTGATGTGGTGAAGCAGCTTTCTTTCCTTGGAGCGCAAATAATATTTTAAAGGTAAATAATTTGTTAGTGTAGCTTACCCCCTCAATTGGCGAATGAGTGAAAAATGAGTCTCACAAACCAATTGATAGAATTGTGGGTAATGATGTAGGTGAATGGTGTAAGTGCAAGTGTATGATGTAAATGCGGATGATATGAATGATGTAAATTGATGTCATTTTTGCCCCAACAAAGAAAATAATTTTTGCAAGTGTAGATGTAAGTGAATTCTATTTTTATCCCAACATAAAAGGGATTTTTGCCAAATGTATATGTATGATGAATGATGGAAGTGATGTATCTTGGTGTGGAAACTCAAAATTAAATTTAGCTACCCTAATGTTGGGGTGATTCCATGTTGTTGGAAAACATGCCAATTAGCGTCATTGAAATGCAAAGTGATGAAAATGCATAAAAAGAAAAGGAGTCAACCCTTGGAGGGCCATCTAGTGATTGTAGGATAATTTTCTCAATTGGAACCAATAAACCTATGGAAGGCTTATCTCTGTAATGATTGTCAATGTAAAAGAAAATTTAAAATGTGATTTTATCTGTGTTTCAAGCCCCACGAACAAGGCCATCAATGACAGCTTTTTGAGCAAGTTAACTTGGGCATAGTATCACTTGAGAAATGAGTAACCCAAAATGATTTTGTGTTCAAAAAAGAGAATGTTGAATGATTATGAGAAATTTTCCTTATGGTGATCTAACCATCTGACCAAATTGCATGGACAACCAATCATTGCAATCGCCAAGGAGAGGATAAACCACTAGATACGACGGTCACTTAAAATTGTAGGTGAATTTGGTAAATGATGCAAATAAAATATTTGATGGATGAAAATGGTGTTTATATTAATATGTGATGATGAAAAATGCATTGATGATTGCATTGCATGATTTTGTGAAATTTTACATTGTCTTGGAGCATTTTTGAAGCAGTTTTTGACAATTTTGTAACTTTTTGGTCGTAAACAAAAGTTAACCACCCAAATCAATCCATGTTATTACAAAGAGTGATGAAATGATTATATGGATGATTAGAATGATGAATGTGGTTTTTTTTTTTAATTTTGGATCATTTTGATGTGTTTTGAAGTGTGTAAGGCGATTTTGCAACTTTTGGTCGTAAACAAAAATTAAGTATCCAAATCGATTTTTGGTTTCACAAAACATGATATGATGATGGAATGAATGCATGGATGCAATGTGGATTGATTTTGTGGAGTTAAGCTACATTTTTTAGGATTTTGGTCTTTATGCAAATTTTTGAAGCTAGACAACGACTAGCGTTTGCATCATGCACAAACATCGATAAGTGTTTGCCACTCTGCAGATGCTGGTCAGCATTTCAATACACCATGTGAACATCCATAAGCATTTGAGTGCACCAAAAACAACTATAAATTGTTTGTAGAGGTAAAATTAAATTTATTGTTGCATTCACAAGTTCTAGAAGCTACATCTAAAGGAGAGTGAGTGAGTGAAGAAGTCAGGTGGAGTGATGGATTGATGTGGAATAAAGGCTATGGTGATGGAGGGTGTAGGAGCGATAGGAGTAGCAGTGCAAGTGGCTAAGGTAAGTGCCCTTGGCACTGTTTGTTTGGATTTGTGTAAAAAATTAATTATGCAATGAATGTGATATTAATGTGCTTGCATTGTGTATATGTTGTGTTGTAGTTGAGGATCTTGGAGGTCTGACATTGGTTCTTGTCTCTCATACCAAGGGTGATAAAAGTATTGTAGGAGGAGCATTGGAAGTGGTTAGAGGCTATGGGGCTATCTGGAGTCTCATGGGTTGATGTGGTGAGGACTGATGATGGGTATCTCTACCTTAGTAGAGATATGGGATCTAGATAGGGGACCTTTCAACTCCCTACTAGTGAGGCAACAGTGAGACTCAAGGATGTATATTGTATTCTTTGAGTGTTAGTGGAGGGATTATGTGTCAATTTTGTACACGATAGGGAGTATGATATGAGCTAGATCTTTGGATATTGATGGTGGAATGTGAGTGTGAAGTGTGGAGGTATCATATACTTGGTCATGTATACCAAGAAGAAGTTGGAGCTATTGCCCACCTTGGTCATGTTCTTATTGGCCAACATCATGGCACCTAACAGTACTGGATATCGATTCCCATGGAACATCATTAGGCTAGTGTACAATATGATCGATGAGCCTCGAGTGTATGCATGGGTACCTTCTCTGTTGTCTCAGCTATACTTGAAGTTGTAGGATGTGAGGATGCAAGGGCAAAAGGGGATAGGGTGTAGTGTACTACTACAGTTTTGGGACTAGGAGCACTTCAGTGTGGCTCAGCTTGTGGTCCTACCTAGTGAGGCATGGGATGGGGAGCAGCCCTATTCTTTGATATGTTGGGTATCTAAGGAGGTTTAGTCGAGTCATCCTAGCCATAGTGGCTAAGAGTACAAAGATCTATGGTTAGGGATAACACATGATCGGGTGCATTGGAAACCATGGTGAGGTGCCAATTAGACTGATGATAGGGAGCAGTTGTGGAGAGTTTGATAGGCTAGATGGAGGGTTGGAAAACATAGTAGTGAGGTGGTATTGATCCAATTCTCATGGGTACTATGATATTTTGGTCTATGAGAAGGGACTCCTGAGGAACTAGTGTTTTATAGGTACCATTGAGATGATATGGGTCTACCTTGTGTAAAGGCATGGTGGGTGACCTATGAGGATTATGAGGAAATAGTTCTCCCCGATGTGGATGATGTGGGGACTACCATCGAGTACGATGCATGGTTCATTGCACAGCCACCATGGGTATATATTTAAACATTGGATGAGAATAATGAGGATGATTATGAGGTAAATACCAAGGAAAAATAGGTAGATTAGGCTCCTAGATATCAAAGATATAGTAGGCCTGACAATCAAGGGAGATGGGTGAGAGATGCTACAGAGCAGCCTCTAGAGATTAGAAGTGATGGATATGGCATGGATGATATGGAGGAGGTTCTATAGAGACCTCCAGGTCAGAGTGAGAAGGAGTGGGTAAGGCTCAAGGTTGAGCGAGACCAGCTTCAACAGATGGTGGTAGAGTGAGATGCAGAGGTATCTCAATTTTGGGTGGAGCTAGAGGTACAAATGGTTGTATATGGAGGTGAGTATAGGATCACGAAGATCCAAGTAGAGCTAACATAGAGGGACTATCAGCAGAGGTAAGATATACTATGCCTTTGATCCTGAGAGGGATACATCTAAGATTTGGAGGATCTATTAATGCAACACCACATTGGACTACCATATTGACCATCTTCCTCCATATTTGGGTCTGTTAGGTATAGTGATTCTAGGTATAGCAAATCTAGTTCTAGGGCTCCATTAGGATCACAAGTATCTGCTAGCTAGTGCTTAGATGCACTTTTTGTATATGAGCATTGGTGCTCCATTGTATATAGCTTTCGAGCATTCATTATATATGTGATATTTATATATAACACATATATACATAAATTTTACTTTTGTGTTATGCTTTTGTGTGAATGTTTTTGTATATGTGTGATGGATGATAATGTAATGATAATGTGTATGAATGTAAATGAATTAATGCTCTAATGATTATTCATAGGTTATATTTTTCTTACCCATGTATAGCATTGTTGTTTAATCAGGGGTACCAAAATTATGGCATACGAAATGAAAGACTCATGTAATGATATGGATGCTGATATGGAAAACTGATATGGATGTTCATATGGAAAACTGATATGGATATTGATATGGAAAACTGATTATTTTGCAGACTCAGACATACTAGTGATATCAAACAAAATCACAAAATTCTATCTAATTTCTCTAAGACCAAATGTGTGTGTAGTGAATTCATTTACCAAATCATAAGTATGGTAATGACTCAAGGTAATCAAGAACCAATGTGTGTGCAAGTGAGTTAATTAATCCATATTGAGTAAATTAGGATAAAACCTATCACAGAGGAGACCAAGAAGCTAGCTTATCCTTATGTGCGATAAGAGATATCTTCAAGAGAGACGTATCACCACACATGAGCGTACTCCACTACCAATCAAGCATCTCTAGCCCCGATGGATATTAGATCCATAGTCCAAGAATTTTATCTCTAAGTTTTGGGGATTTGAACTACCTAATCGTCTAACTAGAAATGTAGTTCTATTCTTACAACTTGAGGATTTGTGGTGTGTGATGTGTAAAATATTTAGATCTTTGGGGAATCGAATTCTCAACCGAACTATGATGAGAATTTTACCCTATCCTTACTACTCTTTATTTTGTTTGGAAATGAGTGTGATAATGGTGAAAACTACTATTTTTTATTTTTGGACTATGTGCATAATGGAACAAGAAAGGAATACCATTTTCACTTCAAGGGTCAACCCACTCATGGTGTTATCCCTCTTTGACACAAGATGTTTTTAAGATGTGTGATTTTGTTTGGTTCAAGAGTGTTAGATTCAATTCCCACAACACAAGATTTTCTTAGTGAAAATGTGTCTTGGTCCTAAATAAAACTCGACATGTATTTGAGGTTGCTAGAAACACTAGGAGTGGATAAGTGACCGAAAACACCTATGTATTATGGAAATGTGGTTTGCAAATGGTAGTTTGAATTTATGGAATGGTATGATGAAATGGATGATGATTTGAAGGTGCCCCTGATTAAGGCAACAAATTTTATTGGAACAATTATTATCTAGAATTAATAAATGACCCCATAATATAAAATGAAATATCTAAAGGTGTTTGTGAATGCAATACATGAAATGCAATTTGTAAAATGAAATGTGTGCAATGCAATGTGTGAAATATAAAGTGTAAAATGGAATGTGTGAAATACAATATTGTTTTTGTGTATTAGCCATGTATATATACATATATATAGATCACATTAAGTGTAAAATAATCTCAAGTGGATGATGTTAAGTGGTTCAGGCTCTTCGACTCCCTCTAGACTGGCAAGTCTATAAATTCCTTTACCCACTTTTTTAGTGACAATGTATAGACCTAACTAATTAACAATGAATTTTGTTGAGCAAGGTGCAGAAACAGTATTGTCATTGTTGTCAACACAGATAGATAGATCAGTTGATGCAGTGGATAGGATTTTAGTGGTCAGTCAGAGCATGTACAGTGAATTTCTAGGAAGACAGAAGTGACCCAGATTCTCAGAATCAAAGAAAAAGACAAGTAAGAAAACTGTCGCGATATTGTGACATGTTTTCTGTCACGATTTTGTGACATATCGAAGGAGAGAGAAAAAGCTGGAAAAGCTATCGCGATTTCGCGACATATCGAAGGAGAGAGAAAATGCTGGAAAAACTGTCGTGATTTTGTGACATGTTGGAGGCAAAGAAGCCAAGTGGAAAAATTGTCGCAATTTCGTGACATGTTCGAGGCAAAGAAGCCAAGTGGAAAAACTGTCGTGATTTTGCAACATGTTGGAGGCAAAGAAGGCAAGTGGAAAAACTGTCGCAATTTCACATGTTTGGAGAGAAGGCGCAGGCAAAGAAAACTGTCACGATTTCGTGACATGTTTGGAGAGAAGGCGCAGGCAAAGAAAACTATCACGATTTCACGACATGTTTGGAAATGAGGCACAAGCAAAGAAATGTGTCATGATTTCGTGACATTTTTGAGAGAAAGAGCTTGCAAAGAAAAGTGTCACGATTTCACGATAATTTGCAAGAGGAAGCGCTAAGGAGAAAAAGTGTCACAATTTCGTGACATGTCGGGTTTTCATGATCCGATGAGAAGAAAAGAGCTAAGGAGGAAAAGTGTCGCGATTTCGCGACATAATGCAGGAGAGAGAGTCCGATAGAAAAAGGTGTCATGATTTTGCGACATGCTTCATTTTTGCGGTCCAAAGCGAAGAGAAAGAGGAGAAGGGTGAAGTGTCATGATTTTGTGACATGCTTCATTTTTGTGGTCCAAAGTGAAGAAAAAGAGAAGGATGAAGTATCACGATTTTGTGACATGCTTCATTTTCGCGGTCCAAAGCAAAGAGAAAGAGGAGAAGGATGAAGTGTCACGATTTCACGACAGAAGAAAAATGAAGGAGCATGGAAGTAGAAGCGTTGCGATTTCATGACAAATTCAAGGAGTAGGAGCTCAACAGCAAAAGCATCACGATTTCACGACATGTTTCATTTTTGCGGGCCAAAGACAAAAAAGGCACAAGGCAACGAAAGTGTCGTGATTTCGTGACATGTTCCGTTTTCATGGGCCAAAGATAGAAAAGGCACAAGGCAGCGAAAGTGTCGTGATTTCACAACATGTTCCATTTTTGCGAGCGAAATGCAGGGAAGTGCAATGAGGTGAAAAGCGTCACGATTTCATGACATGTTTCATTTTTGCGGGCCAAAGACAAAAAAGGCACAAGGCAGCGAAAGTGTCATGATTTCACGACATGTTCCATTTTCGCGGGTGAAAGGCAGGGAAGTGCAAGGAGGTGGAAAATGTCGTGATATCATGACATATCATTTTCTCGCAGGTAAAAGGCGAGAAGAGCACAAAGAGACAGAAGTGTCGTGATTTTGCGACAGGTCGCAACAGTACGATTACGAACAATTAACTACGGATAGAACAACAGTTAAAGGGGCAATTGTAGAGGAAAAGCATGCAGCCAAAATAAGAAGAGTTAACTAGAGTCAATGCGACAGTTATAGGTGTAGTTACAGATAGAAATCATGTAGCTATTTTAAGAACAGCCGAAGAAGGATAAATTGAACAGTCACATAAATAGAATTGAAAAATGCATGCATGCACAGAAAAGAATACGAACAGTCATGACCAAGAAGACGAACAGTCATGGTAGAGGTATATGTTGCATATAACGTGTTCAACGTAATGCCCACTCTATATACGCAAAAGGAGTTACATAAAGATGCAGTTACAGTTGACAAGTAGCAGAAGAGATTATTTAAGAAACAGTTACGGGTTGCATGCATAAATATGGAAGTTAAAAATAGAGACTAATATGTTATAAAAGTAGGTCTGCATGAAGAATAATGCTATTGTTGAACGTGTGAAAGTGCTATCGAAAGAGGGTTAGAAGAGTGTTGTTAGAGAGAGACAAGTAGAGCAGTAAGGGTTTACTGAGTTTTGACAAATTGGAGACCAGTCAGGGTCTTGTAAAAGTGAAGGCATTTGTATGTCATTATTATAGCTTTCAAAACTGTGATCTAAGTTGGTGCTTGGATAGGGGTTGGTGCTTCTTTCTGTTGGTGCAGATAAATCAGGGGTTGGTGCTCCTTCTAGTGGGTGTTGGTAAACATATTATAAAATTGATGTTTTGCAAAGACTGGATTTGGACCGTAGTCCAAGTAGTCATTCTTGAGGAGTAGCCAAATTGGTGAACCTCATTACATTGTGTGTTGTGGTGTGCTCTCTTATGATAATTGTTTTATCTATTTTTAAGTTCTCTTTGCTTTAGATTTGAGAGTGGTTGATTTGAATTTAAATAGCTACACTAATTCACCCCCCCCTCTCAATATCATTGTGAAAATATCAATTGGTATCAGAGAAAAGTTCTTGAACAAGCTTAATCAGCTAAGGTGATCTTCGAAGGAACACAATGGCAGGTAATGAAGGATTCTCATCAAACAAAGCTCCTTTGTTCAATGGAACTAATTACTCATTTTGGAGACTCAAGATGCAGACATATCTGAGTGCATTAGGATACGACATTTGGGAGTCAGTAGAAAGTGGATATACAGTACCTGCTACTCCTCTAACAGATACTGCTGAGAAGAAGAAGTTTGAGAATAACTCCAAAGCAAAGAATGCCATAATGTGTGGGCTAGTAGATAGTGAACTAATAAGTATCATGAGCTATAAATCAGCAAAAGACATGTGGGACAAACTGAAGAGCATCCATGAAGGATACAACAAGATCAAGGAAGCCAAACTACAAACTCATCGAGCTCAGTTCAAAGCATTACACATGAATGACGATGAGAACATAGAGGCCTATATGTTGAGAGTCAATGGAATCATTAATGCAATCAGAGGACTCAGAGAAGAAATCAAAGATGCGATTGTCGTGAAAAAGGTACTTAGAACTCTTCACAAAAGATTTAATTCTAAATTTTTTGCAATAGAAGAGGCTAACGATCTAAATAATTTTAGCATGGACGAGATGCATGGTTCTTTGAATGCATACGAAATGATAATAGGACAAACTAAGCCCATAGACAGAGAAGTTGCTTTTAAAGCACACAAGAATACAAAAGCTGAACAAGAATCTAAGGATGAAGAGACATCGGATGAAACGAAAGCCAACTTTATTCGAAAAATTACAAAGGAAAAATTAAAATATAGAGGAAAGTTACCGTTTAAGTGTTTCAATTGTGGAGGGGTCGGTCACTTTGTAGCTAAGTTTCCAATGAATGAGAAAACCAAAAGTGATGAAGGGTCACACCAAGAAAGAAGTGACTGGAAGAAGAAACCAAATTTTAAGAAAAGTAACTTCAAAAAGAAAAGTTTCATATCCAAGAATGTCAACTCTTCTAAAGATAGCTCAGGTGAAGATTCTAAAGAAGAAACAGGTGAAGCTCTGTTCATGGTATTTGGAGAAGAAAATAAGAAATTCAAAACAGGCAGCTGGTAGAAAAATCATCCTAGAGAACAGATTATTGGGGACCCAACAGTTGTATTCAGAAAAGAAGAGCAGTAGTACAGAACTACTCTCTATTATCCAGCATTGAGCCCAAAAATGTCGCTAAAGCAAGCACAAATGAAATTTGGATGAAGGTAATTAATGAAGAACTAGATCAAATTGAGAAAAACAAAACCTGGGAGTTAGTACCAAGGCCGACAAATAAAAATGTAATCGGTACTAAATGAATTTTTCGAAATAAATTGAATGAAGATGGACAAGTTGTAAGGAATAAAGCAAGACTGGTCTGTAAAGGCTATGCACAGGTTGAAGGTATTGATTTTGAGGAAACCTTTGCACCAGTAGCTAGACTAGAGGCAATCAAAATGTTTTTGGCCTTAGCAGTTCATAAAAATTTCAAAGTATATCAAATGGACGTAAAATCAGCATTTTTGAATGGAAAACTGAAAGAAGAGGTTTACATTGAGCAGCCAGATGGGTTCCAACTCGGTGATAATCCCAACTTTGTTTGCAAGTTGAAGAAAGATTTGTATGGCTTGAAACAGGCACCCAGAGCATGGTATGCAAGGCTGGATAACTATCTGATTCAACAAGGGTTCAAGAAAGGTTTGGTGGACAACAATCTATATGTCAAAATAGAGAATGGCCATCTTATTGTCCTTGTTGTTTATGTAGATGATAGCATTTTTGGCAGCAACAATGATAAGTCCTGTAGTGACATAGCAAATAAAATGAAGAAAGAATTTGAGATGTCTATGATTGGTGAACTTTCTTATTTTCTCGGACTGCAAGTCAATCAAAGTGAAAAGGGCATTTTTATTTCTCAAGTTAAATATGTGAAAGAAATGTTGAAAAATTTCACAATGGAGGATAGTAAACCTATTAGCACTCCCATGACAACAGGTTGCAAGTTGAGCAAGGATGACAAATCTCTAGATGTAGATCAAACCATGTACATATCTATGATTGGAAGTCTGTTGTATTTGACAGCTACCAGACCAGATATCTTATAGGCAGTATGCATGGTAGCAAGATTTTAGGCTAGTCCCAAAGAGACTCATGTGACAACTATAAAGAGGATTTTTAGGTACCTCAAGGGTACTATGGAGTATGGGTTATGGTACCCAAAAGGTAAGGACTTCACTCTTATTGCATATTTTGATGCAGATTGGGCGAGGATGTATTGATGACAGAAAGAGTACCAGTGGAGGAGCATTTTATCTTGGAGACAGGCTGGTAGCATGGCACAACAAGAAACAAGAATCAGTCTCTCTATCCACAGTAGAGGCAGAATACATTGCAGCAACAACATGCTATACATAGATATTATGGATGAGACAAACCCTAAAATATCTTGGTATTCACTTCAAAGAGCCAATTTTAGTTAAATGTGATAACACTAGTGCTATTAACATATCAAAGAATCCGGTTATGCATTCTCGAACCAAACATATTGCAATCCGGTATCACTTCTTGAAGGATAAAGTTGCAAAAGGTGAGGTCAAATTGGATTTTGTTCCAAATACAGAGCAAGTAGCAGATATATTCACCAAACCATTACCCAAGGAAGTTTTTGAGTACCTTCGAAGTAAGTTGGGAGTGGTCACGTTTCCCAAGAACTGACTATCAATTGGGATCACATTCTCAAGGGGAGCATTTATGCCTATGTTTATAGTTTTGCTCATATTCATGATTTTTGCTAACTATAACAATGTGTGTCTGAGAATGTTGTGCATAGACTCAGGGGGAGTCTGCAGCAGCCCTTTGGTATTATTGTCAAAGGGGGAGAAGAATTATAGGAAATTACACATGTGTTGCCAATAATTCCAAAGGGGGAGATTGTTGAGCAAGGTGTAGAAATAGTATTGTCATTGTTGTCAACACAGACAGATAGATTAGTTGATGCAGTGGATAGGATTTCATAGGTCATTCAAAGCATGTATAGTGAATTTCTAGGAAGACAGAAGTGACCCAGATTCTCAGAATCAAAGAAAAAGACAAGTAAGAAAACTGTCGCGATATTGCGAAATGTTTTTTGTCATGATTTTGCGACATATCGAAGGAGAGAGAAAAAGCTGGAAAAGCTGTCACGATTTCGCGACATATCGGAGGAGAGAGAAAATGCTAGAAAAACTGTCATGATTTCGTGACATGTTGGAGGCAAAGAAGCCAAGTGGAAAAACTGTCGTGATTTTGCGACATGTTGGAGGCAAAGAAGCCAAGTGGAAAAATTGTCACGATTTTGTGACATGTTGGAGGCAAAGAAGGCAAGTGGAAAAATTTTCGCGATTTTGCGACATGTTTGGAGAGAAGACGCAGGAAAAGAAAACTGTCGCGATTTCGTGACATGTTTGGAGAGAAGGCGCAAGCAAAGAAAACTGTCGTGATTTCACGACATGTTTAGAAAGGAGGCATAAGCAAAGAAATGTGTCTCGATTTTGCGACATGTTTGAGAGAAAGAGCTTGTAAAGAAAAGTGTCATGATTTCGTGATAATTTGCAAGAGGAAGCGCTAAGGAGAAAAAGTGTCACGATTTCCTGACATGTCAGGTTTTCGCGATCCGATGAGAATAAAAGCACTAAGGAGGAAAAGTGTCACGATTTCGTGACATAATGCAGGAGAGAGAGTCCGATAGAAAAATGTGTCACGATTTTGCGACATGCTTCATTTTCGCAATCCAAAGCGAAGAGAAAGAGGAGAAGGATGAAGTGTCACGATTTCGCGACATGCTTCATTTTTGCGATCCAAAACGAATAAAAAGAGAAGGATAAAGTGTCACAATTTCACGACATGCTTCATTTTCGTGGTCCAAAGCGAAGAGAAAGAGGAGAAGGATGAAGTGTCACGATTTTGTGACAGAAGCAAAACGAAGGAGCATGGAAGCAGAAGCGTCGTGATTTCATGAAAAATTCAAGGAATAAGAGCTCAACAGGGAAAGTGTCGCGATTTCGGGACATGTTCCGTTTTCGTAGGCCAAAGACAAAAAAGGCACAAGGCAGCGAAAGTGTCACGATTTTGTGACATGTTTCGTTTTTGCGGGCCAAAGAAAGAAAAGGCACAAGGCAGCGAAAGTGTCACGATTTCGTGACATGTTCCGTTTTCACGGGCGAAAGGCAGGGAAGTGCAAGGAGGCAAAAAGCGTCACGATTTCGTGACATGTTCCGTTTTCACGGGCCAAAGACAAAAAAGGCACAAGGCAGCAAAAGTGTCACGATTTCGTGACATGTTCCATTTTCGCGGGTGAAAGGCAAGGAAGTGCAAGGAGGCAAAAAATGTTGCAATATCGCGACATGTCATGTTCTCACGGGTAAAAGGCGAGAAGAGCACAAAGAGATAGAAGTGTCATGATTTCACGATAGGTCACAACAGCATGATTACGGACAGTTAACTGCAAACAGAACAACAGTTAAAGGGGCAGTTGTAGAGGAAAAGCATGTAGCCAAAATAAGAAGAGTTAATTGGATTCAATGCGATAGTTACAGGTGCAATTACAGATAGAAATCATGCAGCTATTTTAAGAACAGTCAAAGAAGGAGAAATCGAACAGTCGCATAAATAGAATCAAAAAATGCATACATGCACAGAAAAGAATATGAATAGTCATGACCAAGAAGACGAACAGTCATGGTAGAGGTATATGTTGCATATAACATGTTCAAAATAATGCCCACTCTATATACGTAAAAGGAGTTACATAAATATGCAGTTACAGTTGACAAGTAGCAGAAGAGATTATTTAAGAAACAGTTACGGGTTGCATGTGTAAATATGGAAGTTAAAAATAGAGACTAATATGTTATAAAAGCAGGTCTGCGTGAAGAATAATGTTGCTGCTGAATGTGTGAAAGTGCTATCGAAAGAGGGTTAGAAGAGTGTTGTTAGAGAGAGACAAGCAGAGCAGTAAGGGTTTACTGAGTTTTGACAAATTGGAGACCAGTCAGGGTCTTGTAAAAGTGAAGGCATTTGTATGTCATTATTATAGCTTTCAAAACTGTGATCTAAGTTGGTGCTTGGATAGGGGTTGGTGCTCCTTCCAGTGGGTGCTGGTAAACAGATTGTAAAACTGGTGTTTTGCAAAGACTGGATTTGGACTGTATTCCAAGTAGTTGTTCTTGAGGAGTAGCCAAATTGGTGAACCTCATTACATTATGTGTTGTGGTGTGCTTTCTTGTGATAATTGCTTTATCTATTTTTAAGTTCTCTTTGCTTCAGCTTTGAGAGTGGTTGATTTGAATTTAAATAGCTACACTGATTCACCCCCCCTCTCAGTTTCATTGTGAGAATATCAAATTTATCATGAAGATGCGTAAATGCATTTGTGTTTTGTAAATTCTCCTTAAGAACAAGATCTCCAACTTGGAATTCACGTAGATGAAATTTGGTATTGTAAGCATGCTTTAGGAAATCCTAATAAAGTTGTAAATTCTCTAAAGCATTGACCTACCTTTCATAAAGAAGCAAGAGTTGGTCAAAACGTGCTTGTCTAGCACTACCATCATCTATGAATTTTTGCAATGAAATTTGCAATGAGGGGATCTCAAACTCAAGAGGCATAATTTCTTTGGCTCCATAGACGAGTGAAATTAATGTTGCCCTAGTAGGCATTCAGATGCTTGTTCGATAAGCCCATAATGCCAAGGGGATTTGAGTATGTTAATCTCAATGATTTTATTTGACTAGTTTCTTGAGAATAGCAATTAAGATCTTGTTGGTAGCCTCAGCTTGTCCATTTGCTTGTGGGTAGTAAGGATTCGAGAAATTGTGTTGGATATTATATTTCTTGCAAAGTGGTTGAACATCCTTGTTTTTTAAATACTTATCATTATCATAAATTATTTTTGATGGAATTCCAAAATGACAGATGATATGATGAAGTATAAACTCCACAATTCAAGGTCTTATCGTACTAGTTAGAGGAATTACCTCAACCCACTTTGTGAAGTATTCAGTGGTCCTGATGATGAATGTATGTTGTCCTGAGGAAGAAGGTGAGATTTTTCCAATCAAGTCAAGACCCCATTGTGAAAATGGACAAAGGCTTTGAATATGTTGTAATACTTGTGATGGAACATGAGTTAAATTAGCATGTTGTTGATATTTCTGACAATGTTTGACGTAAGTGCAACAATCGCGTTCCATGGTGGACCAATGGAACCCATGCATAGAATATGCTTTACAATAGTCATTCCACTAAAATCACCACCAAAAGTACCATCATCTATGTCTCTTTATGCCTTTGTAGGTTCAATATAATGAAGGAGGACTCCATCATAACTACGTTTATACAACACATCTCCTAAAAGAGTAAAATGAGCTACCTTTTACTTGAAAGTACATTTAGCAATTCTTGACATATCTGATGGGAGTGTTCTAAACTTGAGTAAGGTTATTATATGGTTGGACCAAGTCTCATAAAAATCTGTATGGAGAAAGCAAATGTTCTTCTCATCCTTAGATTTAGCACAGAATTATAGATTTAGAGATCATTGTAACAATAAGTGGTTGTACCTCTCCTAAAAAGTTCTTTAGAATCAATGATCCTAGAGAGGCCATCACATCTATAAATCTATTATTCAAACATGGAAAACTATCGATTTCATACCAATCAAATTTAGCGAGCAATGTCATTACTACTTTGTGGTAAAGCTTTATTGTTGGTTCCTTGCATTGGTATTCTTCATTTATTTGTTGAACAACAAGTTGGGAGTCACCAAATATCTTGATACACTTTATATCCATAGTTATGGTTGCTTGAAGACCTAATATTAAGGCTCCATACTCTGCATTATTGTTTATGCATTGAAAATCAAGTTTAAAATATAGGGGAATGCACCTTGACCTTTTTTATACTCAAAACCATCAAATAATAGTGTGATATCAACATCTTCATCCAGATTGACATCTTCATCTTGTTCAGTGATAGTGAATATCGAATCATATAGGAGCTCAATAATCAAAGGTTGATCACTAGGAAGCGGATCTTTCGTAATATGATCGGTTATGACCTGATATTTAATGGATTTTTGGTTGATGAACTCAAAGATCAAATCAGTAAGAAGCATTATCCATTTTGTGGTGCGGGTGTTATTGTAAGTGCGAGACATCATGTAACGTAGAGGATTTTTGTGAGCTATGACATATGTGGTGTGACTAAGGATGTAATATCTAAGTTTCTTAGTGGAAAAAACCACTAGTAAGCACAATTTTTCCATGTAAGCATATCTGGTTTCATAACTTACCAATGTTCGACTAATGTAGTAGACAACTTGCTCTCAATTATTTTCATTCTTTTGTGCAAGCATTGTCCCTAATGCAAATTTTATTGCTGAAAAAAAAATATGGAAGGGGATCCCTAGATGAGGATAAGTTAAGACTGGTGGAGAAGCCAAGTATTGATTGATGTCATAAAAATCTTTTTGGCACTCATTTGTACATGAAAATGTCACCCTATTTTTTAGCAAGTAATTGAATGACCTGCATTTGTCAAAAATTTGCGCAATGAAACAACAGATCGATTAAATATTTTCTTGTAAATTATGCAATTCCTTCAAGTTTTTTGGGGGAGGTATCTCTATGATGAACTTGAATTTGTTTGGATCCACCTCAATGCCTCTTTTGGCAATAATGAATCCTAGTAGTTTGCCTAAGGTAACACCAAAGACACTTTTTGGGGTTCAACCTTAAATTATGCTCTAGAAATCCATCAAAGACTTTTTCCAAGACACCAATGTACTCTTGTCAAGTTTTAGATTTTGCCAAGAGATCATCCACATAATCTTTGATGATCTTATGCATGTAATCATGGAAGATGTATGTCATCACACGTTGATAAGTGGCACCTATGTTTTTAAGACCATAGAGCATCACCTTGTAACAAAAAGCCCCCCAAGGTGCAGTGAATGTTGTTTTGTGTTGGTCATTAAGATTGATTCAAATCTGGTTGTATCTTGAAAAACCATCCATTAGATAAAGCATTTCATGGCCAGTTCAAGTGTTGACATGAGTATCGATATTTGGTAGAGAAAAGTCATCCTTAGGACATGCTTTGTTAAGGTCTTGAAAGTTAGTGTAAATATGTATCGCCTCGTTATGCTTGCAAATGGGCACCATTTTGGAAATCCACTCAGGATAGTCAATGGGTACAATGAAACCCACATCTAATAGCTTTTGAAGCTCTTATTTGACCATGAGGCCAATGGGAGAAGACATATTTCTCAATTTTTTTTTGATCAACTTACAAAGACATGCATCAAGACTAGGCATGTCTTTGTAAGACCATGTAAAAATGCCCTTCTTCTTCTTGAAGAGAGCAATTAATTGCTTTTTTTCATCTGTAGATAAACTTTTACCAAGTTTAACGATTTGTGGATTGTCTACATCTGAACTAAGGTTCACATCGATGGTATATTCAATGGACATATAAGAACCTTTCTCAATTTGATGGGGCATTGGGATCAGATGAATTTTATCTATGATGTTATCAAACTCTTATGACACAGTCTCTTCCATGTCTACCTAGAAAACCTTAGGATATAAAGGCGAAGGTGAAGGAAAATGTGGAGGTGACAGAGGAGTGTAGTTGGCTGAAGCCCTTAACAATTCCTTAGAAAATATAAATTCAAAAAAATATGGAGGTAAGGAAATCCGATCCATATCAATAAGGCTCATGTCAATTGGAATTGGTTTTGCCAAATCGTATGGATTACGGAGTAGGATAAATAAGTCAACAGGATTCATGTTAATTTAAAATGGGAAATTAATGGTTGGAAATGTGAAGGATGAATAGATCTTGTCTGTTAGAACTAATGCAAGAACTTTGGGAACCTAAAAAATAGTGAGCAACACAAATAAATGCAGCAACCAAAAATCCATGCACATGCAATGCCATGATGATTTATTTTTTGATGTATATATATTACAAAATTGTTCGATGAGGTGGATAAATGAAGTGGATGTGGTTCATTGGTTGGTTTAGCTCACTCCCTAGGGAGGAGAAAAGAAAATATGAGCTGATGGATGGGGAACATTCTGAGGTAATACTCATCTTGTTCGGTGAATTGAATGATGGGTGTTGATTCCTCATTAGATTCATCAAAAGCTATCAACATAACATCATATTCTTCATATATTTCCTCCTCAAATTCATAAGTGTGATGGTTTTCTTCTTCTAAATTCAAATGGAGATTTTGAAAAGCTTGTTCAAAAGAAGAAGTGGAAGAATGAGAGTGATAGCCTAAATTTAAACGATCATGTGGTTCTCGATATGGAGTACTGATGAGCTCGTGCATTCCTTGTTCATGTCATCCTAGGTCATAGCCTTGCAAATTAACCTGATGAAAGTATCAATATGGGAAACCTAACATGTGTTGTATTGAAGAAACACATGCTTATACTGAGAGGGGGGTGAATAGTATAAGATATAACTTTTCCTTCCAAACAATAACTACAATAATATGAATGCAATAATAAATCAAAGCACAAATCACCACACACAAGAGACAAATATTTACGTGGAAACACCCTCTTGGAAGAAAACCATGATAAAATATTGCTTATATTTTCTTCAACAAAAATTTGTGGGAACCAACCCACAGGAGATACCAATCCTCTTATTACAAGTCTGAGGGCACCAACCCATAGGAGACACCAATCCCCTTATACAAGTTCGTGGGCACCGACCCACAGGAGACACCTATATCTTTCTGCAAGTTTATGGGCACCAACCCACATGAGACACCAATTTCCTTGAGGCACCAACCTCAGGTCTGAAGGCACCAATATTTTGCTCATAAATTTAGTCCAGAACTTTGCTTAGGTCTACTCTATAATTTTATTTACAACTTTGCTCAGGTCTGCTCCAAAATTTGATCAATAATTCTCTTTTTCCCTTCTTGATTTAAATATCAAATCAAACACTTTAAACCCTTATCACTCCTTTTAAAAACATACACAATAAAGCTTAATTAAAAATAACTCCTTATATCTCCCTTTTAAAACTTACAAAATAAAAATTTATTAACAACAAAATGACTCCTTATATCTCCCTTTAATCAAATTTAATTAAAAAATTTACCTTGCATAGCAAAACGTTAACAGGTCATCAAGGGGATTTTACCCTTGGACCTCTAGTAGTTTAGCGTCCTAACACGAGCTTGTAACCAATTGGGCTAACCCAAAGAATGAAATTAAAGAGCAAAATATGTTATTTGAACCTTTTGTACCTTGCACATCAATCGCACAACAAAAACAGGCCATCGAGGAGATTCGACCTTCGGACCTTCTACACTACAGTGCCCTAACGTGGGATTTGTAATCGACTGGACTACCAAACAGTTGAGATTAAAGGGCACAATAAAATATTTGAAAATTCCTTTGGACCACTACTACACCATAGAAAGTGACTCCTTTAATGTTCGTGTGCTCATCTCTGGGATATCCTCCTAAATATTTAATTTATGCTCATCTCAGAGACGTCCTCCCTAATATTCAACCCTCTACTCGTCTTTCTATCAAAGGATATTCGAATTATCTTCATCCACTCAAAATGAACTATTGACATCTTATTAATATGCTTTATTTTTGCTATTTAAACCCAAGGAGGTCGGCCCATGCATATTTAAACCTTTTCACCTTTTATGTGGTGCTTAAGTCAGTCCACTCTCTTTTAAAATACTTTTATATTATAATATTTAAATCTATGATTTAAATATTATAATATTTGAATATTTAAGATTTTATTCAAAATATATTTTAAATCTTTTGATTTAAATATAAACCTTCCATTTTAATATTTAAATATTTTATGTAAATATTAAAGCATATAATTAAATCACCCTTGAAGATATCTGCCTTGACATCAATGACAACTCAATAATTTTAACAATCTTCCCCTTTGTCATTTATGGCAACCCTGCAAAGAAACTATCCTTTACTGAAATAGGATCACAAGATGCTCCCCCTTACTAAAATTCTCCCCCTTTGACATCAATGGCAAAGGCTTCTCGAGGCTAAATGATAAGACACTTGACAACGCCCCCTTACTACTGCTCTTACTAAGACATTTAATTATGAGATGGGAGTGAAACTACCCCCAACTTACCTCTGAGATACTCAAAGGTCTCCTTTGGAAGTGGCTTGGTAAAGATGTCAGTTTTCTGTTCCTTTGTAGCAATGTATTTCAACTTGACTTGTTGATCAGTCACTTGCTCTTAAAAAGTGATACTTGATCGAAATGTACTTGGTCCTTGAATGCATCATCGAATTCTTTAAAATATTGATGGCACTTGTGTTATCACAAAGCATGAATATAGGATGATCATGCTCTATTTTGAAATCACTTAAGGTTTTTTTCATCCATAAAACTTGTGTGCAACAAGTTGCTGCTGTACTCCCGCTTATACATTAGATAAGGATATTGATGCTTGTTTCTTACTTAGCTAAGAGACCAAACAATCTCCAATAAAAGATGATCCTCCACTTGTGTTTTTCTTGTCATCCACACTACCTTCCCAATATGCATTTGTATATGCAGTGAGAGTTAAATTGTCACATCTGGGATATCACAGTCCAAAATCCATATTTCCTTTCAAATACTTGAAGATTATTTTTATTGCATGTACATGTGTTTCCTTTGGTGCAGCTTGAAATCTTACCACCAATCCGATTGTCTGCATTATATCCGGCCTTGTAGTTGTGACATACAGTAAACTTCCAATCATGGATCTATACAAAGTTTGATTAGCCTTAGGAGACTCATCATATTTACTTAACTTACATCCTATAATCATGGGGGTACTCATAGGATTGCAATCCTCCATCCTAAATTTTATCAACATTTATTTTATATACTTTGTTTGAGAGTGAAATATACCTTTATCTGACTTTGAAATTTGTAAACCAAGAAATAAGGATAGCTCACCAAGCATTGACATCTCAAATTTACTTTGCATAAATTTTGCAAATTCTTGACACATCTTGTTATTACTGCCTCTGAAAATGATGTCATCCACAGAGACCACTACAATTAACCATTTATTTTATTCATTCTTGATGTATAGGTTGCTATCATCTATACCTTTTATGAAACCCTATTCTTGGAGGTATTTATCCAACCTTGAGTACCAATCCCTAGGGGCTTTCTTTAGTCCATAGAGAGCTTTCTTCAATTTGTATACACAGTCTGACTTTGTTAGGCTGAAACCATCTAGTTGCTCAATGTAGACCTCTTCCTCTAAGTAACCATTAAGAAATGTTGATTTTACATCCATTTGGTACAATCTGAAGTTTTTGAAACTTGAAAAATCCAAGAACATTCTTATGGCCTCAAGACGAGCAACATGAGTAAATGTCTCTTCAAAATAAATTCCCTCAACTTGTGCATAGCCTTTGCACACAAGTCTTGCTTTGTTTTTGACAACCTGATCATATTCGTTCAACTTGTTTTTGTAGATCCATTTGGTGTCGATTACGTTCTTGTCTTTTGGATGTGGAATGAGTTTCCAAGTCTCACTCTTTTCTATTTGATCTAACTCTTATTCTATTACCTTAATCCAATATTTATCTTCACTTGTTTCATTGATTTTTTTTGGCTCAACTTTGATAGTAAGGAGAAGTTGGCATGTTCACCTTTTCCTATTATTTTCCTCCTCGTTTGTCTCTCATCTAGATTCCCAATAATCAGATCTTCCAGATGGTTATTTTGCACATTTCTGGATGGGGTCTTGAATGATATTTTGGGAGGTGTTCTTAAAGGTGTCCTCTGATTCTTATCTTCTTCAATTTCTTATTCTTTGCAACTTTCTCCTTCTTGATACATGATCTCTTGAGTTGGTTCTCTTAGATCTATTTCTTCATCAACTCTTACATTTGCACTTTCTACAATTTTATGTGATCTTTTATTTTAGCATCTATATGCTTTACTCTTTGAAGAGTATCCAAGGAAGATACCCTCATCACACCTGGAATCAAACTTGCCCAAATCTTTTTCTTCTTGTCTAATACAGCATTTGCTTCCAAAAATATTAAAGTACTTTACAGTAGTTGGTCTTCCCTTTCAAAACTTATATGGATTTTTGTGGTTATTTACTCTTACTTGAGCTCTATTGATGATATAAACAGTTGTATGGACCACCTCTCTCCAAAAAGCATCAAAAATATTAGACTCATTTAGCATGGCTCTGGACATGCCTTGAATAGTTATGTTCTTTATTTCAACTACTCCATTCTGTTGTGGAGTTCTTGTTGTTGAGTATTGTCTTTTGATTCCATGTTGTTCATAAAATTCTATAAATTCATTTGAAGTGAATTCACCTCATCTGTCTGATCTTAGAAACTTGATATTTTTGTGTGTTTCATTTTCTACAAGTGCCTTGAATGCTTTGAAACTTTCAAAGGCTTCTAATTTTTCTCTTAATAATATTATCCAAGTTATTCTAAAATAATCATCAATAAACAACATGAAATAATTCTCACCTTGTAAGCTCTTTGTCCTTCTAGGGCCACATAGATCCATGTGAATTAGCTCCAGAGGTTTGGATGAAGAGAATTCCTTTGATTTAAAACTTGATCTTGTTTACTTACCATGCTGGCACTGTGCACAAATCGTGTTTGGGGGTTTGGCTATCTTGGGAAAATATTTGACTGCTTGTTTGTTGTTTATTTTCACTATGTTATCAAATTTCTAGTGGCCCATTATCCTGTGCCATAACCAGATCTCATCCTCTTGTGATAAAAAGTATTTTCTCCCTTAATTTTTCTCAATATGTAGAGATTGTTAAAGTTCTACAGGCATCTAAAATAAGCTTTCCTATCTTAGATTTCTTGATCTCACATCCATTTGGGTAAAATGTGAGTGTATACCCTT
Source organism: Wollemia nobilis (assembly GCA_028583015.1). Lineage (NCBI taxonomy): Eukaryota > Viridiplantae > Streptophyta > Pinopsida > Araucariales > Araucariaceae > Wollemia > Wollemia nobilis. The sequence continues at coordinate 6,880,428 of JAQPPZ010017259.1, read as the reverse complement.
GATCACATAGTTGACTCACACTTATAAGATTGTACTTCAACCCTTAAATATATAACACATTATCTATCCTTGATCTTCCATTATCCATGCTCAAGGTTCCCTTTCCAACAATTTTGGTATAAGCATTATCACCAAATTTCACTATACATCCATTTATTTCTTTGAGAGAGAGAAATTTGCTTGTATCACCTAACATATGGCTTGAAAAACCACTATCAATGTACCATTAGTTTCCTTCATTTTGCACATGAAGAGTTGTTTGTACCAACATAGATTTTTCCTTTTCTTGTTTCTTTTTCTTTTTCTAAACTTTTGAGGACGTATCCTTTTGAACAGTTTGACCTTCCTACTTCTTGCTTGGTTTCAGAAGTTCAGGTAACATTGTTCTACACCATTTAACTTTATACCCAAAATTTTCACATTTGTAACAAATGATATTGTAATCCATGAGAGGTGCAATTGAATTGAATTTTTTCTTGGTGAAGCCAAAATCACTTTTAGCATGAAAAATGCAATTGATGAGTGTTGAAATGTGCATGTATTATGGAACCTATTATGTCTTTTATCTGCAAATATAAGAAAATGGATGTGTTTTGATCATTTCTATATCTTATTTGCATGATTTATGACTAAATTTGATTTATGATGTTAAAATGATAAATGCATGAATTTTACATAAAATATGTGCAAGTTTTGTATGTTTGGACAGGAGAACATTGAAGAACACTTCATGGGAGATTGATGCGGCAAAAAAGGACTTGAACCAGATGCTGAGCATAGGAGAATATGGTCACAAAGATGACATGTTAAGAAGACTGTAGATGCGGGTTACAAATGGATGTTACTAAAGATAGTTACTAAAGTATGTTGTATAAGGTAGTTACTGAAGACTGTTTACCGAAGAGAATTTTCACCAACAGTTACAGTAGAAACATGATTAAGTCAATTAACTGATGTTGTGCACCACATCAATGACAACATGGTTTTTTTACATAGAAGTAAACGTATTTCCAGTCAGCATGATTAGTTGACTTGTCAAGAATTATTCACATAGATATTATAATTAATAAAGTTATTGTAAATATATTCCATAAAGTTGCAAGATTAGAATATTTTTAGATTTTTTATATTACCATGCAAGATCGTTATGTTCTTCCTGAGAATAAAGGACATATGGTTATATTTTACATCTTGCAAATTATTCAAATTAGTATAGTTTAATTATGTTTGTTTATAAAGTGCCACTTTGATCGCTTAGTTTGCTTATTGAGTCCAAGCAGAACTAGGAACTATATTAGTTTAGATTGTTCTCATTAGAACGTAGTTGTCGCATTATCAATCCACAAATCCGCATGGCAAAACATGTGGAAGAATATCACTTAGAATTGTTCAAGTCACAATATAAATTACATAGTCAAACCTTTGAAAAGGTCTAATGGAGAAAATGTCTAATCTGTGACTATTCCTAATGTAATCTTCTATATACAATTCTGAAAGTTGGATGCGCAACTATGTACATTTGAATTTCTAGTAATAAAGCAACAACAATTTCTTCCAAATATGGTAATTGTATCTTATAATTTCTTTATGCTTTGCTTGCCTTGGTAATTTCCATTTCTTTTGTTTCCCTGTGACCATGAAATAATTAAGCATTAGATTTATTAAATGAGAGTATATTAGGAAGTTAAAGTAGAGTAGAAAAAGGAGAAGGGGTTAACACTAACCTTCCAAAGGTAGGGCCCACTTTGAAAGGTCAGTACCTAAATCTCTTCCCTCCCCACTAATACGATAGACAAAATTAGAACATAGAGTAAAAGTAGAACATAAACTTTATTAAAACTGCATATGATAAAACTATAGAAACATTAGATAAATAATGTAAATCATACGTGGATCCACACATACTCATATAGACTTAGTCCAAATTGCATCTTTAATTTAAGCACAATTTTATTCTCTGTAAACTTTAATTTCTACAAAACCTGAGACTAAAAGAGATCAGAATCAAGCTTAGAATTAATTACTATGGTACAATCTATATTGGATTGCTACTCTTTAAATCTAACCTTGATTACCCTCAGATTGATAAAATTAAATGTAAGCTATTACAGCCTATCATTTTGGCATCGTTGTCGGAGAGAGTAGCGTTGTAGTGGTTAATCAAAAAAGATATTTTGCAGTGCAATTAGGCGAGGCTTACTTGTATGTGGAAAGAGGTACGTATGAGTCGTTGGCATGCATATGAGTCAGAGTGGCATGACATGGTCCCAACAAGCCCCTTTGTTTGATGCTGTCAGGTTCATTTCTCTTGAGGAATTAGTTTTACTGCTTTCTTATTTAGAAATTTATTTCCTGCAAATTTCAATTTTTGTAAATTTTCTGCTTTGGGTAATTATTATTGCTTAGTTGACTTAGGACATGCGAGAAAAACAAAAAGTAGGTATACATTGAAATAGACCTAAACTTGGCTTAGGACCCTGTCAAAAGTAGGAAGTAGGTACGGTTGAGTGACACAACCGTAGTGAAACCCTCCTAATAATCAAAGAAGCAGTAATAGTTTACCTTTTATTTTAGCAAATTTTATTTCTAGCAAATTTTCCAGCTTTGGGTGATTATTATTTTTTAGTTTGACTTAGGACCTATGAGAAAAGCAGGAAGTAGGTATACACTGAAATAGACCTAAATATTGGTTTAGGACCCTATCAAAAGTAGGAAGTAGGTATGGCTAAGTGACACAACCATAGTGAAACCCTCCTGAACAATCAAACAAATAGTAATAGTTTAACCTTTTATTTCCAGTTAATTTTACTTTTTTAGAAGTATTTCATATTATTCCTAGTGTGCTAAGGTTGGTTGTATAAAGATTCGTAGGAACGCAAGTCACATATAATTTTAGCAAAACATTAGGATTGTTGTGAAATTTTATTTCAATTATTCCCTATTGTATTAAGGATAGTTATAAACTCAATTGTTGTGATTTGTATCTAAACTTAACAACAGTGGGATTAAAATAGAAAACCAAAATCAAAACCAAAACAAAACCAAAACCAAACTCAAAAAGAGAGAGAAGGAAAAACAAAAATAAAAGTTGCTAGATGGTGGGAAATAGTCTAAGATAGTCTACTACAATAAACCTCTAGAAATTATTATAAAACAATATATATATATATATATATATAATAATGAAATAAAATAGAGGTATTATACAAGACTGAACCAACGAAACTATAAAGTGGTAGGACAAACATATTGTATCATGAGAATTTCAATTAGAAAATATTTAGAAGTGATGCAGTAAAACTCAAAGCCTATTGATAATTCAACTAGAAAATTACTACTTAATGGGCATAGGTTTAAACTATAAAAGAAGCCACTATCTAGAGAAAAATTCATACACCACCTTAGCATTTCTGCACAGAAAACAAAAACCACTGAATAATAACTTCTCTCTCCTAAAAAATAAAGGATTATGCTTCCTTTTTTTCATCATGAAGTTTCTATATTTGAAATATTTCTATCTTATTCTCATGAATTTTCAGTCTCAATATTTCAAAAATAGTCCAAAAGGATATTTATTTAAGATTTTGAAGGATAATGATTACCACATGTTGCATAATACCTTGTTTGCTAGATAAAATCTAGATGTTTTTCAATTACTCAAATCACCACTAGTGTTTTAAGCAAATTTTCATTGAAAGTCAAGAAATATTTTGATGTTCTAAGATATTCCTAGTTAATCAAGTTTTCTCTTGGACCATGCACATTGGAACATATAAAAATATTGTGGGAATTGGAAGGATTAATTCATAAGTCACTACTACCATTGAGTAAAAAGGTTTCCCCCTGCTTATCCATCTATGCACACAGTCTAGAGTACTAATGAGTTGGCAAAAGGACAAGCTCACCCTCCACCCCTGAAAAGAAATAAAAGGAAAATAATAGTAAGGATAGGATCAAATTCCCATCAGAACTTTGATAGAGTGGTTGGGAATCCAACTCCCCAAATTTCTACTCCTTAAAAAAAAATCCCTTTCTCCTCATCAAATTGAGCAAGTATCCCAAAAGTATCTTCTTGCATCCCCTAAAAATAAGCAAGAACCTCGAAAATGCAATAAAAATCCCTTGCTCCTCACAAAATGAGCAAGTATCCCAAAGAAAATTTAAATAAGGGTAAAAGATCTTGAATCCTTGGAACTCTTAGTGTCTTGAAAACCATAGGGTGATCCTCATTACAGCAACAGGTTGAATGAAACTTGCCTAGAAATAATGTAAGTCCTACACATCAATGCTAAGTCTGGATAAGACCTATAGATGTTTATAAGATAAGCTAGCTTAATTGGAAAAAGTGACCATTTTTTTATTCAATCCTTACTCATAATGGGAAATGAACCTTCACTGCACACACAGTTGGTCCTTGAGAGTCTTGAAAATATTAGGATGACTTTAACATCATATTGATTTGTGAAATGAATAGATGAATTTGTTTAAATTCACTAGGATTTTTGAGTCCTTGTGAATCAACTCTAGAATATCTTAAGCAAGCAAAATTCAAAAGCAAATCCCTATGAAAGAACCATAATTAATTTTTATCCTACAAAAATGTAGCTTGTATCTTCCAAAACTTTGCACTCTTTAGCAAAAGCCATAAAAATGATATCAAAATATCTATTTCCTTTTTCTTTGTGATTGAAAATACCCTAAGTCTTTGATAGAAATCTATTTTTGCATATATTGATGACTGATATCAAAGCTTCATAATCATTTTTCTCTCACTTGGATACTTCTTAATGAAATTCAGGAAGCACGATCACAAAAATAGTTATAATAAACCCCCATAAATAAAACCCATTACTATATCATCCACCATAATATAAATAAGACACCCTTCATTTTTTTTTTACTATATAGCCAAAATTACAGTTTGGGGGGAGTAAATAAATATGTACGAAATTCATAATACAGTTTGGAGAGAGAATCAGGTAAAGTATTTTCTTAACTCTAACAACTACAGTTTATGTAGACAATTTTTGTAGATAGGTTTTGTAGATAGCTTCTATAGATATTTTCTATAGACAGCTTCTGTAGATGTCTTCTGTAGTAATATTCTGTAACATTGCATGAAATTTGTCTATGTCTATATTTAGACTCTTCCAAAAAAATGCAATGTTTCTGAATATATTTCAGTAGCATATTTCTGTAGACATGAATTCATGAAAAATTTTCTACGTATATAAATGATCCCAGATTTGTGCAAGTCATGTAAGTCCATAAGAAAATATTATCCTTGCTATGAAGAACCTCTAAATCATAAGGTTGACATACTAAAATTCATAGAGACTGATATTTTCTACTACTCTGTGGAGAAGCCATTAAAATAACAAGTGTGATGAGGATTGTTTGATTTCTATCCACGATGGCCATTTCTTTTATGTTTATTTAATTTAAGAAAGAAATGGGGCAAACTACATAAACAATTACATAAGGACAAAATTTAAATAAATCAAATGATTCATGTGGCACTTTGGCTCAACAAAATTTATAATGCGTGTCAACATCTAAAATGGAAACATGATTATCATTATGTGAAAGAGCTGAAAATGTCTTTTTGTTCACTTGTTAAATAAACTTATTTATAATATAAAACTATAGAAAGATAATTGACACGCTCTCTCGAAATCCAAGCATGGTTATTGGGATAATCACTTTCTCCTAAAAAATGTGACTCTTGAGCTCATGAGTGACCTCCATTATAGTTCCATCCTCACTAGGCATCCATATTGCGCAGTTCTCCAAATTCAATACCTTGGACAACTCAATCAGTGTAGTGTTTAAAATAATATGTCTATCAAGAGAACTCCGAATCTCTTGAGTGAGCATTCTCACATGCCAATTTGCTTCCTCCTATTTTTTTAGGAGCTCCACTGCCCTATTAAAGTTCCATTACCTTGTTCTTAAGGAACCCTTCCCTCACCTTCACACGTAGTAACTAGGGTATGAGAGTTGTTAGAGTATTACTATTGCACAGGACACAAAATTGATGAGCACTTTGAATACTGTGAGAGTAAACATCAGAGAAAGAGTGGGAAAATTGTAAGTCAACGCGTTGACAAAGTGAGTCAACCCACAAATAACAATGAAGGCTCCAAGTTGGAAGAGTACCCATCTATATGGAAATACATGTTATTGTTAAAAGAGATTTGTTTTAGTATGGAATCACCTAATATTAACATCTAACGATAGGTCAATGTGGTCAATTATGACTGTAGGCTCTCTATAGTGATTTCAAATTATAAAGATATCTTAAATAGTGCATTAAACCTATCATTCTCTTCGTCATCTCTTATGAATGCTACCTTATAAGAATTACCATATCATCCAACGAGAAAACAGGCTTGACATTCCAAAATTGTAAATTTATTTAAAGCTTCGGTTCAACTTCCAAGGGAGAGCACACTGATGTTTAAATGACCAATCATTGTTTAATCCCTACAACTAAAACCTTATTTTCAATTTTGATTCATATTGCATTATTGAATTTGGTAAAACTATCGGGCATTCCACTATGTTTTTGGTGCATTCAATAAGACATTGGAAGATGTTTTTGGAAAACTGAGATATAAAATTCTCCTCTAATGTCAGATTTTTTGCCCTAGGTCCATATGCTTACATAGTTTATCAAAGGATTATATCCTGATGACGGTGCACAACTAGGGATTAATAATGGTTATCTTTTCTAAGTTTGATACTCAGACGTCATTAAGGTTCTCGAACATAGGAAGCGTAATTACACGGCTTTAGCATGCTTGGATTGGATAATGTTCTATGTCATGATTTTAAAAGCTCATTATTCCATACTATCTAAGTTTCAAGAAAATAACTCAACAAAAATTTGGAAAACCAACTTGTAATGTTGGTATGATTGATCGTTATGTTTTAGGCATTAGGCATCTATATCAGAACCTAATGTATAGTCGTATGAAGGAATGTAGCATCAAATCACCAGATAATGGTCCACTTCTAGCTAATACTCCTTCATGGTGCCATGTGCCTTTTTGACCCCGAGGGAATTTTGAGTTATGTAATGGTGGTTGTTACCTATTTTATTGAATTGCATTTTGGGCATGTTCTTGTTCAGTATAAGGACCACAAAGAGAGGTTAAAGCAATGGACTATTCCTTCGTTGGGATTTATATTATTTGAATGTTTGATGGATGCTCGAATATTTTATGTTATTTAGTCAAGATTATAAAATTGGTTTTATTGAATTGGTAGTAGGGTGCATGTATAAGTTACTTCCAAATAAATAAATCTTGTTGTGCATGTCTTACCTAGTAGTTGTGTTGGCAATTGCCCTATTGAAACATTCTTGCAGGTGTAGCATATGATAAAGTAATACATTAGGAAACTTGATAACCATGGGTGGCTTCACGTCTAGCCTTTGCAAGGATTCAATTACATTCATAATATCAATTTCATCCAACCCCGCATAGTTCCATTCCAATTCTACCACCAAGAGAATCATTGTGATTATGGATTATGTGAATATACTCAAATTAAATGGAAAGCATATCAATTAACAGTGTATGTGTTACATTCGAAGTATAAAATTTTGGTCACCAACAAGAAAAATGTTGTGATACCAAATTTAGCAAGTTTGTTACAACACACCGTGGAAGAGACAATGAAATTTCAATCATAGCGTGATAAAAAATCACCAAATAATAAGCATAAGGTAAATTAATGGGTGACGTGTCATTATCATCTTCAAAATATATCCGTCGTATACTATATTTAACAAAATAATAATAAAAATCAAACCACCTAATAGTTGTTATGATATATAGGAAGAATAATTCTCATGGAGAAGAGACAAAAAAAATTGGGCAACAAATTCAAGAAATATGTGATGAAGCCGATTTTTTACCTATCGTCTTATTGTTTGCTTGATGGATTCCGTCAAGAAGTTGTGTAATCTCAAAAAATACACTTGGCTAAAGGCTTGGAAAAGACTCAACTATTTGCGCCTCAATCTCCAATATGAATCACGTAATCGTGAGATGTTCTTGAGAAATAATAAGTTCATCAGATGTTTGGGTCAAATTATTGATTTATTTCTTCCTCATCCTGCTTCACCACTTGATAACAATGCGGAAGAATGTGAGAAATTTCACAGAGAAGTGTTAAGAATGATAGGGGTGTTGGCCCAGGATATGTCTTACCCACTATTAGCATCTGAATTGGTTATGCTTGCAACATTTGAATTCATACCCCGTATCCGAACTCGTCCAATGAAAGTGCTTAAATTTTTTATGAGATTCTACAAATTGGAAGATGAAGGTTTGCAGGTCATAATATTGCGTCTGTTGAAGACAAGTGTTTTATCAAAGAAACTTAGAAAGTATGATATGCATAGTATTGAGCACTCTATTCTTCAAGCAGAGGTACATGAAGTTTCTTGCTTTCATCTTGCCATAATAGCCCAAAATTTCAAAGAGTTTTAGAAAAAGCACGATCTTCGAGCAAAATTCTATAAAAGTGGTTGTGAAGATTTTTTCTGCAAATAAATATGGCAACATAGAAGCCCCTGTAAGGAGATATCTCAGGTTCAGTCTTCCAACTACTACAGAGGGTACATGTATAACAAATTAATCGACCTAAATTAAGCCTAAAAAATAAGCAAAATAATTATATATTAGGTTAGTATTTTTAATGGCTTATAATATTATTAGGTAGTATTTATGTTTTTTATTATATTATATTTTAATAGTGATTATTTCTGTATTCTATATTTTGTGTGATCTGGATAACATTTTTTCAAACCACAAACCAAAACTCGAGATTCTATAAATAGTTTTATTGCATTTGAAGAAAAATAGACTGCTGACAAAGATTGATAATTTTTAGAAAATATGGAGTTGATGTAATTGTGCTTGGAAATCTGTGTGCATATTCAATTCTTGTGATGATCCCATTTATATTATACTTGGGTTTGAAAACCATTGTGCGATTTTTTTATTTTCATTTTTTTTTATTTGGTTAGTGTGAGAAATTCTTGTGACCAATGTTTAGGTTGAACATTTCTATCCTAGCCATGATCCCTCATAAGTTGAGAGCTAAACTTATCAGTAAAGAATAAACACACAAACTTATCCACAAGCCGCAGTTTGAACCTTGAAATTCAAGAAGAAGAGCTAAATCCAGAATCGTTTGGATTTTTATTACTCTTAACTAAATTTAAACTTAGATTTCTTCAAGAATTTACCAATCTAAAATCAAAAAAACGAGATGTTAAATTGAAATTAGGTACGGATAGCGTGTCGTCAAGCAACAGAAATTGATTGCTACCATACACGGAGAGGCCATGGGCTTCAAAAATTATTGTACACTCCTACTAAGAAGGTACCAGCCAATGAGGTGTCAAAGTGAAAGAAATGTGGAATTGGCGTAAAATGATTGGCATTGGAGGGATGAAATCTGAAATGAAAGGGTCATAATTTGACAGTGCTGGAGATGTTTATGTGTCATTTCAAAGAGTAAACACTACTGACAAGGAGAAACTATCTTTCTGATATACTATTATTAACCATTATTTCTATAATTATATTAAGTTTATTATATTATTTAGTTTATAATAATTGTATTATATCAAGAGACATTAGCTCAATCGGTTAAATTCCTCGACATTTCAAGGACGAGACCCAAGTTCAAATCTTGTCAAATGATAAATGGGTAATATCCAAGCTTTGTCGTAATACCACGATGTGATAATAATGTAATACGGGTGGAGCCGTTTCAATCCCATCCCCATTAAAAAAATAATAATAAATAAATAAATAATATATATAATAATAAATAAATAAATAATATATGTAGAAAAAATAATAATAATAAATATATATATAGATAAATAAATAAAAATAATAATAAAATAATATATATATATATATATAATTATAATAAATAAATAATATATATAGAAAAAATAACAATAAATATATATATATATATATATATATATATATATATATATAATAAAATTTAAAAGTTGATTTAAATTTTATATATTATATATATTTATGATGTTCTTATTGTTAGTATGGGTTTGTACAGAACATTATTATAGAAGTTATAAGTTTCATTTATGCATAGTTTTGACATACACCTAAATAAGTCCAAAGAGCACTATTGAGTTTTACATTGGAAAGTGGGTTTAGGTAGGTGGATGTTGAAAGGTTGATGTCAAAGTAATTACACTCAAATAAACTACATACTCATTGTATGATTTATAGTACCTTCTTGCTTCAACTTATTTCATTTGAAAAATGGTAGTGACGACAATCCCTATCTAGCCAAATGATAATTTGCATTGTGCTTCTTGTCAAAATGTATATCACATTCTAAGGAAATATTGTTTACATAGAATATCAACATAAAGGCAATGATAAATGCATAAATTTTACACACAATATGTGCAAGTTTTGTATGTTTGGACATGAGAACATTGAAGAACACTTCATGGGAGATTGATGTGGTAAAACAGAACTTGAACCAAATGTTGAGCATAGGAGAATATGGTCACAAGGATGACATATTAAGAAGACTGTAGACGCAGGTTACAAATGAATGTTACTGAAGACAGTTATTGAAGTATGTTGTAGAAGGTAGTTACTGAAGACTGTTACCAAAGAGAATTTTTACCAGTAGTTACAGTAGAAATGTGACTAAGTCAATTGACCGATGTTGCACACCACATCAGTGACAGCATGGCATTTTTACATAGAAGCAAACATATTTCCAGTCAGCATAATTAGTTGACTTGTAAAGGATTATTCATGCAAACATTATAATTAATAAAGTTGTAAAGATATTTTATAAAGTTGCAAGATTAGAATATTGTTATATTGTTTAGATTACCATGCAAAATTGTTATGTTCTTCCCAAGAATAAAGGACATATGGTTATATTATACATCTTACAAAATATTCAAATTAGTATAGTTTTGTTATGTTTGTTTATAAAGTGTCACTTTGACCGTTTAGTTTGCTTACTGAGTCCAAGCAGAATTAAGAATTATATTAGTTTAGATTGTTCTCATTAGAACATAGTTTCCACATTATCAATCCATAAATCTACATGGTAAAATACGTGGAAGAATATCACTTAGAATTGTTCAAGTCACAATATAAATTACATAGACAGACCTTTGAAAATGTCTAATGGAGAAAATGTCTAATCTACGACTATTGCTAATGTAATCTTCTGTATACAATTCTAAAAGTTGGATGCGCAACTATGTACATTTGAATTTCTAACAATAAAGCAGCAACAGTTTCTTCCAAATATGGTTATTGTATCTTATAATTTCTTTACGCTTTGCTTGCCTTGGTAATTTCTATTTCTTTTGTTTCCCTACAACCATGAAATAATTAAGCATTAGATTAATTAAATGAGAGTAGATTACTGAAGTTAAAGTAGAGTAGAAAAATGAGAAGGGGTTAACACTAACCTTTCAAAGGTAGGGCTCACTCCAAAAGGTCAGTCCCTATATCTTTCCCCCCCACTAACATGGTAGACAAAATTAGAACATAGAGTAAAAGTAGAACATAAAATTTATTAAAACTGCATATGATAAAACTATAGAAACATTAGATAAATAATGCATTAGTAAATCATATGTGGATCCACACATACTCATATGGACTTAGTCCAAATTGCATCTTTAATTTAAGCACAATTTTATTTTCTGCAAACTTTAATTTCTGCAAAACCTAAGACTAAAAGAGATCAGAATCAAGCTTAGAATTAATTACTATGGTATAATCTATACTAGATTTCTACTCTTTAAATCTAACCTTGATTACCCTCATATTGAAAAAATTAAATGTAAGCTATTACAACCGATAAACAAAGTACAATTTTATGACCAAATTTGTTACATGAAAAATAATAACCATGGAAGAAATATTGAAACCTATTTGATTTCCTTGGAGGATATGGTCGCATGGTTATCTCATTGTTGTTTCTGTGATTGACTTTGTTCCATGATGATTCTTTATTTTCTTCCTTCTTGATGCTTCCATTTCTCAATACATCAGCATAGGTCTTGGGCTCTTCTTTACTTATTTTCTTTGATGCCTCTATTTCTTTTGAGCTTGAATCCCCCTTTTGTTTCCTTTAACCTTCTTGAAAACTAAGTCCAGTCTTCATAACCGAATATCTATGTGCATTGATAATATCACCCATGATTTTTATGTTTTTCTCAAACCTATGTAGGTCATCATTATATTTTTCCACTTTTTTCCTTAGAGATACAACCTCATGTTCCAATTTTTCACATTCCAACACTTTTGCCTTTAATTGTTTAGTCATACCTTCCTCAATTCACTTTGCCTCTTCAATTTTTACTTTTAAGTTGATAAGCTCTTGTGAAACCTTTATCTTTGTCTTCTCATTCTATTGTACTTGAATATTCAATCTTGATTTTTTCTTTCTAAGACTTTTCAACTCTTCAAGAGCAACAACAAGTTCCTCTTCTATGTCCACTATGGCTTCCTCTTCATTTTCTGGATTTTTCTTCTTTTCTTTGATTTCAACAACAGGAGAATTTTCTTTCACCTCCATGGCTATGTGTGTTCTTGTAAGATCTTCCTTCAAGATGTTAGGTTTTTATGAAGAAACCCGCTCTAATACTAATTGAAGAAACACACACTTATACTAAGAGGGGGTGTGAACAGTATAAGATAAAAAAATTCATTCCAAACAATAACTGCAATAATATGAACGCAATAATAAATCAAAGCACAAATCACCATCCACACAAGAGACAAATATTTACATGGAAGCACCCTATCGGGAGAAAACCATGGCAAAATATTGCTTATATTTTCTTCAACAAAAATTTATAGACACCAACCCATAAGAGACACCAATCCCCTTATACAAGTTCATGGGCACCAACCCACAAGAGACACCAATCTCCTTACGCAATTTTGTGGGCACTAGCCCACAGGAGACACCAATCCCCTTGATGCACCAACCTTCTGCTCATAAATCTAGTCCAAAACTCTACTTAGGTCTACTCCAAAATCTTATTTACAACTTTTCTCAGGTCTACTCCAAAATCTGATCAATAATTCTCTTTTTCCCTTCTTGATTTAAATATCAAATCAATCACTTTAAACCCTTATCGCTCCTTCTAAAAATATACACAATAAATCTTAATTAAAAATAACTCTTTATCTCTCCCTTTTAAAAATTACAAAATAAAACTTAACAACAAAATGACTCCTTATATCTCCCTTTAATCAAAATTAATTAAAAACTTTACCTTGCACAGCACAACTTTAGCAGGTCACCAAGGGGATTTGACCTTTGGACCTCTAGTAGCTTAGTGCCCTAACACGAACTTGTAACCAACTGAGCTAACCCAATGGATGATATTACAGAATAAAATATGTTATTTGAACCTTTTGTACCTTGCACATCAATCGCATAGTAAAAACAGGCCACCGAGGAGATTCGACCTTCAAACCTTCTGCACTGCAGCATCCTAATGTGGGCTTTGTAACCAACTGGGCTAACCCAATGGTTGAGATTAAAGGTCACAATAAAATATTTGAAACTTCATTTGGATCATTTCTACACCACTGAAAGTGACTCCTTCAATGTTCGTGTGCTCATTTCCGGGATGTCCTCCCAAATCTTCAATTTGTGCTCATCTCCGAGACATCCTCCCTAATCTTCAACTCTCTGCTCATATTTTTATCGAAGGATATTTGAATTATCTTCATCCACTCAAAATAAACTATTGGCCTTGTATTAATATGCTTTCTTTTTTCTATTTGCACCCAAGGAGGTCGGCCCATGCATATTTAAACATTTTCACCTTTTATGTGGTGCTCAAGTTGGCCCACTCTCTTTTAAAACGCTTTTATATTATAATATTTAAATCTATGATTTAAATATTATAATATTTGATTACTTAAGCTTTTATTCAAAATATATTTAAATATTTTGATTTAAATATAAATCTTCCACTTTAATATTTAAATATTAAAGCATATAATTAAATCACCCTTGAAGATATCTACCTTGACATCAATGACAACTCAATAATTCTAACATGTATATTATCAAGGGTTGGTTGTTTGGGTTCATCAAATGAATATGGATTGGATGATGAATCAATCCCCCCATACACAAAATTGATGTTGTTAGGCATTGAACCCATGTTGTACACCGCTCCTATGGATAAGGGTGGGTCATGTGGGCGACCGTAATCCCTAGTGGTTTGGATGCTAAGTGGTGTGATAGTAATATCTTGGACCACATATTCACCAATGCTAGGACTACTGAGATGGACCACAACTTGGGATGATGTGGAGGTCGATGTGGAGGTGGATGTGGAAGACTCATGATTGGCTTGTGGCTTCGATAATGGGAGAGGTGTGGGCTAGAATGGCATCTCACAATCTGTTAATTCAACTTGTGAGACATCAACTGATGTGGATGAAGGTGAATTTGGTTGAGGTGTTTGATGAATGGACAATGATTTGGATGGAATAATGATGGGGGATGTTGATTTTGATGTTGATGATGTGGACAATGTGGATTGGGCTCGACCACATGTATATGTAGTCGATGGTGATGAGGATGGGAGCATGGAGGTGGAAGCTTGATGTGGAGTAGTGATGGGGAGCTCCTTAGGAATAGGAACTTTGGATGAAGAGATGGATGGTATGGTGGATGATGTGGTTGATGGGGTCAAGAAAATATGAGTGGATGAAAGAGTGGATTCATAGGGATTTGAGATGAAATTGCAATACTTAAATAGTTCGATGTTCATTGGTATACAATGAATTTATCCCTCATGTACATATTTTAAACATTAATGTAGTATAGAGGGGACACATATTATTTTCCTAATCCAAGGGTATCAGAGTACATTGTATGCCTTGGATCCTTCCAAGATGTGGAATATTGTATGCAATATTTTTACCCCCACTTCAATGGGTAAAACAACAATACCAACTGTGGAACAAAGAGCATCATTGAATGCTTTCAAGGTGAAGGTGGATTTGGTTATATGAGATGGTGGAAGATTAATATGTTGAAGAGTGGAGGTGGTGATAATATTGATGGAGGAGCGGTATCAATCAAAACTCATTTGAATGACTTCCTATAAATTTAAACCATGATGTGTAATGGAGGATCCACCGATTTTGACAATATTAGTTTAATTTCAAAATCGTAAAATGTAATGGAAGGCTCCACACATGTTGGATACCCCATAAAATTGCTAAAGGTATTAGTATCCTGAGATTGGAGTTCAATGGATTTAAGAGTATCCATTAATGCCTCACATTGTGGTGGAGATTGTTGTATTATCTCATAAATAGATAGTTCTTTTGAAGCCATTTTAAGGCTAGTGGTTAATTGGCTACTTAGAGAGATGATTGGACTTTGTGGATGATTGGAAATATGAGTGGGTGGGGATGGACAACTTGGAATGTGAATTGGTTGGGGAGAATTGGTAGAGAACTGAATGGGTGATGATGAATTGGCAGGTTGAGGAGATACACTTGCTTGGGGTGCTATGGGAGATTGGATAGTCTAATATTGTGCATCTTGTTGATTGGTGCATTGTTGATCTTGGGTGATTACATGAATAACACCCACAAAACCTTGGTATTTTTGTACATGGTTGACCTAATTAGGAGGAGTCTTGATGTTTAACCCTTCTGTTGTTTGTTGATGCTCCTCATGATGAGGAAGTGGTGTTTGATAAATACCAAGATTTTGATTTTTTCGAGTGAAGGGACTATCAAAATTGATGGCCCCTAGGTCAATTAGGTCTTGCACTATATCTTTAAATTGATAGTAGTTGTTAATGGCATACCCATTCTATTGATGATAAGGGAAAAATAAATATTCCCTATAGCTTTTGCTACACTTGGTAGGATCATCTAGTTTAACCTTAGGTAAGGCAAGCTGATTTGTGTCATACAACCTACGAAATATGGAAGCATATAATTCAAACAAGGGTGTGTAATGGTGGTTTTGTTGAACAGATTGTTGACGTTGGTGATTATCCATAGTTGGCACTGTGTTTTTAATTTTTTGGGGTAGGGTAATTGCTTAATATAAAATTTGTTACGGTTGTTGTTGTTGAGCCATGACCAACTGACTCATGGCCACTTGATTCAACTTAGATTTACCAGAATAAATTTCTTTTGATTGGTCCTTATTCTGCCATTTTTTCTTCTTAGCATTTAGTACACCTTATATTTTTATTTCCTCTATTATGCCAGCTTGGGCAAGAGCTTCTTTGAATGAAATATATTGTTGCAATTACAATAACCAAGAGATGGGTTTTAAGCAACTCTTGGTGAACGATCGAGTTAACTCTTCCACTGGTAGGAATAATGGTAGTTTTGTGATAACAACCCACCAACGATTACCAAAATCATATACTGACTCATCATCAAATTACTTGAGGTTATACAAGTCAGACAGTGTGGTTTTATTATTAACCTTAAGGGAGAATCTTTCTAGGAATTGGTTTACCAACTGTTCAAATATATAAATATTGTGATATGGTATATGGTTATACCACTCCATGATATCTCCTAATGTTTAAAGAATGGTTATGAGCATGAAAGCATCTTGAGCTTGGATTCTAAATCATGAGTGAATAAATGTGCTTACATGCTCTCTAGGGTCCTTAGTCCCTTTAAATTTATCAAATTTTGGCACTGTAAAATCTATCGAATATGGCAGTGATGGTACCAAAAATGAATGGGTTGATTGATTAGCCATCTTAAAGTAGGCTTATGGTTCATCATACCAAGAGTGTGTTGTATCAAGCTATCAATATGTTGTTGCAATACCTAAATTCTAGGGTCTTCCCTAGGAATGTGGAAGTCCTAAATTACTTGGTGATTATGTGGAGGTGAAGTGGTAAAATATTGAGGTGTGATAAGACATTGATGGCTTGATGGATTGGATTGTATTTGATGATTTTGGGCTTGATGAAGGAATGATTGTAGGTGATGGAATGGAGATGAGTTTTGGGGATTGTGAATGTGCTAACTTGTGGGAATGGAATGGGTGTGGGTTAATGGAGGTGTGGGAATGGAAACCATAAAATATTGTGATACCCATGATGGATTTGAGGTAAATAAGATAGGTTGGGGTGTAATAGGTTGGTACTTCAAATATACCACCTGTATTTGCTATTGGGGACAAGAATGAGCATCTTGCTAACCCATAAGCAATTTTTTGAGGTGTTACCATGCTTGTTGTATGGAAATTTTTGAGGTAGATGGTGTAGGTGTGGTAGAAATGGATGAAGTGGGTGGAGGATAGGTTGTAACAGGGATTGTAACTGAATGAGAGGAATTAGATGCAGTGGAGACTAGCATTTTTGCATTGACATATGCTTCATATAATGGATTGCCATAGGTAGTGGTATAGGAAGATGGTATGGGAATGCTTTGGCTACAAGATTTTTGTGAGAGAGACAAATTATGGGAAGGTGCAGATGATACCTCAAAAAGAGGGTTAGTATACACCTGGGTGAAATTGGAAGGATGCGAGTGTGCAATTTCCTAATGAGAAGAAGGATTATGCCTAGGTGGGCTATTGATTTGCTCTAGAACATGGTTACTGGATCTTAGAAAATCTTTAACTTTACCCATATCTATGTAGGTGATGTTAAGGTTGGTAGGTGATGATGGCTCAATTTTTGGAATGGAAGTATTGATGGCTCTATGCAACACATCAGTATTTGAGTTATATACAGTGTGTGAGGGTCCCATAGATAAACCAAAATAGCTTTTCTGTATCACACTTACAGGATTAACCAGAGAAGTGACAGGGAACATGTGGAACACTCCATGGATGAAGTGGTTTGGCTAACAGAATCTTGACTCAAAATATTTGCTTGGCTTCGAGTTGAAACCATAAGCTAGTGAATCATTTGGGGATGGTGAATGTGTGGAATTTTTAGAAAATATATAATGGAAATCACACAAAATCAAAAAAGACACTCAATCCTATATTTTACAAGATATTCTTTTTTGTGTGTGTGGTTTTGTGTGTTGTAATGTGCAAACCTAAGTTAATATGCAAGGTGAACTCTAAGGATCATCGCAAATGAGAATATTTCTAGTGATGAAATCCAGGAATATTGCTCACGGGTTACTATGGTTTCTATGGGATGAGATGATAGATGGAGATGAAGCCCACCATCACCAATCTCAAACAATGGTTGGTGATGAAATCCAACTCACTATTGTTAAATGTGTGACATGCAAAGTGTGTGATTCATATTAATATTTATGTTATCTATAGTGTTCACTCAATGCTAAAAAAACCTATTTCACCTATCTAAGCTAGAATCCAAGGACATTAAAACCAAGTTTCTCAAAATAACTTAGGGTACACTGCTTAAGATCCACCCTAAATCATCAAGTGATTCCAATAGTGGAGGGTTCATCCAGTTCTTCCACCCTAAATAATCAAGTGATTCCAACAATGGGAGTATACTCAGGTA
This sequence comes from Wollemia nobilis, assembly GCA_028583015.1. Classification (NCBI taxonomy): domain Eukaryota; kingdom Viridiplantae; phylum Streptophyta; class Pinopsida; order Araucariales; family Araucariaceae; genus Wollemia; species Wollemia nobilis. Next base: position 6,861,872 of record JAQPPZ010017259.1, on the reverse strand, counting down.
TTATGACCTTGTTCCAAATTAGAAAAGCAAAAATGGAAGCTTTTAACCCTAATATGCAGCTATTTATGCTTTTGTCATTTCAATTGCAAACAACATACAAAATAGTAAATGAAACACCATAAAATAGCAGAAATCTAAATTAATTATGATGATGCAACTATAGTGAATGCATGAATGTAACTATACTCTATATGCAAACTATATGAAAAATGCAAATGCCTAAGAAAAAAAATGTAATTGCTTTTTAAAATAGAAAGTAGATATTTTCATGTTGATTTCACTGTTAAAAAGTAGAAAAATGAAAACAAAACAGAGGTAGGGTTTAAACCAGGCTTACCAGGAAGCCTACACATTTTTTCTCCTCTTCTAAATGCCACCCAGAGTCTCCTAAATACCATGAGGTATTTATTGAACTCTACAGGGTATTCCTCGAATGATGTAGGGCATCCGCGTCACCACTATTCAAACTCTACAACTCCTAGAAACCCTAGTTGTTATGATTTTTACACGATTGAACTTTTGGAAACCTATAAAATAGAAACAAAAATGTAAATCAGTGATAAGGTAAATAAAAATGAGGAACCCTTTGGGGGTCCCATCGTGATCGTCATTTTGTAAATCAAAAACAAACAACACCAATACAAATATAAAAGTACAAAAGCACAATAACACCACAAAATGCACAAGATGAGTACTATTTATTAATGTAGGTAGATCTACGAGTTGTACAATGAATATGCCCTAATATGGTGTTAAAAATGCTTTTGATACAATGATTACAAATAATAGGGTTTTTAAAATCCTAGTTCAATGAACAGCTGGTGTCTTCTAGCTCATACTTGATCCAAACAAGTGTGTCGATGGGCTTGTGTATCCCTGCGGGACCACCCTAGCTGCGACAACTTCCAAAAATGTGGTTCTTGCACCTACAAACAACAAATAACATAAAAGGGGTTAAAAGCACCTACGAGGTCTCCACTATGTGAGGCCCTTTGAATGATCAAATAATCTTAAATGCTACAATTTTAATTAAAAATAAAAGTGCAAAAAATAAAATGAAGTGCAATAAATATCTTACCTTGTCAATGTTGATCTGCATTCCTGCTTCTATGTTTGAGATTCGTACGAACTCTCAAAGGTTACTGATGGCTTGAGGACTTCAAAATAAGTTGTGGGAAACATATAGAGGCATTTGAGGATGGCTGCAAATTCCCAGCAGCATTCCAAAAATTCTTAGAAGCATTTTGTGAACTCTAGGTAGCGTGAGAGTGGATGGGAATGAAGCAAAACCAAATATGATTCACGAGGGTTTTGCAGTGATGAAAATAGGGGGTGCGACGACAGTGGTGAGGGAATAAAATGATAGCAAAGTGGATAGGGTTTGTGAGTGGATAAAGTGCTAGGGTGCTTGCAATATCAAAAATAAGGATGCGAGGGTGATGACGAGGGTTTCATGAGTGGATAAAATGTTCAAAATCGTGATCTTCTAGATTTTTCCTAGACCTTGATTCATCAAAATATATCATCTTTTATAATCTGCCCTTGATCATATAGGGTTTCAACGACACCAACAGGTGGTTGAGATTAAAACATAAGGAAGGGTTGAGATTAAACTTGAGTATGTGACATGGATTAAGATGGATGAATGGTTGAAATTAAGTCATGGTAGATGGCTAGGATTTATTCACATAAATACATATATATTATTATATATATATATAAATATAAATATTAAATATTATTATCTATATATCAGATAAATATAGAATGGTTATGATTGGAGGATACAAATGGATGACAAGTGGCTAGATTTTGGTAGCTACAGAAGGGTCGAGAGAACTCCAATTGGGAACCTCTACATCACACATCTATAATAGAATTACAAAATTAAAATTGTGAAGGAGGTCGCTCAAGCCAAAATCATCATCAAGCATTAGAGTAGTAGGTTTGGTAAGAGGTATTTTGAGTGTTTCTTTTGGGTTGGCTGTATCTTCCTTTGTTGTCTTTGTCTTCCATTTTCTCAATTCTTCTCATATTTTTGCAAGGATTGCCAAGAGTTGATTTAACCTACCTAAGATCATTTCTAGGAGTTGCTTCAATGAGTTGGAATATTCATGTCACCAGAATTGGGATAGTATATCAGAATTCCCTTGTTACATTATTTGAATAAGACAAATATTATATTGTATTCTCCAAAATATCTAAGTGCACCGCTAGGCTTTAACATTGTAATCACTTGATATTGAATATAATATAAATCCTAACTTTTGCTCTTTGGCATATTCTATATCACTATGTGTATGTTTTTTATTTATGTATTGCATTATTTGAATTCACAACTAACGTTTTCTCTTGTTGATTGAATGATTGTATTCAAATGAATATGGGTATGCCATTTACTTTTTTCTTTTTCTTGTTGCTTCATAAAATCAGTTAATCTTTGCTATAGTCACCCAATAGACAAGGTATCGGTCTATATTATTGAAGCTAAGGTTGGGAGTGCTACGTTAGCTTGGTCATAATCCAAACCCATAACAAAACCCACCTGATTTGGTTGAGCCAAAAGGATAGAACATCCATTGTTAATTAGGCTCATATTGGGGTGTCCAAATCCAACCTGGTATTTCATAAATTCCTTCTAAAATTTGTTTACAAGTCAAAGTGACAAGTCCACCAGAGATTGCATTTCTTGTTTTGAATCTAAAAATTTGAGTAGCATGATAGATATTTTAAGAATGTCTGAATTTTCCATAATAGATTTTTGGCACCATTGTCAAGGATGAACTCTTGTGTTGATTGTATTCTTTCAGTTTATCTCCCCATAACATCGTAAACCCCTTCTAGCAATCGTTAGATCATAGATCTTTACAACACATCATCAACCACTTTTTGGCCTTTACTATGTTGGTTTTCTAATACAAGTATTTTTCTATTATCATTTATGGGTATCTCTGAGATTCTATGAGAAATTCAAAGTGTTAAGGTTGAGCAATATTAACCAGAGAGATTATTTTACACGATGGTGCTGGTGACTCTAAACTAAATGAACCCAAAGAAGAAATAAGAATCTGATCTAGCGCATCCCAGTTCTTAAAAGTCAAGTTTATAAAAATAAATTATATCATAGGAGTAAAAATTTATTAACAAGCAATGTTCCTTTAGATAGTAATTCTAGCATCTTAGATAATTTTGTTAAAATTATTTTAACTGTTAATCCAACTGCAAGTGTAGCTGTTACCACATCCCTATAACCATCATGGCCAATCCTCCCCCTACGAATAACCAAAACCTTCAAACCTAGAGAACTAATTTGCATAAATTCCAAGGTAATAATGTTGTGACTAAAGAAGAACATATCAAGAGTTTTATGTATGCATTAGATACCTTGAAGTCGAATAGGAATATGTAGTCCTCAAGATATTTCTTTAGACTTTAGAAAAGGATTTCAGGGATTGGTTCAATTGTCTCCCAAAAAATCACATCTCTAACTTCCAATTCATGAAGTGTTTCTAAAGAAATACGAAGAGAGAAAAAATGAACAAACATTACTGACTGAATTGGCAACTATGAAGAAGAAAGAGAATGAATTCATAGAGGACTTTAATAGATGATTATTCAAAATAATAAATAATATTCCTACCACCTTGAGGCCCAATGACAACCAATCCATCTACTTCTACAAGAATGCTTTTCTTGACAAAATCAATTATGAATTAATACAACAAAGAGTTACTACAATCGATGAATACATGGAAAAATCCATAGAAATTGAAAGAAACATGATATATAGTGGGAAAATGAAATCACACTCATCCAAACAAGGCTAAATCCATGTAGAAAAAAGCCCAAAAAGGTTTGTTTCTCATTCCTAAAGAAAACTAAATCAGATCCTATAGAAAAATTATCTAATCAATTAACTGAAATGTTCAATACAATGAACAATAGGCTATACATAATTGAGAGAAAAAAAGGAGAATGGCTTGAATCCTCTCAATCAATAATGACAACAGTTTCCCCTTTAAAAGGAACTTCAATAGGAATTGGAGCAGAAACAATGCTAATGAAGGAAGTAGAAATGGAAACAACAATGGTTGGAGGATGAACAAAGGACAAAAAGATATAGGTGCAGTCCCTAACCCAATGGATTTGGCTAACCTAGTCTTTGAATTTTATGTTTATTGTCCTACTTGCGTCGCTCTCCATAACTCAAAAGACTATGGTATATTCCTCAGCATACATTCTAGTGTGAATCTAGAAGAAGATTATGGTGAGGAAACATGAGTTAATGCATGTTGGACTAAATATGATGAAGCTAGGGAGATTCAATTTGAAAAATACATGAGCAAACTACCTACTTCAAAAGGAAAACCTAGAGCCTTAGTTTTATAGAATGTAGAAATCCTAAAGAGACCACAAGATAATAGGTTTAAGATAATGAAACAAGGAAAATTAGCACCAACAACAGAAGAAATAGAAACACTAAAAAGCATCCATACAATAAATCTAAGAAATAGAATAGTCCTAGATGGAACTAATGATAAGGTCAATACATAAAGCAAAAACCAAAATGTAACAAGAAAACAAGATAGTAATAATCAACCTTCGATTCCTAAGAGAGAAATAGAAGATAATATTCAGAAACAATCGGATTTTAACAAAAATTTGGATATTAAGAAAATTAAATTTGATGTCAGACAAGGATTGGAAAAACAAAAAATAAATATCACCTTTGAAGAAATAATGACTATTCCAAAATATAAAGATCAAGTATGTAGAGCTTTTAGTCTGATAGAACTAGTTGGAAACTAGGTTTGCAGTATTTCAGTAGAAAATCATCTAAAGCCTATCCCAAAAAGTTCATCTTCAGTAAGACCTTTTTCTATATTCTTTAGGTATACATCAGATCTAGGATATCAATACGTAATCCATAACTGCATGTTGGATAGTGGGGCATCCCATAATATTATGCCAAAACAAGTGGCAGATCAACTAGGTCTCATATGTACTAGAGATTCCCCACCCATATCAGTAATGGATAATAGGCAAGTACCCTGTGTTGGAGTGATAACCGGTCTACTTATTTTCTTAGATCAATATCCTAAAAAAGAGATAGTCATGGATGTGGTGGTTGTATATGTGGACCTATTCTTTTCTTTTCTATTATGCAGGCATTGGGTAGAAAAATTAGTGGGTTCCATAGGGTTCCATATAACTAGATTGGTCATACGCCACCATCCCTCTAACAACCAAAGAAAAAGTTAAGTTAATAAGAGACCCTTTTAATAAATATTCAATAGAATTAAAAAATCAGATAATACCATAGTAAACTTAATTAATTCTATTGAAGAGAAAGAGATGGGCGTGTACTCAGTCTGGCATATCCCATTTTTAGCTAACGTCCCTGAGGTCATAGATATGGATCCACAAACAACAATAGAAATAGATATCAAATCCACCAAAGTGCTTACATCATAAATGTGGACCATAACTTTTGATTGGGCTAAGTCTCAAGCTGGTGCAGGGGTTGGAGTAAACCTCACTGACATAAAAGGACTATCTTGGGATTCTTGGGCTTCAAAAATCCCAACTTATATTACACCCTCAATTTTTAAACAATGTCAAAATTGAGTGCCTAGGTGATTATAGAATGTGATGGTTTACTTCTGGGAGTCCAAAAAGTCTTAAGAGGGTCACGTCAATTCAAAAGAGTCTCCATGGTCATTGGATTTATAGGTTTTGGTCATCTTGTGCCTAAGTCATTCAAAATATCATTTACAAATTTGTTCCTACCATCTCTATTTTTTTAATATCATCATTTTACCATCCATCCATCTTTTCTAAGTCCACCTTTATTCATCCATAACCACCATGTTCACTCCTTGTATTTTCATATTCGCCTTCATACCCATTGTATTAACACATATTTTGAACATCCACTTCATCATATCATACATTCATTATATTCATTAAAATTTATTCCATTAGACCATATATTTTTATGAAACCCACAATTATCCATCATATTAGGTCATGGCCACATAGAATGTTAGACCATGTACTCCCAAGCCCATTAAGATCATTCCCCCTTTAATTTTCCCTTGACAACCTAGGCAAACTGACATATTAAAAATTTCATAGTTCCCAGCCATGTCTCTAGAGCTTAGCCCACAAAAACTCCACCATAACCATCACATTTTTCCAAGTCCTAGGTTGTCCTTCATCATTCATAAAATTTGCCTGATTCATGCATATTCCCTAAGGTTTTGAGGGTCACGACCACATAGCAAATGTTTCCCCCTTTGATAACTCAAATTTTTTATCTCCTAAAGTCCTAGCCTTAGGAAAAACCTACGCCCACATCCATTAATGTCAATTAAACCTAAGTCTGAAAACCATTAGTAATCCTCCTAAATTTAAAGTCTTAATTTCCCATCGGTTTGCCATTTAGCAAAATGATAGTGATTGGTCTACTAGGTCTCGACGCTTGTTGGCGATTGGCTAGCACTAAAATATAAGAGAAGTGGCACCACAATAGAAATAAGAGGAAGTTGTACCACAAGCTAATAGGGGAAGAAAAATAAAATAAATACCAAGGAGGAAGCAAAAGTTTCTATTGGTATGCCATTCATAAGAATGATAGCGATTGGTTCGCTATGCCTTGGCATAGGCTAGCGATTGGACAATTCTAGTAGACAAAAAAAATCCCCCTCTCAGCAAGTTGTATCATGAAGATTGCAAGGCTAAGGAGTGTCAATTCTAATTGGTCCATAAATAAGGGAAAGAAGCAGTGATTGATCCACCAACCTCAATGAAAACTAGAGATTGGTTAGTGCTAAACGACAAATAAGGCATCACCAAGGGGAGTCATTTTAAGTTGTACCATGGGTAAGTCAAATAGAATAAAAAGGGATGCATACAAAAGCAAATATTATTGGCACACCAATTTTAAGGTCGATGGTGATTGATTCGCTAAGTCCTAGAGAAGTTGACGATTGGCTAGCACATGAGGACAAATAAGTGGACCACATGGCAGATGAAGTTAAAATTTATACGACAAGCAGATGTAAGGTGAAATAAAAATGCAAAAATACTTTTGATTTTTGACTCCTCCATGCAAATTTGGCACATGCTAGTGATTGAATTGCCATCATCATACTATGTAACGATTGGTGGGCACTACAGGATAAATGAAGCAGCACCATAGTGGAATACTTATCTATACCATGGGAAAGTTGGAGAATATCAATAAAATAAGGAAAAGGGGAGACTAAATCGACATGATCCTCATTGGCCCGCTAGGCTATTGTACTCGTTAGTGATTGGTCCATTAGACATTGGCAAAGCTAGCAATTGGTCTGTGCTAAATGATGAATTACTTTCCACCATGGTTGTGTTAAGAGAAAATACGAAGGTTTGAAGCTTCTATAAATTTACAAGGACTGTCCCTTTTTACTTAGCCCTTGCATACTTCAAAATAATTATTATTTCTTAAAATTAAAATCTCCTAGGTATTCGTCCATGCCAGCGCATTTCACCACCCTCACGTTATCGCCTAGGTTTGTAGTTTCTTTTTCCACAAAATTTATTGCCATTCATTCCCTATGAAATTAAGGGTTGCCCCACATGATGACATCTCCACCCCTTTTTTATACTTTGAGAATATTTTCCATCCTACCTGAGTCATATCTACCTAAGTCATATCTTAATAAGTTTCCCCCCTCTCCACACCATTTCACCTAACCTAAACCAAAGTATTTTTCTTTTGTAAATAAAATGGGAGGTAATATTTCACTGGTCTGCTAGCTATAAACTTGATGGTGATTGGTCTGTCCCTCTCTATGCTGCCTAGCGATTAATCGATACTTAGTGACAAGTAAAAAGAATCCCTGTGTAGATGTTGAATTCTCCACATTACATAGCACTCAAAGGCGATTGGATGATGTGAAATGACAAAACCTGTCAGTACCACAGTGGAAGATAAAAATGTTGTACTTCAAGTGGACTAAGAAGAAAAATGAAATGGATTAAGGTTAATATTTAAAGCTTTATTGTTTCAATACATAAAGATGAATTAGTCCCAAATCAACGATGTGTTGCAAGCCGTTGAAGGTTGGTAAAGGATTTGGATTTTTTGGTAAGCATCTAAAAAAATGCAGATAAAAAATTGGTACCCATACACAAGAACATAAATGAGTGTATCAAATAAATCTGTCAGACTAATCCAAAGTAGCAAATTCTCACGATATCACCAAATAAGCATAAATATGTGTAGAAGCCTGAGTGAGCTTAGAGGAAGTACCACTAGCCAAAACCATTTAGAAGACAGTAAAAATAGGTTGAGCTACGAAGCTTGGTGAAATTGAAAAATACTCAAAATAGAAAGTATCGAACCACACAAATAAAGTTGCCACATAGGTTGAGATCTCATGGACTATACCGAGAAGATCAAACTCATGAAGCAAGTAGCACAGATCACAAATTTGATCCAGATTCAAGATAGCCAAATTCACCCATATCTACTAAACATGATTACATCACCATCAGCTGACAAAATGGACCATCTCAACATGGCTTTATATGAAGGTAGTTGTCAAAATGAATATTTCAATAACAGAAATGGGCCAAAGCATGCAAAAGGTGATGTTCATAGAAAATTGTAAGCAATACAATAAGTTCCTGTATAAGAGATATAAAAGGTATAGCAAAAAGAAGCATATGCCAAAGCTTTAGCATTTTGTCTACTTTGGAAATATACAAGTGCCTCAATGGAATATAGTTATAGAGGTATCATCTTGATAGCGTATAGTTATGGCGTTCCATGTTTTTTGTGGTTTCCTTAATTTTTGTACCTCCAAATCTTGTTTTCCATTCAATTTTTCTTCCCATTTCCAATACCCTAGTTCTACTTCCTCTCTCTTTCTTGCAAATATACTGCTACCCCCTCCTTCTGAGGCTTCTTCTCATGTTCCATGTCTAACCACCACCACTTCATGTACACATCTCACCCATCCTGTTCCATTTTATATTATTTATATTTTTGTCTTTTCTCTCTTCAACATCACGTCGAGTCCCCCTCTTTTTCACCTTTAAAATATATCTACGTCAAACCTAGTCAAGGTCCACCACAATATGACTAGGATAAACAGGAATAAAAATATATATATACATCTTTGTCTTTTGCACAAAATATAAGATGAAATTAAAAACCTGGCCCACCACAGTATGAGAGCCCCCTTCAAATAAAAATTAGGCAGATAATGAAAAGCCAAAAGGATGATTTGTAGTAGTGGATGGCACAATTTTAAGTAAATAGCAGTCTAATAGAGATTTTGATAGTTGGTGTCAATCAGTTTTTTGTTGTAACACACTTAGGAAGACAAAGAGACACGAGGCTAAGGAAATACACATGGCTAAACTAGCACCAAGCATTTGTAACCAATTTTGGACAACTAGGCTACATAAGGAGCTGAAACGACCAAGATTCATCATCAATCTACCATTGCAAAACTTTTCCAAAGAGGTATCCAAAGTTTTTGGTCTGAATCCATTGTATTCCCTTGTGTTTTCTCTATTTTCTTCATTTCTTAGTTCTTCTCATCATTGTGCAGGTACTATCAAGAGTTGATCCAGCCACCTAAGATCATTTCTAGGAGCTGCTTCAAGGAGTCGAAGTCTATATATCACTATAATTAGGATAGTAGATCAGAATTCCCTTGTTATAACATTCGAACAGGGTGAATCTTGTATTGTGTTCTTTAAGAGACCCAAGCACCTTGTTGGGATCTATTATTGTAATCATATTGAATTGAATATAATACAAAATCTAGGCTTCTACTCTTTGGCATATGTTGTCTCAATGTGTTTGTGTTGTTTATTTGTGTATTACATGATTTGAATCCACAAATAACGCTTTCCTTCACTGATTTAAGACCTATATTGATTACGATATTTGAATGGATGTAGGTTTGACAATTGTTTCTTTCTTTTTCTCTCTATTCCATGGAATCAATTAAAATTTGCTACAATACCCAATAGATAAAGCACCGATCTGCTTAGAGGTTAAAGCTGGAAATTATTCAGTAAGCTTGGTCATAAATAAAATTTCCTTATAATTCATCAAATCTTGTAGAGCTTAGGAAGACAAAATTTCATAATTAATCAGGCTCTATGTGGGGTGTCCAGACCTAACCTGCGTCCTTAAGGATCTAGTAGTATCAGGTTAAAGAGGTGGGTTTACCAGAGCCCACATATCTCGTTGTGAATTAGAAAGTTTTGATAGCGTGACAACCATATTTTAAGGATATCAAAATTTTCCACAATAGTTTTCTGGTGCCATTGTCGGGGATGGATTTTCTTTATTTTTACATGTTATTTTTCCTATCCCATACAACATATGTTTTACTGACTGACTTGTCAACACAACAATTCTCTGACACTATTGCTAGGAATAAATTTTTTTATATCTCTATGTCTTTCTCCTCACACTATTTATATTGTAGTCTTCTGAGAAATTCTATATGAGTTATCGAGAGGATATAAGATCCAAGCAATCTTTTCCATAGTGAAATTCCATTGCATTGAAGTGTTGGTGACTCTGAACGAACCTGGAAAAATAAGATAGCATAATTTGACCTAGCGCATACCATACGAAGTGGTAAAGAGATTTTCCCTAAATTTGAAGACCCAAAGGTATTTACCCATACCCAAAAAATTCCAGTTCCTAAAAAAATTGTATATCAAAATAAATCTTACTTTCCTAGTAAAATAATTGTTAAGAAATATACTTCTGTAGATAATTTTTCTACCAATACACTTGTTATTAGCACCCTTGTTCATCCTATTTTTTCTACTACCATAATCAACATGGCACAACCAAATAATCAGAACCTTTAGACCTGGAGGACCAATAGGTATAGACCCTTCCAATTACCCCAAAATTTGCATGATTTTCCTACCAAAGCCCATAAGTATTTACCCAAATTTCAAGGTAATACTACAATTACAGGAGAAGATCATATTAAGAGTTTTCTTTATGCCTTAGACAATCTTGAGGTTGAACACGAGGATGTAGTCCTTAGATTATTTTTGCAGACCTTGGAAAAGGATGTCAGGGATTGGTTTAATTGTCTCCCACCTGATCAGATCGTTGATTTTCAAACAATGGAAATAGTCTTTTTAAGAAAGTATGGAGAAAATAAAAATGAGCAGTCTCTATTAACAAAACTTGCAATAGTCAAGAAAAGAGAAAATGAGTCAGTCAAATATTTCAATAGACGGTTCTTTAAAACCAGAAATAAAATCCCCACAACTCTAAGGCCCACTAACCACCAAGTGATCTGTTTCTATAAAAATGCTTTTCCTTGAAAATTCAGCTATGAATTGAGGTAACATAGAACCAACACCATCGATGAATGTATGGAACAAGCTCTAGAAATTGAGAGGAATATGATAGATAGTGGAAATATGAAGCCATACACATTTGATTCAAGCTCCAGTCAAGTGGACAAGAAGCCTAAAAAGGTTGGGTTCTCACTATTAAAGAATACTGAGATAGATCCCATAGAAAAATTATCCAACTAGTTTACAGAGATGTTCAACACAATTAATAGTAGACTATCCAGAATTGAAAGAGAAAAATTAGTAAATGATGAGCCACCTACTCAACCACAGAATTATAAAAAACCCCAATTTAGGAGAAGTTTTAATAGAAATTGGGTTAGAAACAATGGAGAAGAAGGAAATAAAAATGGAGGTAATAATAATGGTTGGAAGAGAAAGGAAGGATCAAAGGATATGGATTCAGTCCCAAACCCCATGGCCACTGCTAATACAGTTTCTGATTTTCCATTCTTTTATACTGCATGTGATGCCCCACACAACCCAGTTGGTTGTGGCATATACCTGAGTACACATACCAATGTCAACTTGGAAGAAGAATCAAGAAATAAGAATAAATGCTTGTTGGACTAAGGATGATGAAGAGAGAGAAATATAGTTTGAAAAAGAAATGGATGAGTTGCCTAAGTCAGAAAAAGAGCCAAGAGCTTTTGTTCTCGAAAATATGGAAATCTTAAAAAACCTCAAGAAAATAGGTATGAAATGATGAAGCAAGGTAAAATCACTCCAATAGCTAAAGAAATTGAAGCGTTAGAAAGGATTCATGCCATCAGTTTGAGAAATAGAATAATCCCTGATAAAATCAATAAGTTTGACAAAGTTGATACAAATCAATAGATCCAAAATAAGGATAGAGCTTCCAAGAAACAAAATAACAATAAACAAGAAGCAACCCCTAAAGCTAAAGTAGGAAATGAAGCTCATAGACAGTTGGATTCTAACAAAAACACGAAAGTCAAGAAAGCTGAATTTGATGCTGGTTAGGAGTTGGCCAAACAGAAAATCAATATTACTTTTGGAGAACTGATGACCATCCCAAAATATAGGGATCAAGTGTGTCGAGCTTTTGGTCTAGTTGAGCAACCAAACAATCATGTATGCAATGTTTCAGCAGTAGAAAATCCCAAGCCCATTCCTAGGAATCCATCATTAGTCAGACCCTTCTATATATCCTTAAGGTATAATTCAGACTTAGGGGATCAATATGTGATTCATAACTACATGTTAGATAGTGGAGTGTCACATAATGTCATGCCTAAACAAGTGGTAGATCAACTAGGTTTAATGTGCACCAAAGATTCTCCCCCAATATCGGTCATGGATAGTAGATAAATACCTTGTGCTAGGATCATCATAGGGTTGTTAGTTTATCTAGACCAGTACCCAAAGAAAGGAATAGTTATGGATGTAGTCATGGTTGATGTAGACCCTTTCTTATCTTTACTATTATCAAGTATTGGGTTGAGCAATTATGAGGATCTATTTAATTAGATTGATCTTATGCCACTATTCCCCTGATAGCCAAAGAACAAGTTACTCTTAGAAGAGAACCCTTTCATAGGTATTTGGTAGAATTGAAGAAATCTGATAATACCATTATAAATTTAGTCCAATATTTTGAAGAAAATGAGATAGGAGTATATTCTATTTGGCATTCACCTTTCCTAGCTGAGGTACCAAAGTAGTAAACATGGACCCACAAATAGCAGCAGAGGTAGATGCTGAGTCTACAAGAATACTGACATCTGAAATGTGGACCATGACATTTGATGGAGCAAAATCACATACTAGAGCAGGGGCAGGGGTCAACTTGACTGATATTAATAGAAATTATTTGGGCATACCATACAAATTGTAGTTTCCATGTACTAATAATGTGGTAGAGTATGAAGCACTGTTACTAGGTTTGAGAAAATCCAAAGAGATTGGAATCAATTATTTGACTGTATATGGAGATGTAGAATTAATAATACAATAGATTAAAGGAAAATATCAGACCAAACACCCTAGGTTAAAATAATACAAGTAGGTTGTTCAGGAAGAAATTGATAAATTTCTGGCTTTCAATATCATTTATATTCCTAGAGATCAAAATCATATAGCCAATTTGTTAGCTATAAATGCTTCTGGTTCAGATAGTCTAGAGATAGATGCAGAATATCAGGAGAAATTTCCAACTATTTTAGTATATCATCCATCTGTCCCAGATAATATAGTGTATTTACAAGTTTTTCAAGATGATGTAGATATCAAAGATTTTATGACATTGCAGAATCATTATGTTGATATTATCTATGATGAGGAAGATGAGGAAAAAATAAAAAATGTAATTGGAGAACCTATAGAAGTGATACAATTAAAAACTAACAAACTTCCCAAAGGTATGATTTCATTAGAGAGTATTTTTGATGATTTTTATAGAGCTCACAAACCTGCTCTTCAAGGATTAGAAGCAGAAGAAATCAATATTGGAACTGAACAGGAGCCTAGAATGGTGAAGGTTGAAAAGTCTATGTCTGAAAAAGAGAAGAGAGACTACATAAAATATCTGAGGAAGCATAAAGATACCTTTACATCAAATTATGAAGACCTCAAAACATTTAACACAGAAGTGATGAAGCATATTATCCCATTGAAGGAAGGCACTAAGCCGCATAGGCAAAAACTAAGAAATTTTAATCCCACCTTACACCTTGTAATGCAAAAGGAGGTCTAGAAATTATTGGATGTCAAGATTATCAAAAAAGTGAGATTCTCTACTTGGATAGCTAATTTAGTGCCAGTGAGAAATAAAAATGGAGATATCAGGCTATGTGTGGACTTTAGAAATCTAAACAATAACTCTTTAAAAAATAATTATCCCTTACCCAATATGGAACAATTATTACAGACTATTGCAGGATCATCGAGGATATCATTACTAGGTAGATTCTCTAGTTACAATCAGATTCAAGTTAACCCAGAAGATAGGTACAAAATAGCGTTTACAACCTTGTGGGGAACATTTGAATACCTTAGAATACCATTTGGTTTAATGAATGTAGGAGCCACCTTTCAAAGGGCAATGGATTTCACTTTTAAGGGTCTGATGTTCAAGATAGTGGTCGTTTACTTGGACGACATAACTATCTTCTCTAAGAATCCTTAAGATCATTTTGAGCATCTAAATCAAGTGTTTGAAAGATGTAAAGAATTTGACATTTCGTTAATTCCCAAGAAGTGTATCTTTGGGGCAAGGTAAGGCAAGTTATTAGGATATATTGTTTGTAAAGAAAGGATTAGTGATCCTAAAAGAACTAAGGCTATTGAAAAGATTCCTCCACCAAGAAACTTGAAAGGAGTCAGGTCATTTTTTGGGAAAATAAATTTTGTTAGAATATTTGTGCCAAATTTTTCTCAAATTGCAAAACCCTTAAATGATATGATAAAAAAATAGGGTATTATTAGATGGATAGAAGGAAACTTGAAGGCTTTCTAGAAAATAAAGGATGCAATCACATAGACCCATGTATTAGCATGTCCTTATCATCATCGAGATTTTAACATATACTCTTTTGCTTTAGAAGACACCATTATTGTTGTGTTGTCATAGAAGGATGCAAAAAGCAATGAGAGGCATGGCATTTATGAGTTTAGGATTAAAAGGATCTCAAATGAAGTATACTATGATAGAAAAATAGGCCTTCTCACTAACAAAATATTTAGAGCATTTTAAAGGAATTTTTGATTCAAAAAAGTGATAGCCTACATTCCTTACATAGTTGTCAAGGATATTTTTACTCAAAATGAACCTATAGGTAGTTCAACTAGGTGGATGGTTAAATTGCAATAGTATGATGTTGAGTTCAAGGCTATAAAAACCATTAAAGGGTAAGGTTTGGCCAAGTACATGGAAACCAAAGGAGGTGAAGACTTCAACAATATAGTTGTAACGGTAAATGCACAATAGATTGTTAAAAAGAAAATTTTAAAGATGACTGGTATAAGGATTTTGTTAATTATTTGCACACATTGAAATTTCCAGATGGCAATTCTCAAAACATAATGAGGAGTATTAAACTACAAGTACAAAAGTATTACATTCAAAATAACAAATTATATTGGAGGCATCCAAATGGAGTATTATTACTCTATCTTTTCCAAAAGGAGGTACCTAGAATAATTGAAGAGTTTCATACTGGATTTTGTGGAGGGCATTTTGCACCTAAAGCAATTGTTAACAACATAATGAGAGCAGGCTACTATTGGCCATCCATGTTTAGAGATGTGCATCTATTTGTAAGAAAATGCCAGAACTGCCAAATATTTGATGGTAAGAAAAAGATACCTACTATGCCTTTGAAACCTGTGGTAGTAGAAGCTCCTTTCACCCAATGGGATCTGGACTTGATAGGAGAAATTAATCCAAATTCTTCAGGTGGTCATAGATGGATAATAACTGCTACTAACTATTTCACTAAGTGGGTAGAAGTTGCCCCATTGAAGAGATCAACCACTGAAGTAATTATCAAGTTTTTGGAGGAAAATATCTTAACCAGATTTGGAGTACCCAGGAAGCTAGTTACTGATAATGGAAGTAGTTTTATTTCATATGATATGGTAGAATTCTGTAGCAGATATAGCATTGAGTTGGCACATTTAGGTAATTACTATCCTTAAGGTAATGGCCTAGTAGAATCTTCAAATATACCAAAATAAAAATATCTCTTGGCAAATATAAAAGGAGTCGGGACAATGAAATTGAAATTTGCTTTATGGACTGATAGGATTTTTGTTAAAAATATCAACAAGGAAAACACCTTATGAATTAGTTTTTGGAGAAAATACCCTACTCCCCCTATAGGTAGAAATGTCTGATTTAGATTTATTACTTCAAGACCACAAGAAGCCAGATAGCTTATAAAGGAGAATGGATCAAACTGTCAAACTAGAAGAATACAGAAGAGATGCTTTTAGGAGAATGACCCAAGAAACTCAAAAAATAATTCAGGTCTTTAACAAGAAATCTAGAGGAAAGCCATTTGCTGAAGGAGACATAGTGTTATATTGGGATCCAAAGAATGAAAAACCATGGGACAAAGAAAAATTGGAGCCAAAATGGTTGGGTCCTTATCAGATCATCCAAAAAATAGGCCATCATACTTACAGGTTGTAAACCCTACAAGGAGAAGAAATGTAGTTTTTGATAAATGGCCAACATTTGAAAATGTACCATCCCTATGATGGGGATCAATTGATATGAACTATTTTTGTCTTCCAATATATATATATATATGGATTGATATTTGTGTCTGCCTCTACAAAAGCTTATGTTTTAGTCTGTGTCAATGTTTTAGTCGATAAGTTTGGTTTTTAGGTCTGATCATAAGTATTATCATTCTGTTGCATTATCCAATTTTTTAGGTGATTAGGATAAAAAATTTAGGTGATTAAGATTTTTTATGAGTCAAATCGTAAGTTTTAAACCACTTTGTGTGCATCCTTATGTAATTCAGAAGAACAAGTATAGTTATATTCAGCTTAGAATTGATATTTTATCACACCAAGAGGTCAATATGTGTGGTCAAGTCAACCAAATATTCTAAGGTTCTCAAGAAAACTTCCACTCTTTCAAAGTCGAATAGTTCTCTTGTCCCAGATAGAGCTTGTGTTGGGCTTCAAAAATCCCAACTTATATTACACCCCTAATTTTCAAACAATGTCAAAATTGAGTGTCTAGGTGATTATAGAATGTGATGGTTTACTTCTAGGAGTCCAAAAAGTCTTAAGAGAGTCACGTCAATTCAAAAGAGTCCCCATGGTCATTAAATTTATAGGTTTTTGTCATATTGTGCCTAATTCATTCAAAATATCCTTTACAAATTTGTTCCAACCATCTCCATTTTTTTTAATATCATCATTTTATCATCCATCCATCTTGTCTAAGTCCACATTTATTCTTCCATAACCACCATGTCCACTCCTTGCATTATCATATTCGCCTTCGTATATCATTTTATTACATATAATACATTATATTAACACATATTTTGAACATCCACTTCATCATTCCATACATTCATTATATTCATTAAAATCCATTCCATTTGACCATATATTTTTATTAAACCCACAATTGTCCATCATAGTAGGTCATGACTGATGAGGCCCATAAATACCTCATTTTTGCACTATTTTGAACATCTAAAAATTACCATATTATAAAACATTAACAAAGTTAATTACCAAATAGTTGATTAAAATGTATTACTTGTTAAGTTTTTGCATGATTGTATGTTAGGAGCATTGTACACCTGTTTCTGACTATTTTTAGCATTTTTATGATTGTTTTTGCATGATTAGTTAAGTGAAAAATGCATGATAAAAATGGTAGTTGATAAGAAGTGCTGAATTTTATAACTGCATTATGTTATTTAAATATTTTCCCGCCTAAAATGAGTTGTTGAGGTGAAATGGTGCCAAAATAAGTCTCTGCTGCAAAATAGGACATTGATAGGTTTTGTGTAGCATAGAAAAATCAGCAAGTTATCACATTACAAGAGCACCTTGAAGCTATCAAAAAAAGCATGGGAAAATGGTTGGAATGTGTTCATGGAGATCAAAGAAGACTTTTGACCCACTTGGATGCATTCCCACATGATTAAAATGGATAGCAATAGGGCATAACAACTATAAGGCAGGGATAGTTGTGCAACATTGTTGCACTATTATTTAGTGAATAAAATGCATAATTTAGATAGCAGTATGATGTGTGTTGATGTTTATCACTTTCTAATGCTATTTAAATATTTTTACCACCTTCCAAATAGTTTGAATTGTGAATTGACACCAAATTGTTAGGACTGTGTAGAAAATATGGAAACTGCAGGAAACAACCATACAAATTCCAGCCAACTATCCATAAATATCATGGCTTGGAATTTGTCAGTATAAGCGTGCAAAACTGATTGGAAATGTATTATGAGGGATATGGCAGATTTTCTATTCGGTTAAAACTACTTTGTTGGTCGTTTTGATAATAGCTGAGCATAAAGTATATTTCACTACCAGATATTTTGAAGAAGCTTTAGAATGACAGGGCAAAAAGCCTATTTTATCCCAAACGAGGAGAATTGCACCCAATTCAATCGGGAAAAGGTATTTTGAGATGAGGACATGTGTGATAGACTTTGTCCAACCTATTCCAACTCACTCCCAACGTTGAGGATGCATCCAAGAGCCAATAAATACATACTACAGCAAGCTTTATCTTGATTTAGACTTAGTCTATTGTAATTATGGTAGCAAATTACTAAAAGACAAAAATGCAACTGATATTGTGCACGAGGCATATGTAATAGAATAGTATAAATAATAGATCTTCCTTATTGGTTGAGCTAATATATGATAGCTAATAGGAAAAATAAATGTTGTAATAGGTTTGTAACCAATAGCAGGATTTTTCCCGTAGCATTGTAATGTTTTGTGACATTCAATAAAGTGCAGTTCTTTTTTTCATATTTTGTTCATGAGTAAGTGTGAGTTCTAAGTAGTTAGCAATACTCTTCCACCTTCTATATCAGGAAGCAAGGGCCACTTTCAAGCCTAGAAGGACTAATTGATGACAGGTTTTTCTGATAACTTTGTTGCAGTAGATTTAGCGGAGTGCTTATCAATTCTTATTTCTTGTTAATTGAATGTACTAACCCCTATTTTTAGTAATGTGATGATTTTATATATTCAATTATTTTTTTATGCAACATATATGTGTGTGTCATTTGACAAAGTAGTATAGACCTGTGTTTCCCCTGTTTTCCTGTTCTTACAATTTGATAAATAGCATAAAATTACAATTCCCCTATTTTCTTTGTTTTAGCAATTTTACCAATTTCCAACAGTTTTTATTTTACTATCAATCAATGTAGCAGAAGCCTGACAACGTTTTACAATATGAAACTGATAGGTGTTTTAGCATGAGTGTTTCCATTATAGTAATCTTTGAATTCAATCATTTTTATTTGATAAATGTAATCTAGGTTTTGATTCAGCAACATTTACATTTTTGTAATTTATTTTCTGCAATTGTAACTAGCTTTCCATTTCAGGTCTTAGGAGCAGTTTTCAATTCTTACAAGTTAATTTAGTTTCCATTTTGCATATTAGGTTTAGTGTGACACCAAAAATGCTAAACCAACATTTGTTTCACCGAAAAATACTTGTAATATGAATGTTTGAATTGTAATCTACCCAAACCTTCTATTATAGACAACCTTGGACACCACCCCGAATTTGATAAATATTGAAAATTAAATTATGACAATAACAACACTCATAATTTTTTGCATATTTTTTGGGGAACACGGCGTTGTTAGAGGGTAAAAGCAGTCAAATAATTGTTATTATGTTAAGTTGTGAACTTCAAAGTAAAACCTAAATGTAACAAGTGCCATAAGAAGTAGTTGTTGATAGTTGCATTTCAGAAACATTTAGAAAACAAGCATAGAATGAATAGGTTAAGGGAAGTATGATTTCTTAAAAACCCTTTACCTACCATAGAAAGAAAAATTTCACGACAAGAGGTTGAATCCATGCCAAAGTTGTCTGAATTTATGATTTCCAAAAATGTTGGAATTTTCAAAGAATCACAATCATCTACCTCAAGAACTGTAGGATCCCTTAAGAAATCATTACAAGGAGGAAAAATAAATAGTTCAACAACACTTTCTCTTGAAAAATCCATACAATCAGGACAATTTAATAGGATTTATAATTTTTGTTGGGAACCCATAATTGTAGGCTCATAAGAAAATCCAAGGAGAGCCAATAATGTGCTCCACCCTAGTGCAACTAGTACACCTACCAAAACTTTTCAAAATCCCATTCAATTAGATCCTAATCAAAATGCTCCCATGAAGGTCATATCACCTTCTGTGTTACCAATGTTCAAGGGAGTAACATCTGAAGGTCCTGATATTTTTTTATTTGAGTTTAATATTGTATTTCAAGTTCGTGATTACACTAATGACAATCAAAAGCTCAAATTGTTTCCTTCCACTCTTAAAGAATCAACCCTATGATGGTTTATCACCTTATCACCTGATTCAATTCGAACTTGGGATGAGATGGAAAATGTATATTTGGAGAGATACCAAGAATATTGTCAAGAATCAAAATGATGAATTGCTTAGAATGAAACAAGAGGAAAATGAAATTTTAAAAGACTATCGAGATAGATTTTATTTTGTTTATAATATATGTGGGGGTTTTGAATCTAAACTTACCAAAGCCATATTCTTAAGGGGACTACAATATGAATCTAGAGATGTATTGAATATTTTGGGAAGAGGAGATGTGCATACACCTAAATTCTAGGAAATCATTAAACTCTGTAAAAATTATTCTCATTCAAGGCATAGAAAACACAAAACTGGTAGTAACACAAATAATTTGAAAGAATGCATGAAAGATTTTGCTAATCTAAAATATGATATTTTAGTACATCTTGGTAAAAATTAGATAAAAAGAATGAATTTACTGAATCTTTAGCCATCTATTATTCAAAATGTAATGAGAAGCACTCTCTTCATGAATGTCCTTTGAACAAAACATTTACACCTACTACATATAGCTTTTGTCAAAAAGACACCCTATAGATCAATGCAATTTGTTACCATAACTCAAAAGTGTCTTTTAAAAACAGTCTCAACCTATGAAAAAACTCAATTTTGTAGGACAAAAATAAGGGGATAATTTTCTTAAATTTCCATATCATAATGCTTCTCAATTTCCTGCAAATTGGAGAAATAATCCTTGGTATATGTCATGGTCTATTTCAAATTTATTCAACAAAATTGGATTCAACCACCATGGGCATATTCCCAAGAGTGGTCTCAATGTGGATGGATAAATCAACAACATCCACCATGGTTGCAACCAAAATTACAAGGACATCAATGGGTACAACAACAAAAATTGTACAAAGGGCAACAACAATATCAAAAACAACAACCAAATTTTTTGCCTACTCATACCCATAATTTATCTCATGGACAACCACAACAACAAGCAAAACAACCTCTATTTTTAGCTCAACCTATGGCCAATTCAAATAATGTTAAACAGGCAACCCCTGTCTCTATGGTTGAATCAAAAAGTACAACCATAATAAATGCTAGTGATTGTGATAACACTCAATTGTGTTCAGGAAAACCACTTCTTGAACCTATTCCACTTATCAACATAGAAATGGGAGCTAAAAATAATGAACATGAAAATAATCTACACTGAAACATCAAAAAGAAGAAAAATAAAATCTTCCACAAGATGACTCATCAAAGAAAGAATTATATCTTGAATAGTTTGAAATATCAAAACTAACATATTTGAAATCAGATTTGATAAAGGAATTAAAACATTTAATTATTACAATTCCTTCAAGCTATTAAAGATGTACCAGTCATTAATAATATTGTTCAAGAAATGTGTTTTAAGAAATCAAGAAAAAAGAAGAAAGTATATCCTGAAACCATACAAGTAGGTGGAAAATTAATGGACTTGCTTGTAGGAAAACTTACTCCACCTAAGTATGATTTTCTAGGAAGTCCATTATTTATTGAATCACATAAGGAAAATAAAAAGAATATTTCAACTTTGGCCTCCATAGTTGTAAGAGATAATGTAGAAGAGTTGGATTCATCCAAAAAGTTTTTTTTTGATGAAAATCATCCAAATTTAGATTTTAAAGATGAACCAATTATTGTTCAACAATTACTATGGAATGTTGAAAAACAAAATCTTGAACATTTATCACCCATTCCAATACAAAATAGTTTTCTTCATTTATCACATGGATGGCATCCTCATTTTTTCTCATCTTTTCATTGTCATTTATCAAATTTAATTCCTTCAAGAATTGTTTTTTATAAAAATACACAACTCTTCCATTCTCTTCCACCACACCACTGCTCTCTTAAATCAGTAATGCATAATTTTCGAAGAATAAATTCAATACATCCTGGTATAAAAAAATTGAAACACAACCAAAACAACCTTTGAATATCAATAGTTGGTTGACTAATAACTAGGAAGCAAAATTATTTGATGCATTGATCCAACAACTTAATGTTTTAATAACACTTCATTCATCTTTAGAAGTTGGCATTGAGTTGTTGTAGGTAGTGGAATACATTTGATGAACTTTGGTTGGAGGCACTTCACCAAATAGAGTTCATTCAACAAAAATGGAAAATGTGGCATGATGATCACATTAAGAGCATGATGATCACATTAAGAGCAGGATAAACTAGAAGAGTTTGAGAATGAAGTTGTTCAACTTTCTTTAGTTGATAATTTGAGTACATTAGTGGTGAATGGACATCATTTACAGGTGTACCATAAGCCAATAACAAAGGTGAAAATTGTTTGATATTTTACACGGTCAAACTTGCATATGATAGAAGAAGCTTCCTTTTATGACAAAGATTCCAAATGATCATATTTTTGAATCTTTTTGAAAAAAAAAAGAGAAAAAAAGAGAGAAAAGAGAAAAAAGAGGAAAAAAATGAGAGAAAAGAAAAATTGCAGCATAAGGCATGTCCCACAAAATGAGGATACATGAGGACATGCATCAATTTTAGCAGGGAGGAGTCAATACTTCATTTCCAGTAATGAGTAATGATGATATAATAGAATTCTTACTACTCATATCGAAAGAAAAGGTGCATCATTGTTGCTACTTTTAGGAAGAAAAAGATGTTTTCATACAAAAAATATTAATGTGCTTTTTGCAAAATAAGGATTGTTCTTATCCAAATAAAATTGAGATATTCTCTCTCATTGAAGCCCCATGAGAGACATTCTCTCTCATTGAAGCACCTAAAAAAAAGGACAAAATTTGGTTGAAAACCAAATATGGTAACCTCTTCTGATGAAAAAAGAAAAAAAAATGAATAATTCAATAGTGAAAACCTTTTAGGAGGCACTGCTAAATTAAGGTTTACATGAAAACTTATTTTTGGTATGTTTAACTTGTTTATCTACCCATCATTGTTCCACCATTGTACAAATCTCACACTACACATGTGTTATGTTTATGTTTTCAAATAGCTTGCTAACAATCATCGGAAGCAGTAGTTTGTAAGGTACATGATAAATTTTTAAGACAATAAGGTATGTGTTTCTTGCATTTAGTCATAGTAAATATTTAACATTTAGTGTATGATAATCGATATTTGGCATAAAATTTTTATAAAATATTGGTAAATTAAAAAAAATAATGGAGCATGTTGATCAAAATGTCAAGAAGCATCCCCTTTTTCCCTTGGTTGCATGAGAAATTCAAAACTGGCTGCAAGAAGAGCAAGAACATTCTGTTATAGAAAAATTGTATATAAAAACCTGATTTTGGGATAGACATGGCAAAAATTCTATTTGAATTAGCAGGGTAGGTTCCCAAAGGAGAAATGCAAGTTGATACCCCATAACTACCTCATATATTTGAGGAGGATAATCTGTAAAATGCACCTGAAGATTATGTTTTACTACTACTGCAATAAAACAACAACATACAAAAAAAAGAATACCATCTAAACAAAAGGATGGAGAAGAGATTTTTGATGTTATGAAAGGCTCATACACCCTAGAGATGGGCCCATAATAGAATCTGTAGCTAAATTTTGCATAAGAGATCATTTCAGCACTTTCGAATTCAACTTTGGAACATCTTCGGTCAGCTTCGGAATGGCATAGTCTCATTCTGAAGATCTTCGAAATGAGACAGAAACTATACCAAAATACCTTGAAAATGTTGTAGAGCAGTAGGAAGAGCATGGCACATAAAAGGTTGTATTCTCTAAAGCTCTAATCATTCCACCACAAGTAAGTACATCCCTCAAGCAAATTTAAAATCAATTTTTTTTCAAATCTGTTTCAAAGGTGCAACTAGCAGAAATAGGCATTCAAGTTGAAATGTTGTTAGAACAAAAAATTACATTCGTAGTGCATCCACTTTAGATGATTCCATTAGCAAAATATAAGAAGAATATTGTAAATTGGATATCATGCTACCAAACCCTATAATCACACATTGCAGCTCTAAATCCCTTGAAAAAATAGATAGAAACATTTGCATTGATGATAAGATTACTGAAATTATTGCTTAAAAAAACATATCTACACAATAAGAACTAGCAAATTCATTAGAGGAAGAGAGAACAAATTCTAGTTTTTTTTAGACTGGTTTGCAGGAAGAAAAACTGTAAGAATAAGGTAAGCAGTTAAAAAAAATAGTTGTAGCAATAAGAAATTGCTGCAAAACAAAAAAACAACTATAGCACCAAGAAATTACTGCAACAAAAAAAAAGCAACTGCAGCAACAAGAATTGCAAAGAGTTGCAACACAAAAAAAAAATAGTAACTCCTGCACCTTCTAGGTCAAAAAGATAAAATACAGAATTGCAAAGATTGCAGGGATTGCAGAAAATAAAGTGCAAGGATAGAACAAAATTTATAAGTTTTGAAATTTAGGATTTTTCAGCAATTTCAAAACAAATTTTAAAAATTTTAGAATTTTAGCAGTTTTGCAAATTTCAGCAATTTTCAGAAATGGCAGCAACTTCACAATTTGCAACAATTTTCAAAAATTACAATACTTTCAAATTTTTATGCAATTTCAACATTTTGAAAATTTTCAAAAATTACAACATTTCCATCATTTCTCAAAAATTGTAGCAATTTCTTAGGAGGCAAATTTTGTTCAAAATGTGACATGCATATTGCTATGGCCTACTAGGATGCATGAGGGCATGCATCAATTCAGTTTGGGGGGGGTGATGAGGCCCATAAATACCTCATTTTTGCACTATTTTGAACATCTAAAAATTGTCATATTATAAAACATTAACAAAGTTAATTGCCAAATAGTTGATTAAAATGTATTACTTGTTAAGTGTTTGCATGATTGTATGTTAGGAGCATTGTACACTTGTTTTTGACTATTTCTAGCATTTATATGATTGTTTTTGCATAATTAGTTTAGTGAAAAATGCATGATAAAAATGGTAGATGATAAGAAGTGTTGAAGTTTATAACCGCATTATGTTATGTAAATATTTTCTCACCTAAAATGAGTTGCTGAGGTGAAATGGTGCAAAAATAAGTCTCTGCTACAAAATAGGGCATTGATAGGTTTTTTGTAGCATAGAAAAATCAACAAGCTATCACATTACAAGAGCACCTTGAAGTTGTCAAACAAAGCATGAGAAAATGGTTGGAATGTGTTCATTGATGTCAAATAAGACTTTTGACCCACCCGGATGCATTCCCACATGATCTAAATGGATAGCAACATAGCATAACAACTATAAGGCAGTGATAGTTGTGCAGCACTGTTGCACTGTTATTTAGTGAATAAAATGCATAATTTAGATAGCAGTATGATGTGTGTTGATGTTTATCACTTCTTAATGCTATTTAAATATTTTTACCACCTTCCAAACAATTTGAATTGTGATTTGGCACCAAATTCTTAGGACTGTGTAGAAAATCTAAAAATTGCAGGAAACAGCCATACAAATTCTAGCCAGTTGTCAATGAATGGCATGGCTTGGAATTTGTTAGCATGAGTGTGCAAAACTAATTGGAAACGTCTTATGATGGATAGGTAATATGTCCTATTCGATTAAAATTGCTTTGTTGGTCGTTTTGATCGTAGCTAAGCATAAATTATATTTCACTGTCGGATATTTCGAAGAAGCTTCGGAATGATAAGGCAGAAAGCCTGTTTTAGCCAAAACAAGGAGATTTGCACCCAATTCGATCAAGAAAAGGTATTTTGAGATGAGGATAGATGTGATATACTTTGTCCAACCTACTCCAACTCACTCCCACCATTGAGGATGCATCCAAGAGCCAATAAATTCCTACTGCATCAAGCTTTGTCTTGATTTAGACTTAGTTTGTTGTAATTCTAGTAGCAAATCACTAAAAGACAATAATGCAGCTAATATTGTGCACAAGGCATATGTAATAGAATAGTATAAATAATAGATCTCCCTTATTGGTTGATCTAATAAATGATATCTAATAGGAAAAATAGATGTTGTAATAGGTTTGTAGCTAATAGCAAGTTTTTTTTTGTATCATTGTAATGTTTTGTGATAGTCAATAAAGTGCAATTCTTTTTGTCATATTTTGTTCATGAGTAAGTGTGAGTTCTAAGTAGTTAGAAGTACTTTCCCACATTATTTTGGATCAGGAAGCAAGGGCCACTTTTAGGCTTGGAAAGAGGAATAATAGATGACAAGTTTTTCTGATAACTTTGTTGCAGCAAATTTAGCAGAGTGTTTGTCAATTTTCATTTCTTGTTAATTGAATGTACTAACCCCTGTTTTGAGTAATGTGATGATTTCATGTTTTTAATTGTGTTTTTATGCATCATATATGTGTGTGTCAGTTGAAAAAGTAGCATAGGCCTGTGTTTCCCATGTTTTCTTGTTCTTACAATTTGACAAGTAGCATAAAATTATAGTTACCCTATTTTTGTTGTTTTAGTAATTTTGCCAATTTCCAACAGCTTTTATTTTGCTATCAATCACTATAGTAGAAGCCTGACAACCTTTTGTAGCAGGAAACTGATAGGTATTTTAGCATGAGTGTTTCCATTTTAGTAATATTTCAATTCAGTCATTTCCATTCTACAACTCTAATCTAGGTTTTGATTTAGCGATATTTACATTTCTACAATTTATTTTCTACAACTGTAACTAGTTTTCCATTTCAGGTCTTAGAAGCAGTTTTAAATTCTTGTAAGTTAATTTAGTTTCTATTCTGCAAATTAGGTTTAGTGTGACACCAAAAAGGCTAAACCAACATCTATTTCATCAAATAAATACTTGTAACATAAATTTTTGAATTGTAATCTACCCAAACCTTCTATTGTAGACAACCTTGGACACCACCCTAGATTTGATAAATATTGAAAATTAAATGATGATAATAACGACACTTATTAATGACTACATAGAATGTTAGACCATGTACTCTCAAACCCATTAAGATCATTCCCCCTTTACTTTTCCCTTGACTGCCTAGATAGATCGACAGATTAAAAATTCCATAGTTCCCATCCATGTCTCCAGAGCTTATCCCATGAAAACTCCACCATAGCCATCACATTTTTCCAAGTCCTATTTTGTCCTTCATCATTCATAAATCTTCCTAATTCGTGCATATTCCCTAAGGTTTTGAGGGTCACGACAACATAGCAAATGTTTCTCCCTTCAATAACTCAAAGTTTTTATCTCCTAAAGTCCTAGCCTTAGGAAAAACCTACACCCGCATCCATTAAGGTCAATTAAACATAAGTCCAAAAACCATTAGTAATCCCCCTAAAGTTAAAGTCTTAATTTCCTATTGGTTCGCCATCCAATAAAATTATAACGATTGGTTCACTAGGTCTCAACACTTGTTGGTGATTGGCTAGCACTAAAATACAAGAGAAGTTGCACCACGACAAAAAGAAGAGGAAGTTGTACCACAAGCAACTAGGGGAAGAAAAATAATTTAAATCCTAATGAGGAAGCAAAAGTTTCTATTGGTCCGCCATTCAAAAGAACGCTAGCGATTGGTCTGCTAAGCCTTGGCATAGGCTAGCGATTGGATGATGCTAGTAGAAAAAAATAACTCCTCATTATCCTGGTAGGCTATTGTGCTCATCAACGATTGGTCCGCTAGACAATGGTAAAGTTGGTGATTGGTTCACGCTAAACGATGAATTAATTTCCACCATGGTCATGTTAAGAGAAAATGCAAAGGTTCAAAGCTTTTATAAATTTACAAGGACCCTCCATTTTTACTTAGCCCTTGCATACTTCAAAATATTTATTATTTCATAAAATTGAAATCTCATACGTAGTTGTCCATGTCAACGCAATTCACCACCCTCACGTTATTGCCTAGGTTTGTAGTTTCTTTTTCCATGAAATTTATTGTCATTCATTTCCTATGAAATTAAGGGTTGTCCCACATAATGATGTCTCCACTCCTTTTTATACTTTGAGAATATTGTCCATCCTACCTAAGTCATATCTTCATAAGTTCCCCCCTCTTCACACCATTTCGCTTAACCTAAGCCAAAGTATTTTTCTTTTGTAAATAAAATGAGAGGTAATATTTCACTGGTCTGCCAGCTATAAACTTAATGGTGATTGGTTCGTCCCTCTCTATGCTTCCTAGCGATTGGTTGACACTTGGTGATAAGGAAAAAGAACCCTAGCGCAGATGTTGACTTCTCCACCTCACATAGCACTCAAAGGTGACTGGATGGCACGAAATGATAAAACCTATTAGCACCATAATGGAAGATAAAAATTTTGCACTTCAAGTGGATTAGGAAGAAAAATGAAATGGATTAAGGTTAAGATTTAAATCTTTATTGTTTCAATGCATGAATATGAATTAGTCCCAAATCAATGGTGCACTACAAGCTATCAAAGGCTGGTAAAGAATTCAGATTTTTTGGCAAGCATCTAAAAAAATGCAAATAAAAAAAATGGTACTCGTACATACAAACATAAATAACAGTATCAAACAGATCTGTTAGACTAATCCAAAGTAATAAATTCTCACGAAATCACTAAATAAGCACAAATATGTGCAGAAGCCCAAGTGAACGCAGAGGAAGTACCATTAGCCAAAACCATTTACAATATAGTAAAAATAGGATGAGATATGAAGCTTGGTGAACTTGAAAAATGCTCGAAAGAGAAAATATCCAACCACACAAATAAAGTTGCCACACAAGTTGAGATCTCACGAACTATTTCGAGAAGAGCAAACTCGTGAAGCAAGCAACACAGATCTGATGCAGATTCAAGATAGTCAAATTCACCCATATCTACAAAACATAATTACACCACTATCAGCTAATGAAATGGACCATCTCAACATTGCTTTATATGAAGGTAGTTGTTGAAATGAAGATTTCAGTAACAAAAATGGGCTAGAGTGTGCAAAAGGTGATGTTCATAGAAAATTGTAAGCAATACAATAAGTTCTTGTGTAAGAGATGTAAAAGTTATAGCAAAAAGAAGCAGATGTCAAAGCTTCAGCATTTTGTTTGCTTTGGAAAGATACAAGCACCTCGATGGAATATAGTTACAAAGGTATCACCCCAATGGAGTATAGTTATGGAGGTACCATATTTTTTATGGTTTCCTTATTTTTATACCTCCATATCTTGTTTTTCATTTAGTTTTTCTTCTCGTTCCTAGCATCCTAGTGCTACTTCTTCCTTTCGACCTGCAAATATACTGCTACCCCCTCCTTCTGAGGCTTCTCATGTATTATATGTAGCTTCCATGTCCAACCACCACCACTTCATGTACACATATCACCCATCATGTTCCATTTTATCTCATTTGTCATGTTTTCTCTTTTCTCTCTTCACTGTCACATCGGATCCCTCTCTGTTTCACCTTAAAAATATATCTGCATCAAACTTAGTCAAGGTCCATCTAAAGACAAAGAAACAAATGACTATGATAAATACGAATAAATATATATATACATCTTTGTCTTTTTCATAAAAGATAAGATAAAATCAAAATCCTAGCCCACCACAGTATGAGATCCCCCTTCAAATCAAAAGTAGATAGATCATGAAAAGTCGAAAGGATGAGTTGCAATAGTGGATGGCATAGTTTTAAGCAAATAGCATTTTGGCAGAGATTTTGACAGTTGGTATCAACCAATTTTTGGCTATAACACACTTAGAAAATTTGAAGAGACACGAGGCTAAGGAAAATACACGTGGCTAAACCAACACCAAGAATTTGTAACCAATTTTGGATGTCCAGGCTACATAAGGAGCTAAAGCGACCAAGACTCATCACCAAGCTATTATTGTAAAACTTTTTCAAAGAGGTATCCCGAGTGTTTGGTTTGAATCTGTTGTATTCCCCTATGTTTTCTCTATTTTTATCATTTCTCAGTTCTTATCATTGTGCAGGTATTATCAAGAGTTGATCCAGCCACCTAAGATCATTTCTAGAAGCTGCTTCAAGGAGCCAGAGTTTTTATTTTAATATAATTAGGATAGTAGATCATAATTCCCCTGCTACGACATTCGAATAGGGTGAATTTTGTATTGTGTTCTTTAAGAGACCCAAGCACCTTATTGGGTTCTGTTATTGTAACCATATTGAATTGAATATAATATAAAATCTAGGCTTATACTCTTTGGCATATGTTATCTCAATGTGTTTGTGTTGTTTATTTGTGTATTACATGATTTTAATCCATAAATAATGCTTTCCTTCACTGATTAAGGCTTGTATTGATTATGACATTCGAATAGATGTAGGTTTGATAGTTTTTTCTTTATTTTTCTCTTTGATCCATGGAATCAATTAAAATTTGCTACAATGCCCAATAATTAAAGCATCGATATGCTTAGATATTGAAGTTGGAAATTATTCAGCAAACTTGGTCATAAATAAAATTCTCTTGTAACTCATCAAATCTTATAGAGCTTAGGAAGACAAAAAGTTCATAATTAATCAGGCTCTATGTCGGGTATCCAGACCTAACCTGCATCCTTAAGAGTCTAGTAGTATTAGAATAAAGAGGTGGGTTTACCAGAGCCCACATATCTCATTGTGAATTTGAAATTTTTGATAGTGTGATAGCCAACTTTTAAGGATATCAAAATTTTCCACAATAGTTTTCTTGCGTCATTGTCGAGGATGGATTTTCTTTATTTTTACATATTATTTTTCTTATCCCCATACGACATATGTTTTACCAACTGACCCGTAAACACAATAGTTTTCTGATGTTGTTATCGAGAATAAATTTTTCTTTTTTATATCTCTGCATTTGTCTCCTCAAAGAATTAATGTCGTAGTTTTCTAAGAAATACTATCTAAGATATCGAGAGGATATAAGATCCAAACAATCTTGGCAAGAGTGAAATTATGTTGCACTGAAGTGTTGGTGACTCTGAATGAACCTAGAAAAAGAAGACAATAGAATTTGACCTAGTGCATACCGGATGAAGCGGTAAAGAGTTTTTCCCTGAATTTGAAGACCTTGACAGGAGATCATATTAAGATTTTTCTTTATGCCCTAGACAGTCTTGAGGTCGAACACAAGGATGTGTTCCTTAGATTATTTTTGTAGACCTTGGAAAAGGATGCCAAGGATTGGTTTAATTATCTTCCACTTGATCAGATCATTGATTTTCAAACAATGTAAATAATATTTTTAAGTATGGAGAAAAGAAAAATGAGCAATCTCTATTAACAGAACTTGCAACAGTCAAGAAAAGAGAAAATGAGTCAGTCAAAGATTTCAATGGATGGATCTTTAAAACTAGAAATAAGATCCCAACAACTCTAAGGCCCACTAACCACCAAGTGATCTATTTCTATAAAAATGCTTTTCCAAGAGAATTTAACTATAAATTTAGGCAACATAGAACCAACACCATCGATGAATGTATGGAACAAGCTCTATAAATTGAGAGGAATATGATAGACAGTGGAAAGATGAAGCCATACACATCTGAGTCAAGCTCCAATCAAGTGGACAAGAAGCCTAAAAAGGTTGGGTTCTCGCTGTTAAAGAAGACTAAGATAGATCCCATAAAAAGTTATCCAACCAATTTACATAGATGTTTAACACAATTAATAGTAGGCTATCTAGAATTGAAAGAGAAAAGTTAATAAATGATGAACCACCTGCTCAACAACAAAATGATAACAGAACCCAATTTTGGATAAGTTTTAACATAAGCTAGGTTAGAAACAATGGAGAAGAAGAGAATAAAAATGGAGGTAATAATGGTTGTAAGAGAAAGGAAGGATCAAAGGATATGGATTCAGTCCCAAGCCCCATGGCCACTGCTAATACAATTTCTAATTTTCTATTCTTTTGTACTACATGTGATGCCCCACACAATCTAGTTGGTTGTGGTATATACCTGAGTACACATACCAATGTCAACATATAAGAAGAATAAGATGAATAAATAATAATAAATGCTTGTTGGACTAAGGATGATGAAGAGAGAAATACATTTTGAAAAGAAATGGATGAGTTGCCTAAGTCAAAAAAGAGACAAGAGTTTTTATTCTCGAAAATATAGAAATATTATAAAAAACCTCAAGAAAACAAGTATGAAATGATGAAGCAAGGTAAAATCACTCCAACAGGTGCAGAAATTGAAGCGTTATAAAGGATTCATGCCATTAGTCTGAGAAATAGAACAATCCCTGATAAAACTGAAAAGTCCGATAAAACTTATAAAAATCAACAGATCTAAAATAAGGTAAGAGCTTCCAAGAAATAGAATCACAATAAACAACAAGCAGACCTTGAAGTTGAAGTAGGAAATGAAGCTCATAGATAGTCGAATGCTGACAAAAACATAGAAATCAAGAAAGTTGAATCTAATTTTGGTCAAGAATTGGCCAAACAGAAAATCAATATTACTTTTGGAGAACTTATGACCATCCCAAAATACAGGGATTAGGTGTGTTGAGCTTTTGGTCTGGTTGAGAAACCAAACAATCATGTATGTATTGTTTTAGCATTAGAAAAGCCCAAGCCCATTCCTAGGAATTCATCATCAATTAGACCTTTTCTATATCTCCTTAAGATATAATTCAGACTTAGTGGATCAATATGCCATTCATAACTATATGTTAGATAGTGGAGCGTCACATAATGTCATGCCTAAACAAGTGGTAGATCAACTAGGTTTAATGTGCACCAGATATTCTCCCCCAATATCGATCTTTGATAGGAGACAAATACCTTGTGCTAGGATTATCATAGGGTTGTTAGTTTATTTAGACTAGTATCCCAAGAAAGGAATAGTTATGGATGTCACTATTCCCCTAACAACCAAAAAACAGGTTACTCTCATAAGAGAACCCTTTCATAAATACTCAATAAAATTGAATAGATTTGATAATACCATTGTAAATTTAGTTTAATATTTTGAATAAAATATGATAGGAATATATTCTATTAGGCATTCACCTTTCCTAGCTAAGGTACCGGAGGTAGTAAACATGGACCCACAAACAACAGCAGAGGTAGATGTTGAATCTACAAGAATACTGACATCTAAAATGTCGACCATGACATTTGATGGAGCAAAATCACATACTAGAGCAGGAGCAGGGGTCAACGTGACTAATATTAATGGAAATTATTTAGGCATACCATACAGATTACAGTTTTTGTGTACTAATAATGTAATGAAGCACTGTTACTAGGTTTGAAAAAAGCCAAAGAGTTTAGAATCAATTATTTGACTGTATATGGAGATGCAAAATCAATAATACAACAGATTAAAGAAAAATACCAGACAAAACACCCTAGGTTAAAACAATACAAAAAGTTTGTTTAGAAAGAAATTGATAAGTTTTTGGCTTTCAATATCATTTATATTCCTAAATATCAAAATCATATAGTCAATTTGTTAGCTATAAATGCTTTTGGTTTAGATAGTGCAAAGATAGATGTAGAATATCAGGAGAAATTTCCAACTATTTCAGTATATCATCCATCTATCCCAGATAATATAGTGTATTTACAAGTTTTTCAAGATGATGTAGATATCAAAGATTTTATAACATTGCAAAATCATTATGCTGATATTATCTATGATGAGGAAAAATGAGAAATGTAATTGGGAAATCTGTAGAAGTGATACAATTAAAAACTAACAAACTTCCCAAAGGTCTGATTTTATTAGAGAGCTTGTTTGGTGATTTCGATAGAGCTCTCAAACCTGCTCTTCAAGGATTAGAAGTAGAATAAATCAATATTGAAACTGAACAGGAGCCTAAAATGGTGAAGGTCAAAAAGTCTATGTTTGAAAAAGAGAATAGAGACTACATAAAATATCTGAGGAAGCATAAATATACCTTTGCATAGAGTTATGAAGACCTTAGAACATTTAACGTAGAAGTGATAAAGCATATTATCCCATTGAAGGAAGGCACTAAGCCGCACAGGAAAAAACATAGAACGTTTAATCCCACCTTACACCATGTAATACAAAAGGTCCAAAAATTTTAGATGCCAAGATTATCATGAAAGTGAGATTCTCTACGTGGATAGCCAAATAGTGCTAGTGAGAAAGAAAAGTGGATATATTAGGTTGTGTGTGGACTTTAGGAATATGAACAAGAACTCTTTAAAAGATAACTATCCCTTACCCAATATGGAACAGTTATTATAGGTTGTTGCAGGATCAGCTAGGATGTCATTACTAGATGGATTCTTTGGTTATAATCAGATTCAAGTTAACCCGAAAGATAAGCACAAAACATCATTTACAACCCCATGGGGAATATTTGAATACCTCATAATACCATTTGTTTTAATGAATGCAGGAGCCACCTTTCAAAGGGTAATGGATTTTTCTTTTAAGGGACTGATGTTCAAGATAGTGGTGGTTTACTTGTATGACATAATTGTATTCTCTAAGAATCCTGACGATCATTTTGAGCATTTGAGTCAAGTTTTTGAAATATGTAAAGAATTTAGCATTTTGTTAAATCCCAAGAAGTGTATATTTGGGGTAAGGTAAGGCAAATTATTAGGACATATTGTTTCTAAACAAGGGATTAGTATTGATCCTAAAAGAACTAAGGCTATTGCGAAGATTCCTCCACCAAGGAACTTGAAAGGAGTTAGGTCATTTTTTGGGAAAATAAATTATGCTAGAAGATTTATCCCAAATTTTGCTCAAATTGCAAAACCCATAAATGACATGATAAAAAAAGAGAACATTATTAGATGGACAAAAGAAAACCTAGAGGCTTTCCAGAAAATAAAGGATGCAATCACACAAGCCCCTGTATTAACATATTTGGATTATCATCGAGATTTTAACATATACTCTTTTGCTTTAGAAGACACCATTGCCATTGTGTTGTTAATTGTCGGGCAAAGTGCTTATCAATTCTTATTTCTTGTTAATTGAATGTACTAACCCCTATTTTGAGTAATATGATGATTTTATATATTCAATTATTTTTTTATGCAACATATATGTGTGTGTCATTTGACAAAGTAGCATAGACCTGTGTTTCCCCTGTTTTCCTGTTCTTACAATTTGACAAATAGCATAAAATTACAATTCCCCTATTTTCTTTGTTTTAGCAATTTTACCAATTTCCAACAGTTTTTATTTTACTATTAGTCACTGTAGCAGAAGCCTGACAACCTTTTACAATATGAAACTGATAGGTGTTTTAGCATGAGTGTTTCCATTTTAGTAATCTTTCAATTCAATCATTTTCATTCGATAAATGTAATCTAGGTTTTGATTCAGCAACATTTACATTTTTGTAATTTATTTTCTGCAACTGTAACTAGTTTTCCATTTCAGGTCTTAGGAGCAGTTTTCAATTCTTACAAGTTAATTTAGTTTCCATTTTGCAGATTAGGTTTAGTGTGACACCAAAAAGGCTAAACCAACATTTGTTTCACCGAAAAATACTTGTAATATGAATGTTTGAATTGTAATCTACCCAAACCTTCTATTATAGACAACCTTGGACACCACCCCGAATTTGATAAATATTGAAAATTAAATTATGACAATAACAACACTCATAATTTTTTGCATATTTTTTGGGGAACACGGTATTGTTAGAGGGTAAAAGCAGTCAAATAATTGTGATTATATTAAGTTGTGAACTTAAAAGTAAAACCTGAATGTAACAAGTGGCATAAGAAGTCATTGTTGATAGTTGCATTTCATAAACATTTAGAAAACAAGCATAGAATGAATAGGTTAAGGGAAGTATGATTTATTAAAAACCCTTTACTTACCATAGAAAGAAAAATTTTACGACAAGAGGTTGAATCCATGCCAAAGTTGTCTGAATTTCCAAAAATGTTGGAATTTTCAAAGAATCACAATCATCTACCTCAAGAACTGTAGGATCCTTTAAGAAATCATTACAAGGAGGAAAAATCAATAGTTCAACAACACTTTCTCTTGAAAAATCCATACAATCAGGACAATTTAATAGGATTTATAATTTTTGTTGGGAACCCATAATGGTAGGCTCATAAGAAAATCCAAGGAGAGCCAATAATGTGCTCCACCCTAGTGCAACTAGTACACCTACCAAAACTTTTCAAAATCCCATTCAATTAGATCCTAATCAAAATGCTCCCATGAAGGTCATTTCACCTTCTGTGTTACCAATGTTCAAGGGAGTAACATCTGAAGATCCTGATATGTTTTTATTTGAGTTTAATATTGTATTTCAAGCTCGTGATTACACTAATGACAATCAAAAGCTCAAATTGTTTCCTTCCACTCTTAAAGAATCAACCCTATGATGGTTTATCACCTTAGCACCTAATTCAATTCGAACTTGGGATGAGATGGAAAATGTATATTTGGAGAGATACCAAGAATATTGTCAAGTCATGAATCAAAATGATGAATTGCTTAGAATGAAACAAGAGGAAAATGAAATTTTAGAAGACTATCAAGATAGATTTTATTTTGTTCATAAGATATGTGGGGGTTTTGAATCTAAACTTACCAAAGTCATATTCTTAAGGGGACTACAATATGAATCTAGAGATGTATTGAATATTTTGGGAAGAGGAGATGCGCATACACCTAAATTTTAGGAAATCATTAAACTCTGTAAAAATTATTCTTATTCAAGGCATAGAAAACACAAAACTGGTAGTAACACAAATAATTTGAAAGAATGCATGAAAGAGTTTGCTAATCTAAAATATGATATTTTAGTACATCTTGATAAAAATTAGATTAAAAGAATGAATTTACTGAGTCTTTAGCCATCTATTATTCAAAATGTAATGAGAAGCACTCTCTTCATGAATTTCCTTTGAACAAAACATTTACACCTACTACATATAGCTTTTGTGAAAAAAGACACCCTATAGATCAATGCAATTTGTTACCATAACTAAAAAGTGTCTTTGAAAAACAATCTCAACCTATGAAAAAACTCAATTTTGTAGGACAAAAATAAGTGGATAATTTTTTAAAATTTCCATATCAGAATGCTTCTCAATTTCCTGCAAATTGGAGAAATAATCCTTGGTATATGTTATGGTCTACTTCAAATTTACTTCAACAAAATTGGATTCAACCACCATGGGCATATTCCCAAGAGTGGTCTCAATGTGGATGGATAAATCAACAACATCCACCATGGTTGCAACCAAAATTGCAAGGACATCAATGGGTACAACAACAAAAATTGTACAAAGGGCAACAACAATATCAAAAACAACAACCAAATTTGTTGCCTACTCATACCCATAATTTATCTCATGGACAACCACAACAACAAGCAAAACAACCTCTATTTTTAGCTCAACCTATGGCCAATTCAAATAATGTTAAACAGGCAACCCTTGTCTCTATGGTTGAATCAAAAAATACAACCATAATAAATGCTAGTGATTGTGATAACACTCAATTGTGTTCAGGAAAACCACTTCTTGAACCTATTCCACTTATCAACATAGAAATGGTAGCTAAAAATAATGAACATGAAAATAATCTACACTGAAACATCAAAAAGAAGAAAAATAAAATCTTCCACAAGATGACTCATCAAAGAAAGAATTATATCTTGAATAGTTTGAAATATCAAAACTAACATATTTGAAATCAGATTTGATAAAGGAATTAAAACATTTAATTATTACAATTCCTTCAAGCTATTAAAGATGTACCAATCATTAATAATATTGTTCAAGAAATGTGTTTTAAGAAATCAAGAAAAAGAAGAAAGTATATCCTGAAACCATACAAGTAGGTGGAAAATTAATGGACTTGCTTGTAGGAAAACTTACTCCACTTAAGTATGATTGTCTAGGAAGTCCATTATTTATTGAATCACATAAGGAAAATAAAAAGAATATTTCAACTTTGGCCTCCATAGTTGTAAGAGATAATGTAGAAGAGTTGGATTCATCCAAAAAGTTTGTTTTTGATGAAAATCATCCAAATTTAGATTTTAAAGATGAACCAATTATTGTTCAACAATTACTATGGAATGTTGAAAAACAAAATCTTGAACATTTATCACCCATTCCAATACAAAATAGTTTTCTTCATTTACCACATGGATGGCATCATCATTTTTTCTCATCTTTTCATTGTCATTTATCAAATTTAATTCCTTCAAGAATTATTTTTGATAAAAATACATAACTCTTTCATTCTCTTCCACCACACCACTGCTCTCTTAAATCAGTAATGCATAATTTTCAAACAATCAATTCAATACATCCTGGTATAAAAAAATTGAAACACAACCAAAACAACCTTTGAATATCAATAGTTGGTTGACTAATAACTAGGAAGCAAAATTATTTGATGCATTGATCCAACAGCTTAATGTTTTACTAACACTTCATTCATCTTTAGAAGTTGGCATTGAGTTGTTGTAGGTAGTTGAATACATTTGATGAACTTTGGTTGGAGGCACTTCACCAAACAGAGTACATTCAACAAAAATGGAAAATGTGGCATGATGATCACATTAAGAGCAGGATGAACTAGAATAATTTGAGAACAAAGTTGTTCAACTTTCTTTAGTTGATAATTTGAGTACATTAGTGGTGAATGGACATCATTTACAGGTGTACCATAAGCCACTAACAAAGGTGAAAATTGTTTGATATTTTACACGGTCAAACTTTCATATGATATAAGAAGCTTCCTCTTCTGACAAAGATTCCAAATGATCATATTTTTGAATCTTTTTGAAAAAAAAAGAGAAAAAAGAGGAAAAAAATGAGAGAAAAGAAAAATTGCAGCATAAGGCATGTCCCACAAAATGAGGATACATGAGGACATGCATCAATTTTAGCAGGGAGGAATCAATACTTCATTTCCAGTAATAAGGGAGTAATGATGATATAATAGAATTCTTACTACTCATATGGAAAGAAAGGGTGCATCATTGTTGCTACTTTTAGGAAGAAAAAGATGTTTTCATACAAAAAATATTAATGTGCTTTTTGCAAAATAAGGATTGTTCTTATCCAAAAAAAAATGAGAAATTCTCTCTCATTGAAGCCCTATGAGAGACATTCTCTCTCATTGAAGCACATAAAAAAAAAAGAACAACAGTTGGTTGAAAACCAAAAATGGTAACCTCTTCTGATGAAAAAAGAAAAAAAAAATGAATAATTCAATAGTGAAAACCTTTTCGGAGGCACTGCTAAATTAATTTTTAAATGAAAACCGATTTTCGGTATGTTTAACTTGTTGATCTACCCATCATTTTTCCACCATTGTACAAATCTCGCACTGCACATGTGTTATGTTTATGTTTTCAAATAGCTTGCTAACAATCATCAGAAGCAGTAGTTTGTAAGGTGCATGATAAATTTTTAAGGCAATAAGGTATGTGTTTCTTGCATTTAGTCATAGTAAGTATTTAACATTTAGTGTATGATAATCGATATTTGGCATAAAATTTTTATAAAATATTGGTAAATTAAAAAAAAATAATGGAGCATGTTGTTCAAAATGTCAAGAAGCACCCCCTTTTGCCCTTGGTTGCATGAGAAATTCAAAACTAGTTGTAAGAAGAGCAAGAACATTCTGTTATAGAAAAATTGTCTATAACAACCTGATTTTGGGATAGACATGGCAAAAATTCTATTTGAATTAGCAGGGAAGGTTCCCAAAGGAGAAATGCAAGTTGATACCCCATAACTACCTGATAGATTTGAGGAGGATAATCTAGAAAATGCACCTGAAGATTATGTTTTACTACTACTGCAATAAAACAACAACATACAAAAAAAGAATACCATCTAAACAAAAGGATGGAGAAGAGATTTTTGATGTTATGGAAGGCTCACACACCCTAGAGATGGGCCCACAATAGAATCTGTAGCTAACTTTTGCATAAGAGATCGTTTCGGCACTTTCTAATGCAACTTTGGAACATCTTGGGTCAGCTTCGGAATGACAGTCTCATTCTGAAGATCTTTGAAATGAGACAAAAATTGTACCAAAATACTTTGAAAATGTTGTAGAGCAGCAGGAAGAGCAAGGCACATAAAAGGTTGTATTCTCTAAAGCTCTAATCATTCCACCACAAATAAGTACATCCCTCAAGCAAATTTAAAATCAAAATTTTATCAAATTTGTTTCAAAGGTGCAACCAGCAAAAATAGGCATTCAAGTTGAAATGTTGTTAGAACAAAAAATTACATTCGTAGTGCATCCACTTTAGATGATTCCATTAGCAAAATATAATAAGAATATTGTAAAGTGGATATCACGCTACCAAACCCTATAATCACACATTGCAGCTCTGAATCCCTTGAAAAAATAGATAGAAACATTTGCATTGATGATAAGATTATTGAAATTATTGCTTAAAAAAACATATCTACACAATAAGAACTAGCAAATTCATTAGAGGAAGAGAGAACAGATTCTAGTTTTTTTTAGACTGGTTTGCAAGAAGAAAAACTGTAAGAAAAAGGCAAGCAGTTAAAAAAAAATAGTTGTAGCAATAAGAAATTGCTGCAGCACAAAAAAACAACCATAGCACCAAGAAATTATTGTAGCAAAAAAAAAAGCAACTGCAACAACAAGAATTGCAAAGAGTTGTAACACAAAAAAAAAAATAGTAACTCCTGCACCTTCTAGGTCAAAAAGATAAAATACAGAATTGCAAAGATTGCAGGAATTGAAGAAAATAAAGTGCAAGGATAGAACAAAATTTATAAGTTTTGAAATTTAGGATTTTTCAGCAATTTCAAAACAAATTTCAAAAATTTTAGAATTTTATCATTTTTGCAAATTTCAGCAATTTTCATAAATGACAGCAACTTCAGAATTTGCAACAATTTTCAAAAATTACAATACTTTCATATTTTTATGCAATTTCAACATTTTGAAAATTTTCAAAAATTACAACATTTCCATCATTTCTCAAAAATTGTAGCAATTTCTTAGGAGGCAAATTTTGTTCAAAAGGTGACCTGCATATTGCTATGGCCTACTAGGATGCATGAGGGCATGCATCAATTCAATTTGGGGGGGATGATGAGGCCCATAAATACCTCATTTCTGCACTATTTTGAACATCTAAAATTGCCATATTATAAAACATTAACAAAGTTAATTGCCAAATAGTTGATTAAAATGTATTACTTGTTAAGTGTTTGCATGATTGTATGTTAGGAGCATTGTACACTTGTTTTTGACTATTTCTAGCATTTTTATGATTGTTTTTGCATAATTAGTTAAGTGAAAAATGCATGATAAAAATGGTAGCTGATAAGAAGTGTTGAAGTTTATAACCGCATTATGTTATTTAAATATTTTCTTGCCTAAAATGAGTTGCTGAGGTGAAATGGTGCAAAAATAAGTCTCTGCTGCA
The DNA here is from genome assembly GCA_028583015.1 of Wollemia nobilis. NCBI lineage: Eukaryota > Viridiplantae > Streptophyta > Pinopsida > Araucariales > Araucariaceae > Wollemia > Wollemia nobilis. Next base: position 6,820,059 of record JAQPPZ010017259.1, on the reverse strand, counting down.
AAATAGGGCATTGATAGGTTTTGTGTAGCATAGAAAAATCAACAAGCTATCACATTACAAGAGCACCTTGAAGTTGTCAAACAAAGCATGAGAAAATGGTTGGAATGTGTTCATTGATGTCAAATAAGACTTTTGACCCACTTGGATGCATTCCCACATGATCTAAATGGACAACAACATAGCATAACAACTATAAGGCAGTGATAGTTGTGCAGCACTGTTGCACTGTTATTTAGTGAATAAAATGCATAATTTAGATAGCAGTATGATATGTGTTGATGTTTATCACTTCTTAATGCTATTTAAATATTTTTACCACCTTCCAAACAATTTGAATTGTGATTTGGCACCAAATTCTAAGGACTGTGTAGAAAATCTGAAAATTGCAGGAAACAGCCATACAAATTCTAGCCAATTGTCAATGAATGGCATGGCTTGGAATTTATCAGCATGAGTGTGCAAAACTAATTGGAAACGTCTTATGAGGGATAGGGAAGATGTCCTATTTGGTTAAAACTGCTTTGTTGGCCATTTTGATCGCAGCTAAGAATAAAGTATATTTCACTATCGGATATTTCGAAGAAGCTTCGGAATGATAGGGCAGAAAGCCTGTTTTAGCCCAAACAAGGAGATTTGCACCCAATTCGATCGAGAAAAGGTATTTTGAGATGAGGATAGATGTGATATACTTTGTCCAACCTATTCCAACTCATTCCCACCATTGAGGATGCATCCAAGAGCCAATAAATTCCTACTGCATCAAGCTTTGTCTTGATTTAGACTTAGTTTGTTGTAATTCTAGTAGCAAATCACTAAAAGACAGTAATGCAGCTGATATTGTGCACAAGGCATATGTAATAGAATAGTATAAATAATAGATCTCCCTTATTGGTTGATCTAATAAATGATAGCTAATAGGAAAAATAGATGTTGTAATAAGTTTGTAGCTAATAGCAAGTTTTTTTTTGTAGCATTGTAATGTTTTGTGATAGTCAATAAAGTGCAGTTCTTTTTGTCATATTTTGTTCATGAGTAAGTGTGAGTTCTAAGTAGCTAGAAGTGCTTTTCCACATTCTTTTGGATCAGGAAGCAAGGGCCAATTTTAGTCCTGGAAAGAGGAATGATTGATGACAAGTTTTTTTGATAACTTTCTTGCAGCAAATTTAGCAGAGTGCTTGTCAATTTTCATTTCTTGTTAATTGAATGTACTAACCCCTGTTTTGAGTAATGTGATGATTTCATGTTTTTAATTGTGTTTTTATGCAGCATATATGTGTGTGTAAGTTGACAAAGTAGCATAGGCCTGTGTTTCCCATGTTTTCTTATTCTTACAATTTGACAAGTAGCATAAAATTATAGTTACCCTGTTTTTGATGTTTTAGTAATTTTGCCAATTTCCAACAACTTTTATTTTGCTATCAATCACTATAGCAGAAGCCTGACAACCTTTTGCAGCAGGACACTGATAGGTATTTTAGCATGAGTGTTTCCATTTCAGTAATCATTCAATTCAGTCATTTCCATTCTACAACTCTAATCTAAGTTTTGATTTAGCGATATTTACATTTCTACAATTTCTTTTCTACAACTATAACTAGTTTTGCATTTCAGATCTTAGAAGCAGTTTTCAATTCTTATAATTTAATTTAGTTTCTATTCTACAAATTAGGTTTAGTGTGACACCAAAAAGGCTAAACCAACATCTATTTCACTGAATAAATACTTGTAATCTAAATTTTTGAATTGTAATCTACCCAAACCTTCTATCGTAGACAACCTTGGACACAACCCTGGATTTGATAAATATTGAAAATTAAATGATGATAATAACGACACTCATTAATGACTACATAGAATGTTAGACCATGTACTCTCAAACCCATTAAGATCATTCCCCCTTTACTTTTCCCTTGACCGCCTAGATAGATTGATAGATTAAAAATTCCATAGTTCCCATCCATGTCTCCAGAGCTTATCCCATGAAAACTCCACCATAGCCATCACATTTTACCAAGTCCTAGTTTGTCCTTCATCATTCATAAATCTTCCTAATTCGTGCATATTCCCTAAGGTTTTGAGGGTCACGACAACATAGCAAATGTTTCCCCCTTCAATAACTCAAAGTTTTTATCTACTAAAGTCCAAGCCTTAGGAAAAACCTACACCCGCATCCATTAAGGTTAATTAAACATAAGTCCAAAAACCATTAGTAATCCCCCTAAAGTTAAAGTCTTAATTTCCTATTGGTTCGCCATCCAATAAAATTATAGCGATTGGTTCGCTAGGTCTCAACACTTGTTGGTGATTGGCTAGCACTAAAAGACAAGAGAAGTTGCACCACGACAGAAAGAAGAGGAAGTTGTACCACAAGCAACTAGGGGAAGAAAAATAATTTAAATCCTGAGGAAGCAAAAGTTTCTATTGGTCCACCATTCAAAAGAATGCTAACGATTGGTCTGCTAAGCCTTGGCATAGGCTAGCGATTGGATGATGCTAGTAGAAAAAAATAACTCCTCATTGTCCCGGTAGGCTATTGTGCTCATCAACGATGGGTCCGCTAGACAATGGTAAAGTTGGTGATTGGTTCACGCTAAACGATGAATTAATTTCCACCATGGTCGTGTTAAGAGAAAATGCAAAGGTTCAAAGCTTTTATAAATTTACAAGGACCCTCCATTTTTACTTAGCCCTTGCATACTTCAAAATATTTATTATTTCATAAAATTGAAATCTCATACGTAGTTGTCCATGTCAACGCAATTCACCACCCTCACGTTATTGCCTAGGTTTGTAGTTTCTTTTTCCATGAAATTTATTGTCATTCATTTCCTATGAAATTAAGGGTTGTCCCACATAATGATGTCTCCACTCCTTTTTATACTTTGAGAATATTGTCCATCCTACCTAAGTCATATCTTCATAAGTTCCCCCCTCTTCACACCATTTTGCTTAACCTAAGCCAAAGTATTTTTCTTTTGTAAATAAAATGAGAGGTAATATTTCACTGGTCTGCCAGCTATAAACTTAATGGCAATTGGTTCATCCCTCTCTATGCTTTCTAGCGATTGGTTGACACTTGGTGATAAGGAAAAAGAACCCCAACGCAGATGTTGACTTCTCCACCTCACATAGCACTCAAAGGCGACTGGATGGCATGAAATGATAAAACCTATTAGCACCACAATGGAAGATAAAAATTTTACACTTCAAGTGGATTGGGAAGAAAAATGAAATGGATTAAGGTTAAGATTTAAATCTTTATTGTTTCAATGCATGAATATGAATTAGTCCCAAATCAATGGTGCACTACAAGCTATCGAAGGCTGGTAAAGAATTCATATTTTTTGGCAAGCATCTAAAAAAATGCAAATAAAAAATATATCTGAATCAAACCTAGTCAAGGTCCATCTAAAGACAAAGAAACATATGACTATGATAAATAGGAATAAAAAATATATATATACATCTTTGTATTTTGCATAAAAGATAAGATAAAATCAAAATCCTAGCCCACCACAGTATGAGAGCACCCTTCAAATCAAAAGTAGATAGATCATGAAAAGTCGAAAGGATGAGTTGCAATAGTGGATGGCATAGTTTTAAGCAAATAGCATTTTGGCAGAGATTTTGATAGTTGGTATCAACCAATTTCTGGCTATAACACACTTAGAAATTTTGAAGAGACACGAGGCTAAGGAAAATACACGTGGCTAAACCAACACCAAGAATTTGTAACCAATTTTGGATGGCCAGACTACATAAGGAGCTAAAGCGACCAAGACTCATCACCAAGCTATTATTGCAAAACTTTGTCAAAGAGGTATCCCGAGTGTTTGGTCTGTCTGTTGTATTCCCCTATGTTTTATCTATTTTTATCATTTCTCGGTTCTTATCATTGTGCAGGTATTGTCAAGAGTTGATCCAGCCACCTAAGATCATTTCTAGAAGCTACTTCAAGGAGCCAGAGTCTTTATTTTAATATAATTAGGACAGTAGATCATAATTCCCCTGCTACGACATTCGAACAGGGTGAATATTTTATTGTGTTCTTTAAGAGACCCAAGCACCTTATTGGGCTCTATTATTGTAACCATCTTGAATTGAATATAATATAAAATCTAGGCTTATACTCTTTGGCATATGTTATCTCAATGTGTTTGTGTTGTTTATTTGTGTATTACATGATTTTAATCCATAAATAATGCTTTCCTTCACTTATTAAGGCTTGTATTGATTATGACATTCGAATAGATGTAGGTTTGATAGTTTTTTCTTTCCTTTTCTCTTTGATCCATGGAATCAATTAAAATTTGCTACAATGCCCAATAATTAAAGCATCGATATTCTTAGAGATTGAAGTTGGAAATTATTCAACAAGCTTGGTCATAAATAAAATTCCCTTATAACTCATCAAATCTTATAGAGCTTAGGACGACAAAAAGTTCATAATTAATCAGGCTCTATGTGGGGTATCCAGACCTAACCTGCATCCTTAAGAGTCTAGTAGTATCAGATTAAAGAGGTGGGTTTACCAAAGCCCACATATCTCATTGTGAATTTGAAAGTTTTGATAGTGTGATTGCCAACTTTTAAGGATATCAAAATTTTCCACAATAGTTTTCTTGCGTCGTTGTCGAGGATGGATTTTATTTATTTTTACATATTATTTTTCTTATCCCCATACGACATATGTTTTACCAACTGACCCGTAAACAAAACAGTTTTCTGATGTTGTTATCGAGAATAAATTTTTCTTTTTTATATCTCTGCATCTGTCTCCTCACAGAATTAATGTCGTATTTTTCTAAGAAATTCTATCTAAGATATCGAGAGGATATAAGAGCCAAACAATCTTGTCCAGAGTGAAATTATGTTGCACTGAAGTGTTGGTGACTCTGAATGAACCTAGAAAAATAAGATAGCATAATTTGACCTAGCGCATACCGGATGAAGCGGTAAAGAGTTTTACCCTGAATTTGAAGACCTTGAGGTATTTACCCATACCTAGAAAATTTCAGTTCCTAAAAAATTTGTATACCAAAATAAATCTTAGTTTGCTAGTAGAAAATTTGTTAAGAAATATACTTCTATAGATAATCCTGCTACTAATACACTTGCTATTAGCATCCTCATTCATCCTATTGTTGCCACTACCATAATCAACATGGCAAAATTGAATAATTAGAGCCTTAAAATATAGAGAACCAATAGGTATAGACCCTTCCAATTACCCCAAAATTTGTATGATTTGCCTGCCAAAGCCCATAAGTATTTATCCAAATTTTAAGGTAATATTGCAATTACAGGAGATCATATTAAGATTTTTCTTTATGCCCTAGACAGTCTTGAGGTCGAACACGAGGATGTGGTCCTTAGATTATTTTTGTAGACCTTCGAAAAGGATGCCAAGGATTGGTTTAATTATCTTCCACCTGATCAGATCATTGATTTTCAAACAATGTAAATAATATTTTTAAGAAAGTATGGAGAAAAGAAAAATGAGCAATCTCTATTAACAGAACTTGCAACAGTCAAGAAAAGAGAAAATGAGTCAGTCAAATATTTCAACAGATAGATCTTTAAAACTAGAAATAAGATCCCAACAACTCTAAGGCCCATTAAACACCAAGCGATCTATTTCTATAAAAATGCTTTTCGAAGAGAATTTAACTATAAATTGAGGCAACATAGAACCAACACCATCGATGAATGTATGGAACAAGCTCTATAAATTGAGAGGAATATGATAGATAGTGGAAAGATGAAGCCATACACATCTGATTCAAGCTCCAATCAAGTGGACAAGAAGCCTAAAAAGGTTGGGTTCTCACTGTTAAAGAAGACTAAGATAGATCCCATAAAAAGTTATCCAACCAATTTACATAGATGTTTAACACAATTAATAGTAGGCTATCTAGAATTGAAAGAGAAAAATTAGTAAATGATGAACCACCTGCTCAACCACAAAATGATAACAGACGCCAATTTTGGATAAGTTTTAACATAAGCTAGGTTAGAAACAATGGAGAAGAAGAGAATAAAAATGGAGGTAATAATGATTGTAAGAGAAAGGAAGGATCAAAGTATATGGATTCAGTCCCAAGCCCCATGGCCACTGCTAATACAGTTTCTAATTTTCTATTCTTTTGTACTACATGTGATGCCCCACACAATCTAGTTGGTTGTGGTATATACCTGAGTACACATACCAATGTCAACATATAAGAAGAATCAGATGAATAAATAAGAATAAATGCTTGTTGGACTAAGGATGATGAAGAGAGAAATATAGTTTGAAAAGAAATGGATGAGTTGCCTATGTCAAAAAAGAGACAAGAGTTTTTATTCTCGAAAATATAGAAATATTATAAAAAAGCTCAAGAAAACAAGTATGAAATGGTGAAGCAAGGTAAAATCACTCCAACAGGTGCATAAATTGAAGCGTTATAAAGGATTCATGCCATTAGTCTGAGAAATAGAACAATCCCTGATAAAACTGAAAAGTCCGATAAAACTTATACAAATCAACAGATCTAAAATAAGGTAAGAGCTTCCAAGAAACAGAATCACAATAAACAACAGGCAGACCTTGAAGTTGAAGTAGGAAATGAAGCTCATAGATAGTCGAATTCTGAAAAAAACATAGAAATCAAGAAAGTTGAATCTAATGTTGGTTAGGAATTGGCCAAACATAAAATCAATATTACTTTTGGAGAACTGATGACCATCCCAAAATATAGGGATTAGGTGTGTTGAGCTTTTGTTCTAGTTGAGAAAAACCAAAAAATCATGTATGTATTGTTTTAGCATTAGAAAAGCCCAAGCCCATTCCTAGGAATCCATCATCAGTTAGACCTTTTCTATATCTCCTTAAGATATAATTCAGACTTAGTGGATCAATATGTCATTCATAACTATATGTTAGATAGTGGAGCGTCACATAATGTCATGCCTAAACAAGTGGTAGATCAACTAGGTTTAATGTGCACCAGATATTCTCCCCCAATATCGATCATTGATAGGAGACAAATACCTTGTGCTAGGATTATCATAGGGTTGTTAGTTTATTTAGACTAGTATCCCAAGAAAGGAATAGTTATGGATGTAGTCAGGGTTGATGTAGAACCTTTCTTCTCTTTACTATTATCAAGACATTGGGCCAAGCAATTAGGAGGATCTATTCAGTTAGATTGGTCTTATGCCACTATTCCCCTAACAACCAAAAAATAGGTTACTCTCATAAGAGAACCCTTTCATAAATACTCAATAAAATTGAAGAAATTTGATAATACCATTGTAAATTTAGTCTAATATTTTGAATAAAATATGATAGGAGTATATTCTATTAGGCATTCACCTTTCCTAGCTAAGGTACCGGAGGTAGTAAACATGGACCCACAAACAACAACAGAGGTAGATGTTGAATCTACAAGAATACTGACATCTAAAATGTGGACCATGACATTTGATGGAGCAAAATCACATACTAGAGCAGGAGCAGGGGTCAACTTGACTGATATTAATGGAAATTATTTAGGCATACCATACATATTATAGTTTTTGTGTACTAATAATGTAATGAAGCACTGTTACTAGGTTTGAAAAAAGCCAAAGAGTTTAGAATCAATTATTTGACTGTATATGGAGATGCAAAATCAATAATACAACAGATTAAAGAAAAATACCAGACAAAACACCCTAGGTTAAAACAATACAAAAAGGTTGTTTAGAAAGAAATTGATAAGTTTTTGGCTTTCAATATCATTTATATTCCTAAATATCAAAATCATATAGTCAATTTGTTAGCTATAAATGCTTTTGGTTTAGATAGTGCAAAGATAGATGTAGAATATCAGGAGAAATTTCCAACAATTTCAGTATATCATCCATCTGTCCCAGATAATATAGTGTATTTACAAGTTTTTCAAGATGATGTAGATATCAAAGATTTTATAACATTGCAAAATCATTATGTTGATATTATCTATGATGAGGAAAAATGAGAAATGTAATTGGGAAACCTGTAGAAGTGATACAATTAAAAACTAACAAACTTCCCAAAGGTCTGATTTTATTAGAGAGCTTGTTTGGTGATTTCGATACAGCTCTCAAACCTGCTCTTCAAGGATTAGAATTAGAATAAATCAATATTGAAACTAAACAGGAGCCTAGAATGGTGAAGGTCAAAAAGTCTATGTTTGAAAAAGAGAATAGAGACTACATAAAATATCTAAGGAAGCATAAATATATCTTTGCATCGAGTTATGAAGACCTTAGAACATTTAACGCAGAAGTGATAAAGCATATTATCCCATTGAAGGAAGGCACTAAGCCGCACAGGAAAAAAAAGAGAAAGTTTAATCCCACCTTACACCATGTAATACAAAAGGTCCAAAAATTTTAGATGCCAAGATTATCATGAAAGTGAGATTCTCTACGTGGATAGCCAAATAGTGCTAGTGAGAAAGAAAAATGGATATATTAGGTTGTGTGTGGACTTTAGGAATCTGAACAAGAACTCTTTAAAAGATAACTATCCCTTGCCCAATATGGAACAGTTATTATAGGTTGTTGTAGGATCAGCTAGGATGTCATTACTAGATGGATTCTTTGGTTATAATCAGATTCAAGTTAACCCGAAATATAAGCACAAAATATCATTTACAACCCCATGGATAATATTTGAATACCTCATAATACCATTTGTTTTAATAAATGCAGGAGCCACCTTTCAAAGGGTAATGGATTTTTCTTTTAAGGGACTGATGTTCAAGATAGTGGTGGTTTACTTGGATGACATAATTGTATTCTCTAAGAATCCTAACGATCATTTTAAGAATTTGACTCAAGTTTTTGAAAGATGTAAAGAATTTAGCATTTTGTTAAATCCCAAGAAGTGTATATTTGGGGTAAGGTAAGGCAAATTATTAGGACATATTGTTTCTAAACAAGGGATTAGTATTGATCCCAAAAGAACTAAGGCTATTGCGATGATTCCTCCACCAAGGAACTTGAAAGGAGTTAGGTCATTTTTTGGGAAAATAAATTATGCTAGAAGATTTATCCCAAATTTTGCTCAAATTGCAAAACCCATAAATGAGATGAAAGAGAGCATTATTAGATGGACAAAAGAAAACCTAGAGGCTTTCCAGAAAATAAAGGATGCAATCACACAAGCCCCTGTATTAACATATCTGGATTATCACCGATATTTTAACATATACTCTTTTGCTTTAGAAGACACCATTGTCATTGTGTTGTTAATTTTCGGGCATAGTGCTTATCAATTCTTATTTCTTGTTAATTGAATGTACTAACCCCTATTTTGAGTAATGTGATGATTTTATATATTCAATTTTTTTTTTATGCAAAATATATGTGTGTGTCATTTGACAAAGTAGCATAGACCTATGTTTCCCCTGTTTTCATGTTCTTACAATTTGAAAAATAGCATAAAATTACAATTCCCCTATTTTCTTTGTTTTAGCAATTTTACCAATTTCCAACAGTTTTTATTTTACTATCAGTCACTGTAGCAGAAGCCTGATAACCTTTTACAATATGAAACTGATAGGTGTTTTAGCATGAGTGTTTCCATTATAGTAATCTTTGAATTCAATCATTTTCATTCGATAAATGTAATCTAGGTTTTGATTTAGCAACATTTACATTTTTGTAATTTATTTTTTGCAACTGTAACTAGTTTTCCATTTCAGGTCTTAGGAGCAGTTTTCAATTCTTACAAATTAATTTAGTTTCCATTTTGCATATTAGGTTTAGTGTGACACCAAAAATGCTAAACCAACATTTGTTTCACCGAAAAATACTTGTAATATGAATGTTTGAATTGTAATCTACCCAAACCTTCTATTATAGACAACCTTGGACACCACCCCGAATTTGAGAAATATTGAAAATTAAATTATGACAATAACAACACTCATAATTTTTTGCATCTTTTTTGGGGAACACGGTATTGTTAGATGGTAAAAGCAGTAAAATAATTGTTATTATATTAAGTTGTGAGCTTAAAAGTAAAACCTGAATGTAACAAGTGCCATAAGAAGTCATTGTTGATAGTTGCATTTCAGAAACATTTAGAAAACAAGAATAGAATGAATAGGTTAAGGGAAGTATGATTTCTTAAAAACCCTTTACTTACCATAGAAAGAAAAATTTTACGACAAGAGGTTGAATCCATGCCAAAGTTGTCTGAATTTATGATTTCCAAAAATGTTGGAATTTTCAAAGAATCACAATCATCTACCTCAAGAACTGTAGGATCCCTTAAGAAATCATTACAAGGAGGAAAAATCAATAGTTCAACAACACTTTCTCTTGAAAAGTCCATACAATTAGGACAATTTAATAGGATTTATAATTTTTGTTGGGAACCCATAATGGTAGGCTCATAAGAAAATCCAAGGAGAGCCAGTAATGTGCTCCACCCTAGTGCAACTAGTACACCTACCAAAACTTTTCAAAATCCCATTCAATTAGATCCTAATCAAAATGCTCCCATGAAGGTCATTTCACCTTCTGTGTTACCAATGTTCAAGGGAGTAACATCTGAAGATCCTGATATGTTTTTATTTGAGTTTAATATTGTATTTCAAGCTCATGATTACACTAATGACAATAAAAAGCTCAAATTGTTTCCTTCCGCTCTTAAAGAATCAACCCTATGATGGTTTATACTCTAGCACATGATTCAATTCGAACTTGGGATGAGATGGAAAATTTATATTTGGAGAGATACTAAGAATATTGTCAAGTCAAGAATCAAAATGATGAATTGCTTAGAATGAAACAAGAGGAAAATTAAATTTTAGAAGACTATCGAGATATATTTTATTTTGTTCATAAGATATGTGGGGGTTTTGAATCTAAACTTACCAAAGCCATATTCTTAAGGGGACTACAATATGAATCTAGAGATGTATTGGATATTTTGGGAAGAGGAGATGCACATATACCTAAATTTTAGGAAATCATTAAACTCTGTAAAAATTATTCTCATTCAAGGCATAGAAACACAAAACTGGTAGTAACACAAATAATTTGAAAGAATGCATGAAAGAGTTTGCTAATCTAAAATCTGATATTTTAGTACATCTTGATAAAAATTAGATAAAAAGAATGAATCTACTGAATCTTTAGCCATCTATTATTCAAAATGTAATGAGAAGCACTCTCTTCATGAATGTCCTTTGAACAAAACATTTACACCTACTACATATAGCTTTTGTGAAAAAGACACCCTATAGATCAATGCAATTTGTTACCATAACTCAAAAGTGTCTTTTAAAAACAGTCTCAACCTATGAAAAAACTCAATTTTGTAGGACAAAAATAAGGGTATAATTTTCTTAAATTTCCATATCAGAATGCTTCTCAATTTCCTGCAAATTGAAGAAATAATCTTTGGTATATGCCATGGTCTACTTCAAATTTACTTCAACAAAATTGGATTCAACCACCATGGGCATATTCCCAAGAGTGGTCTCAATGTGGATGGATAAATCAACAACATCCACCATGGTTGCAACCAAAATTGCAAGGACATCAATGGGTACAACAACAAAAATTGTACAAAGGGCAACAACAATATCAAAAACAACAACCAAATTTGTTGCCTACTCATACCTATAATTTATCTCATTGACAACCACAACAACAAGCAAAACAACCTCTATTTTTAGCTCAACATATGGCCAATTCAAATAATGTTAAACAGGCAACCCCTGTCTCTATGGCTGAATCAAAAAATACAACCATAATAAATGCTAGTGATTGTGATAACACTCAATTGCGTTCAGGAAAACCACTTCTTGAACCTGTTCCACTTATCAACATATAAATAGGAGCTAAAAATAATGAACATGAAAATAATCTACACTGAAACATCAAAAAGAAGAAAAATAAAATCTTCCACAAGATGACTCATCAAAGAAAGAATTATATCTTGAATAGTTTGAAATATCAAAACTAACATCTTTGAAATCAGATTTGATAAAGTAATTAAAACATTTAATTATTACAATTCCTTCAAGCTATTAAAGATGTACCAGTCATTAATAAGATTGTTCAAGAAATGTGTTTTAAGAAACCTAGAAAAAAGAAGAAAGTATATCCTGAAACCATACAAGTAGGTGGAAAATTAATAGACTTGCTTGTAGGAAAACTTACTCCACCTAAGTATGATTGTCTAGGAAGTCCATTATTTATTGAATCACATAAAGAAAATAAAAAGAATATTTCAACTTTGGCCTCCATAGTTGTAAGGGATAATGTAGAAGAGTTGGATTCATCCAAAAAGTTTGTTTTTGGTGAAAATCATCCAAATTTAGATTTTAAAGATGAACCGATTATTGTTCAACAATTACTATGGAATGTTGAAAAACAAAATCTTGAACATTTATCACCCATTCCAATACAAAATAGTTTTCTTCATTTATCACATGGATGGCATCCTCATTTTTTCTCATCTTTTCATTGTCATTTATCAAATTTAATTCCTTCAAGAATTCTTTTTGATAAAAATACACAACTCTTCCATTCTCTTCCACCACACCACTGCTCTCTTAAATCAGTAGTGCATAATTTTCAAAGAATCAATTCAATACATCGTGGTATAAAAAAATTGAAACACAACCAAAACAACCTTTGAATATCAATAGTTGGTTGACAAATAACTAGGAAGCAAAATTATTTGATGCATTGATCCAACAGCTTAATGTTTTACTAACACTTCACTCATATTTAGAAGTTGGCATTGAGTTGTTGTAGGTAGTTGAATAAATTTGATGAACTTTCGTTGGAGACGCTTCACCAAACAGAGTTCATTCAACAAAAATGGAAAATGTGGCATGATGATCACATTAAGAGCATGATGATCACATTAAGAGCAGTATGAACTAGAAGAGTTTGAGAATGAAGTTGTTCAACTTTCTTTAGTTGATAATTTGAGTACATTAGTGGTGAATGGACATCATTTACAGGTGTACCATAAGCCACTAACAAAGGTGAAAATTGTTTGATATTTTACACGATAAAACTTGCATATGATAGAAGAAGCTTCCTCTTCTGACAAAGATTCCAAATGATCATATTTTTGAATCTTTTTGAAAAAAAAAAGAGAAAAAAAAAGAAAAAAGAGGAAAAAAATGAGAGAAAAGAAAAATTGTAGCATAAGTCATGTCCCACAAAATGAGGATACATGAGGACATGCATCAATTTTAGCAGGGAGGAGTCAATACTTCATTTCCAGTAATAAGGGAGTAATGATGATATAATAGAATTCTTACTACTCATATGGAAAGAAAGGGTGCATCATTGTTGCTACTTTTAGGAAGAAAAAGATGTTTTCATACAAAAAATATTAATGTGCTTTTTGCAAAATAAGGATTGTTCTTATCCAAATGAAAATGAGATATTCTCTCTCATTGAAGCCCCATGAGAGACATTCTCTCTCATTGAAGCACCTAAAAAAAAAGGACAAAAGTTGGTTGAAAACCAAAAATGGTAACCTCTTCTGATGAAAAAAGAAAAAAAAATGAATAATTCAATAGTGAAAACCTTTTCGGAGGCACTGCTAAATTAAGGTTTAAATGAAAACCGATTTTCGGTATGTTTAACTTGTTGATCTACCCATCATTGTTCCACCATTGTACAAATCTCACACTGCACATGTGTTATGTTTATGTTTTCAAATAGCTTGCTAACAATCATCGGAAGCAGTAGTTTGTAAGGTGCATGATAAATTTTTAAGACAATAAGGTATGTGTTTCTCGCATTTAGTCATAGTAAGTATTTAACATTTAGTGTATGATAATCGATATTTGGCATAAAAATTTTATAAAATATTGGTAAATTAAAAAAATAATAATGGAGCATGTTGTTCAAAATGTCAAGAAGCACCCCCTTTTGCCCTTGGTTGCATGAGAAATTTAAAACTGGTTGTAAGAAGAGCAAGAACATTCTGTTATAGAAAAATTGTCTATAAAAACTTGATTTTGGGATAGACATGGCAAAAATTCTATTTGAATTAGCAGGGCAGGTTCCCAAAGGAGAAATGCAAGTTGATACCCCATAACTACCTCATAGATATGAGGAGGATAATCTGGAAAATGCACTTGAAGATTATGTTTTACTACTATTGCAATAAAACAACAACATACAAAACAAAGAATACCATCTAAACAAAAGGATGGAGAAGAGATTTTTGATGTTATGGAAGGCTCACACACCCTAGAGATGGGCCCACAATAGAATATGTAGCTAACATTTGCATAAGAGATCGTTTCGGCACTTTCTAATGCAACTTTGGAACATCTTCGGTCAGCTTCGGAATGACATAGTCTCATTCTGAAGATCTTTTAAATGAGACAGGAATTGTACCAAAATACCTTGAAAATGTTGTAGAGCAGCAGGAAGAGCAAGGCACATAAAATGTTGTATTCTCTAAAGCTCTAATCATTCCACCACAAGTAAGTACATCCCTCAAGCAAATTTAAAATCAAAATTTTTTCAAATCTATTTCAAAGGTGCAACCAGCAGAAATAGGCATTCAAGTTGAAATGTTGTTAGAACAAAAAATTACATTCGTAGTGCATCCACTTTAGATGATTCCATTAGCAAAATATAATAAGAATATTGTAAAGTGGATATCACGCTACCAAACCCTATAATCACACATTGCAGCTCTGAATTCCTTGAAAAAATAGATAGAAACATTTGCATTGATGATAAGATTATTGAAATTATTGCTTAAAAAAACATATCTACACAATAAGAACTAGCAAATTCATTAGAGGAAGAGGGAACAGATTCTTGTTTTTTTTAGACCGGTTTGCAAGAATAAAAACTATAAGAAAAAGGCAAGCAGTTAAAAAAAAATAGTTGTAGCAATAAGAAATTGCTGCAGCACAAAAAAACAACTATATCACCAAGAAATTATTGTAGCAAAAACAAAAGCAACTGCAGCAACAAGAATTGCAAAGAGTTGCAACACAAAAAAAAAATAGTAACTCCTGCACCTTCTAGGTCAAAAAGATAAAATACAGAATTGCAAAGATTGCAGGAATTGCAAAAAATAAAGTGCAAGGATAGAACAAAATTTATAAGTTTTGAAATTTAGGATTTTTCAACAATTTCAAAAATTTTAGAATTTTAGCATTTTTGCAAATTTCAGCAATTTTCAGAAATGACAGCAACTTCA
Source organism: Wollemia nobilis (assembly GCA_028583015.1). Lineage (NCBI taxonomy): Eukaryota > Viridiplantae > Streptophyta > Pinopsida > Araucariales > Araucariaceae > Wollemia > Wollemia nobilis. The sequence continues at coordinate 6,804,839 of JAQPPZ010017259.1, read as the reverse complement.
GAATTTGCAACAATTTTCAAAAATTACAATACTTTCAGATTTTTATGCAATTTCAACTTTTTGAAAATTTTCAAAAATTACAACATTTCCATCATTTCTCAAAAATTGTAGCAATTTCTTAGGAAGCAAATTTTGTTCAAAAGGTGACCTACATATTGCTATGGCCTACTAGGATGCATGAGGGCATGCATCAGTTCAATTTGGGGGGGATGATGAGGCCCATAAATACCTCATTTTTGCACTATTTTGAACATCTAAAAATTGCCATATTATAAAACATTAACAAAGTTAATTGCCAAATAGTTGATTAAAATGTATTACTTGTTAAGTGTTTGCATGATTGTATGTTAGGAGCATTGTACACTTGTTTTTTTACTATTTCTAGCATTTTTATGATTGTTTTTGCATTATTAGTTAAGTGAAAAATGCATGATAAAAATGGTAGCTGATAAGAAGTGTTGAAGTTTATAACCACATTATATTATTTAAATATTTTCTCGCCTAAAATGAGTTGCTGAGGTGAAATGGTGCCAAAATAAGTCTCTGCTGCAAAATAGGGCATTGATAGGTTTCGTGTAGCATAGAAAAATCAACAAGCTAACACATTACAAGAGCACCTTGAAATTGTCAAACAAAGCATGGGAAAATGGTTGGAATGTGTTCATTGATATCAAATAATACTTTTGACCCACTTAGATGCATTCCCACATGATCTAAATGGACAACAACATAGCATAACAACTATAAGGCAGTGATAGTTGTGCAGCACTGTTGCACTGTTATTTAGTGAATAAAATGCATAATTTAGATAGCAGTATCAGTGTGTTGATGTTTATCACTTCTTAATGCTATTTAAATATTTTTACCACATTCCAAACAATTTGAATTGTGATTTGGCACCAAATTCTTAGGACTGTGTAGAAAATATGAAAATTGCAGGAAACAGCCATACAAATTCTAGCCAGTTGTCAATGAATGGCATGGCTTGGAATTTGTCAGCATGATTGTGCAAAACTAATTGGAAACGTCTTATGAGGGCTAGGGAAGATGTCCTATTCGGTTAAAATTGCTTTTTTGGCCTTTTTGATCGCAGCTAAGCATAAAGTATATTTCACTGTCGGATATTTCAAAGAAGCTTCAGAATGATAGGGCAGAAAGCCTGTTTTAGTCCAAACGAGGAGATTTGCACCCAATTCGATCGAGAAAAGGTATTTTGAGATGAGGATAGATGTGATATACTTTTTCCAACCTATTCCAACTCACTCCCACCATTGAGGATGCATCCAAGAGCCAATAAATTCCTACTGCATCAAGCTTTGTCTCGATTTAGACTTAGTTTGTTGTAATTCTAGCAGCAAATCACTAAAAGACAGTAATGCAGCTGATATTGTGCACAAGGCATATGTAATAGAATAGTATAAATAATAGAGCTCCCTTATTGGTTGATCTAATAAATGATAGCTAATAGGAAAAATAGATGTTGTAATAAGTTTGTAGCTAATAGCAAGTTTTTTTTTGTAGCATTGTAATGTTTTGTGATAGTCAATAAAGTGCAGTTCTTTTTGTCATATTTTGTTCATGAGTAAGTGAGAGTTCTAAGTAGCTAGAAGTGTTTTCCCACATTCTTTTGGATCAGGAAGCAAGGGCCACTTTTAGGCATGGAAAGAGGAATAATTGATGACAAGTTTTTTTGATAACTTTCTTGTAGCAAATTTAGCAGAGTGCTTGTCAATTTTCATTTCTTGTTAACTGAATGTACTAACCCCTGTTTTGAGTAATGTGATGATTTCATGTTTTTAATTGTGTTTTTATGCAGCATATATGTGTGTGTAAGTTGACAAAGTAGCATAGGCCTGTGTTTCCCATGTTTTATTGTTCTTACAATTTGACAAGTAGCATAAAATTATAGTTACCCTGTTTTTGTTGTTTTAGTAATTTTGCCAATTTCCAACTTTTATTGTGCTATCAATCATTATAGCAGAATCCTGACAACCTTTTGCAGCAGGACACTGATAGGTATTTTAGCATGAGTGTTTCCATTTCAGTAATCTTTCAATTTAGTCATTTCCATTCTACAACTTTAATCTAGGTTTTGATTTAGCGATATTTACATTTCTAAATTTTCTTTTCTACAACTGTAACTAGTTTTCCATTTCAGGTCTTAGAAGCAGTTTTCAATTCTTGTAAGTTAATTTAGTTTCTATTCTGCAAATTAGGTTTAGTGTGACACCAAAAATGCTAAACCAACATCTATTTCACCGAATAAATACTTGTAATCTAAATTTTTGAATTGTAATCTACCCAAACCTTCTATCGTAGACAACCTTGGACACCACCCTAGATTTGATAAATATTGAAAATTAAATGATGATAATAACGACACTCATTAATGACTACATAGAATGTTAGACCATGTACTCTCAAACCCAATAAGATCATTCCCCCTTTACTTTTCCCTTGACCGCCTAGATAGATCGACAGATTAAAAATTCCATAGTTCCCATCCATGTCTCCAGAGCTTATCCCATGAAAACTCCACCATAGCCATCACATTTTACCAAGTCCTAGTTTGTCCTTCATCATTCATAAATCTTCCTAATTTGTGCATATTCCCTAAGGTTTTGAGGGTCATGACAACATAGCAAATGTTTCCCCCTTCAATAACTCAAAGTTTTTATCTCGTAAAGTCCTAGCCTTAGGAAAAATCTACACCCGCATCCATTAAGGTCAATTAAACATAAGTCCAAAAACCATTAGTAATCCCCCTAAATTTAAAGTCTTAATTTCCTATTGGTTCGCCATCCAGTAAAATTATAGCGATTGGTTCGCTAGGTCTCAACACTTGTTGGTGATTGGCTAGCGCTAAAAGACAAGAGAAGTTGCACCACGATAGAAAGAAGAGGAAGTTGTACCACAAGCAACTAGGGGAAGAAAAATAATTTAAATCCTAAGGAGGAAGCAAAAGTTTCTATTGGTCCGCCATTCAAAATAATGCTAGCGATTGGTCTGCTAAGCCTTGGCATAGGCTAGCGATTGGATGATGCTAGTAGAAAAAAATAACTCCTCATTAGCCCGGTAGGCTATTGTGCTCATCAATGATTGGTTCGCTAGACAATGGTAAAGTTGGTGATTGGTTCACGCTAAACGATGAATTAATTTCCACCATGGTCATGTTAAGAGAAAATGAAAAGGTTCAAAGCTTTTATAAATTTACAAGGACCGTCCCTTTTTACTTAGCCCTTGCATACTTCAAAATCTTTATTATTTCATAAAATTAAAATCTCCTACATAGTTGTCCATGTCAGCGCAATTCACCACCCTCACGTTATTGCCTAGGTTTGTAGTTTCTTTTTCCATGAAATTTATTGTCATTCATTTCCTATGAAATTAAGGGTTGCCCCACATAATGATGTCTCCACTCCTTTTTATACTTTGAGAATATTGTCCATCCTACCTAAGTCATATCTTCATAAGTTCCCCCCTCTTCACACCATTTTGCTTAACCTAAGCCAAAGTATTTTTCTTTTGTAAATAAAATGAGGTAATATTTCACTGGTCTGCCAGCTATAAACTTAATGGCGATTGGTTCGTCCCTCTCTATGCTTCCTAGCGATTGGTTGACACTTGATGATAAGGAAAAATAACCCCAGATGTTGACTTATCCACCTCACATAGCACTCAAAGGCGACTGGATGGCACGAAATGATAAAACCTATTAGCACCACAATGGAAGATAAAAATTTTGCACTTCAAGTGGATTGGGAAGAAAAATGAAATGGATTAAGGTTAAGATTTAAATCTTTATTGTTTCAATGCATGAATATGAATTAATCCCAAATCAATGGTGCACTACAAGCTATCGAAGGGTGTTAAAGAATTCAGATTTTTTGGAAAGCATCTAAAAAAATGCAAATAAAAAAAATGGTACCCGTACATACAAACATAAATAACAGTATTAAACAGATCTGTTAGACTAATCCAAAGTAATAAATTCTCACGAAATCACTAAATAAGAACAAATATGTGCAGAAGCCCAAGTAAACGCAGAGGAAGTACCATTAGCCAAAACCGTTTAGAATATAGTAAAAATAGGTTGAGCTATGAATCTTGGTGAACTCAAAAAATGCTCGAAAGAGAAAATATCCAACCACACGAATAAAGTTGCCACACAGGTTGAGATCTCACGAACTATTCCAAGAAGAGCAAACTCATGAAGCAAGCAACACAAATCTGATGCATATTCAAGATAGTCAGATTCACCCATATCTACAAAACATGATTACACCACTATCAGTTGACGAAATGGACCATCTCAACATTGCTTTATATGAAGGTAGTTGTTGAAATGAAGATTTCAGTAACAATGGTCTAGAGTGTGCAAAAGGTGATGTTCATAGAAAATTGTAAGCAATACAATAAGTTCTTGTGTAAGAGATGTAAAAGTTGCAGCAAAATGAAGCAGATGTCAAAGCTTCAGCATTCTGTTTTCTTTGGAAAGATACAAGCACCTCGATGGAATATAGTTACAAAGGTATCACCCCAATGGAGTATAGTTATGGAGGTACCATATTTTTTATGGTTTCATTATTTTTATACCTCCATATCTTGTTTTTCATTCAGTTTTTCTTCTCGTTCCTAGCATCCTAATGCTACTTCCTCCTTTCGACCTACAAATATACTGCTACACCCTCCTTCTGAGGCTTCTCATGTATGCTATGTAGCTTCCATGTCCAACCACCACCACTTCATGTACACATATCACCCATCATGTTCCATTTTATCTCATTTGTCATGTTTTCTCTTTTCTCTATTCACTGTCACATCGGATCTCTCTCTGTTTCACATTAAAAATATATCTACATCAAACCTAGTCAAGGTCCATCTAAAGACAAAGAAACAGATGACTATGATAAATAGGAATAAAAAATATATATATACATCTTTGTCTTTTGCATAAAAGATAAGATAAAATCAAAATCCTAGACCACCATAGTATGAGAGCCCCGTTTAAATCAAAAGTAGATATATCATGAAAAGTCAAAAGGATGAGTTGCAATAGTGGATGGCATAGTTTTAAGAAAATAGCATTTTGGCAGAGATTTTGATAGTTGGTAACAACCGATTTATGGCTATAACACACTTAGAAATTTTGAAGAGACATGAGGCTAAGTAAAATACACGTGGCTAAACCAACACCAAAAATTTGTAACCAATTTTGGATGGCCAGGCTACATAAGAAGCTAAAGCGACCAAGACTCATCACCAAGCTATTATTGTAAAACTTTGTCAAAGAGGTATCCCGAGTGTTTGGTCTGAGTTTGTTGTATTCCCCTATGTTTTCTTTGTTTTTATCATTTCTCGGTTCTTATCATTGTGCAGGTATTGTCAAGAGTTGATCCAACCACCTAAGATCATTTCTAAAAGCTCCTTCAAGGAGCCAGAGTCTTTATTTTAATATAATTAGGACAATATATCATAATTCCCCTGCTACGACATTCGAACAGGGTGAATCTTGTATTGTGTTCTTTAAGAGACCCAAGCACCTTATTGGGCTCTGTTATTGTAACCATCTTGAATTGAATATAATATAAAATCTAGGCTTATACTATTTGGCATATGTTATCTCAATGTGTTTGTGTTGTTTATTTGTGTATTACATGATTTTAATCCATAAATAATGCTTTCCTTCACTTATTAAGGCTTGTATTGATTATGACATTCGAATAGATGTAGTTTTGATAGTTGTTTCTTTCTTTTTCTCTTTGATCCATGGAATCAATTAAAATTTGCTACAATGCCCAATAATTAAAGCATCGATATGCTTAGAGATTGAAGTTGGAAATTATTCAGTAAGCTTGGTCATAAATAAAATTCCCTTATAATTCATCAAATCTTATAGAGCTTAGGAAGACAATTAGTTCATAATTAATCAGGCTCTATGTGGGGTATCTAGACCTAACCTGCATCCTTAAGAGTCTAGTAGTATCAGATTAAAGAGGTGGGTTTACCAGAGCCCACATATCTCATTGTGAATTTGAAAGTTTTGATAGTGTGATAGCCAACTTTTAAGGATATCAAAATTTTCCATAATAGTTTTCTTGCGTCGTTGTCGAGGATGGATTTTCTTTACTTTTACATATTATTTTTCTTATCCCCATACGACATATGTTTTACCAACTGACCCGTAAACACAACAGTTTTTTAATGCTGTTATCAAGAATAAATTTTTCTTTTTTGTATCTCTGCATCTGTCTCCTCACAGAATTAATGTCGTATTTTTCTAAGAAATTCTATCTAAGATATCGAGAGGATATAAGAGCCAAACAATCTTGGCCAGAGTGAAATTATGTTGCACTGAAGTGCTGGTGACTCTGAACGAACCTAGAAAAATAAGATAGTAGAATTTGACATAGCGCATATCGGATGAAGCGGTAAAGAGTTTTTCCTTGAATTTTAAGACCTTGAGGTATTTACCCATACCTAGAAAATTTCAGTTCCTAAAAAATTTGTATACCAAAATAAATCTTAGTTTGCTAGTAGAAAATTTGTTAAGAAATATACTTTTGTAGATAATCCTGCTACTAATACACTTGCTATTAGCACCCTCATTCATCCTATTGTTGCCACTACCATAATCAACATGGCACAATTGAATAATTAGAGACTTCAAATCTAGAGAAGCAATAGGTATAGACCCTTCCAATTACCCCAAAATTTGTATGATTTGCCTGCCAAAGCCCATAAGTATTTATCCAAATTTCAAGGTAATATTGCAATTACAGGAGATCATATTAAGATTTTTCTTTATGCCCTAGACAGTCTTGAGGTCGAACACGAGGATGTGGTCCTTAGATTATTTTTGTAGACCTTGGAAAAGCATGCCAAGGATTGGTTTAATTATATTCCACCTGATCAGATCATTGATTTTCAAACAATGTAAATAATATTTTTAAGAAAGTATGGAGAAAATAAAAATGAGCAATCTCTATTAATAGAACTTGCAACATTCAAGAAAAGATAAAATGAGTCAGTCAAAGATTTCAACAGATGGGTCTTTAAAACTAGAAATAAGATCCCAACAACTCTAAGGTCCACTAACCACCAAGCGGTTTATTTCTATAAAAATGCTTTTCCAAGATAATTTAACTATAAATTGAGGCAACATAGAACCAACACCATCGATGAATGTGTGGAACAAGCTCTATAAATTGAGAGGAATATGATAGATAGTGGAAATATGAAGCCATAAAATTCTAAGTCAAGCTCCAATCAAGTGGACAAGAAGCCTAAAAAGATTGGGTTCTCACTGTTAAAGAAGACTAAGATAGATCCCATAAAAAGTTCTCACACCAATTTACATAGATGTTTAACACAATTAATAGTAGGCTATCTAGAATTGAAAGAGAAAAATTAGTAAATGATGAACCACCTGCTCAACCACAAAATGATAACAGACCCCAATTTTGGATAAGTTTTAACATAAGCTAGGTTAGAAACAATGGAGAAGAAGAGAATAAAAATGGAGGTAATAATGGTTGTAAGAGAAATGAAGGATCAAAGGATATGGATTCAGTCCCAAGCCCCATGGCCACTGCTAATACAGTTTCTAATTTTCTATTCTTTTGTACTGCATGTGATGCCCCACACAATCTAGTTGGTTGCGGTATATACCTGAGTACACATACCAATGTCAACATATAAGAAGAATCTGATGAATAAATAAGAATAAATGCTTGTTGGACTAAGGATGATGAAGAGAGAAATACAGTTTGAAAATAAATGGATGAGTTGCCTAAGTCAAAAAAGAGCCAAGAGTTTTTATTCTCAAAAATATAGAAATATTATAATAAACCTCAAGAAAACAAGTATGAAATGATGAAGCAAGGTAAAATCACTCCAACAGGTGCAGAAATCACTCCAACAGGTGCAGAAATTGAAGCGTTATAAAGGATTCATGCCATTAGTCTGAGAAATAGAACAATCCCTGATAAAACTGAAAAGTCCGATAAAACTTATACAAATCAATAGATCTAAAATAAGGGAAGAGCTTCCAAGAAATAGTATCACAATAAACAACAAGCAGACCTTGAAGCTGAAGTGGGAAATGAAGCTCATAGATAGTCGAATTCTGAAAAAAACATAGAAATCAAGAAAGTTGAATCTAATGTTCGTCAGGAATTGGCCAAACAGAGAATCAATATTACTTTTGGAGAACTGATGACCATCCCAAAATACAGGGATTAGGTGTGTTGAGATTTTAGTCTGGTTGAGCAACTAAATAATCATGTATGTATTGTTTCAGCATTAGAAAAACCCAAGCCCATTCCTAGGAATCCATCATCAGTTAGACCTTTTCTATATCTCCTTAAGATATAATTCAGACTTAGTGGATCAATATGTCATTCATAACTATATGTTAGATAGTGGAGCGTCACATAATGTCATGCCTAAACAAGTGGTAGATCAACTAGGTTTAATGTGCACCAGATATTCTCCCCCAATATCGGTCATTGATAGGAGACAAATACCTTGTGCTAGGATTATCATAGGGTTGTTAGTTTATTTGGACTAGTATCCCAAGAAAGGAATAGTTATTGATGTAGTCGGGGTTGATGTAGAACCTTTCTTCTCTTTACTATTATCAATACATTGGGCCAAGCAATTAGGAGGATCAATACAAATGCTTTTGGTTTAGATAGTGCAAAGATAGATGTAGAATATCAGGAGAAATTTCCAACTATTTCAGTATATCATCCATCTGTCCCAGATAATATAGTGTATTTACAAGTTTTTCAAGATGATGTAGATATCAAAGATTTTATAACATTGCAAAATCATTATGCTGATATTATCTATGATGAGGAAAAATGAGAAATGTAATTGGGAAACTTGTAGAAGTGATACAATTAAAAACTAACAAACTTCCCAAAGGTCTGATTTTATTAGAGAGCTTGTTTGGTGATTTCGATAGAGCTCTCAAACCTGCTCTTCAAGGATTAGAAGTAGAATAAATCAATATTGAAACTAAACAGGAGCCTAGAATGGTGAAGGTCAAAAAGTCTATGTTTGAAAAAGAGAATAGAGACTACATAAAATATCTGAGGAAGCATAAATATACCTTTGCATCGAGTTATGAAGACCTTAGAACATTTAACGTAGAAGTGATAAAGCATATTATCCCATTGAAGGAAGGCACTAAGCCACATAGGAAAAAATAGATAAAGTTTAATCCCACCTTACACCATGTAATACAAAAGGTCCAAAAATTTTAGATGCCAAGATTATCATGAAAGTGAGATTCTCTACGTGGATAGCCAAATAGTGCTAGTGAGAAAGAAAAATGGATATATTAGGTTGTGTGTGGACTTTAGGAATCTGAACAAGAACTCTTTAAAAGATAACTATCCCTTGCCCAATATGGAACAATTATTATAGGTTGTTGCAGGATCAGCTAGGATGTCATTACTAGATGGATTCGTTGGTTATAATCAGATTCAAGTTAACCCGAAATATAAGCACAAAATATCATTTACAACCCCATGGGGAATATTTGAATACCTCACAATACCATTTGTCTTAATGAATGCAGGAGCCACCTTTCAAAGGGTAATGGATTTTGCTTTTAAGGGACTGATGTTCAAGATAGTGGTGGTTTACTTGGATGACATAATTGTATTCTCTAAGAATCCTGACGATCATTTTGAGCATTTGAGTCAAGTTTTTGAAAGATGTAAAGAATTTAGCATTTTGTTAAATCCCAAGAAGTGTATATTTGGGGTAAGGTAAGGCAAATTATTAGGACATATTGTTTCTAAACAAGGGATTAGTATTGATCCTAAAAGAACTAAGGCTATTGCGAAGATTCCTCCACCAAGGAACTTGAAAGGAGTTAGGTCATTTTTTGGGAAAATAAATTATGCTAGAAGATTTATCCCAAATTTTGCTCAAATTGCAAAACCCATAAATGACATGATAAAAAAAGAGAACATTATTAGATGGACAAAAGAAAACCTAGAGGCTTTCCAGAAAATAAAGGATGCAATCACACAAGCCCCTGTATTAACATATTTGGATTATCATCGAGATTTTAACATATACTCTTTTGCTTTAGAAGACACCATTGCCATTGTGTTGTTAATTGTCGGGCAAAGTGCTTATCAATTCTTATTTCTTGTTAATTGAATGTACTAACCCCTATTTTGAGTAATATGATGATTTTATATATTCAATTATTTTTTTATGCAACATATATGTGTGTGTCATTTGACAAAGTAGCATAGACCTGTGTTTCCCCTGTTTTCCTGTTCTTACAATTTGACAAATAGCATAAAATTACAATTCCCCTATTTTCTTTGTTTTAGCAATTTTACCAATTTCCAACAGTTTTTATTTTACTATTAGTCACTGTAGTAGAAGCCTGACAACCTTTTACAACATGAAACTGATAGGTGTTTTAGCATGAGTGTTTCCATTTTAGTAATCTTTCAATTCAATAATTTTCATTCGATAAATGTAATCTAGGTTTTGATTCAGCAACATTTACATTTTTGTAATTTATTTTCTGCAACTGTAACTAGTTTTCCATTTCAGGTCTTAGGAGCAGTTTTCAATTCTTACAAGTTAATTTAGTTTCCATTTTGCAGATTAGGTTTAGTGTGACACCAAAAAGGCTAAACCAACATTTTTTTCACCGAAAAATACTTGTAATATGAATGTTTGAATTGTAATCTACCCAAACCTTCTATTATAGACAACCTTGGACACCACCCCGAATTTGATAAATATTGAAAATTAAATTATGACAATAACAACACTCATAATTTTTTGCATCTTTGTTGGGGAACACGGTGTTGTTAGAGGGTAAAAGCAGTCAAATAATTGTTATTAAATTAAGTTGTGAACTTAAAAGTAAAACCTGAATGTAACAAGTGCCATAAGAAGTCATTGTTGATAGTTGCATTTCATAAACATTTAGAAAACAAGAATAGAATGAATAGGTTAAGGGAAGTATGATTTCTTAAAAACCCTTTACTTACCATAGAAAGAAAATTTTTATGACAAGAGGTTGAATCCATGCCAAAGTTGTCTGAATTTATGATTTCCAAAAATGTTGGAATTTTCAAAGAATCACAATCATCTACCTCAAGAACTGTAGGATCCCTTAAGAAATCATTACAGGGAGGAAAATTCAATAGTTCAACAACACTTTCTCTTGAAAAATCCATACAATCAGGATAATTTAATAGGATTTATAATTTTTGTTGGGAACCCATAATGGTAGGCTCATAAGAAAATCCAAGGAGAGCCAGTAATGTACTCCACCCTAGTGCAACTAGTACACCTACCAAAACTTTTCAAAATCCCATTCAATTAGATCCTAATCAAAATGCTCCCATGAAGGTCATTTCACCTTCTGTGTTACCAATGTTCAAGGGAGTAACATCTGAAGATCCTGATATGTTTTTATTTGAGTTTAATATTGTATTTCAAGCTCATGATTACACTAATGACAATCAAAAGCTCAAATTGTTTCCTTTCACTCTTAAAGAATCAGTACTATGATGGTTTATCACCTTATCACCTGATTCAATTCGAACTTGGGATGAGATGGAAAATGTATATTTGGAGAGATACCAAGAATATTGTCAAGTCAAGAATCAAAATGATGAATTGCTTAGAATGAAACAAGAGGAAAATGAAATTTTAGAAGACTATCGATATAGATTTTATTTTGTTCATAAGATATGTGGGGGTTTTGAATCTAAACTTATCAAAGCCATATTCTTAAGGGGACTACAATATGAATCTAGATATTGGATATTTTGGGAAGAGGGGATGCGCATACACCTAAATTTTAGGAAATCATTAAACTCTGTAAAAATTATTCTCATTCAAGGCATAGAAAACACAAAACTGGTAGTAACACTAATAATTTGAAAGAATGCATGAAAGAGTTTGCTAATCTAAAATCTGATATTTTAGTACATCTTGATAAAAATTAGATAAAAAAAATGAATTTACTGAATCTTTAGCCATCTATTATTCAAAATGTAATGAGAAGCACTCTCTTCATGAATGTCCTTTGAACAAAACATTTACACCTACTACATATAGCTTTTGTGAAAAAAGACACCCTATAGATCAATGCAATTTGTTACCATAACTCAAAAGTGTCTTTGAAAAACAGTCTCAACATATGAAAAAAATCAATTTTGTAGGACAAAAATGAGGGTATAATTTTCTTAAATTTCCATATCAGAAAGCTTCTCAATTTCCTACAAATTGGAGAAATAATCTTTGGTATATGTCATGGTCTACTTCAAATTTACTTCAACAAAATTGGATTCAACCACCATGGGCATATTCCCAAGAGTGGTCTCAATGTGGATGGATAAATCAACAACATCCACCATGGTTGCAACCAAAATTGCAAAGACATCAATGGGTACAACAACAAAAAATGTACAAAGGGCAACAACAATATCAAAAACAACAACCAAATTTGTTGCCTACTCATACCCATAATTTATCTCATGGACAACCACAACAACAAGCAAAACAACCTCTATTTTTAGCTCAACCTATGGCCAATTCAAATAATGTTAAACAGGCAACCCCTGTCTCTATGGCTGAATCAAAAAATACAACCATAATAAATGCTAGTGATTGTGATAACACTCAATTGTGTTCAGGAAAACCACTTCTTGGACCTATTCCACTTATCAACATAGAAATGGGAGCTAAAAATAATGAATATGAAAATAATCTACATTGAAACATCAAAAAGAAGAAAAATAAAATCTTCCACAAGATGACTCATCAAAGAAAGAATTATATCTTGAATAGTTTGAAATATCAAAACTAACATCTTTGAAATCAGATTTGATAAAGGAATTAAAACATTTAATTATTACAATTCCTTCAAGCTATTAAAGATGTACCAATCATTAATAAGATTGTTCAAGAAATGTGTTTTAAGAAACCAAGAAAAAAGAAGAAAGTATATCCTGAAACCATACGAATAGGTGGAAAATTAATAGACTTGCTTGCAGGAAAACTTACTCCACCTAAGTATGATTGTCTAGGAAGTCCATTATTTATTGAATCACATAAGGAAAATAAAAATAATATTTCAACTTTGGCCTCCATAGTTGTAAGGGATAATGTAAAAGAGTTGGATTCATCCAAAAAGTTTGTTTTTGATGAAAATCATCCAAATTTAGATTTTAAAGATGAACCAATTATTGTTCAACAATTACTATGGAATGTTGAAAAACAAAATCTTGAACATTTATCACCCATTCCAATACAAAATAGTTTTCTTCATTTATCAAATGGATGTCATCCTCATTTTTTCTCATCTTTTCATTGTCATTTATCAAATTTAATTCCTTCAAGAATTCTTTTTGATAAAAATACACAACTCTTCCATTCCCTTCCACCACACCACTGCTCTCTTAAATCATTAATGCATAATTTTCAAAGAATCAATTCAATACATCTTGGTATAAAAAAATTGAAACACAACCAAAACAACCTTTGAATATCAATAGTTGGTTGACTAATAACTAGGAAGCAAAATTATTTGATGTATTGATCCAACAGCTTAATGTTTTACTAACACTTCATTCATCTTTATAAGTTGGCATTGAGTTGTTGTAGGTTGTTGAATAAATTTGATGAACTTTGGTTGGAGGCGCTTCACCAAACAGAGTTCATTCAACAAAAATGGAAAATGTGGCATGATGATCACATTAAGAGCATGATGATCACATTAAGAGCAGGATGAACTAGAAGAGTTTGAGAATGAAGTTGTTCAACTTTCTTTAGTTGATAATTTGAGTACATTAGTGGTGAATGGACATCATTTACAGGTGTACCATAAGCCACTAACAAAGGTGAAAATTGTTTGATATTTTACACGATCAAACTTGCATATGATAGAAGAAGCTTCCTCTTCTGACAAAGATTCCAAATGATCATATTTTTGAATCTTTTTGAAACAAAAAAAAGATAAAAAAAAGAGAGAAAAGAGAAAAAAGAGGAAAAAAATGAGAGAAAAGAAAAATTGCAGCATAAGGCATGTCCCACAAAATGAGGATACATGAGGACATGCATCAATTTTAGCAGGGGAAGGAGTCAATACTTCATTTCCAGTAATAAGGGAGTAATGATGATATAATAGAATTCTTACTACTCATATGGAAAGAAATGGTGCATCATTGTTGCTACTTTTAGGAAGAAAATATGTTTTCATACAAAAAATATTAATGTGTTTTTTGCAAAATAAGGATTGTTCTTATCCAAATAAAAATGAGATATTCTCTCTCATTGAAGCCCCATGAGAGACATTCTCTCTCATTGAAGCACCTAAAAAAAAAAAGACAAAAGTTGGTTGAAAACCAAAAATGGTAACCTCTTCTGATGAAAAAAGAAAAAAAAATGAATAATTCAATAGTGAAAACCTTTTCGGAGGCACTGCTAAATTAAAGCTTACATGAAAACCGATTTTCGGTATGTTTAACTTGTTGATATACCCATCATTGTTCCACCATTATACAAATCTCACATTGCACATGTGTTATGTTTATGTTTTCAAATAGCTTGCTAACAATCATCGGAAGCAATAGTTTGTAAGGTGCATGATAAATTTTTAAGACAATAAGGTATGTGTTTCTTGCATTTAGTCATAGTAAGTATTTAACATTTAGTGTATGATAATCGATATTTGGCATAAAAATTTTATAAAATATTGGTAAATTAAAAAAATAATAATTGAGCATGTTGTTCAAAATGTCAAGAAGCACCCCCTTTTGTCCTTGGTTGCATGAGAAATTCAAAACTGGTTGTAAGAAGAGCAAGAACATTCTGTTATAGAAAAATTGTCTATAAAAACCTGATTTTGGGATAGACATGGCAAAAATTCTATTTGAATTAGCAGGGCAGGTTCCCAAAGGAGAAATGCAAGTTGATACCCCATAACTACCTCATAGATTTGAGGAGGATAATCTGGAAAATGCACCTGAAGATTATGTTTTACTACTACTACAATAAAACAACAACATACAAAAAAATAATACCATCTAAACAAAAGGATGGAGAAGAGATTTTTGATGTTATGGAAGGCTCACACACCCTAGAGATGGGCCCACAATAGAATCTGTAGCTAACTTTTGCATAAGAGATCGTTTCGGCACTTTCTAATGCAACTTTGGAACATCTTCGGTCAGCTTCGGAATGACATAGTCTCATTCTGAAGATCTTCGAAATGAGACAGAAATTGTACCAAAATACCTTGAAAATGTTGTAGAGCAGCAGGAAGAGCAAGGCACATAAAAGGTTGTATTCTGTAAAGCTCTAATCATTCCACCACAAGTAAGTACATCCCTCAAGCAAATTTAAAATCAAAATTTTGTCAAATCTGTTTCAAAGGTGCAACCAGCAGAAATAGGCATTCAAGTTGAAATGTTGTTAGAACAAAAAATTACATTCGTAGTGCATCCACTTTAGATGATTCCATTAGAAAAATATAATAATAATATTGTAAAGTGGATATCACGCTACCAAACCCTATAATCACACATTGCAGCTTTGAATCCCTTGAAAAAATAGATAGAAACATTTGCATTGATGATAAGATTATTGAAATTATTGCTTAAAAAAACATATCTACACAATAAGAACTAGTAAATTCATTAGAGGAAGAGAGAACAGATTCTAGTTTTTTTTAGACTGGTTTGCAGGAAGAAAAACAGTAAGAAAAAGGCAAGCAGTTAAAAAAAATAGTTGTAGCAATAAGAAATTGCTGCAGCACAAAAAAAACAACTATAGCACCAAGAAATAATTGTAGCAAAAAAAAAGCAACTGCAGCAACAAGAATTGCAAAGAGTTGCAACACAAAAAAAAAATAGTAACTCCTGCACCTTCTAGGTCAAAAAGATAAAATACAAAATCGCAAAGATTGCAGGAATTGCAGAAAATAAAGTGCAAGGATAGAACAAAATTTATAAGTTTTGTAATTTAGGATTTTTCAGCAATTTCAAAACAAATTTCAAAATTTTTAGAATTTTATCATTTTTGCAAATTTCAGCAATTTTCAGAAATGACAGCAACTTCAGAATTTGCAACAATTTTCAAAAATTACAATACTTTCAAATTTTTATGCAATTTCAACATTTTGAAAATTTTCAAAAATTACAACATTTCCATCATTTCTCAAAAATTGTAGCAATTTCTTAGGAGGCAAATTTTGTTCAAAAGGTGACCTGGATATTGCTATGGCCTACTAGGATGCATGAGGGCATGCATCAGTTCAATTTGGGGGGGATGATGAGGCCCATAAATACCTCATTTTTGCACTATTTTGAACATCTAAAAATTGACATATTATAAAACATTAACAAAGTTAATTGCCAAATATTTGATTAAAACGTATTACTTGTTAAGTGTTTGCATGATTGTATGTTAGAAGCATTGTACACTTGTTTTTGACTATTTCTAGCATTTTTATGATTGTTTTTTCATAATTAGTTAAGTGAAAAATGCATGATAAAAATGGTAGCTGATAAGAAGTGTTGAAGTTTATAACTGCATTATGTTATTTAAATATTTTCTCGCCTAAAATGAGTTGTTGAGGTGAAATGGTGCCAAAATAAGTCTCTGCTGCAAAATAGGGCATTGATAGGTTTTGTGTAGCATAGAAAAATCAACAAGCTATCACATTACAAGAGCACCTTGAAGTTGTCAAACAAAGCATGGGAAAATGGTTGGAATGTGTTCATTGATATCAAATAATACTTTTGACCCACTTGGATGCATTCCCACATTATCTAAATGGACAACAACATAGCATAACAACTATAAGGCAGTGATAGTTATGCAGCACTGTTGCACTGTTATTTAGTGAATAAAATGCATAATTTAGATAGCAGTATAATGTGTGTTGATGTTTATCACTTCTTAATGCTATTTAAATATTTTTACCACCTTCCAAACAATTTGAATTGTGATTTGGCACCAAATTCTAAGGATTGTGTAGAAAATATAAAAATTGCAGGAAACAGCCATACAAATTCTAGCCAGTTGTCAATGAATGGCATGGCTTGGAATTTATCAACATGAGTGTGCAAAACTAATTGGAAACGTCTTATGAGGGATAGGGAAGATGTCCTATTTGGTTAAAACTGCTTTGTTGGCCATTTTGATCGCAGCTAAGCATAAAGTATATTTCACTGTCAGATATTTTGAAGAAGCTTCGGAATGATATGGTAGAAAGTCTGTTTTAGCCCAAACGAGGATATTTGCACCCAATTCGATCGAGAAAAGGTATTTTGAGATGAGGATAGATGTGATATACTTTTTCCAACCTATTCCAACTCACTCCCACCATTGAGGATGCATCCAAGAGCCAATAAATGCCTACTGCATCAAGCTTTGTCTTGATTTAGACTTAGTTTGTTGTAATTCTGGTAGCAAATCACTAAAAGACAATAATGCAGCTGATATTGTGCACAAGGCATATGTAATAGAATAGTATAAATAATAGAGCTCCCTTATTGGTTGATCTAATAAATGATAGCTAATAGGAAAAATAGATGTTGTAATAAGTTTGTAGCTAATAGCAAGTTTTTTTTTGTAGCATTGTAATGTTTTGTGATAGTCAATAAAGTGCAGTTCTTTTTGTCATATTTTGTTCATGAGTAAGTGTGAGTTCTAAGTAGCTAGAAGTGCTTTCCCACATTCTTTTGGATTAGCAAGCAAGGGCCACTTTTAGGCATGGAAAGAGAAATAATTGATGACAAGTTTTTTTGATAACTTTCTTGCAGCAAATTTAGCAGAGTGCTTGTCAATTTTCATTTCTTGTTAATTGAATGTACTAACCCCTGTTTTGAGTAATGTGATGATTTCATGTTTTTAATTGTGTTTTTATGCAGCATATATGTGTGTGTAAGTTGACAAAGTAGCATAGGCCTGTGTTTCCCATGTTTTCTTGTTCTTACAATTTGACAAGTAGCATAAAATTATAGTTACCCTGTTTTTGTTGTTTTAGTAATTTTGCCAATTTCCAACTTTTATTGTGCTATCAATCACTATAGCAGAAGCCTGACAAGCTTTTGCAGCAGGACACTGATAGGTATTTTAGCATGAGTGTTTCCATTTCAGTAATCTTTCAATTCAGTCATTTCCATTCTACAACTGTAATCTAGGTTTTGATTTAGCGATATTTACATTTCTACAATTTCTTTTCTACAACTGTAACTAGTTTTCCCTTTCAGGTCTTAGAAGCAGTTTTCAATTCTTGTAAGTTAATTTAGATTCAATTCTGCAAATTAGGTTTAGTGTGACACCAAAAAGGCTAAACCAACATCTATTTCACCGAATAAATACTTGTAATCTAAATTTTTGAATTGTAATCTACCCAAACCTTCTATCGTAGACAACCTTGGACACCACCCTGGATTTGATAAATATTAAAAATTAAATGATGATAATAATGACACTCATTAATGACTACATAGAATGTTAGACCATGTACTCTCAAACCCATTAAGATCATTCCCCCTTTACTTTTCCCTTGACCGCCTAGATAGATCGATAGATCTAAAATTCCATAGTTCCCATTCATGTCTCCAGAGCTTATCCCATGAAAACTCCACCATAGCCATCACATTTTACCAAGTCCTAGTTTTTCCTTCATCATTCATAAATCCATCTGATTTGTTCATATTCCCTAAGGTTTTGAGGGTCACGACCACATAGCAAATGTTTCCCCCTTCAATAACTCAAAGTTTTTATCCCCTAAAGTTTTAGCCTTAGGAAAAACCTACACCCGCATCCATTAAGGTCAATTAAACATAAGTCCAAAAACCATTAGTAATCCCCCTAAAGTTAAAGTCTTAATTTCCTATTGGTTCACCATCCAATAAAATTATAGTGATTGGTTCGCTAGGTCTCAACACTTGTTGGTGATTGGCTAGCGCTAAAAGACAAGAGAAGTTGCACCACGACAGAAAGAAGAGGAAGTTGTACCACAAGCAACTAGGGGAAGAAAAATAATTTAAATCCTAAGGAGGAAGCAAAATTTTCTATTGGTCCACCATTCAAAAGAATGCTAGTGATTGGTCTGCTAAGCCTTGGCATAGGCTAGCGATTGGATGATGCTAGTAGAAAAAAATAACTCCTCATTGGCCCGGTAGGCTATTGTGCTCATCAACAATTGGTCCGCTAGACAATGGTAAAGTTGGTGATTGGTTCACGCTAAACGATGAATTAATTTCCACCATGGTCGTGTTAAGAGAAAATGCAAAGGTTCAAAGATTTTATAAATTTACAAGGACCGTCCCTTTTTACTTAGCCCTTGCATACTTCAAAATATTTATTATTTCATAAAATTAAAATCTCCTACGTAGTTGTCCATGTCAGCGCAATTCACCACCCTCACGTTATTGCCTAGGTTTGTAGTTTCTTTTTCCATGAAATTTATTGTCATTCATTTCCTATGAAATTAAGGGTTGCCCCACATAATGATGTCTCCACTCCTTTTTATACTTTGAGAATATTGTCCATCCTACCTAAGTCATATCTTCATAAGTTCCCCCCTCTTCACACCATTTTGCTTAACCTAAGCCAAAGTATTTTTCTTTTGTAAATAAAATGAGAGGTAATATTTCACTGGTCTGCCAGCTATAAACTTAATGGCGATTGGTTCGTCCCTCTCTATACTTCCTAGTGATTGGTTGAAACTTGGTGATAAGAAAAAAGAACCCCAGCACAGATGTTGACTTCTCCACCTCACATAGCACTCAAAAGCGACCGGATGGCACGAAATGATAAAACCTATTAGCACCACAATGGAAGATAACAATTTTGCACTTCAAGTGGATTGGGAAGAAAAATGAAATGGATTAAGGTTAAGATTTAAATATTTATTGTTTCAATGCATGAATATGAATTAGTCCCAAATCAATGGTGCACTACAAGCTTTCGAAGGCTGGTAAAGAATTCAGATTTTTTGGCAAGCATCTAAAAAAATGCAAATAAAAAAATGGTACCCGTACATACAAACATAAATAACAGTATCAAACAGATCTGTTAGACTAATCCAAAGCAATAAATTCTCACGAAATCACTAAATAAGCACAAATATGTGCATAAGCCCAAGTGAACGCAGAGGAAGTACCATTAGCCAAAACCGTTTAGAATATAGTAAAAATAGGTTGAGCTATGAAGCTTGGTGAACTCAAAAAATGCTCGAAAGAGAAAATATCCAACCACACGAATAAAGTTGCCACACAGGTTGAGATCTCACGAACTATTCCGAGAAGAGCAAACTCATGAAGCAAGCAACACAAATCTGATGCAGATTCAAGATAGTCAGATTCACCCATATCTACAAAATATGATCACACCACTATCAGCTGACGAAATGGACCATCTCAACATTGCTTTATATGAAGGTAGTTGTTGAAATGAAGATTTCAGTAACAAAAATGGGCTAGAGTGTGCAAAAGGAGATGTTCATAGTAAATTGTAATCAATACAATAAGTTCTTGTGTAAGAGATGTAAAAGTTGCAGCAAAAAGAAGCAGATGTCAAAGCTTCAGCATTCTGTTTGCTTTGGAAAGATACAAGCACCTCGATGGAATATAGTTACAGAGGTATCACCCCAATGGAGTATAGTTATGGAGGTACCATATTTTTTATGGTTTCCTTATTTTTATACCTCCATATCTTGTTTTTCATTCAATTTTTCTTCTCGTTCCTAGCATCCTAGTGCTACTTCCTCCTTTCGACCTGCAAATATACTGCTACCCCCTCCTTCTAAGGCTTCTCATGTATTATATGTAGCTTCCATGTCCAACCACCATCACTTCATGTACACATATCACCCATCATGTTCCATTTTATCTCATTTGTCATGTTTTCTCTTTTCTCTCTTCACTGTCACATCGGATCCCTCTCTGTTTCACCTTAAAAATATATCTGCATCAAACCTAGTCAAGGTCCATCTAAAGACAAAGAAACAGATGACTATGATAAATAGGAATAAAAAATATATATACATATTTGTCTTTTGCATAAAAGATAAGATAAAATCAAAATCCTAGCCCACCACAGTATGAGAGCCCCCTTCAAATCAAAAGTAGATAGATCATGAAAAGTCGAAAGGATGAGTTGCAATAGTGGATGGCATAGTTTTAAGCAAATAGCATTTTAGCAGAGATTTTGACAATTGGTATCAACCGATTTTTGGCTATAACACACTTAGAAATTTTGAAGAGACACGAGGCTAAGGAAAATACACGTGGCTAAACCAACACCAAGAATTTGTAACCAATTTTGGATGGCCAGGCTACATAAGGAGCTAAAGCGACCAAGACTCATCACCAAGCTATTATTGCAAAACTTTGTCAAAGAGGTATCCCGAGTGTTTGGTATGAGTCTGTTGTATTCCCTTATGTTTTATCTGTTTTTATCATTTCTCGGTTCTTATCATTGTGCAGGTATTGTCAAGAGTTGATCCAGCCACCTAAGATCATTCCTAGAAGCTGCTTCAAGGAGCCAGAGTCTTTATTTTAATATAATTAGGACAGTAGATCATAATTCCCCTGCTACGACATTCGAATAGGGTGAATCTTGTATTGTGTTCTTTAAGAGACCCAAGCACCTTATTGGACTCTGTTATTGTAACCATCTTGAATTGAATATAATATAAAATCTAGGCTTATACTCTTTGGCATATGTTATCTCAATGTGTTTGTGTTGTTTATTTGTGTGTTACATGATTTTAATCCATAAATAATGCTTTCCTTCACTGATTAAGGCTTGTATTGATTATCACATTCGAATAGATGTAGGTTTGATAGTTTTTTCTTTCTTTTTCTCTTTGATCCATGGAATCAATTAAAATTTGCTACAATGCCCAATAATTAAAGCATCGATATGCTTAGAGATTGAAGTTGGAAATTATTCAGCAAGCTTGGTCATAAATAAAATTCCCTTACAACTCATCAAATCTTATAGAGCTTAGGAAGACAAAAAGTTCATAATTAATCAGGCTCTATGTTGGGTATCCAGACCTAACCTGCATCCTTAAGAGTCTAGTAGTATCAGATTAAAGAGGTGGGTTTACCAGAGCCCACATATCTCATTGTGAATTTGAAAGTTTTGATAGTGTGATAGCCAACTTTTAAGGATATCAAAATTTTCCACAATAGTTTTCTTGCGTCGTTGTCGAGGATGGATTTTATTTATTTTTACATATTATTTTTCTTATCCCCATACGACATATGTTTTACCAACTGACCCGTAAACACAACAGTTTTCTAATGTTGTTATCGAGAATATTTTTTTCTTTTTTATATCTCTGCATCTGTCTCCTCACATAATTAATGTCGTAGTTTTCTAAGAAATTATATCTAAGATATCGAGAGGATATAAGAGCCAAATAATCTTGGCCAGAGTGAAATTATGTTGCACTGAAGTGTTGGTGACTCTAAATGAACCTACAAAAAGAAGGTAGTAGAATTTGACCTAGCGCATACCGGATGAAGCGGTAAAGAGTTTTTCCCTGAATTTGAAGACCTTGAGGTATTTACCCATACCTAGAAAATTTCAGTTCCTAAAAAATTTGTATACCAAAATAAATCTTAGTTTGCTAGTAGAAAATTTGTTAAGAAATATACTTTTGTAGATAATCCTGCTACTAATACACTTGCTATTAGCACCCTCATTCATCCTATTGTTGCCACTACCATAATCAACATGGCACAATTGAATAATTAGAGCCTTCAAATCTAGAGAACCAATAGGTATAGACCCTTCCAATTACCCCAAAATTTGTATGATTTGCCTGCCAAAGCCCATAAGTATTTATCCAAATTTCAAGGTAATATTGCAATTACAGGAGATCATATTAAGATTTTTCTTTATGCCCTAGACAGTCTTGAGGTCGAACACGAGGATGTGGTCCTTAGATTATTTTTGTAGACCTTGGAAAAGGATGCCAAGGATTGGTTTAATTATCTTCCACCTAATCAAATCATTGATTTTCAAACAATGTAAATAATCTTTTTAAGAAAGTATGGAGAAAAGAAAAATGAGCAATCTCTATTAATAGAACTTGCAACAGTCAAGAAAATAGAAAATGAGTCAGTCAAAGATTTCAATAGATAGATCTTTAAAACTAGAAATAAGATCCCAACAATTCTAAGGCCCACTAACCACCAAGCGATCTATTTCTATAAAAATGCTTTTACAAGAGAATTTAACTATAAATTGAGGCAACATAGAACCAACACCATCGATGAATGTATGGAACAAGCTCTATAAATTGAGAGGAATAAGATAGATAGTGGAAAGATGAAGCCATACACATCTGAGTCAAGCTCCAATCAAGTGGACAAGAAGCCTAAAAAGGTTGGGTTCTCACTGTTAAAGAAGACTAAGATAGATCCCATAAAAAGTTATCCAACCAATTTACATAGATGTTTAACACAATTAATAGTAGGCTATCTAGAATTGAAAGAGAAAAATTAGTAAATGATGAACCACCTGCTCAACCACAAAATGATAACAGACGCCAATTTTGGATAAGTTTTAACATAAGCTAGGTTAGAAACAATGGAGAAGAAGAGAATAAAAATGGAGGTAATAATGGTTGTAAGAGAAAGGAAGGATCAAAGGATATGGATTCGGTCCCAAGCCCCATGGCCACTGCTAATACAGTTTCTAATTTTCTTTTATTTTGTACTGCATGTGATGCCCCACACAATCTAGTTGGTTGTGGTATATACCTGAGTACACATACCAATGTCAACATATAAGAAGAATCAGATGAATAAATAAGAATAAATGCTTGTTGGACTAAGGATGATGAAGAGAGAAATACAGTTTGAAAAGAAATGGATGAGTTGCCTATGTCAAAAAAGAGACAAGAGTTTTTATTCTCAAAAATATAGAAATCTTATAAAAAACCTCAAGAAAACAGGTATGAAATGATGAAGCAAGGTAAAATCACTCCAACAGGTGCAGAAATTGAAGCGTTATAAAGGATTCATGCCATTAGTCTGAGAAATAGAACAATCCCTGATAAAACTGAAAAGTCCGATAAAACTTATACAAATCAACAGATCTAAAATAAGGTAAGAGCTTCCAAGAAACAGAATCACAATAAACAACAGGCAGACCTTGAAGTTGAAGTAGGAAATGAAGCTCATAGATAGTCGAATTCTGAAAAAAACATAGAAATCAAGAAAGTTGAATCTAATGTTGGTCAGGAATTGGCCAAACAGAAAATCAATATTACTTTTGGAGAATTGATGACCATCCCAAAATACAGGGATTAGGTGTGTTGAGCTTTTGGTCTGGTTGAGAAACCAAACAATCATGTATGTATTGTTTTAGCATTAGAAAAGCCCAAGCCCATTCCTAGGAATCCATCATCAATTAGACCTTTTCTATATCTCCTTAAGATATAATTCAGACTTAGTGGATCAATATGTCATTCATAACTATATGTTAGATAGTGGAACGTCACATAATGTCATGCCTAAACAAGTGGTAGATCAACTAGGTTGAATATAATATAAAATCTAGGCTTATACTCTTTGGCATATGTTATCTCAATGTGTTTGTGTTGTTTATTTGTGTATTACATGATTTTAATCCATAAATAATGCTTTCCTTCATTGATTAAGGCTTGTATTGATTATGACATTCGAATAGATGTGGTTTGATAGTTGTTTCTTTCTTTTTATCTTTGATCCATGGAATCAATTAAAATTTGCTACAATGCCCAATAATTAAAGCATCGATATGCTTAGAGATTGAAGTTGGAAATTATTCAGTAAGCTTGGTCATAAATAAAATTCCCTTATAATTCATCAAATCTTATAGAGCTTAGGAAGACAAAAAGTTCATAATTAATCAGGCTCTATGTGGGGTATCCAGACCTAACCTGCATCCTTAAGAGTTTAGTAGTATCAGATTAAAGAGGTGGGTTTACCAGAGCCCACATATCTCATTGTGAATTTGAAAGTTTTGATAGTGTGATAGCCAAATTTTAAGGATATCAAAATTTTCCACAATAGTTTTCTTGCGTCGTTGTCGAGGATGGATTTTCTTTATTTTTACATATTATTTTTCTTATCCCCATACGACATATGTTTTACCAACTGACCCGTAAGCACAATAATTTTCTGATGTTGTTATGGAAAATAATTTTTTCTTTTTTATATCTCTACATTTGTCTCCTCACAGAATTAATGTCGTAGTTTTCTAAGAAATTCTATCTAAGATATCGAGAGGATATAAGAGCCAAATAATCTTGGCCAGAGTGAAATTATGTTGCACTGAAGTGTTGGTGACTCTAAATGAACCTACAAAAAGAAGGTAGTAGAATTTGACCTAGCGCATACCGGATGAAGCGGTAAAGAGTTTTTCCCTGAATTTGAAGACCTTGAGGTATTTACCCATACCTAGAAAATTTCAGTTCCTAAAAAATTTGTATACCAAAATAAATCTTAGTTTGCTAGTAGAAAATTTGTTAAGAAATATACTTTTGTAGATAATCCTGCTACTAATACACTTGCTATTAGCACCCTCATTCATCCTATTGTTGCCACTACCATAATCAACATGGCACAATTGAATAATTAGAGCCTTCAAATCTAGAGAACCAATAGGTATAGACCCTTCCAATTACCCCAAAATTTGTATGATTTGCCTGCCAAAGCCCATAAGTATTTATCCAAATTTCAAGGTAATATTGCAATTACAGGAGATCATATTAAGATTTTTCTTTATGCCCTAGACAGTCTTGAGGTCGAACACGAGGATGTGGTCCTTAGATTATTTTTGTAGACCTTGGAAAAGGATGCCAAGGATTGGTTTAATTATCTTCCACCTAATCAAATCATTGATTTTCAAACAATGTAAATAATCTTTTTAAGAAAGTATGGAGAAAAGAAAAATGAGCAATCTCTATTAATAGAACTTGCAACAGTCAAGAATATAGAAAATGAGTCAGTCAAAGATTTCAATAGATAGATCTTTAAAACTAGAAATAAGATCCCAACAATTCTAAGGCCCACTAACCACCAAGTGATCTATTTCTATAAAAATGCTTTTACAAGAGAATTTAACTATAAATTGAGGCAACATAGAACCAACACCATCGATGAATGTATGGAACAAGCTCTATAAATTGAGAGGAATAAGATAGATAGTGGAAAGATGAAGCCATACACATCCGAGTCAAGCTCCAGTCAAGTGGACAAGAAGCCTAAAAAGGTTGGATTCTTACCCGTTAAAGAAGACTAAGATAGATCCCATAAAAAGTTATCCAACCAATTTACATAGATGTTTAACACAATTAATAGTAGGCTATCTAGAATTGAAAGAGAAAAATTAGTAAATGATGAACCACCTGCTCAACCACAAAATGATAACAGACGCCAATTTTGGATAAGTTTTAACATAAGCTAGGTTAGAAACAATGGAGAAGAAGAGAATAAAAATGGAGGTAATAATGGTTGTAAGAGAAAGGAAGGATCAAAGGATATGGATTCGGTCCCAAGCCCCATGGCCATTGCTAATACGAGTTTCTAATTTTCTTTTATTTTGTACTTGCATGTGATGCCCCACACAATCTAGTTGGTTGTGGTATATACCGAGTACACATACCAATGTCAACATATAAGAAGAATCGGATGAAGAAATAAGAATAAATGCTTGTTGGACTAAGGATGATGAAGAGAGAAATACAGTTTGAAAAGAAATGGATGAGTTGCCTATGTCAAAAAAGAGACAAGAGTTTTTATTCTCAAAAATATAGAAATCTTATAAAAAACCTCAAGAAAACAGGTATGAAATGATGAAGCAAGGTAAAATCACTCCAACAGGTGCAGAAATTGAAGCGTTATAAAGGATTCATGCCATTAGTCTGAGAAATAGAACAATCCCTGATAAAACTGAAAAGTCCGATAAAACTTATACAAATCAACAGATCTAAAATAAGGTAAGAGCTTCCAAGAAACAGAATCACAATAAACAACAAGCAGACCTTGAAGCTGAAGTAGGAAATGAAGCTCATAGATAGTCGAATTCTGAAAAAAACATAGAAATCAAGAAAGTTGAATCTAATGTTGGTCAGGAATTGGCCAAACAGAAAATCAATATTACTTTTGGAGAATTGATGACCATCCCAAAATACAGGGATTAGGTGTGTTGAGCTTTTGGTCTGGTTGAGAAACCAAACAATCATGTATGTATTGTTTTAGCATTAGAAAAGCCCAAGCCCATTCCTAGGAATCCATCATCAATTAGACCTTTTCTATATCTCCTTAAGATATAATTCAGACTTAGTGGATCAATATGTCATTCATAACTATATGTTAGATAGTGGAACGTCACATAATGTCATGCCTAAACAAGTGGTAGATCAACTAGGTTGAATATAATATAAAATCTAGGCTTATACTCTTTGGCATATGTTATCTCAATGTGTTTGTGTTGTTTATTTGTGTATTACATGATTTTAATCCATAAATAATGCTTTCCTTCATTGATTAAGGCTTGTATTGATTATGACATTCGAATAGATGTGGTTTGATAGTTGTTTCTTTCTTTTTATCTTTGATCCATGGAATCAATTAAAATTTGCTACAATGCCCAATAATTAAAGCATCGATATGCTTAGAGATTGAAGTTGGAAATTATTCAGTAAGCTTGGTCATAAATAAAATTCCCTTATAATTCCCTTAAAATTCCCTTATAATTCCCTTATTCCAATTACCCCAAAATTTGTATGATTTGCCTGCCAAAGCCCATAAGTATTTATCCAAATTTCAAGGTAATATTGCAATTACAGGAGACCATATTAAGATTTTTCTTTATGCCCTAGACAGTCTTGAGGTCGAACACGAGGATGTGGTCCTTAGATTATTTTTGTAGACCTTGGAAAAGGATGCCAAGGATTGGTTTAATTATCTTCCACCTGATCAAATCATTGATTTTTAAACAATGTAAATAATATTTTTAAGAAAGTATGGAGGAAAGAAAAATGAACAATCTCTATTAACAGAACTTGCAACAGTCAAGAAAAGAGAAAATGAGTCAGTCAAATATTTCAACAAATGGATCTTTAAAACTAGAAATAAGATCCCAAAAACTCGGCCCACTAACCACCAAGTGATCTATTTCTATAAAAATGTTTTTCCAAGAGAATTCAACTATAAATTGAGGCAACATAGAACCAACACCATCGATGAATGTATGGAACAAGCTCTATAAATTTAGAGGAATATGATAGATAGTGGAAAGATGAAGCCATACACATCTGAGTCAAGCTCCAATCAAGTGGAAAAGAAGCCTAAAAAGGTTGGGTTCTCACTGTTAAAGAAGACTAAGATAGATCCCATAAAAAGTTATCCAACCAATTTACATAGATGTTTAACACAATTAATAGTAGGCTATCTAGAATTGAAAGAGAAAAATTAGTAAATGATGAACCACCTGCTCAACCACAAAATGATAATAGACCCCAATTTTGGATAAGTTTTAACATAAGCTAGGTTAGAAACAATGGAGAAGAAGAGAATAAAAATAGAGGTAATAATGGTTGTAAGAGAAAGGAAGGATCAAAGGATATGGATTCAGTTCCAAGCCCCGTGGCCACTGCTAATACAGTTTCTAATTTTCTATTCTTTTGTACTGCATGTGATGCCCCACATAATCTAGTTGGTTGTGGTATATACCTGAGTACACATACCAATGTCAACATATAAGAAGAATCAGATGAATAAATAAGAATAAATGCTTGTTGGACTAAGGATGATGAAGAGAGAAATACAGTTTGAAAAGAAATGGATGAGTTGCCTAAGTCAAAAAAGAGCCAAGAGTTTTTATTCTCAAAAATATAGAAATCTTATAAAAAACCTCAAGAAAACAAGTATGAAATGATGAAGCAAGGTAAAATCACTCCAACAGGTGTAGAAATTGAAGCGTTATAAAGGATTCATGCCATTAGTCTGAGAAATAGAACAATCCCCGATAAAACTGATAAGTCCAATTAAACTTATACAAATCAACAGATCTAAAATAAGGGAAGAGCTTCCAAGAAACAGAATCACAATAAACAACAAGCAGACCTTGAAGCTGAAGTAGGAAATGAAGCTCATAGATAGTTGAATTCTGACAAAAACATAGAAATCAAGAAAGTTGAATCTAATGTTGGTCAGGAATTGGCCAAACAGAAAATCAATATTACTTTTGGAGAACTGATGACCATCCCAAAATACAAGGATTAGGTGTGTTGAGCTTTTGGTCTGGTTGAGAAACCAAACAATCATGTATGTATTGTTTCAGCATTAGAAAATCCCAAGCCCATTCTTAGGAATCCATCATCAGTTAGACCTTTTCTATATCTCCTTAAGATATAATTCAGACTTAGTGGATCAATATGTCATTCATAACTATATGTTAGATAGTGGAGCGTCACATAATGTCATGCCTAAAAAAGTGGTAGATCAACTAGGTTTAATGTGCACTATATATTCTCCCCCAATATCAGTCATTGATAGGAGACAAATACCTTGTGCTAGGATTATCATAGGGTTGTTAGTTTATTTAGACTGGTATCCCAAGAAAGGAATAGTTATGGATGTAGTCGGGGTTGATGTAGAACCTTTCTTCTCTTTACTATTATCAAGACATTGGGCCAAGCAATTAGGAGGATCTATTCAGTTAGATTGGTCTTATGCCACTCTTCCCCTAACAACCAAAAAACAAGTTACTATCATGAGAGAACCCTTTCATAAATACTCAATAAAATTGAAGAAATTTGATAATACCATTGTAAATTTAGTCTAATATTTTGAATAAAATATGATAGGAGTATATTCTATTAGGCATTCACCTTTCCTAGCTAAGGTACTGGAGATAGTAAACATGGACCCACAAACAACAGCAGAGGTAGATGTTAAATCTACAAGAATACTGACATCTAAAATGTGGACCATGACATTTGATGGAGAAAAATCACATACTAGAGCAGGAACAGGGGTCAACGTGACCGATATTAATGGAAATTATTTAGGCATACCATACAGATTACAGTTTTTGTGTACTAATGATGTAATGAAGCACTGTTACTAGGTTTGAAAAAATCCAAAGAGCTTAGAATCAATTATTTGACTGTATATGGAGATGCAAAATTAATAATACAACAGATTAAAGAAAAATACCAAACAAAACACCCTAGGTTAAAACAATACAAAAAGGTTGTTTAGAAAGAAATTGATAAGTTTTTGGCTTTCAATATCATTTATATTCCTAAATATCAAAATCATATAGTCAATTTGTTAGCTATAAATGCTTTTGGTTTAGATAGTGCAAAGATAGATATAGAATATCAGGAGAAATTTCCAACTATTTCAGTATATCATCCATCTGTCCCAGATAATATAGTGTATTTACAAGTTTTTCAAGATGATGTAGATATCAAAGACTTTATAACATTGCAAAATAATTATGCTGATATTATCTATGATGAGGAAAAATGAGAAATGTAATTGGGAAACCTGTAGAAGTGATACAATTAAAAACTAACAAACTTCCCAAAGGTCTGATTTTATTAGAGAGCTTGTTTGGTGATTTCGATAGAGCTCTCAAACCTGCTCTTCAAGCATTAGAAGTAGAATAAATCAATATTGAAACTGAACAGGAGCCTAGAATGGTGAAGTTCAAAAAGTCTATGTTTGAAAAAGAGAATAGAGACTACATAAAATATCTGAGGAAGCATAAATATACCTTTGCATCGAGTTATGAAGACCTTAGAACATTTAACACAGAAGTGATAAATCATATTATCCCATTGAAGGAAGGCACTAAGCCGCACAGGAAAAAACAGAGAAAGTTTAATCCCACCTTACACCATGTAATACAAAAGGTCCAAAAATTTTAGATGCCAAGATTATCATGAAAGTGAGATTCTCTACGTGGATAGCCAAATAGTGCTAGTGAGAAAGAAAAATGGATATATTAGGTTGTGTGTGGACTTTAGGAATCTGAACAAGAACTCTTTAAAAGATAACTATCCCTTGCCCAATATGGAACAGTTATTATAGGTTGTTGCAGGATCAGCTAGGATGTCATTACTAGATGGATTCTTTGGTTATAATCAGATTCAAGTTAACCTGAAAGATAAGCACAAAATATCATTTACAACCCCATTGGGAATATTTGAATACCTCATAATACCATTTGTTTTAATGAATGCAGGAGCCACCTTTCAAAGGGTAATGGATTTTGCTTTTAAGGGACTGATGTTCAAGATAGTGATGGTTTACTTGGATGACATAATTGTATTCTCTCAGAATCCTGACGATCATTTTGAGCATTTGACTCAATTTTTTGAAAGATGTAAAGAATTTAACATTTTTTCAAATCCCAAGAAGTGTATATTTGGGGTAAGGTAAGGCAAATTATTAGGACATATTGTTTCTAAACAAAGGATTAGTATTGATCCTAAAAGAACTAAGGCTATTGCGAATATTCCTCCACCAAGGAACTTGAAAGGAGTTAGGTCATTTTTTGGGAAAATAAATTATGCTAGAAGATTTATCCCAAATTTTGCTCAAATTGCAAAACCCATAAATGACATGAAAGAGAACATTATTAGATGGACAAAATAAAACCTAGAGGCTTTCCAGAAAATAAAGGATGCAATCACACAAGCCCCTGTATTAACATATCTGGATTATCACCAAGATTTTAACATATACTCTTTTGCTTTAGAAGACACCATTGTCATTGTGTTGTTAATTGTCGGGCAGAGTGCTTATCAATTCTTATTTCTTGTTAATTGAATGTACTAACCCCTATTTTGAGTAATGTGATGATTTTATATATTCAATTATTTTTTTATGCAACATATATGTGTGTGTCATTTGACAAAGTAGCATAGACCTGTGTTTCCCCTGTTTTCATGTTCTTACAATTTGACAAATAGCATAAAATTACAATTTCCCTATTTTCTTTGTTTTAGCAATTTTACCAATTTCCAACAGTTTTTATTTTACTATTAGTCACTATAGCAGAAGCCTAACAACCTTTTACAATATGAAACTGATAGGTGTTTTAGCATGAGTATTTCCATTTTAGTAATCTTTCAATTCAATCATTTTCATTCGATAAATGTAATCTAGGTTTTGATTCAGCAACATTTACATTTTTGTAATTTATTTTCCGCAACTGTAACTAGTTTTCCATTTCAGGTCTTAGGAGCAGTTTTCAATTCTTACAAGTTAATTTAGTTTCCATTTTACAGATTAGGTTTAGTGTGACACCAAAAAGGCTAAACCAACATTTCTTTCACCGAAAAATACTTGTAATATGAATGTTTGAATTGTAATCTACCCAAACCTTCTATTATAGACAACCTTGGACACCACCCCGAATTTGATAAATATTGAAAATTAAATTATGACAATAACAACATTCATAATTTTTTGCATCTTTGTTGGGGAACACGGTGTTGTTAGAGGGTAAAAGCAGTCAAATAATTGTAATTATATTAAGTTGTGAACTTAAAAGTAAAACCTGAATGTAACAAGTGGCATAAGAAGTCATTGTTGATAGTTGCATTTCAGAAACATTTAGAAAACAAGCATAGAATGAATAGGTTAATGGAAGTATGATTTCTTAAAAACCCTTTACTTACCATAGAAAGAAAAATTTTACGACAAGAGGTTGAATCCATGCCAAAGTTGTCTGAATTTATGATTTCCAAAAATGTTGGAATTTTCAAAGAATCACTATCTACCTCAAGAACTGTAGGATCCCTTAAGAAATCATTACAAGGAGGAAAAATCAATAGTTTAACAACACTTTCTCTTGAAAAATCCATACAATCAGGATAATTTAATAGGATTTATAATTTTTGTTGGGAACCCATAATGGTAGGCTCATAAGAAAATCCAAGGAGAGCCAGTAATGTGCTCCACCCTAGTGCAACTAGTACACCTACCAAAACTTTTCAAAATCCCATTCAATTAGATCCTAATCAAAATGCTCCCATGAAGGTCATTTCACCTTCTGTGTTACCAATGTTCAAGAGAGTAACATCTGAAGATTCCGATATGTTTTTATTTGAGTTTAATATTGTATTTCAAGCTCGTGATTACACTAATGACAATAAAAAGCTCAAATTATTTCCTTCCACTCTTAAAGAATCAACCCTATGATGGTTTATCACCTTAGCACCTGATTCAATTCGAACTTGGGATGAGATGGAAAATGTATATTTGGAGAGATACCAAGAATATTGTCTAGTCAAGAATCAATATGATGAATTGCTTAGAATGAAACAAGAGGAAAATGAAATTTTAGAAGACTATCGAGATAGATTTTATTTTTTTCATAAGATATGTGGGGGTTTTGAATCTAAACTTACCAAAGCCATATTCTTAAGGGGACTACAATATGAATCTAGAGATGTATTGGATATTTTGGGAAGAGGAGATGCACATACACCTAAATTTTAGGAAATCATTAAACTCCGTAAAAATTATTCTCATTCAAGGCATAGAAAACACAAACTTGGTAGTAACACAAATAATTTGAAAGAATGCATGAAAGAGTTTGCTAATCTAAAATCTGATATTTTAATACATCTTGATAAAAATTAGATAAAAAGAATGAATTTACTGAATCTTTAGCCATCTATTATTCAAAATGTAATGAGAAGCACTCTCTTCATGAATGTCCTTTGAACAAAACATTTACACCTACTACATATAGCTTTTGTGAAAAAAGACACCCTATAGATCAATGCAATTTGTTACCATAACTCAAAAGTGTCTTTGAAAAATAGTCTCAACCTATGAAAAACTCAATTTTGTAGGACAAAAATAAGGGGATAATTTTCTTAAATTTCCATATCATAATACTTCTCAATTTCCTACAAATTGGAGAAATAATCCTTGGTATATGCCATGTTCTACTTCAATTTTACTTCAACAAAATTGGATTCAACCACCATGGGCATATTCCCAAGAGTGGTCTCAATGTGGATGGATAAATCAACAACATTCACCATGGTTGCAACCAAAATTGCAAGGACATCAATGGGTACAACAACAAAAATTGTACAAAGGGCAATAACAATATCAAAAACAACAACCAAATTTGTTGCCTACTCATACCCATAATTTATCTCATGGACAACCACAACAACAAGCAAAACAACCTCTATTTTTAGCTCAACCTATGGCCAACTCAAATACTGTTAAACAGGCAACCCCTGTCTCTATGGCTGAATCAAAAAATGCAACCATAATAAATGCTAGTGATTGTGATAACACTCAATTGTGTTCAGGAAAACCACTTCTTGAACCTATTCCACTTACCACCAAGACGGTGGAACCCAGTCTTGATTGCATTAAATAATATGCATGCCCCTTCGTTTGCATCCAGTTTGCTAAGTGGCCTATTGTCAATGGTCATCGTCAAGAAATTTTTGTGGCCTTCTTATGAGTGCATCAGCTTGGAAACCTCATTGCATCCTTTATTTCTTCAGACCACACAGCCATAAAATTTCCATTGTTGTTTGTTGATCTGTGTCCTTGTACATCCCCCTGCAACTTATTTCGCCCCATAAAAGGTCGTCTTTGGTAAAAGTAGCATTGTCGATATTACTGCTA
Organism: Wollemia nobilis; assembly: GCA_028583015.1. NCBI lineage: Eukaryota > Viridiplantae > Streptophyta > Pinopsida > Araucariales > Araucariaceae > Wollemia > Wollemia nobilis. The sequence continues at coordinate 6,770,136 of JAQPPZ010017259.1, read as the reverse complement.
GTGTGTGGCTTTTCTTTCTAGGAACAAAAGTCTCATGTTCCATGGTAGACTGGTATCTAGCCACCAAGTAGAAAGATCATAAAGCAGTTTCCTTGTGTCGGCCCATTCCATGGCCACCTCCGCTCCTCCCATGTCAACACACCGCTAGTTGCACACCAATGGCTTACTAGTTACTACTAGTTAGTACTCACACATAGATGGATCTTGTAGCTATCCATGTGCATGTGCTTTTGCATCTAAGGAGGCCTTGGCTACATTATTTATGTCCACACCAATTAGTATTTTTGGACCTTGGTCTCTCTCTCAAGGGACCATTGGCCTCATTGCTCGTCTGGTGCTTAATTCGTTTGTAGAGAATTATCTTAACTCATTTTTATCCAAGTTGTTGAACCATGTCGTGCTATCTCTGCTCACATTCACATTGGAATATTCGACCTCTCTATCAAATGCAAAAATAAATTTGCTTGGTCACCACATACTGCCACGCACTTTGGAGTCGGTATGGCTAGAGACGCATGCATGGTGCATGGTGCATGGCCCGTCCCTCCCAGTTACGTGTAATTCTCTATTACCTACCTTATGTGGTCCCTCGTGGTGCTTGAGCCCTCAAAAATGGCAATTTCGTCTACTCCCTCGAGTGGAGTGCGCCACCTTTTCCCCTAAGGCTATGGCTGTCCCAAAATTTTCTTGTTGCACTTCAACAACATGGCAGCGGACTGGTGGAGGCCTTTTGTCCCACATTTCGACCACGTGGGTGTCTTTAACAACCTGCCTGGCCATCGTGAATGTGTCCCAAAATTTTTATCAATCGCCTTGTTAAGCACCGTAAAAAGAATGAATTTGATTATCCCATATTTTTAGTGTGATAAAGGCAACCATTTTAAATTATTTTACTTAGGAAAACGTGTGTAAGAGAACCTGGCGGTCTATCTATGTGTTTTAAAACATAGCGCATTTCTCAAAATTTAAAAACAGAACAAGGAATATTATCTCACCCTTTTTATTTTTGCTCTTCATAAGTTACTTCTTTCTCTCTTTTTTTTTTCACTTAACAACAAATATAGGTATATTTATAGTTACTGAAAATCTCTTTTTAAGGTTGATCTAGTACCATTAGTTTTTTTGGATTTTGTAAATACTTACTAGTTTTTGAAGCAACAAAGTTTGGGTCACCTATTTTCCACTTTTTATACTTTTTTAGCTCTTCCTCCTCTCTGTTTGTATGCATTGGAGTCCAATGCTTATGTGGTTTTGTGAATACCTACTTTAGTTTCTGAAACAACAAAGTTTGAATCATCTATTGTGTGGTTTTTAGCTGTTCCTCCTTGTTTGTACGCGTTGGAGTCCAATGCTTCTATGCTTCTATGGTTGGGAGGACTGATAGGGAATCTTAGGATTTAAATAATATTAATTAATTAAACTAAGGTTTAATTAATTAATCAAGTTAATTAGGTTTTTAATTTCAAATTGTCAAATAGGCCAGCGAGCCTTATTGTCTGAATCAATTAGGTCTTGAAAAGTTATTTGCTAGTTTTTTTGGTAAAAATTTATCCGCCTCATCTTTCTAACAATCTTATCTACCACTCCTAGTTTTGGCCTCTTTTTTTGCCCATCGAGTTGTTTTGTATTGTGTATAAATATGCAATTTGATTATCAATAAAAAAAACAAGCTTTTGTTAAAATTTTGATTCTCATCATTAATGATACCGCTATATTATCATCATCGCTACTATAGGAGTCACATGTTGGCTAATTTTGAGTACCACCACCTGTCATCTTAATATCACTCTCCAAGTTGATTTCCCTATTGACAAATGATTAATATGATAAAGGTTGTATGACCTTCACCTTATTTTGAAACCTTAGAAGAATTACATCCATGAGCAACCACTTTTTCATTCCATTTTCTAAATGGATTTCCATTTTGATGATTTAGTTCATTTAAGCAACGATTATAACACTTTAATTAATCATTTATTTTGTTTTGTATTGCAAAGTTTTATAGAAATCTATATGTCCTTAGTTTGTCTAATATGGTGAATATTATCAATTATAGATTCTAACTCATTGCTTTGTATTTGAGTGTCACAAAAATAGTTTCATGCATGGTGCTTCATCATTAAGATCATTTGATTTTTAGACCACTATATAGACTCCAATTTGATAAATAGTGTCATCTTTTTTGTCTTCAAATAATTTTGGTTTTTCTATTTACTTGCTCTTCTAACAACCATTGTCAACTATGTTGGACCTACCTTCTCCTTGGTTGGTTGTGTGTTTTATCAATGTTACCATTATGTTTCTTCTTAGTTATTGCTTGTGATAACTCCTCGATTGTTGCACCGATGCGAGACTCATGTCCCTTCCACCATTAGTTTCACCCTCCCAAACTTGTATTAGTTTTAAAATCTTCATTGTAGTCACTCTTTATCCACTCTATCTCTTATGATGTCGGCATGCAAAAATTCATCATATATTTTCTCATTATACACAATTTTGTTAGCACAAGCTTCACCAACATGCATGCCTTTAGCATAATCTTCATAACAAACAACAATATTGACATGACCTTCATTACCACATACACCTTTGTTATTGCTCTTCATCGAGTCCTTTGTTGTAGATGACTATGTCATGCCCTTAATTGACTTTATCAAAGTTGAGGTCATGATCTTTCATCAACAACGACATATTCAACTATGCTTGGATTTCTCTTGTTAGGCTTTGTTATTGATTGAAGAAAAATCCTTCAGCTTAAGGACTTTCCTCCTCCCAATGGAGATATATGCATAAGAAGTTTTTTGACAAAAAATCCTTTATCACTCACATATTGACAGAAATATTCATGCATCTTCATTTGAAAAGAAGAATTAGTTAAGGTGTTTGAACAAGTTCTCTCTCTTTGATATCATAAGGGGTGTCTGTAAGAAATATACATTTTACACTTTTGTCTATACATGAAAGGGGTTTTATCAAAATTTGTCATGCTTGTGTGCACATGTCATCATCATGTTCATCATTTGTTGCATATTGTATAATCCAAACGAAATCTACATGGATTGAGACTAATAATATGGAGGTTTAAAAATCTTCATAATTTCATCAAATTTGATTTATATTTTCTAAATGATGCTATAAAGGACAAACTCCCAAAACTTGTTAATCACATGTTGCTTCCTAAAATCTAAAACACTTTTATGACTTAAAGAAATTGAAAAACCATAGCTTTAATTGCAAATTTAAGAAATTGAAAATCCATAGCTTTAGTTGTAAATTTATGTTGATAATTTAAGTTTTGATCTCTTATATCAATCATATTTAGGGTGGTCATCAATTCTCACCCGTCATTATGTGACTTTTTATACTTTTTGAACCCTTTAGTTTTTAGAGATACTAAATTTTTAGTTTTCTCCCAATGCCTCTCATGAGTGAATATCATGCCCAATGTTTCAAACATATTTGAAATTGAATTTTGTGAACTTTCTTGGAACATGATTATATATCTCATTCTTGATTGTATTTTCTATAAAATAGGTTTTTATTTTATTTTTTATTTTTTTGGTGGTGGCCACAAGGGGTAAACAGACTGTGACCACGAGGGAACCATTACATAACATATCCGCAACATGTGAGGCGAGAGATTTGAACCTGGGCCTCTCAGCAACTAGAGAGGTTTAACTACCCACTTGCTCTCCAACTCCTCTACATGGGCGGATAAAATAGGTTTTTATTTGCTAGCTATTGGTGTAGGAATTTTAAATGAAAGTTTTACATGTATGTGAGGCATATAAACTTGACCAAGCTTGTGATTTACTTTCCATAGTCAATATTTGAATAAAAGATTAATTTTTATAAAAATCACATCCTTTCAAATGTGGAACATCAACTTTTAAATAATTATGAAACATTCATTGATTGAACTTAAAAGAGTGTTCTCATAGTGCATTCTTTATCTATGTCTTACATCTTACGATCATTGCATTTTAACTTCAATATTTCCATGGTTGTTGCCTTTGTTATCATGTGTAGGTTATTTTTAAAATTCATAGATTTGGGATTTCAATATCAGCATGAAATACCATTCATTTTATTTTAGAAAGATGGATTTTATGAGGAGTCTAATTGTTCTAAAAACTAAAAGAAGTGGATATTTAATCAATAACATAACACAATATGACTTAAAAAACATATTTGTAAGACGTGCTTTTCTACACTCACTATGAGAACAACCATTAGAGTTTGATGATAATAAAAAACAAAATACTTTTATGGTGAGGCTAAGATCGTTGAATCTCTTCAATTAAGATAGATAAAGCCCTTAAATATGAATCAAGGGAAGGGAAACAAAAGATAAATTCATTGAGAGAGATTGAAGTAGAGAGGTTGCTAAGGACAAGGAGCAATGCGGCAAGAAAAATTTGAGGAATAAAAACTTATGAGGAGAAATATTGAGTGAGTACTTAAGCAATTGATTTGGGTAATAATTTTTATCAATGTAATGAGAATACTTGTAGAAGCTCAATATACATGAATAAGGAAATATTTTAGTTTAAACTAAACTTTTGTATCTTGAGTTTGAAAGGTACCATTAAACAACATGGAGTGCATCTCATGAGAATTTATCACATGGCTAAAACATATAAAAAACCAATGATGATAATGGTCTCACTAGTACATACTAGATCTAGTAGCAAATTTGAAATACATAGCCTAAAAACCAAATTTTATAATCATATTAAAAGCTATGGTAGTGATCAAACGACATTAGCTCTTTTTGTTAAAATTCTTCAACTTTCAAGGAGAAGATCTAGGTTCAAATATTGCCAAAAAATAAATGGATAATAGCCAAGTTGTTGTAATACCACTATGTGGTGATGATGTAATACGGGTGGGGACTATTTCAATCCCATAACCAGTTGAAAAAAACTATGGTAGTGATAATCACCAAGGAAGAGAGAGAGAGAGAGAGAGAGAGAGAGAGATTAGGATGATATGTTAAAGTTTACAATCTTAAAGTTATGAGACTTGGGAGAAAAATGAATAACAAATGGTACATAAGAGGAAAGGAAAATAAAGAGGAGAAAATAAAAAGGTACAAAAATGAGATGAGTGGAGAAGAAGAGATAAATCATTGATTAAACCTTTACCTACAATATAATAAAAAAATATCAGTCATCGAATGTAGAGGTGAATGAAATTCAATGTCATATTCAAAGGTAATAAATACGAATTTATCTAATACAAAGTTGGTATTTTGGTTTACATATTTAGTATATAGCAAGAGAATATTATTATGGAACAAAATACTTGCAATGATATGCTATTATAGTAAATATATTGTATATTATAGATATCATAATCGTTTATGATAAATGAAATAATTGTTATCAATAATATTGATCTTAAAGAAAAAAAATCAATACGTCAATGAAACATTGCTTTAAAAAAATTAATAATTTTGAAAAAATTAATTATATTCTTAAAGATATTAGTGTAGGTTAATTAACAAACATTAGTAATAAAAAACTTGGAACATCAATAATACACAAGAAACTTATAAAAATATGCAACAATACAATTTTTTTGTTAAGTAATTGAGAGTTCTTTAGGGGACCCTTCCCAAAGTAGTAAATATCCAAATAAAAGCATCAAAATCAAAATAAAGCAATATGCACTACCATGACACTATATAAATATATATTGCCCTTAGAGTAAACAAATTCACTAAGTCATGAGGGCATGAAAACCAACCAACTTCAACTGTTACAAGAGATCTTTGTGACATCTTTTCTTGTCAAAAATTAATTACCAGGAAGTTGACTCAAGTCTAACCTTCTAATTAACTGGATGTAGGTAACAACTCAACTTCCAAGTTGGACATATTATGAATAGGGAAATTATCTTCATAGAGAGTGTGGTCTAACTCAATCTTAATATTTATCTTCATCATATGGATTTCTTCCTATAGAAATATAAGCCTTTAATGCTTCATCGACTCCTTGAATGTATTCACTATGATTGATGATTCACCTTCCATAATAAAATCATTAAAACCTCCTTTTATAGTTATTCAAAGTCCTATAATAAGACTTAATATCGTTATCTAAATATAAACCTTGTTTCTTTATAAAAATAATTTAAGTGATCCAAAAATGGAAGCAGGCAGGACAGGTGCAGTAAGCGGGCCAGGAGGGCCAGGCGGATCAGGCGAAGCAAGGAGCTTGGAAGGCAGCGCCCCAAGCCAACAAAGTAAGGACGGTGAGGAGTCAGAGGCCACTAAGGACGCTGAGGGCCCTCAGTCATCTGTACCTATTGAAAAAAGGTGGGATGCGGACCCACCTGATAGAGACCCGGACAAAGGGACCCAAGCTAGGGCCCCTCTCAGGAGGTTGTCCTTTGCTCAAACCCTTAAAGGTAAGGAGACCGTGCTTTCAAAAACTCTCCCTCCTCTCTCCCCAGCCAAAAACAAGCCCAGGGTTAATGTCTCTACCATGGAAGATTTTTTATCCCTTGAAACCTCATCCCTCATCGGCAAGTTTCTAGGCGGAAGGCCCGACATAGAAACAATAAGGACCTGGGCTTACTCCAAGTGGCGCCTAGCAGGAAGCATGGAGATTTTTGCAATGACAAGAGGCTTTTTCATGATCCAGCTCCATAATAAGGAAGACGCAAACCGAATCCTTGCTGGCGGGCCGTGGTTCCTGGGCAGGCGAAGCCTCTTCCTTAGGCCGTGGGGAGAGGACTTCGACCCTGAAAGCCAAGGCATCAACTCTGCCCCCATCTGGGTCAGGCTTCCCAACCTGCCGGTCCATTTCTTCCATGAATACTTCTTGAGAGGAATCGCCAAATTCATCGGGGATCTGGTCGTTATTGACAACCCCACCCTAGCTAGATCTCGCATGACGTATGCAAGGATGTGTGTAACTGCGAATCTGGAGTCTGAGCTCCCATCCTTCATACATCTGGAATACGGGGACTATTCAAGAAGGCAACCCATTGAATACGAAAACAAGTTGGCTTTCTGCTCAAAATGCAAAACCCAAGGACACCTGAGGAATCAGTGCCCAGACATGGTTGCCGTCAAGAAAGCACCAAATAGGAATAATCCAAAAGGCCCTAATGCAAATGGGCAGGGAAGGCCCCTTCGACCCTGGTCTCGGCCCACCAAAGCAGCTCACAAAGGCGTTTACCAGCAGAAATCGCAAGAAGACTCTGCTCATCAGAAAGGAAAAGAAAAATAGCATCTGGATCCTGACTAGGCTAACCAGGTTAGTCCTTCCTTTTCTGACCCTAATTCCTTCGAAATCCTTGCTCAGACTTAATATAATTATCTAAATATAAACCTTGTTTCTTGGTTGGGCCAACGTGGGATCAGTACTAAGGGCTTCAGCCCCTGCCCATCTGTCCTCCCAAAAGTCAATTTTCCGCCCATTACCAAGGATCCACCTCATGCCTTTTCGTAGCACGTCCCTGCTCAACAAGATTGCTTTCCAGAAGGAGGAACCACGGGTTGGGATGGTGTTCCTCAAGAACTCAGTGCCTTGGAGATACTTCCTGTTAAGTATGGTGGTCCACTCATTCCTTTCATTGGAAATCAGGCGCCAGGCTTGTTTCGCGATTAAAGCTGAATTGAGAAGAGAGACTTTCCTCAGGCCTAGCCCTCCTTGATCCTTAGGTCTACACACCTTGTCCCATCCAACCAGGTGGATTCGCTGCTTTTCTTCTGAGCCGGACCAAAGGAAATTCTTTTGGCGTTGTTCAATCGATTGGTAGACTCTAGAAGGCGCTTTGAAAACTGATAAGAAGTACATCAAAATACTTTAAAGGAAGGCCAAGGTTAAGGTGGTCTTACCTTCTTGGGACAACAAGTGGCCCTTCCACCCGACGAGCTTCTTTTGGATCCTCTCCAGGACAATGTTCCACATCGAAACAGTCGGGACCCCCGTGAACAGGGGAAGACCAAGGTAAGACGTAGGGAGAGTGGAAATGGAGCACTCTAGGATTCTAGCAATTTTAATTTGCCTGGGAAGGGGGGTGTTAAGAAAAAACACCTTGCTCTTGTTGGAATTAACTTTTTGCCCTGCCGCAGATTGCCCAGACTACCACGCGTGTAGGCAAGTGTTCCGTTGGCGCCTCGATTACCCGGTGGTTGGCTTCCCTAGGATCGGAATTCCCATGCGGGTTGTGCCTTGGGCCGATAGCTCTTCCAGCTTCTTGCCTGTTGAAGAGGCGTGGGGCCATCTCAGCTTCGCCAGCCTGGCTAGACCTTTGACATCCTTGAATCTCGCTCAGAGCGATCCTTACCGTCTCAAGTCTAAAGGTGTCGAGGATAACTTTCCCCATGCCAAGTCAGATTTGAAGCATGGCTCCCACATGGCTGGTATGCGGTGGTTTGTCCTCAGACGGCGTGCTCCTCGTGACAAGGGCCCAAACTACCACTCGAACGATGCGGATACGTGGGAGAATCCACTCACCATTGCTCGACACGTGAGACGATGGAACCCCAAGAGTTTCATCATTCTCTAGAGGAAGGTTGATATGGCCTCTTCTTCCCATACCGAAACGGACATGCGGCATGGCGTCCAGGTGGCTAATAGGCGGTGGCTGGAATTCTGGGTTGGCACTTTCTATAATGATGTGGTCTTTTTAAGGTGGACAAAGAGTATTAATTTCTACCACCTTTTCCCTCAGTCTCTGCTTGAGAGTACATCGTCCTGCTTGGTCATTCAAGAGGCAGAGAGGTTAGCAGAGGCAAAGTCACTATGACCTACATCGAGCCCAGTATGGTGGTTATGGAGCCTGCCGCGCAAGCCATCCTCACTGAGAGGAGGCTCATGCAATTTTTTGACATGTTATCTGGTCCTGATGACAGCATCACCGCTGAGGTAATGGAGTCCTGGGATGAGGGGCGGATTGTGGTCCACAGGCGAGAAATCACCGTCGACATTAATTTGTTGGCAACCATTACTAGGCAGACGGCAAATGGTTGTTCGATCCACAGGCAGAAGCACAACTAGGAGGTCAAGCTGCGCGAATTCAAGGACAATCAGAAGATATTCAAGGAGGCGAAGAACGGCTTAACAAGAATTCCGTGATGAAAAATGTCATGGAGTTCATTACAATAGAGGATCCTGGTAAAGTCCTAAGTTTTCACTATGCTTTCATTATTTTTTTCCGCGACATTAACCCTATCAGCATACCTCAATTTCTCCTAAACTCCATGAATTACACTATTAATTCGTGTCATAGTAAGAAAGGTTCTGCAATGCCCTTGCACCAGAGCCTTTTTAAGGTTATCTACAAGTTTGTCCTTGCTACTTCGCCCTATCCCGAACCTCCGGCCCTTCCGCCCTCCGAGACCCCCTGCACCAGGGCCAATTTTCCCAAGGCCTACTCGAGGTCACCTGCTAAGAAACGTGACTTTGAAGCAGCCACCAGAGGTGGCCCGGCCAGAAAGAGGTTGAAGATTGACAAGCCAGAAGGATCCACTAGATCCTCTGCTAGGTTAAGGAACAAGCTTGCTCTGGGAAGCTCTAAAGCCATCAGCGTTGACTCGGAGGATGAGGGGCCTGACATCAACATCATGGTCCTCAAACGCTTTGTTCTGACCTCCTTAGCGACTATGGCCAAGCAGACCGAAGAGATCCTTGACGCCCTCACCAAAGTCTTCTTCAATGAGGGCTTCCATAGCGCTAAGGAAGCGATCAAAGACGTCGATGACCAGGAGAATGACAAGGAGCAGAATGAGGAGGATGCAGAGGAGGAGTGATGTGGATCCTCCCGGGCTGTTTTTGATGCGGGCTGATCAAAAGACCTGTTGTCTGTGGGTTTGGTTCATGATCCCTGGGGTTTTTCCGTTGTCTTCTTGCGATTATCTTCTTTGTTTTTGGTCTTCCTGTTCTGAGGCTTCTGTTGTTTTTATTGTAAGCCGTGTTTGGCTGGTAATGTTAGAAGGTCAAGGATCCTTTGCTGGTCTCTAGTTTTGGTGTTCAGCTTTACGTTGCTTTTGTTCAAAGGTTTTAGGTCAACCTGAAAAACCCGTTTGATATAAAAATCTTTTACTTATCAAAAACAAATATCGTAGTATAATTTGATGTTGATGAAGGAGTGCTCAATCCAAAAGCAAAGAACACCATACCCCTCATGGTTTCGAAACACTCCCCCACAACTACAAGACTTGGCTTTCCCACGATGCTCTGTCAAAATTAATTTTGATTTTGCCTTCAGGAGGTGGGGATCATTTTAACAAACTTCTCATAATCCTTTAGTATTAAGCCTATTATCCAATATAAAGTCGATGGGAAGTTAGGATACTACATAAGGCAATATTTTACCCCAAAGGAGCAACATTCAAGGATTCTTATTATTGACTATGTTGATAATGATGATCTCCAGTCAACTCAAGAATATTTCTAGACTCCACTTTCCTCCCAAAAAGTTCTATTCCTTTTTTTTCAATATGAATAAGAGATCAACAAGGGGCTTGACTTTACTTGTTCTCTTACTCCATGGAATTCCCCTTCTAAGTATGAATAATACAACCAAATATGGAGAACAGATCCAAGGCATAAAAAATCAGCTAATGAACAAGGTCCAAACTTTCCATGCAAATGGAGAGTAAAAGAATAAATGTGAAGGATTATCCTAATCAATATTGTATAAGACACACATAGAAGGACCAAGAAATACCATATGTTGAATCCTATTAAATGTTAGTGCTCTACCTCTTGCATCCAAACCGAGGAAAAGGCTATAGTACTTACAATTCTAAATTCCTTCAGGAGAAAATATTGGTTCCACATTATATTCAAATAACCATTTATAGCCAACACTTATTGAATAAAAACCATTCTTTACTCTTATCCAAGTGAGTTTATCAACTTTTAAAATAAGAGGATATTAAATCAATTTAATTCAATTCCATGGAACTTCTTCCCTAGCAACATCAATACCAACTACCTCTCTTGGGTACCTCTAGCACAAAAGATCCCCATGAATAAAATTAGGTGAACAATAGTATGCTAACAAGGATCCCCAAGAAGGTAAAATTTTCTCTTTCATAGTCTCTAACTAGGGGTATTTAGCCAAAGAATGTTAACTTGTCAAAAAATCTATCCAAAACTTAGTTCACCTTCCATCGCCCACCATCCACCTTAGATTATTAGAAATGATGTGCCTATTGCGAAGCATAAAATCCCTTACTTTGGAACCTCTACAAGGATTTGTTGCAAAGAAGATATGCATTGGATGCATATTATTCAAATAAGATCCATAAACCCTTGTATATTTTAAATAACTTTGTACCAATTTGGCTTCCAAAGCCTTATTAAATACCTCTTAAGTTTTTTAGCCTTAAACCACCCTAAGGTTTAGGGAGACAAATGTCTCTCCAACTCACCAAAGCAATCTTATGAGGTGTGTTGCCTTCCAACAAGGACCCAAAAATAACAATTATTTCCTTCACTATACTTGTAGGCCCTTGCAAGATGGAGAACAAATACATCGGTGCTACTTGCAAAATTGACTAGACTAAGAGAATGCATCCTTGAGGTAATCTCAATTTTTTCCTAGTAGAGGTTACCATAATGATTTCACCATCCTTCCTTTCAAGAGGGTAACTCCAAGATATGTACTAGGGAAGGTTTCCAATTAGAACCCCATATATGTCAAAATTACATTTTGCCTAACCAATGGGGCATTAAAAAAGAAAACTTCTAATTTTTTAAAGTTGTCTTCCTCTCCTAATGCTCTTTCAAAATATTTCAAAGGATCCTTCAAATCTCTAGACTCCTAAATGGATGGTTCACTAAAAGGAAGGGTGTTATCAACAAATTGTAGATGAGTTAGGGGATCTAGATTGGAAGTGATCTTCAATCCCTTAATTTTCTTCTAAGCTTCTACATATTTAAGTTATATGCTTAAAGATTCAACCAATATAATGAATAGATAAGGTGATATGAGGTCCCCCTATTGCAATCCCTTTGCCCCTCTAAAAATTCACATGGAGAACCATTAACCAACATAGAGAAGTTTGGGGTAGAATTGCAATACTCCATTCAATGGATTCATTCAAGAGGGAAACTTAGTCTAAATAAAATCTTCAACAAGAATTTCTATTAAACTTTATCATAGGCTTTATTAATATCCATTTTGAACATCGTACCTTTTATCTTATTAGAGGTCAAAGAGTGGACTAACACATGGGCAAGGATCACCCAATTAAGTATATATCTATTAGAAATCAAGCCCCCTTGCTCCAAACCTATAAAGCTAAGACAATGCTTAAATCTATTAGAAATAGACTTAGAAATAATCTTATACATAGTATTGCACAAGGTAATAGGTTTGTAGTCAACCATCCTCTCATACTTATTTCTCTTTGAAATAAGGGTAATCATGTTTACATTCAATTCCTTCAAAATTATTTTTAAATACTTGGAATCCTCAACTTTTGCCATCATGTTAGTGCTTATTTTATTCCAAATACTTGGAAGAAACTAGCGGTAAAACCATCTTGACTTGAGGCCTTATCCTTCCCTTGAAAACTATTATTCTTATCTCTTTTGAGAAAGGCTTAAGAAGAAAGTCATTTTTCTATTGGCTAATAACTATTAGAATCATCTACAAGATATTTGCTTTACCCTCCTCATTGACTTGCCCAACAAAAAACAAGGGCTGGAAGTACCTCATTTCTTGTGATTTAATATTATAAGGACTATAGGCAATAGTGTTATATCCTCTTATAAGTGAATGAATAAAGTTGTTATTCCTTCTTACCATAGTGAACATGTAGAAAAAAATTGTTTTTGTACTTGTCTTTTAACAAAATTTCATGGGGCATATTCTTTGGTAAGTGATTGAATAAAATTGGTATTTCTTCTTTCCATAATGGACCTATAAAAAAACAAATGTTTTTGTCCTTGTCTTTTAACAAAAGTTCGTGGGATTTTTGCCTCTAGAATATTTCTTCTTTGTCATACAAATTATTTTAGCAAAGCTTTCTCTTTATTAAATAGATCAAGAGTTAGGCCTGATGATCACCAAAAATGCTCATTTTTTGTATACTTTAATAGCATAATTGTGCGGCATATTATATTAGAAATGCATCTTTTATGAGAATTTTGTATATATTTAATGGAAAATGATGTATTATGCCTAATGTGTGTTTTGAGTGAAAATTATGTGTAGATGCGGTACATTTTGTCTTTTTCGCACCTTTTGAGTCAAGGTCCCATGCGGACCTAGCATTTGATATATTTCTAAAGCGATTAAGGATGGATTGATGAGTAAATGGCGATAGTAGCAAAGGAATAAGGCACTTCAAAATATGCTAAGGTACGTCACCTGTCTCCCAACCATAAGCTAGAAGGAACCTATCTCCCAAAAAAAGAAAGCATCTGTCTTCCAACTACGGGTTGGAAGGCGCATGTCTCCCATACACAGGATGACACTTATCTCCCGATCATAGGATAGACGGTTTATGTCTCTGGATGATAGAATAAAGTGTGCATTGTTTGATGCTCAAAAACTAGCGATGATCTTCAGCGAACAAAACAGGTTAGATACGATGCCTGTATCCCGATGATAGGTTGAAAATGTGCCTATTTTCTAGCAATGGATCGAACAATGCGTGCACTAGATAGAATAAAAACATGCACATTGATCATGAAAATTGAAGACCATGTATAATTAGACGCATTTTGTTAGACATAGGAAACATTATAATTACTTCGAAAAGGATAATTTTAGCATGATTTCTCTAATTTTAGATGTCTAATTAATTACGCGTGCTCACCATAGCAAATCGTGTAGCATCTAAAATTGTAAACAAGGGACGACTGCAATCTGTATAAAATGCAGGCCGCCCCTGAAGAAATCATCTGAACTTCCTCTGTAAAAAATTAGTACTACATAATAAAAATCTCGAAGTGTTTGATCAGTTTCTTGAGTTCAAAGAGTGATTGCATAGTTTAACCAGGTGGATGTCTGCAGAGCCTGGGCCCACTCCAGGCAATATTCTTCCCTTGTTTTCTTTTGCTTTCATTAATTAGTTTCTATTATTTATTTCCTACAATGTGTCTAATTCTATATTTCCTTGTTTATTTAATTCCTACAAGAGTGTTTACTTTTTCTGCACATCTCCTCTTAGTCACATGTTTGACATTTTAATTTAATTTTTCTGCGAGTTCCTATAGAATTTACTTTCCTATAATTAAATTTTACCGGTTTGTCTGAACTTCAACTATACCAACAACCACCCCCCAAACCAAAGTGATATAGAGGACTCATATCTAGACCACTACAGACATATACTTTGCATCGGTACTCACAAGTCTACGAACTACCAGATTGATAATTAATAGATAGGAAATGACTGTTTTTAGAACATAATTTCTACTCACCATTGTTGGGGAGTGCCAACTGTAGTAGTAAAATATATAGGATAGTCAACCTTGAACTTACAGTTTAGATTAGTTTGCCCATAGATTTTCTACCTGATATTGTATGAGTCCATCGAGATTAAGAGGATCGAATGGTCGTTTTTTGAAAAGCAAAGATTTTACTTCACAAATACCTGAAAAACCTTTTGAAATTCCTTTTGAAACATATGAAACAAATCCTGAAACTGAATTACCATATCCTCCAGCAGTTTATTGGTGTAGTCATCTAATCTTTGAACAAAGCTCTTCTTAGCCATTAAGACAAACATCTTTTGACAAAGGACTAGTTTCAAATTTTGGTTTAGGACATCTATTTGAGAGAACCCAATATGAGGAAGATCTATTGAACATTCAATGGTGGAAAGCAATTGAAGAGGGAACCATTTCAAACATTTACTTAGGAATACTTTTGGAATAAAATAAATCAAGTGTGAAGCCTTGAAATTTGCCCTAGAAGCAGTAGGTGTAGAACCTACATTACCTAAAAATATGGCTGAAATTGAAGAAACTTCAACCAACTTTGAATTCCTAATTGAGGAGGCAAGGGGAGAAACAAAGATGAAAAATATATCTCCTGCTCATCTTCCTATCTTTAGGGTATTTCCAACTGAAGACCCTAACCTGTTCCTTTTTAAATTCGACGTATTATGCAATTCAGTGGATTACAAATTAGATACCCAAAAACTAAAATTATTTCCCTCCACTTTAGATGATTCAGCGTTACGTTGGTTCATCATTCTGGGAAATAAACACATTGTAACCTTGGAAGAGATGAAAAGAATCTTGTTGGACCAATACCAAAACTTTGGGAGAACACGAGATGTCAAGGAATAAGTCTTGGATATGACTCAAAAAGAGGAAGAATCATTGGAAGACTATTGGGACAAATTTAACTTTAATTTGTAAATGTCACCCCATGCAAGGTTAGGTGAGAAGTTCTTAAGAAGTATTTTCTTGAGGGGTCTCACAAACGAGTCTTTGGAAGCTTTATATCTGATATCGGGAGGGGATATTTACCAATATCATATATCAAATATTTGAACATTATGTTAGAATTATTCTCGTAGGAAAGGTAAACCAACCGCTCGAATCACAAAAACTACAGC
The DNA here is from genome assembly GCA_028583015.1 of Wollemia nobilis. Lineage (NCBI taxonomy): Eukaryota > Viridiplantae > Streptophyta > Pinopsida > Araucariales > Araucariaceae > Wollemia > Wollemia nobilis. The sequence goes on along the minus strand of JAQPPZ010017259.1, from coordinate 6,754,589 downwards.
CTCAGTAACTATGCTGAAATAGGCAACATGTTGGATGATATGAAGAGTGAGATGCTCTCATCTCTTGCACTTCAACTGGATACACTCTTGCTTCAGAAAGAGAAGCAGGAAACTGAAGCAACATTAGCCTACTTTTTCCTAGGTAGGAGAAAACATCCAAAAAATGAGTGTCCAGAAAATAAAGTTAGAGTGTTTACAATCTGTCAACGAGATCACAAAACTAGGTTGTGTCCACAAATAGAAAATATCAAAGAGGAACCTGAAGTAGTAGAAACCTACTTCATAGGTAATAGGAGAAACTAGAAACAATTTCCTATGGGAAATAATATGCCAGGAGGGATTCCACCTCATGGGGAAAGTAATTATATGAACCAAGGTCAGACTCAACCGCCTAACATGGGATGGTGGGGTCAACCTCCTTAGATGAATGCCATCCATGGGTCTACTCCTTACAACCCATATTCATGTATGCCTTATTAGCAAACTAGACAACAGTGGAGGAACCATAATGCGTGGACTTCACCTCCACAAAATTTAACTCAAACTCCATCACAACCGAGCTTGCCTACACCTCCTACTTCAAGACCAATTCAACTACCTGCACAACCAACTTCAAATTCCAATAACAGGTCAAATCAGCCCACCTATCAGGTAGACACAAAGGTGTTTCCAATGTATAATATTAGAGTAGATTGTGGCTCTGTACAACTTAGGTTAGGTAGACAATTAGGAGTAGAATTAACTCCTCCTATAGTAGAGGAAGAGGATTTAGAGTTAGATGTAGAAGAGCCACCTTTGGTAGAAGAGGTGGCAGAAAAATAAACTACTGAGAAAAATAGAAATGAAGAGGTTCCACCTTTTCCAAAAAGATTACAGGAACCCAGGAAGCTAACACAACTGATATTTGACATTATGGAAGGGTTAAAAACCTGACAGTCATAATTCCCCTCTTTCAAGCCATTAGATATATTCTCATTTATACGAAGACCATAAGAGAATTATATTTGAAAAAATTAGGAAGAAAACCATCAAAAGTAGTAGATGTGGTAGGACAATTGGTTGATCTCATGTTAGGCAATACCTACCATCCTAAATAATCTGATCCAGGAAGCCCAGTGCTAACCGTTAAAATTGCAGGCTTCCCATTACCCACATTAATAGATCTAGGGGCTGCCATAAACGTCATGCTCCAAGAAACCATGCAGAAACTACAACTCATGGATATGAGGCCAACTAAAATTATCCTTCAACTAGCTGACTGATCCACAGTTTTCCTTGAGGGAATACTGGAAGATGTTAGTCACAGTAGATGCATGGGAGTATTTGACATATTTTCTAGTCTTGTAATTTAGTTATGGATTGGGTGGCTATCCACTTATATTAGGTAGACCTTGGTTGGCCACATCTGATGCTTATATAAGTTGTAGGACAGGACATATGACGATCTCAAATGGGTAAAATACTAGAAATTTGATCATTTATCTACCTGCACAGTCCATTGATTTGTTGGGAGAACCAAACTATGAAGCCTTAAATAAAGATGCATTGTCAATGCTTCAATTTATAATGGCTCTAGGTGAGATTGAAGATGACTTTAATGAAGAATAGGTCATAACACACTTTTTCCAAGGAGAATCTTCTCATCCTCCTCTAGAATTGTCACTTGTAGAAAGCAAATATAACCATGTCAAGCAAAAAAAAGTGGCACTTGATAGTATTGAATATTGATAATGAGTTGTCAATTATTTAGGAGGATAAATTAAAGGAAATACTTGTCAAAAACCAAACTTCTTTTGCGTGTTATTATACAGACATGAGGGGGATTGCACCCGAAGTCTGTACTCATAGGATAGAAGACGATGAGACCAGTAAGATAGCTCCAGAGGAGAATGAATCCAGCAATGAAAGAAATTGTCAAAGCTAAACTACAAAAAAATTTGTCAGCTAGGTTTATTTATCCAATATTGGATAGTAGATGGGTGTCACCTTTAGTGGTGGTGCCTAATAAAAATGGCAAGTGGCGCATTTGTGTTAATTATAGGATTCTCAATAAAGCCGCTACAAAAGACCATTATTCCTTACCCTTTATTGACCAAGTCCTTAACACCTTGACAAGAAGAAAATATTTTTCATTCCTAGATGGGTTTAGTGGATACAATCAAATACAAATAGGGGAAGAAGACCAGGACAAAACCACGTTTACTTGTCCATGGGGGACTTTTGCTTACCGGGTCTTACCATTTGGGTTGTGTAATGCACCTACCACCTTTCAAAGGGTGGTGCTTAGTATCTTTTTGGACATGGTTGGAGAAACTATAGAGGTATACATGGATGATTTCACCGTTTACGATGAGACTTTTGAGGAAGCTACAACCAATCTGGAGAAAGTACTCCAACGATGTCAAGAGACAAAATTGTCCCTTAGCAACAAAAATTATTTTATGCTAATGCAAGAAGGGATAGTGTTACGACATCATACATCTATGAAGGGGATTAAAGTAGAGTAATTAAAAATCTACCCACTCCCCACACATAGAGAGATATTCATAGTTATCTAGGTTCCGCTGGATACTATAGGCGGTTTATCCAATAGTTTAGCAAGATTGCTGAACCTTTGCACACATTATTATCTAAAAATGTTGAGTTTTTTTGGAACAGTGAGTGAACAAGTATTTCACATTTTAAAAGAGAGACTGACCACAACTCCTGTGTTGACAGGTCCAAATTGGACCCTCGCCTTTCACATTTATATTGATGCATCTAACAATACGATAGGACCTGCATTAGGACAAAAATATGGAGATGAGTTTTACGCCATTTACTATGTCAGTAAAAATCTTACAGGTGTTGAGTTCAACTATACTGTCACATAAAAAGAATTCCTTGCAGTAGTGCACGCTATTAATAAGTTCCACCATTACATTACAGGTTATAAGGTTTTTGTGTATACAGACCATGCAACCATCAGGTACCTAATGAATAAACCTGTAGTGAGTGGTAGAATTATTAGGTGGCTTTTACTATTGCAAGAATTTGATGTACCCATTGTTGACAAATTCGACAGGGATAATGTTGTTGCAGATTTTCTCTCTAGGTTAATTACTCAGGAGCATATAGCCATTGAGGATCAATTTCTAGATGAGCATATTTTTGTCCTGGATGAACAGATTCCATGGTATGCATATATGGATAATACTTAGCCACCAGTAAAGTATCTCCTACACTCTCACCCCAAGAAGCTCAAACATTAATAGAGAAAATACAGCTTTCTCATGGATTGATGGATGCTTGTTTAAAATTGGGCCTAATCAAATCATGAGAAGGTGTGTTGTAGAAAATGAAACCACAAAAATTCTCAAGGCTTGCCATGATGAACCATGTGGTGGTCATTTTGCAAGAAAAAGGACTACATTTAAAGTTTTGCAGGCTAGATATTTATGGCCTTCTTTATTTAAAGATGCAATCAAACATGTGTACCAATGTGATCAATGCCAACGAATGGGTAGACCAACTCTTCGAGATGAGATGCCACTGCGCCCCATGTTCACATTGAACCTTTTGATAAATGGGGGATGGACTTTGTGGGTCCCATTAATCCACAATCAAGCAAAAAAAAGGTATATTCTTGTTTGTACTGACTATGTGACGAAATGGGCTAAGGTGCAGGCACTACGAGATTCAAAGGAAAATACTATAGCCAATTTCCTATATGAATCCATTTTCACTAGATTTTGGATTTCAGGAGAAATCACCACTGATCAAGCACTTAAATTCACCTTGAAAGTGATTCAAGAGTTGATGCGGCAATATCGAATCTGATACAATAAAACTACCCCCTATCATCCGCAAGCAAACGGGTAGGTGGAAGTCACAAATCAGGAGCTGGAAAATATTCTTACCAATACAATATAACAACACTGGAAAGATTGGCTAATTTGTTTACTAGAGGTAGTGTGGGCATATCACACTACCTGGAAGACTACCACTGGATTTACACCATGCTAATTGGTGTACGGGAAAAATGCCATGATGCCCATTGAATTTGAAATCAAAACCTTGTGAACTTCTGTAGCATTAAATGTAAATCTAGATGCTCCACAAAAAGACTGAATTCAACAGCTTAACCAGCTGGATGAATACCGACAAGATGCTTTACAACGAACACAAATCATGCAAAAACAGAAATCTCGATGGCATGACCGTCACACATGACCAAAACAGATCAAAGTGGGAGAATGGGTATTGTTGTATGCTTCCTAGTTCCAAGAGCGAAAGGGAAAGATTATGCAACGTTGGATGGGACAGTATGAGGTGGTTGAGATTATCAAAAATGGTGTTGCGCGTGTTTGAACCATAGACGAAATATGTATTTTGTTGACATTCAACAACCATTGATTGCGATCATATCATACACCATTAGTCCACACGGTTGAATCTGAAGCAGCCATGGGGGAGACCCCATTGTGATGAAAAACTCTCTCAAGCAGTTGACGAACGCGTGTGCATCCATAGGAAAAAAACATTTTAAATTTAAAAATTTATTTTCGATTTTATTTTATTAACTACTTTGCAAGAATTCGTGCCCTAAATGCAATCTGTAGGCGTCCTAGGAAACCTAGGCATATCAGGCACAAAATCCATGATTCCTGTTTTATGTTTTATGTGTGCATTTATTTTTCAAGAAAACGGGCCCTAATGTAATCTGTAGGCATCTTGGGAAACCTAGGCCTATTAGGTACATAATCCACGGTTCCTTGCAATTTTTTAGTTTTTAGGAGGATAAATAAATGAACGAAGCGCCAACACCCACTAAGAAGGGGGTATTTACAGCTGCATATATATAGATGTCTACTTTATCCGAAAAGCAGATACCTATATATGGTCAAGGCAACGGATGTTGATTTTATCACTAAGAAAAAACGCTTGTAACTGGATCAATAAAAGGCGCCTGATTGCGGGTCAACTCAGTGGACGTTGACTATCTAGCCAAGAGAAGACACATATCTCCCATATATAGAAAAAAACAGCTATAGCCGTAATATTTTGAAGGCCCCTATATTCACAAAAGTGTCTATCTCCCATATACAGCAGGTGATCGAAAAAAACATCTGTTGTGAATATATATATATATATATATATATATATATATATATATATGTATATTTTGCAGGTACTAGTATGTTCAATAAAGACACTTGTATCCATAATAACATACGGTGCATATCTCTGCACTTCAACAGAAAGCGCTTGTCTCCGCACTTCAGCGAAAGGTGCGTGTCTCCCAACAAATGGGTGTCTATCTCCGCACTTCAGCAGAAAGCATCTGTCTCCCAACAAATTGGGTGCCTATCTCCCATACAAATAAAGGTGCATGTATTCCAACGTAGCGATGAATTCTATCTTCGATATCAGAGAAAGCAGTCGGTGCCACATTGACGTCGAAATCCACACAATCAAAGTCAAACTTTTCACAGATAAAATTATGTTTGTTTGGCTTTACCGACGGAATCCGTTTACTTCCCGATTTTTAACCAAATGAGTTCATATTTTTTTCGTCGATAATTCAAGCATTCTCCCAAGGTAAAATAAACAACTTCCAAGGAGGGGATGTGTGTCGTCCCACAATAGAATAAATATTCCATGTTTTCTTCAATATTTTGCACAAAACCTCGATATTAATAAATTTGTAGTACCCAATAAAGATGCAAGTTGATGCGATTTTTGCGCGAGAGAAAAACCACACTGATCGTTTATCCCAAAGACATTGTTGCCATGCATCGGCCAATCACATTGCACCACCGACTTTCGCATATGATAGATCATGAAACACCATTCAGGTACATACCGAATTTTCTATTGTGTATGCATGATTTTCATAAATAAATATTTATGTATAATGTGTTGGCACATGTCCCACGCAACTTGTATCCAATCATACGAGCCCCAAACCTATACTATGCCACGTGGTGCTAATCAGATGGAAGGAAGCGATATCGGTACTCGTCTACAATCTAGCACATGATTTTAAATTAAATTATGCAAATTACGTGTAATAACTATTGATTATGGGAGATGGATGCCCTATATGCACGGATACAATCGCACGATTCGACATGTTATAACTAGAAGCAGTGCTTGTTTTTGCAAAATATAACGAAATCCAGATAATAGAACCGAGATCGCCATAGAAAAAGCTACTAACCATGCGTTGAAGAAAAATGAGCCCTGATATCTTTCAGATATAATGGGTAAAGTTAGAATTCAATTTGAGGTTGTGGGATGGATGCAGTATTATCGTCTGGTTAGCCAATATCAAGACCTTGAGGCAACATGGGAATTTGCAGCTTCAATGGATGATGATGTCGTACAAATGAGTGGATTGATCATACGAGTCACATAAGCATATATTGCAGAGGCGACTGGTCTTCCGCGAACAGGGGATCAGACATACAAGGAAGATAGTATAGCATGATGCACACAACAATTTTTCGGGCAACCAACAATGTAGACAACACGCTAAGGGTTACCGAAACAATATATGCCAGACCTTTGGAGGGAGGTGTTCAAGCAAGTAGCTCGATTTTGTACTTGTACTGGTAAGTATTCTTTGTTGAACGCCAACCATTTTAGATTCCTTAATCATTTGTTGCATGGGGATAAAATCAATATTCCCTACTACCTAAGGTGTGCCCTAAAGGACGAAGCCAACCGGTATCAGAAAGGAACAGTAACAACATTAGCACTTTGTAGGCTGATCTCAACCCTAGTTCGACATGTTGAGGCGCATAGGGATGAATTGGAAGTTGGAGACATGCCAAAGCACATAGAGGATGAAAGAGAAGCTACTACAATCTAGCAAATGATTTTAAATTAAATTATGCAGATTACCCGTAATAACTATTGATTATGGGAGATGGATGTCCTATATGCACGGATACAATTGAACAATTTGACATGTTATAACTAGAAGTAGTGCTTGATTTTGTAAAATATAATGAAATCCAGAGAATAGATCCGAGATCGCCATGGAAAAAGCTACTAACCATGCGTTGAAGAAAAATGAGCCTTGAGATCTTTCAGACATAATGGGCAAAGTTAGAAGTTAATTTGAGGTTGCGGGATAGATCCAGCATTATCGTCTGGTTAGCTAAGATCAAGACCCTGAGGCAACATGGGAATTTGCAGCTTCAATGGATGATGATGTCGTACAAATGTGTGAATTGGTCATACCAGTCACATAAGCATATATTGCAAAGGTGACTGGTCTTTTGCACACAGGGGACTAGACATACAAGGAAGATAGTATAGCACGATGCACACAGTGATTTTTTGGACAACCAGCAATGTAGACAACACGCTAAGGGTTATCGAAATAATACATGCCAGACCTTTGGAGGGAGGTGTTCGAGCAAGCAACTCGATTTTTCACTTGTACTGGTAAGTATTCTTAGTTGAATGCCAACCATTTTAGATTCCTTAATCATCTGTTGCATGGGGATAAAATCAATATTCCCTACTACTTAATGTGTGCCTTAAAGGATGAAGCCAACCGGTATCAGAAAGGAACAGTAACAGCATTAGCACTTCGTGGGTTGATCTCAACCCTAGTTCGACATGTTGAGGCACATAGGGATGAATTGGAAGTTGAAGACATGTCAAGGAACATAGAGGATGAAAGAGAAGTTGCTACAAATGAATCCAAAGAGCAGCAGGGGGAAGAGGAGGCACCTGACTCCCAAAACCACCAAGCTGCAGAAATAATAGAACAGGTAAAAGTAGGCTCTTCTTCCCCAACACCATCGCCTACCTCCCAGTAAAGCCATTCTACAGTGGAGGCAGGACAAGCTGAACAAAGCCAATCACAGGAAATATTGTTGCCTATCTCCCAACATTCAAATTGGGAGGCATACTAATCTGTTCCAAGTCTAATTTGGGCTTCGTCACCACCGACAACCAGAAACAGAACATAGGAGTGCCTAGTTTATTATAGTTCATTTGAAGAGGAAAACACAGAGGATGAACTGGTTGCTCGAGTATTGCATGGCATGGCTAGTGGTGCGACAATTTACCAAAACAATCGGGAAGAAGACCTGCAAAGCCAGTTGTAGAATATGAGAGAACAAGCCTCCAATTGGGAGGAAAATTTTAAGAAAGAGCAGGTCAAATTTCAAGAGTCTCAACGAGCTGCTGCAACAATACAATAAGAAGCGAATGACACTCTATGACAGTATAAGCAAAAGTGTGATAATTAGAAAATAGGGTCTAGTAGTTGTAGGTCGTCAAACCGTATAAGCTAGATGTTGCCAAATAAACAGACCGGGCCATGGACGCAATATTTTCTTCTGTGGACTCAGAGGAAAAAATTACATCATATTTCATTTTCCCAAGACTATGGAAGCCCTGTTATACAACAGGGAAGCCAAAAAACAGAAGTAGATAACAATCAAATGCCCCTATGTAGACTACTTCCCAAGAATAGGGAAGCCCTGTTATACAACAGGAACCTCCTGTAATAGAAATCAATGACAATGAGGCTGAGGAGTCAACCAAAATACCTTATTTTATCCAATCAAATGGTCAACCACCAGATAACCAAGCTGGAATTGCCAAGTAAGCTGGGGAGTCCAAGGCACAATTGAATGCCACTTAGTCAACTAAAGGTACACAAAAATCTAACCTTGTTGTCCAGTTAGAAGTAGGGCAGGGGCAAGAACATGAAGTGGATCACCCATAGGAGTCAGTCAATCCCACAGCAGATGCACAGTCAGCTGGTCAGTCATTGGTTGACCAATTGAAACCACAGTTGGTCAATTTGATGAACAAACCACAGTTGGTCAATTTGATGAACAAACCACGATTGGACCAATTGGTAACACATCAAGGGACCAAGATAAGCAATATATAGAGTCCTCTGAGGTCTAAGAGATACCACCTCCGTACAAGATAGAGGAGGTTGGTCCTTCGACATCTATAGTTGATGCAGCAACACTTGGAACATCTAAGAGATTGTGACCCAAAAGAAAAGCAGAGAGCACCGCAAAAAATGTGGAAGACAAGGGCTAGAACAACAAAACATGGAAAACAAAAAGGACCCCAACAAAAACTAAATATGTAGCTAGACCCGAACTAAGATGAAGAGTGGATTGCATCTATGAAAGCCTTTACCAACCATAAAGAGTAGTTCCAAGAGCTCCAAAAGAACCTGAAGGAGGCCAAGAAGGAGTGAAAGGCTTACAAAAGAATGGCTAGAGAGTCAGGTGTTTCTGTTAACCTTGCCCAGCCAAAACAATTCTGGAACCTATATGGTTCAATTGATGGCAATCCCTCAAGGATGAGGGAATATCTGGACAAGATGTACATATTTAGCAAGGAACCAATGATGCCATCATCGGTTCGAGCATCCAAGTCTTTGCCACCTGAATATGCAGAGGAAAATGACATAGAAAACATAACACTCAACTCGGAGGAGGCAAAATTACCAAAGGCCAAGGTACATGATACATCCTAGTAACCACCATGGAACAAGCCTAATTTTCCATTGGCAAATCAGCTCTCCCCAAATCATCAATACTAGAAGCAAGTTGAGCCTACATTCCAGAAGGATGCAACTACATTTACAAGATTCTATGTGGAGGAAGTTCCAGGTAAGAAGAGATGGAGCAGAATAAAGTCGAACACAAGAGCAAGGCATAGCCAGCCCTTACGGCGCAGTAAATGCCAGAAGGTATCGGAGACAGAAGTATGTCCCAATCAGTCGAATTAGGGTGGCAAATGGAAACGTTACAAGGAACGAGATATAGCCACAATTGGGGAAAGAAAACATAGAAACAAAGCATACTGGTAGGTTGTTGATAAAATAAGGGATTACCAACAAAAGGTGCCACGAGGGCGTGGCAACAGTTAGGCATGAGGGGATGATGAGCACCAAAAAAGCTCATTTTTTGTATACTTTAATAGCATAATTGAGCGACATTATATTAGAAAAGCATCTTTTATGAAAAATTTGTATATATTTAATGAAAAATGATTTATTATGCCTAATGTGTGTTTTGAGTGAAAATTGTGTGTAGATGTAGTACATTTTGTCTTTTTCGCACCTTTTGAGTCAATATCCCATGCAGACCTGGCATTTGATATTTTTGTAAAGCGATTAAGGATTGGTGAGTAAACAACGATAGTAGCAAATGAGTAAGGCGCTCCAAAATACGCTAAGGTACGGTGTCTGTATCCCTTCCATAAGCTAGAAGGCACCTATCTCCCAATAAAAAGAAAGCATCTATCTCTCAGTACAAATGATAGCACCTATCTCCCAACTAAAGGTTGGAAGGTACCTGTCTCCCATACACAGGATGATGCTTGTCTCCTGACCACAGGTTGGACGACGCTTGTCTCCTGGTGATAGAATAAAAGTGTGCACTATTTGATGCTCGAAAACCAATGATGATCTTCAGCGAACAGAAGCAGGTTAAATACGGTGCTTGTATCCTAACGATAGGCCAGAAAGATGCCTGTTTTCCAGCAACGAGTTGAACAACGCATGCACTGAACAGAATAAAAACATGCACATTGACCATGAAAATTGAAGACCATGTATAATTAGACATATTTTGATAAACATAGGAAATGCTATAATTATTTTGAAAAGGATATTTTTTGCGTGATTTCTCTGTTTTTAGAAGTCTAATCAATTTATGCACATCCACCATAGCAAATTGCGCAACGTCTAAAATTGTAAACAAGGGACGGTTGTGTTCTGTATAAAACGTAAGCCACCCCTGAAGAAATCATCCGGACTTGCTCTATAAAAAAATAGTACTGTATAATAAAAATATCGAAGTGTTTGATCAGTTTCTTAAGTTCAAAGAGTGATTGCATAGTTTAACCAGGCGGATGTCTACGGAGCCTGGGCCCACTCCAGGTAGTGTTCCTCCCATGTTTTCTTCTGCTTTCATTAATTAGTTTCTATTATTTATTTTCTGTAGTGTGTCTAATTTTGTATTTTCCTGTTTATTTAATTCCTGCAAGAGTGTTTGTTTTTTCTGCACATCTCTTTTCAGTCACATGTTTGAAATTTTAATTTAATCTTTCTGCAAGTTCCTGTAGAATTTACTTTCTGTAATTTAATTCGGCTGGTTTGGTTAAACTTCAACTATACCAACAACCACCCCCCAAACCAAATTGACACAGAGGACTCATCTCTAGACCACTATAGGCATATATTTTGCATTGGTACTCACAAGTCTACCGGATTGATAATTAATGGATAGGAAATGACTGTTTTCATAACATAATTTCTGCTCACCAAGGCCATTCACCTAGATTTCAATCTAGATCTCTTTCATTTCCTTTTCTCTCTTACAAGGATTCAAAGATTTTACTAAAAATTTATGATTCCTTCAAATTCAATTTTACTCTCCACAACTTCTAAACCAATTTATATATTGCTTAACCTCAAGGAACCCTTTGTTCTATCCATCATTGTTGCACTAGGTATAGAAGTAATTCATCTCTTAGTCACATGAGTTCAAATTCAAAGAGTACACCTTTTAGCCTCTAAAAATAGTTAAAGGTTAAGTTGATTAATACGTGGTGATATCCTTCAATATTTGGAATCTCTAAATTAAAAAATACGTCGTGGTGACAACCAAGGACCCTTCAATAAGAAACAATTAAGCCTTTCTACAATATAGCTAAAGCCTCTCTTAAAATAAGACTAGGTACATTTGCAAGGATGGTGCAATGGTTAGGGATTTGGCCTCTCTTTAGGGAGGTTCAAGGTTCAAACCACAACATACCTAGAAGGAGATAGGTTCGATGGTAGCAACCGAGTATTTGTTGGTTGGTTGCCCCAAGGGTTGGGGTCTAGTTGATTTTGCTTTACCTAGTAGGTTAACCTTTATAAAGGTAACATCCAATAGATGGTAGCAACCGAGTATTTGTTGGTTGGTTGCCCCAAGGGTTGGAGTCTAGTTGATTTTGCTTTACCTAGTAGGTTAACCTTTATAAAGGTAACATCCAATAGTATTATAAATTTTCTTATGCATAATTAAAAAACAATACATACTATGTATATTTATCCAACTTTAGAATGGGATCCCACAAGCCTTTTGAAACTATAAAAGTTCAAAAATTACCTCGAAAAATAAGAGCCCAATTACCACGTCCCTCTTCTCCAAAACAATATTTTAAAATAAAATAATATAAATAAAATAATTGAAAATATATATTTTTTCATTTTTTATGTCAATATTTAAAAAATTATAGCACCTGGAGGTGCAGCGCAACGGTTTGGGCTTTGACTCTTCTTCGGGAGGTCCAAGGTTCAAACCGTGGCGTAGGTGAGTGTGTGAGGGGGTGAGTGTGTGTCTCTCTGATGGAGTTGTTGTAATAGGTTGGGGGATTCCTGGTCAAAACCCCCTATCTTAATATTACCAAAAATATATATATATATATATTTAAAAAATTATAACCACGGGCGTGTGTGAGAGGGTGGGTGCGTGATGGCATTGTATTAAATTTTCTATTGATAAGTATAGCTCTCGGATCTACGAAGAATCATGGTTGGGAGGAGACTGCTCACCTCTATGTATCGATCATAAAGGAGAGTTGTTGTAACAGGTTGGGGGATTCCTGGTCAAAATCCTCTATCTTAATATTACCAAAAAAATATATATATTTAAAAAATTATAACCACGGACGTGTGTGAGGGGTGGGTGTGTGATGGCTTTGTATTAAATTTTCTATTAATAAGTATAGCTCTCGAATTTACGAAGAATCATGGTTGAGAGGAGACTGCTCACCTCTATGTATCGATCATAAAATTTTCTCACAATAAAATAATATAATATATATATATATATTCTTTTAACAATCCATAGTTTCGTTAACCACTTTTTCTAAGAAATCCAAATATAAAATATTAAAGATAAAACATTTTGAATACAAGATATTGGGAGAGTGGCGAGTGTGAGGACACTAGTATTAAAAGAGTTCAAATGTTTTATGTCCTATATGTAATCGAGAGAATTCCTTATAGTTTGAGGTCTAATGTATATATGCAACACCATAAAAAAATAAATTATTTAACTTTCACACACCAATAAAATCTACAAGCAAAGTGATTAGTGGAATGTAAAGTTAAAAAGAAAATCACATACATGGCTGAAAAAAATATGATGGACAGAGGTTTCTTATAAATAAAAAAAATATATATTTAAAAAATTATAAAAAAAATTTAACCATCGTTAATCACCTTTTCTAAGAAATTCAAATATTAAATATTAAAAATAATACATTTTGAATTCAAGATATTGGGAGAGTGGGAGTGTGAGACACTGGTCTTAAAAGAGTTCAAATGTTTTGTGTCCTATATGTAATAGAGAGAACTTGCAGTTTCAGGTCTAATGTATATATGCAACACCATAAAAAAAAAATTATTTAACTTCCACACACCAATAAAATCTACATAAAAAACCATAAAATATTTATAGACTAAAAAAAAAACTCACATAAACGGGTGGAAAAAATATGATGGGCTCGTTAAATATTGTTTTTGGTATAATTTGTTTTCCTGTGCAATGTAATAGTTTAGGTTTAGGTTCTTCTTTAATAAGTCTAAAGTTTAAATCCAGTCGTGGAAGTGAGGGTATATGGTAGCTATGTGTTAAATTCTTTATTACAAAACATGAAACATGGCTCTCAACTTTATAGATCATGGTTGAAAGAGACTATCTTACTTTAATTATAAGAATTTCTCATTCTAACTAAATCAAAAATATATATATATATAATTTAAAATTAAAATTAATTAAGATGTTAAATGTTACTTTATGGTTCTCCGTAACTTTGACTTATTACGTCTTTCTCTTTACAATTTCTTAGCCAATAACGTTGAATAAGTATATCATTCAGGCATGTATGTTCCAGTAATCTAAGATTAAGACGTTGCATAACAAATAGTAATGATCAATGGACTTCCTGTTTACAACTGAAAGAAAACTACTGTGTCACTTTCATTGTCTAATTAATAAAAACACATAAACAGCAGTGTTATCAATTAATCTCTTAAAAAATAATATATATTATAATAAAAAATCCTGAATTTTCCATGTTAGATTATATATAAAAAATATTCTATATATATTAAAGGCAGAGTCATGGCATCCATGTCAATCGCGTTGTTACAAAACAAAAAAAAAATACCCATGTCCCTCGGGCCAAAGCCATTGACTTGTAATCGATGGGTATTAGGTTTACGAGGAAGTGCCATTCTGTTTAGGTTATGTTGTAAGGTTTTCACACTTATAGGTTATAGTTTAAATTTTTATATCATAGAAATTTACGTTAGTTCACATTTTATTAGCAAATTATTATTATTATTTTAAGGCATTGAAAAGTTTTTATGTTATTTTTTAATATAAAGATTTGTTAATATTATTGAATATTATTATTATAAACTTTATTTTGTTGGGTTAGATGAAGTCAATAAAACTTTGGGTAAGACAAAGTCAATAAGACCTTGGGTTAGACAAAGTCTATAAAACCTATATCCTTTGGAATATGTTCGTAGTAAGCACTCCACTACCATCGAACCTAATCCCTTTTTAAGTACGTCGTGGTTTGAACCTTTGACCTCTTAAAGATACGTCATGGTTTGAACCTTTGACCTCCCAATGAGAGGTCAAAGCCCTAACCATTGCATTGTTCTTGTGGGACTCAGGCCCTTAAAATTTAGAATAGATAACTGTCTAATGTTTATTTTTATAAATATAGATATAAATTTTTATTTAATTAATTTTATTATTTTTAATAATTGTATCTTTCTTTTAAATAAAGGGGTAAAAATTTATTGATAAGAATACAAGATTACAAAGTACAACAAAGCCCCCAACCATGACTCAAATAAACAACAAAACAAGCTAAAACCACTAGACAAGGTTGAAAGCTGAAGAAAACAACAAGAATAAACCACATTAAGTCTAGACATCCTTGTGGATCAACTCCCGGAGGCGCTGAGAGTCCCCAGTCGAGAGACTCTCCCAATTATCCATAATCCAAGGACTCGAAAGCTCAGAAGCCCTTTTGACCAAATAATCAGCAACCCTATTCCATTCCCTTGGTATGTGCACAAAGGAGATAAATTCGAACTCTTCACTAATTCTGAGAATCTGAATGGCCACAAAGGCCAACTATCAATTAACATCCTCCAACCTTTTTTTGTTTAAAAGATTAACCAAAATTTGAGAATCGGACTCGCATTTACTCCTGCACCAGCCAAGAGAAAACCCCCTCTGCAAGGCCTCAAGAATCTTAAGAGCTTCCATAAAATTATTGGAGTGAACACCTTTATAAATGGAAAATAAAAATCTAACCATGCCAACAAAGTCTCTCCCAACATCGCCAATTCCAGCATGTCTAGGATTGCCCTTGGACAACCCATCAATATTAATTTTTAAAACTCCTCCAGGGGGCGGCCTCCACCTACCATCTCTTCGAACTTTCTTACGAAGCTAGGGAACCTTGATAGGGTCAGAAGAGTACACACCAACCCCAAAGAGACCAAGGGTCTATCGTAACTTCTCCTCCTTAGAGTCCAAAAGAGGATCCACATCACATTTGCTATAAATAGTATCCCAAAACATACACAAGATCCTTTGTCAGATCTGTTGAACATCCAAATGTCTACCCTGAAAGATGTGACGGTTCCGTTTGAGCCAAATCTGCCAGATGATGCAAGAAGGGCCCAAATTCCAAGCCACTTGGAGGAAGGGGCATTGGTCGGAGGTCTATCTAGACTTCTCCAAAACTCCACCAGGGAGAGCACATGAAAACAAGGATGGTTTGAGACACTCCACCAATGGTGCCAAATATATCTGGCAAGGGAGCATTGAAAAAATAAATGAGAAGAGTTGTCCTCGTTATTACCACAAAGGACACAAAAAGAGGGACCCTGAAATCCCCTCTTTCACACGTTATCTCAAGTGAGGCATTTATTACGAGCGACCAGCCAGAGAAAGAAGTTACATTTAGGTCAAACAAATATGTTCCATACTTTTTTCCACCATGTGACAGGGAGGCTCCCAAACTTTTGCATATCAAGAACCTAATAACCATAGGCTACAGAGTAAGTTCCCTTAGGATCAGGCTTCCAAGCCAAAATGTCTTTACCCCTCAGTGAAGAGCAGGGTCTCCTCGCAAGAAAAAGAGCAATCACATCTTTGTCCTTAGCCAATCCCCCCTGGGACTATTCCTGAGGATCTTTCCACTTGTACATATCCATATTACCAAAAGGTTGGATTCTTTTAAAGTACTCCACACGAGACTGACCCGCTTCCAAGAAACAAACACTTAGGGAACATAACCTGGGATATTGAGTCAAGATAGGAGGGCGACCATCCCAAGAATCCTCCCATAAAAGAGCATATGATCCCCGATTGCAAATCCAGAATAAACCTTAATTAAATCAGCCCCTCTTTTCAGAGTGTCCCAGATAACCGAACCTTTCCCAACCAAGCTGACTCTAGGGATATCAACCTCATAAATACCTCTCAAGTACTTACAAGATAATATTTTAACCCAAATATGATCTTGAGAAGTACACCATCTCTAGTAGAGTTTTGCAGCCAAAGCCTACCCAGAAAGAGTCGCCTGTCGTAATCCAAGGCCTCCCTCTTGAACCGGCCTACAAACAAAATCCCACCTAACCAAAATCCATATAAATTGAGCAAGTTTTCCAGACCATAAAAACTGTATTAACAAAGCATCCATGTCCTTGATAAAACAAGAGGGAGTTGTTTGCACAAAACACCTATAAATGGGTAAAGCTTGAACAACATATTTTAAAAGCAACACTCTACCCGCATAGGAGAGCCATCTAACGGTCCAATGATTCACCTTCCCTCTAAACTTATCAAGCATAGACTACCAATAAGATCTACGCAAAGGATGAGACAAAATCGGAATACCAAGATAAATGAAGGGGGGAGTCCTGACCTGAAATCTTAGAATTTTAGCAATCCTGGATTGAATAAGAGGAGGGGTATTGAAGAAGAAAATAGAAGACTTGTCCTCATTAATCAACTGCCCAGAAGCACCAAGATATATGTCAAGAGACTGTCTAATGTTGCCAACTTCCCTGGTAGTGGCAACTCCCAGTAAAGTTGTATCATCAACAAATTGAAGGTGGGAAAGAGGCGGCGAACTATTATCCCACTATCAACCCTGAATGAGACCATGCCTAACTTGAGACTTTAGTCTTCCCAACTCTTCTGCCATAATGATAAACAAGTAAGGAGAGAGAAGATATCCTTGCCTCAATCCCCTCGAGGCCTCAAACAGCTCCGATGACTCATTATTAACAAGAACAAAGAACGAGAAAGAAGAAACATAACTCATCACCCATCTAATCCATTCCTCCTCAAAGCCAAAAGCAACAAGAACTTTTTGAAGAAAGGACCATTTGACCCGATCATAGGCTTTGGCCATGTCCAACTTAATGAACATAGATTTCTCCTTAGAAGTTTCCATCGAGTGAATAGCTTTTGTAGCAATAACAACCCTATGTAGGATTTGTCGGCCAACAACAAACCCACCTTGCTCCTCAAAGATGATTTTGCTCAACCATATCTTCAACCTCTTAGCAATAATTTTTGTAATGATCTTATACACAACATTGTAGAGAGCAATAGGCCTAAACATATCCAAAGAATTTGCCCCCTCTTTTTTGGAAATAAGCACCACAAAGGTAGCATTTAGGATCCTTAGCATCTGTTTGTTCTTTTGGGTCTCATGGACCACATCCAGAAGATCAAATTTGATTAACTCCCAAAACTCCTGATAAAACTCAATGGGGAATCCATCCGGGCCCGAGGCTTTCCCTTTTTTCATCTTGAATACAACATTTTCCAATTCCTAAAGGGAAATTGGGCCCATCAAACGCTCATTCATCTCTCTAGAAATAATCGAGGGAATACATTTTAGAATAATCTTTTCATCCTCATCATCTGAGATGGAGTCGTCCTTGAAGAGACAAGAAAAATACCTCCTAGTCTCTTCTAAAATTTCCTTGAAAGAAGAGAGAAGGGCACCCTGAGAATTCATAAGAGAGGAAATTAGGTTACCATTACAGCGAGCCTTAACTGAGTTAAAAAATAAGGTCATGTTCCTATCCCCTTCCTGAAGCCAATCCACTCGAGCTTTTTATTTCCAAAAAATTTCTTCCCTCAACTCTCATTCAGTAAGTTCTTTTGCAACCTCAGATTCCTCAAAGAGAAGCTCCTCCGTGAGTCCATGATCTCTAATCTTCCTTGAAGCTTCTTCCACCTTCTTAAGAGCCGCCAACTTAGCCAAGGAGAGGTTCCCAAAATTTAGACTATTCCACCTCTTCAATTTATGCTTAACAAATTGTAGCTCTTCATAAATGAATACATAGTGGTACCATGACAAGGTTTGCCATTGGTCCACCAGCCTTGCATGAAATCATGAATCTTAGGATCTCGAAGTCAGATAAGTTGAAAATTAACGAAAGAATTCTTCTTTAGCTCAAACTCAATAGCAGAGAATTTGATAGGCCAATGATCAGACCCCCTACCCTCCAGAATCATAGAACTAGAACTTTTGTTATTACCAATCCAAAAACTAGAGATGGGAAACCTATCCAGTCTCTCTTATATGGACTCTTCCCCACATCTTCTATTGTGCTAGGTAAAGATCCCATTATCCGGTTTAATGTCAACCAAGTTCAAGGCATGGATATGAGCACTGAAGACAAAAGAAAAAAGCTCGAGACGATCAACTCCACCGTGTTTCTCCTCTAGACAAGTGATAGAATTGAAATCTCCATCCAAAATCCATGGGTATAGGGGAACCAGACTTCTCACAAACCCAATGTGCTCCCACAAATTTACTTTACCATTGTAATCAACAAGAGCATACACATTTGTAAGTAGGATGGTTTCACCAGATTCATTATCATGCTCGATCATTGAAATAGAACATCTGCTGGAAATCCAAGTAAGAGGAGAGATCTTAACCGGATCCCATAAACAAGCAACACCACCAACATATCCACATGCGCCAATACACTGGCATTGACCCCTTCTCCACAAATTGGGAGCAATATTAAACATACTATCAGTAGCCAATTTAGTCTCCAAAATAAACACCACATTTAGAGAATGTACACGAATCAAATCACGAACAACTTTTTGTCTGGGGATGTTGTTCAACCCCCTTACATTCCATGAGAGGATAATCATTTATGGGGATTAGAAAAATGGGAGTCCAATGTTCTCACCAAGCCTGACTCCACCAAAGTCTCCCCCATTAACTTAATTTTATCCTGGTCTTTCTTTCGACCAACCTTCATATTCTTATTCGAAGCACCATTTTTAATTGTTTTCTGCTACAATCCTAGCACCGTAGGAGTTTTACAGTCCAAATATGATTGCATCAGTGCATGAGTAGGAGAGAGCACAACTATATTTGTGCCACTTTCCAAAATAGTTTTCCTTCCAGGGCTAGAGACAACTATATCACCTGTACTCGAAGCCAAAGCCATATGTTCTTCATTTAAACCCACTAGATCTCATTCCTTAGGTTCCACCTCAAGAAGAAATCTAATTTGGCCCTATTATCTTTGCATCAGGTAGTGACGTTTTAGGTAACTTCATGCACTGATAAAGATCATCCAGTATCTCAAAATGGTTGAGCAGACCATCTGGTTGGCTATCCTTAAGGGCTCTTTTTACCCTTCTTCCTCTGTTTCGGGGTTTTAAAAGAACAAAACCTTCCTTATCCTGATCCCCTTCCTTTATCAGGTCTTTTTCTTTATCCAGATTTTGTGCAGATCAAAAGGGCCTGGGATTTGAAGCCATATGCGGGATAAACTTAGGATATCTTCTTTGTAGATGGTCGTGTCCATGACAAATCTGACAACGAAACATAAGAGCTTCATAGTCAAGTTGTTGAACCCATGTAGATGATCCAAACTATATTTCAACAAAATCTGGAATATGATTGTTTAAATCAATTTCAATACAGATACAGACAACAAAAATTACTTGTTTCTCCATCGTTTGTTGTGATGGTCCAATTGGCTTCCCAAGAAGGACAATCATATGCAAGATGTCGTTTCTCCAGAATTCCAACGAGAGCCACGGGAGCCGAACCCACACTGGATCCCGCTACGACCGCTCCTCTGACGGGTTGAAACCCACATGCTAAGGTTTAAGAAAGAGTCTAGCTTGGTTACAGAAATAGGGACCCCCTTCAAATGCTTTGTTACGATCCACAAGACAAGAGAAAACCACCATAATATAGCTATTCGCACTCAACATCACCTCCACATCATTTTTAGGGTTCAAGTCTTCCTAACCCAAGCCTCCACAAAGGGAAGAGAAATTTGGATGCCCATAAATTTGCCAATAAGTGCATGCTTGGTTAAATATTCCACATCTTCCGCCATCGAGTCTGGTTGAACCACTAAAACCGGCCTAGCTTCACATCGTTCCAAACATCCATTGTTCTTTAACAAACTATTCTCGACATGCATTGAAAAATCTTGTTCCTTCCAATTATTTTTAGATGAAAAACGTCACTAGCATGCACGCTCTATGACGAGCCCAACGCCATCGCAACATTCCTCCAATCCATCTTAATCCTAATAAGTGTATCTTAATGGAATAGGTTTTTAATAATTTTTTATAAGTTATGGGAGATTAAAATAAAGTTTATTTATATCATTATAGAGATGATTACAATAATTTGATAAAAAAATTCCTTTTATAAAGAAACCCCTCTATAAACCCTAGTCTGCTAGGTAAAAACAAGTCAATCGTGCATCAACTATCTAAGCATTCAGTATTTTTTTTTCTTTTTTGAATAGGTTGAAAAGCTGGGGTCATATTAGGGCCACCCTGTAAATTGAATTTGGGTCTCTATTTAGAAAGCCCAATACCTTTTGCTATTGTGGTGTGCCTCTTGACAGAATAATCTGTTTTTTTTTATGAAGTTTAAGAATTTGAGTGCTTTACTTAGTACCATTTAATTAGAGTTTTTGACATTGTTACATTTTATTTGGTCAAATTTATACAAGAATTTAAAAATCTATTATACCATGAGCACACACTTTATTACAACACAAGTCTCTCCTTACAAATTAAAGAGTTCAATGATAGAGCTAAATATCATTTGATAACAAATATTCAAAAACTTACATTTTAAATTACTTTATATCTTTAATAAAAAATTTGTTTTATTTATTATTTTTATAAATTAATTATATAAAATTAAAAGAATTAGATGTTCCAAAAACATTATAATAACTTGACAATAATATGTAGCGCTTGATAATTATATATTTTTATGCAAAAATAAAACCTAAATCTCTTCCAAAACAAAATTAAATAGTTAAACTCCAAACATTTATTATATATTTAATTTAATTTTTTTTTTTTAATTTACATGGTGGAATCGGTAGCCGTCACGAATCCGGGCAGGCTATCTAGCTTTTATGGCCGCCACAGTATTCTGGGCTGTCCGCCCCATATATTTAAAATTTTTATTCTTTCGTACAAATAGATTTATTTGTAAACTATTTTAATTCACCTTTATTTCATTTTTTTCCTGTAAAAAAATATTAATAAATTAAATTAATTAAAAATCAGATAACATCAGAGAAGGCGAAGGCCTGAGTCTCACCGTGGCAGAGAGGGCCTGTGAGGGCTTGAGCCTCACCATGGTAGAGAGGGCCCGAGCCTCACTGTGGCAAAGAGGGCTTGTGAGGGCCTGAGCCCTAGCATGGTAGAGAGGGCTTGAGCCTCACCGTGGCAAAGAGGGTTGTGACTGAGGATCATACCTCTAGAGATTTTTGGAAACCCTAACAACCCAGATGCCCTTTTAGACAATGAATTCGACTAGTAGACGACTTTGCATCTACAGTTAGCTTGTTGAGAGGAAGGTCAATTGGGAGCTGGGAGAAGGAGGTTGGATCGGCTTAAGGATCTTTACATCTGGCTGTGTTGTGGGGTGGTCTCCTATCTTGGTTCATTTTGGGTTGCTGGATCTCTGGTTTGGTTGTTTTTACTATAAATGCAAGTGGGATCGCGGGGTGGAAGGTTGGGCAACTAGAACCCTAGTAGGGGGGCTAGGGGAAGGAGGTTGGACCAAGGAACCTCAACATTCAACTTTGTTGATGGGTGGATGCCTAGACCAGATTGTGGTTGGACTCTGTGGGGTTTTTACCTTCATAGATTTTTGTATTGGAGGGTTTTCCTATCGCCAAGGCACTCTGTTGCATATCTCCTCTTCTAGTTGGTTTTGTGTCTGCTATTCGTCCCTTGTCTAGGCCCCAACATGTGATTGGGTTGTGTTCTTTGGAAGGTGGGGTTCCTTGACGGGATTCCCCTTGGAAGGTTAGATGTTTTATTTGTTTTGTTTCCATGGTGTGCTTCAGCTCGGGCAACTTTATTCTGGTATATTTTTTCAACCGAGGTAGGATGGCGGACGAGTCAAGTCCCAAGGTTCCGACGCTCACATTTTTCTTTGGGATCCTCCATTTTGCTCTCAAGTGTTGTGCTAGGTGTTTTCTATTTTTCTTTCCAAATGCCTTGAGAGTGGTTTTCTCCAATGGGATATGTGGGTTTCTTGGTGGTTATTTATGATGTTTTCCATCTGGTGGGTCTTCCTTTGGTTAGATTGGTGAGCCTTGTGGGCTTGTTTTCCTGGTATGAGCGAGAGTTTATTTTTGTATTTATCTTCTGGTGCTCTTGTACCTTTTATGACTTGTTACATTCTATCCGCTAGGAGATTTAAGTTTAAGGTTTATAGCGATATGTATGTTTTATCTCTTGCTAGTTGCCCTAGTTTGGCTATTTGTTGGGCCTCCGATGGTTGTTGAGGTGGAGGCTCGGTTTGTTTTTTAACCCCTATAATTTTATTGGAAATATTTGTTCTATGCTGGGGTTTTTTTTTTCTACAGGATTTGTTATCTTGGTTTTTTTGGGTTTTCAGGTTGGAGGGGTGGTATTTAGATCTTGGTGTTTTTTTCATATTTGATGCTCTATTTTTGGGTAGGATTTCTCACTATGTTATGTTATTTATGGAGATCTTTGCATTGGAGATGAGTCGTTGATACCCTGAGTCCTGGTTATCAGGGTTTGATGGCGCTATTGGTCGGTTGGTTGGTTTTCCGTTGGGCGGGATGAGGATAATTTTGAATTTGTGATGTGTTGTCATTGGGCGGGAATGTAAGTTTGGTTATTTTTTTCTTCTGGTAGCTTTTTTTGTTGAGCTGCCTTTATGCTAGATTGAAGATTAAAATTTTTGGTGGTTGGTTGACTTCTTTTGGAGCTCTATGTACAAGGTTGTGGGATCCTTTCAAAACCCTCACCTTTTAACTTAATAAAAAAAATCAGATAACATCTCTTGCCTTTCTAATATTGAAGGGTTTTAAGCCAAGTTTTAACAAAATATGTGGGACTATTCTCTCTCACATCAACTATCTACGCAAAAAAAGAGTAACCATGTAAACCAATGATATATAAATCTAGATACAACAAGCAGTACTATCATCAATGGTAAGAATGGAAAAAAAAGCTTCTTTAATTTGTTGAGGCCACCATCTTGGAGGATATCCATAGAAAGTGAAGTCTCCTTGATAACATATGCCACCTTGTTCTGATCTCTAAAGGTGTGTATGAACTCAATTGTTTCAAAGCATTGGTTCATCTGTATTTTCTCGAGTATTATTTGTACTCTCCAATCTTTATACTTTTGCTTGTCTAGTCCTTTTAAGTGGTTAATCATGATTTGGGAGTTTCATTCCACCTGAATTTTCCTCCATCCTACCTTCAAAGCTTTTTTTAATCCTCTTAAGATGGCATATCCCTATGCAAGGTTATTGGATAAGATGCTAAGGTTTTTTTGCAAAGATTAAAGCAAGGGCACCATTTGAGAGGCAACTTCTTCCCCCATAATCTTCCTGAATTTCCCTTTGAGACTTCATCCATATTAATCTTACCTAGTCCCTCTGGAGAAGGTTTCCAATTCCTAGTTTTGATTACTTGTTCATAATTTGAAGTTACCCTTTTTGATGTGACCACCATTGGAGACTTGTATTCTGGATATTATTTGAAGCCACTTTTGGTTAAGATTTTGGGGCTCTTTGAATAGGTATTGGATTAACTCCCTCATATTGGTTGTGATCCTTTGCCATACAAAGTGGTTGTCTCGGTATTCTTGGTTGAAGATACGATTATTTCTCCTTCCACAAATTTCACAAGAGAGTCGTCCCCATCTAAAAAGTCCGTTGAGTGGGTTGGTCTATTTCCTCCCGTTTAGGCCACTCCCTTCAAAGTTGTTCTATAGAAGATATCTTAGACCAATGGATGCTTAGCAAAGCTACCATCTGTTTCTATAGTTTGATTGTGATGGGGCATTCTATAAAAAGGTGAGAGATCATTTCCTCATTCTCCCAACATATCTCACATCTGAAAGGCCCATGCATTCCTCTTTTCATCAATTGTTCCTCTGTTAGCACCCTTATATGAAGTAGAAGCCAAATGAAGAATCTAACTTGGGCCAAAGGTTCTATGCCCACAACTACGTGAATATATCACTTAATGGGCTTAGGGTACTCTGATAGAGGGCTAAGTATCCAAAGGTAATTATATTCACTTTTATTTTTCCTGCCCCAACCAAGATCATCCTTCTCTTGAGACCATGAGAGTGTTCTTGTTTGGATGGTCCTATAGATTTATTTGCTTTGATCCTCTGGTATTTGGATTGGCCACTCCTCTAAAGGGATCCATTGCCTTTCTACCTCCCAACTACTGCTTTGAGGCTTACAATATTTGGCTACCTTAGTACAATTGTTTCTATGAAGATTCTCCATCAACGATCTCCAAGTCAGGAATTGAGTTATTAGAGGAGGATGGTCATCCATAAAATTTGTCCAAAAGTTAGCCTCCTATCCATTATGAATAATCTAAAAAAATATTTTCTTGATCATATCCTCCCCTATTCTAAGTCCCACTAAGATGGAGACCCTCTACTAGGAAGTGAAAACCGGATAAGCTCTATTGAGGTTTTATTCTCTACATATTTGGCCCTCAAAATTTGAGCCCATAATTCCTCAAAGGATTTTAACAATCTTCAATATAACTTAGCTGCTAGTGCTTTGTTATTCTTGACACTTGATGTGATTCCTAATCCTTCCTTTTTTTTTTGTAAACATAAAGTATCCCATTCACTAGTACCCATTTCTATTCTTCCTTGACTTCATTCTAGAAGAATCTATAACTTATTAGATCCAATTCTTTAAGAATTGCCTTTGGGATATCTAGCATTAAAGAGACTTTAAAAGGTATGGCGTTGAGGACTGTTTCTATCATGGTCATTTGTCCTCTTGTAAAAATCCACCTATTGGTCCATTTTCCTAATTTAGCTTTCACTCTCTTTGACAGCCAAGTACATTCCTTTTTTTTTTTGCCTCCCAATAATAAGTGGAATTCTTAGGTAGGTGATTAGAAGAGAAGTCTTCTTGTATCTCAATTTATCCAACAACATTATCTTTTATATAGACCAGCAATGAAAAAATATGACTTGGACTTTTTTTTCATTTATAAGTTGTTCAATCACTTTTATAAACAATCCTAGAATCATTTTAAATATGAAGGTCTCCCTTGCTTTTACTTTTTCTAATAATGTAGAGCCATCAATAAATTGTAGGTAAGTAATAGGTTTAACTCTAATTGTTATTATTATTCCCTCCAAAGCTCTGGTTTCCCTATCCTTAACTAATATTTTGCTCGAACATTCAATCAATATGAAGAACAAGTATGAGGATAAAGGAGTTGTATTTCTTTACATGATATCTATGAACATTGAAAATAGTTGAATAAAAACTTCATTTACTAAAACCGAGGAAATACATCCCTTCATCCATACTACTCAATCACTCGAAAATTTAAATTATTTTGTTTAGAAAGAAGTGTGTTCTAACTATACCATATGCTTTGGATACTGCAATTGCCTTTTGAACTAAGAAAATGAATAATTTTACTTGTGAAAGAAGTGTGGTCTAACTATGCCATATGCTTTGGATACTGCAATTGCCTTTTGAACTAAGAAAATGAATAATTTTACTTGTGAAAATGGACTCAACATGAATTGATTTATTTCTTAAACATATAATATAATCGGACATCATCTAATATATTGTTAAACGTCCTTATCCAAAAATTAAAATTTTTGAGTGTGGTCTACCGGCAAGGATGCCACTTACATTATCGGTGATGTGACCCAGTTCAATCCTATAGTATAAGAAATATTACTCAAAATTCCAGAAATAAAAACCATTGGCTGAAACTAGGGCAATGGAGTGGTGTGAGGAGAGTATTATTATAATAATTTTACATGTCGAAAACAAGGCCCCATATCAATTCACATGATAGGATTATGTGACACGATGCCAAATTTTATTAGATATAGTTCGTGCTAATATTGCCACCCTCGCAGTGTTTAGTCGTTCTGCAGCCACATGTCAGTGGATACAAGGTTATGCACAGCGAACTCGACTACTAAAATACATTAATGACACGGAAGAGTTGTTTTCAGAATTGGCTTGAAGACATTGATCTCTCCAACACTGTGTTATCTGCTTGTCTTTGCCATTGGAGCTCAAAAATACAACAAACAAGGTATTATATCAACTTTTCTCTCCACTAAAGCCAAGTATATTTATCTGTTAAATTTGAAATATGAACTAGAAATATTTATCCAGGTCGTGTTGGAATTTTGAAATATGCATCTGGGTATTGCTCAATAATTTGTTTAAATCTGGCATGGGTAAGGATACAGAGTATTGGCCAGGGTTGTTCACTCTTATGCAGTCTTAGAGTGTCATTTTAAAGTAAATTGTGTTTATGGGTGGACTTGACATCTTAGGATTAAACTACAGAATTTTGGTTGTTTGGTTTTGAATTGTTCTATGGGTAGCTGTCAGATTTGATGCAATGACGTATTCCATTTCTTTTGGTTTGTAGACTTTGTTCATTTATATTAAGATATTAGCAAAAGTTGAGTGAAGTATCTGGGTAGGATCTGAGGAGGGTGACTCTCAGTTATGCGTGAGGCAAACTTATACCGTCATGGAGATGGGTCATTAACCAAAAGCCTAAACTGGGGCTTAGAAGAGGTGCCCACTATTCAAGTTATTCTCACATACCCAACAATAAGTTGCTACAATGTAACAACAGGAGATTAGTATCTAAGAGGATTGTGCTGTTACTTCTTTATAGTTATGATCATAATAATAATTATAATTTTAGTTATGATAATAATAATTTGGTGGTAAGTTTCATGTCATATAATGTAGGTGCCTGTTAATCAGGGTCATCTTGATAGGTTATGCCGTAGATAAGTTGTTTTCTGCTAAAACAGAAGAAAATGTGAATCACAGATCAACTAACCTGCCTTAGCATTTTCTTTCTATCAGATAAATTCATTTGCACATTGCTGCTAGTTGTCAATACTTCCATTCCAAAAGAAAGGAAAGGAAATGCTTGTTAATGTCCACTATTGGTCAATGAGATTGTTCTAGAAAACCAAGTACAAAGTCATAAGCGGCAAACTAGAAACATAATAGCTATTCAAGCTCAAAGCATAGAAAAAATCACTTCACCTAACGTGATAGGGAATGTTTAAGACGCCTCACATGATAATGGTTACCTGTTGAAGCTGTCTCTTAATACACAAAATCCTGAAAGAAGTGTGGGTCATACAAGTCACAAAGACGGTGATCTGATGTTCTCGTAAGATAAGGTACTGATCTGACCCCACATAGCCTTTGCCTGATTACATAGACATTTAGGCTCACCAATTGGTTTGGAATAACAATTGGTTTTAGATATATTACTGGTTAACCTCCTCATCTGCTGGAATTGCTTGTATACAAATAAAGGAAGCTATTGCTGGCCCTCAAATTGTCTACGTTGGAAAAGAAACTATGGCCATCTTCAACAGGCCAATAACATGTACCTAATTTTTTTTGCCGTAAACCAAACATGTCGATACTAAAGGTCCTCTAATTATTGATCAATTATATCAGCTATAAGTGGGATGTTCTTAAGGAAGATTGGGATCAATTTTGAATAAATATAAACCAACAAGTGGGATGAAAGTGAAAACCTTAAATCATACAAATTGTATGCGGATCATTTGCAGTGCTTGAATCAATCCAAATCTAGCTAATTAACTTTTTTCTTTAAGAAACAATGTGTCTTATGTTGTCTAGCAAAACCCAGAGAATGGAACAATAGAAATACATGGAAAATCTCCTATATAAGCAAGAAAAAAATCATCTGGTCCTCTGATCTGAAATCACTCACAAATGATTCATCAAACAGATC
The DNA here is from genome assembly GCA_028583015.1 of Wollemia nobilis. Classification (NCBI taxonomy): domain Eukaryota; kingdom Viridiplantae; phylum Streptophyta; class Pinopsida; order Araucariales; family Araucariaceae; genus Wollemia; species Wollemia nobilis. The sequence goes on along the minus strand of JAQPPZ010017259.1, from coordinate 6,726,180 downwards.
CTTTGGCAAGCATCTGGATTTCTATTCCACAAATGTAGTTGCTGCTATGTATTGCATAAACCAAATAAGATCTAGGAAATAAACTTCTTTGAGCTTCAATCCAAGAAAAAAAGGGGAAAAAAGAAAAAAAATCCCATGGGCTGATTTAAATCATCACAAATAACAGTGAGGCACAATATTCTTATGGAAGAAAACTCCTTAAAAAAAACAAGAAAAAGAAAGCTTTATTACTTCAAGAACAAAGAGGTTTGTGGAAAATGGAAATTAAAAGAAGTTAGGCACAAGTTTGAGGATTGGACACTAAATTAGATCTTCTTTTGCTGCTTTGACTCTCCCATGCTTCAACCTTCTCTGAAACTTGTGCACAAACCTTCCAGCCATATTTTCCCATATAGCATGGAATACTATATATTTAGGGTTTATTAATGACTTTTCATTATCTAAAGGGAAAAGAAAAACCAAGGGATCGACTCATCCAGTGTGCATTTATTTCTTTTCATTTTCTTTTCTTCTCATTTTTTCCCATCATATTTGTCTCATTTGTAGGGAGAAAATATTGTCTTATTTGTAGACAAAACCAAAAATATTTTCGTTTTATTTTGTTGACAATTTTTTTTGTCTTACTCGTATACTGCTTGTATGATCCATTTGGATCATACCTTCCCTCTTAGGGATCCTGGTGGATCGTCAAAATTTTATTGAGCAAAGAAAAGGGAAGAGGCATTTTCCTCCCTTATTTCTTTGTCTCTTCAAAAGAATATAACGAGTTGCTTGCTTGCATTAACTACTCTTATCTTGATTGACTGAATAGAGAGGATTCATTTGTCTCCTGATTTATGGATTGGATTGATGTGGAATGAATTTCCTTTCTTGACTAATTGGTATTGTTATTTTCTCTAAATAATTGACTTCACTTTCCCTTAAGTATGGGTTGCCTAGAAACACCTCATCAATGGAATCAAAACGAGATGAAAGTGCAAATCTGGGTCTATATACTTTTTGGGGACGTGCATCATTACATCCTTATGCAACAGGCCCAAAGCATGTGGTCTTGGATGCTCCATAGTCTTCCAGCCAAGCTAACATATCATCTTTTCTAATATCAAATTCTCTTGTGAACCAGGATTGATTACGCCTTTTTGATTTTAACATGCACATGAAGAAGGAACAATTCTTGGATGTGCTTACAAGTACCTCATCGAGATCTGATTCACATGTAATCACTTTTTGTTCCAACTTGGCCTCATTCTTTTTTTTCTTCCATGGGTAAAGTTCTGGATGCAAATTACACCATTTTTCATCATTATGCCATCCTTATAACAATGTGAAGAAGGACCCCTGGATTTTATGTGCTTCCTCTTTCCGAAGGTACTGTTATTTATGTTTCATCTTTCCCCATATCCAGTGGGGTAAATTGTTTTTGCATTAGTTCCTTGAGTCCCATTAACCTACTTTGGCCATCTGTGGGCATTAATATAATTAGCTTAAAGGCACACCATTTGGTAACAATGGGCTCTTTATTCTTCTTTAGTTATTCCATATGGATCCTTCACCATATGAGAGCATGAAAAGGAAATATTTTGCTTGCCAGATTAGCCATGGATTAACTCCACTTCCTTTTGGCCTCTGTATGGTTGAATCTCCAACTTGGTCTCCATTTTAAAGGGTAGCATTTTGCTAAAATCATTTTCTTTATCCTCTTGCTCTCTTTTCTTCCTATGTTCTTGCTGCCCTTCTTCTTTGTTACATTGTATTGTTGTCACATTTTGTAAAGGGGTAAAATTTCTGAAAATCTGAAGAAATTGTTGCTGCCTCCCTCCTTTCTCTCTTTCAGTTTTCCTCATGCAGTTTCATGTTTTGTATCTTTCATTTTCTGTTTTCATGCTTTGCTTTCAAGTGTTCCATCAATTTGAAAAAGATCCAAAAATGGCTAAGTCTGGGCCCTCCCACTGTCGCTCCCTTTTTGGGGCGACGCCCGCCGGCGCTCGTTTTTGGAGTGAAATTCAGCTGAAAGTTTAAAATGCAAAATTTGACTAAGTGTCAAAAAAGGAGCGACTCTCGGCGTCGCTCCATTTTGGAGCGCCGCCTGTCATTGCACCCCCTTGTCATGCGAAACCCGACAGGCGAGAAGAAAGATAAAATTTGGCTAAGTGTTTGAAAGGGCGCGCCGCAGGTCGTTGCACCATTTTGGGGGTGACTCCCGGCGTCACTCCATTTTGTGGCACCGCCCGTCGTCGCTCCCCCTTTTTTGAGCGACCGTCGGCGGATGAGGAAGGAGATGAAAACGTCTGTGGAACCTCCCGCTGTCGCTCCAGATTGCCTGCACCTCCCACTGTCGCTCCAGATTGCCCACGACGCCGAGCGTCGCTATCATTTTTCAGCAACAGGGAGCAGAGACTAAAATTGGACTAAGGCATGAAGGAGACCGCCGCCCGTCGTCGCTGCTTTTTCCCGTTGACCACTGCCGCCCCCCATCCAGTCAGCAAGTACAAGAAAAGTGAACCAAATTGCCAGCGTTTCTAACTCAGGGTGCCTCCCAAGTTCGCTCCATTTGGGAGCGACTCCCGGCGGCGCTCTCTTCAGCAGGCGACTTTAGTCAGCGCCCCCTACATTTGCAAGTTGCACAAGTTTCAAGATTTATGCCTGTCAAGAAGTGACAGATTGTGTGCTGCCAAGGTACAAGGTAGATAAACATTGAAGAACAAACTGTACCTCATCTACCGCATTCAACCGGACCTGGCTTTCCCGCCCACCAGACCTGTCCGGGATGTACAGTTTTTAGAACAGCCATATCTCAAGTACAAGTACAGCCGACAGGGGTCTCATCCAGGCAACTTTTTACAGCTTTTACAGCTTTTGCCGGTCCTTGGGATCCGTGCATGATTGTATTTTGGGGGGAAATTCCTGCTATAAAAGGCAGTTCATTTGATTGTAAATAGGGGGAACATATTGCTAGAGAAATCTGCTATGACAGATCACCTTCTACTTAATTCAAAGCATCCTTGGCTCTGTCTTTTATGCTGCCTTCTGCTAGTATTTCTGCTTCATGTCCATTTATATTTCTGTCTGTTTGAATTTTGAATTATGGATTTGGGCATTGGTGATTATTTGGATCTGGAATACTAACCAGAAGGATACATAGGATAGAATAACAGCTCCAATTTCTGTTACATGCTTTGTTTTAATTGTTGTTGGTTTGGATGCAAATTTGTAATCGTGTTGCTTGTTCTTCCCCACCTGAAACAAATGATATTTCCATTTCTTTCTGCACATTTATCCCTTTCCAACACTCTTATCTAAACCCCCAAAAACTAGATTAGTATAGGAGTCGGCCTTCTCCGGAGATTGGCACGGAAGGCATCCCTTCCTTCCGGCCTTTCAATCTGCTGGGCGAATCTAGGGCACAATAGATTTAAAATCCTTTCCTAAGTGGCAGATTCGTAACCAACAGTTTCTCTGGCACGCCCGGTGGGACACGAGTGTTCCACCCCAAAAAACAGAATCGAAGCATCGGTGTTTGCTTCATTGTTGTCAAATATGAACACTTGGCGACTCTATTGAACCTGAATATTCTCTTAGTCCTGAAGACCGGTCCAATATCAAAAGCTCCTTCATGCATACAATATGGAGAGTTAGGAACACAGGACCACAAGAGCCTGGGTTTTACGAGCTCGACATCAACGTTGCTGGAGAGCACCCGAGGCTGATTGATTATCAAGCCCATCAAGACGAAGCTTTTGAGCATACAACTGAAACTATGGAGACAGCTTCAGAGAGCACTGAAGACTACTACGATATTGATCAGCTCGATCAAGACGCAAATATGGCAAATCCTCAGCCAAATGCTTCTGACCTGTTCCCAGCAGTTGACTCCACGGGACCCCTCAATCTAGTTGATCAAGATGCTGTTCCACCCGCTGCATTGAAGGCTATTCCCACGTATGATGGAACGGGAAAGACGACCTATGAGCATATTCAAGATATCCTGGCCTTGGCTGCGCTTCACGCCATCACTAATGAAAGTGTCAAGACCAGTTCCAGACCATTCAGCGGCATCCACAAGAGGAGATCTCAGATTTCAATGTGAGATTTGCGAGATCATGGAAAGGAGTACCCATTGAACTGCGTCCCTCAGACGGGCAAGCTGCTCACTACTACCTCAGAGCGTTCAACTCAGACATATGTTTGGTCATCAAGTTGGCTCGTGTAAACACTTTCCCTGAGTTGTATGAGGCAGCCCAGAGAGCAGAGCTAGACATGATTGCCATAGGTAGACTTCCGCATAAGATGCAGCCACCGATCTACCCTGATTACCCGCAGTCACAATATCCACTGGCGTTTGCTGGGGCGCCTTCCTCATCCAATGCATATCAAAATCCATCATGGAATCCCACACCAGTCGTGTCACAGTATGGTCCACCCCAAGTGCATTTTCCCACTCCATTCGCGCCTCAATTCCCATCTGCCCCTCAATATCCATCACTTCCCGCTCCTCCACAGTATCCGGGATTGCCTCCACCACCACCGTTAGCGTCGTTGCCTCCACCACCACCGTTAGCGTCGTTGCCTCCACCAGCCCAGCCTGCACAACCGGACATGGATGTACAGAATAAGATTTTGCAGGAAGTACGGTCTCTTTCTTCTGGCTACCGGACGCTGTCCAATGATATGGCCATCATGAAGAAGAAGCAGGCCCAACAAGAATTTGTTCCGAGGAGGTCTTATCCTCCTCCCGCACTGACGAGAGACCAAGCGGCTCAAAGGCCTCCAGCGAGAAATGCTCCCAACAACGCGCAACCGAGCACTCCAGACAATGTGCACTGGTGCTCTACATGCAATGACCCTCACGGGGAGGCTACCTGTATGTTGCATCAACATTATATTCAAACTCTTGAAGGCAGCATCCCGTCGGATGAAGAAGTCAACATGCTTCGTGAAGAGGGGAGCAACTTTGCGGTCTCCGAAGAAGACCCGGTGTCTATCCTGACCAGGGACGGGAAGAAACCGATAGAGGTAGAGGCAGCCCAAATGCAGCCTTTGAAAGTATACACTAGGCGAGAAAAGGCGCCACCTGCTACGAAGGTTCCTGACAAAGCACCTTTGCCTCCACCAGCAAAAGAGAAGACACCACCCACGAAGGCCCCAGAGATTCAACCTCCAACGGAAACCAAGGAGCAAGCTCAAGAAAAGCTCAAATACCCGTCGTTGACAAAGCGACAGAGGGTCGAGGCCATGCAGCAGTACCGTACCAAGTACGAGGCCACACAGCAGTACCTTACCAAGTACGAGTCGACAAAAGAAACAGAAGTGCCCAGTACTTCAGCTTACAACATAGTTGATGAGCTCAAGAATACCCCGACAAAGATCAACATGTACAATGCTCTGCAACTTCCTGGACAAGTAGATTTGTTACACGAGTCTCTGAAGACCTCAACAGGAGCAAAACCACCACAGCCCGTGCTAGCTCAACCCTTGACAACTTCAATCACGGGGAAGAACAGACCACCACCCTTTTACTTGTCGCTGCAAATGGAGGGACACATAGTGCATAACTGCATTATTGATTCTTGGGTCGCAAATCTGGTTCCCGTGAGAAAGAAGAACGGAGACATCCGCCTCTGCGTGGATTTTCGTAATTTGAACCAGGCCTCGCTTAAGGACCACTATCCGCTCCCGCAGATCGACCAAATTCTTCATGTGGTCGCAGGAGCCCAACGGTTCTCTCTTCTTGACGGATTTTCTGGCTACAACCAAATCTGGGTGAAAGACGAGGACCAACACAAGACGACGTTCACCACCAAATGGGGGACGTTCGCCTATCAGCGCATGCCATTCGGCTTATCCAACGCTAGGGCCACATTCCAGAGGGCCATGGACCTCGCATTTCGGGAGCTGTTAAATAAAATCATTGTCATTTACTTGGATGACATGACCGTGTTTTCCCACAAGAGGGAAGAGCACACCTCCCACCTGCGGCAAGTGTTTGAAAGATGCCGAGAATTTGGTATATCCATCAACCCCAAAAAGTCAGTCTTCGCTGTGAGGGAGGGGAAGCTGTTGGGCCATGTAATTTCAGAAAAGGGCCTTGCAGTTGATCCTGATAGAGCGGAGGCTCTTCTCCGTTTGTCGGCCCCAATCAATAAGAAAGAGCTGCAGTCCTTCTTTGGCCAGATTAACTTCGTAAGGAAGTTCGTGCCCGATTTCGCTCAAGTCATAAAGCCCATGGCCGAACTATTGAAGAAGGATGTTGAGTTTCTCTGGACTGAAGAGAGAAGGCAGGCCTTTGAAGAGATCAAGGCAAGGATTGCCCAGGCGCCAGTACTGATAAACCCAGACTATTCAAAGGATTTCATCCTGTATGCGGTAGGCGAGCCTGAGAGTTATGCGGCAGTCCTGACACAAAAGGGAGACGATGACGAAGAGCGACCAATAGCCTTCTTGAGCCAAGTAATCCAGCCGCACGAAGAAAGATACAATTTTATTGAGCGACAAGTGCATGCGGTCATGAGATCCTTGAAGAAGTTTAAGCACTTTGTCTCTCAGAGCCGGGTTACAGTCTTTGTAATACACCCCGATGTCAGAAATTTTATCATTCAGGGTGAACCGGGTCACAAGAGGGCAGGATGGATCGCCAAAATCCAAGAATTCGACATAGAGGTGCGACCCACCAAGCTAATCCGAGGTCGGGCTCTATGCCAGGAGTTAGCCAGAAGTGTTGTCGCGGAGGTGTCTGCTTGCCAGTGGGAGGATCCAGTGATGGAAGGTAATTTTGCCAACTCCTTATCAGAGGAGAGCGACTGGACCGATGATATAATGTGGTACTTCAGCATAGGGAGATGTCCAGATCGACTCAACGCCTCACAAAGAAGGAGGTTCAGGCTCCAAGCTCTAAAGTATGTACTGCGCCCCGAGGGGCTGTATTTCAAAAACATAGACGACGTCCTCTTGCGATGCGTCAAAGAATCTGATAAACAGAAAGTCCTAGGCGAGTTCCACTCTGGAATGTCGGGAGGACATTTCTCAGGAAGGCCTACGGCCTTAAAAATAATCAGGGCAGGCTATTACTGGCCCACCCTCTTCGCAGATGCATATGCAGTCTGCCAGAAGTGCGAAAAATGTCAGAGGTTCGCCGGCAGAAATAAGAATGCACCAATGCCACTCCAGCCGATCCAAGCTGAATCTCCATTCCAGCAATGGGGTCTTGATTTCATCGGGACCATATCGCCCAATTCCTCGGCAGGGCATAAGTTCATCTTGACTGCCACCGATTATTTCACCCGATGGGCTGAGGCGATACCTACCAAGCATGCCGACCAGGAGACGGTCATCGCCTTCCTTGAAAGCTTGATCACCCGTTTTGGGATCCCAGAGGCTATAGTGACAGACAATGGACCAGGTTTCGCCGGAGCTGTACTCACGGAGTTCACCAACAAGTATGGCATTTATCATAAAATGTCCTCCAACTACTACCCGCAGGGAAACGGCCTGGCGGAGTCCACAAATAAGAATCTCATGAAGATCATCAAGAAGACTGTGGAGAGGAACAAGAGGTCCTGGCACCTGCACCTGAACCTAGCGCTATGGGCAGACCGAATATCTTTCAAGAAGTCAATCAAAACGTCACCCTACGCGCTGGTCTATGGGAAGGAGGTTGTTCTGCCAACACATCTTGAAATGCCTGCACTCTGGCTGCTGGACAGCGAAAAAGGAGACATGGACCCTCTTGACGCCAGATTTGCACAGCTGTTGCAGCTTGAAGAGGAAAGAGAAAAGGCTTATGAAGCTTTTCTAAAGCACACGAAATCCACACGGAACTGGTTTTCAAAAGGCACTACGGCCCGAGTCTTCAAGATTGGCGACCTAGTGTTGAAATGGGATGCCTTGAAGGCAAAACCAGGGAACCATGATAAATTTGACGCCTTCTGGGAAGGCCCCTTTCAGGTTGCCCGGGTGAACCAGTTCAACTCCTTCGTGCTGAGAGACATGGAGGGCCACATTCTCCCGATTCCAGTTAATGGCTTTCATTTGAAAGCCTACCACCATTGAAGTTCCAAAGGTTTCCCTTGTACATATTTCCCTTTCTGCAGTTTAAATTCTGTTCTGAATGTAAATATTGCTTTCGTAGAGTTAATTTCCTGCTTTAATTCAAGAAAAAAGGAGCCAAGTGTTTTGCGTAGATAGTGCCTGGCAGCAGAAGAAAAGGGCCAGGTTTGCTGAGTTTTTTCAGAAGAAGCTGAAGGAAAGCAGAAGAAGCTAAAAGATTGCACTAACTAGAGATGCCCAAGTTCGCCCAGTTTAGCCGGCGGCGACTGTCGTCGCTCATTTTTTCAAGCGACGCCGGGAGTCGCGCACCAAATTCAGCGACCTTGGGAGGTTTGAAAAAGAGAAATTTTTCTAAGTGTAAAGGCAGCGCTGCCCGCGGTCGCTCATTTTCTTGAGCGACGTCGGGAGTCGCTCACATTCCCGCGCGACAACCGTCAGGACCTGGGGCGAGAAGATTTGAAAAATGTTTAAGTGTTGGCGCCCGTCGTCGCTCCGTTTTGGGGCGACGCCCGTCGTCGCTCAGTTTGCAACGCGAACTTCGGCGAAGTGGAGGAGAAAAAGGCCCAAAAAAATTCTAAGTATGGAGGAGCTGCCCGTCGTCGCTCATTTTTTGAGCGACGCCGGGAATCGCTCTTATTCTTGAGCGAACTTCGGCGGGACAGTTTCAAAAGTGACGGAAAAATGTTGAAAATTTTCTAAGTGTCAAAGCGCCCACCGTCGCTCATTCCTCTAGCGCCGCCCGTCGTCGCCCATTTTTTTGGGCGACGCCCGTCGTCGCCCTCTTTTGGAGCCACCCTCGGCAAGATAAAGACAAGGGAGAAAATAAAGTTTGAAAATTTTTCTAACTCCCAGGTGACGCCGGTCGCCCTCCAAGATGCCAAAAAGCTCGATTTCGCTCATTTTTTGAGCGACGCCGGAAGGCGCCCCCAGTTTCGAGCGACAGCGGGCCCCGACACAATTTCCAAGTATAATAGACCTAGGGGCGCGTGCCAAGCAGCGGCGGATGACGTCAGCAAAGGTGCACGTTTTAAAAGGAAAAAGTGACTGCGCGTTCTCCAACGCAGATTTCATTAAAGAAAAAGGACGAATGTCGGGCCAATCAAAGATGAGTTATGCACGGCCCACAAAAAATAACGGCGCTCTCCACCCACTTCGCGCACCCGGGCTTTAATTCCTCCACTCACCATTAATGCCAACTTTTCACTTGTATTCATAAAAAGGAGCTCAGTCGCTCATTTCACTCTCAGTAAAATCCAGTCAAGTTCCGAGCTGCGCCAAGGATAAAAAATTTCAGAATTACTCCAGCGCCAATTGAATTTCGAATTTTTTTCATCGCCATGGAAAAAGGGACAGGTGCAGAAAAGGGTAAAGCCCTCATGCAAGCAGCCTCTAGCGCATCTCAGAGTGATTCACAGGAGCAGGCAGCTTCAGGCTCGCCTGAAATTGAAACGCGACAAGAGAAGAAAGGCAAAGGAAAGAAAAAGAGCAAGGGTCCTCCTCTGCCGCCTGAGGACCGCCTGGGGGCATACCGGGACGACGATTACTCACATAGCATCACGCAGCTGCGCCTCACCGTGAAAGAATGGTGGCATAAGGTCCCGGCTTGGCATCCTTTCGGTGCACCATATCGTTCGAACCTGTACTGGTTCCTGTGCCCACCAGTTCACCACTGCCCGGAGCTGGTCGAAGCCATTGCTAGACACTACAAACCCAGCACCCGACAGGTTTGCGACTGTGAGGGAAAGGTGTTGTTTTCCCTCTACAAGGAGGGCGTGCAGATGGCCTTCGCGCCAGGGCACCCGCCAAACCGAGACTGCATTGTCAGAAGAATCAGCTTAGGCGAACAGAGAAGCCGGTGCGTTGATAACCAGAAAATGAGGAAATTCCTCAACTCCCAGCTGAACCCCCCACTGTCGCCCAGAGAGTGGCCGTCGCAGCCGATACCTCGGGAGCGCTTTAAAAGCCAGTACATCTACGCCATGCTCGCCTGGGTGTTGGGCTGCGGCACTGACGCAGTGGTGCACCCGTATCAAATTTCTCTCGCGGAGTGCATCCTACATGGGGAATTTTACGACCCCAACGCCCCGAAATCAGGAGTAAAACCAGTCTTCTTCGACTGGGCAGATTGGGTCGCCTATGCAATTCATTCGAACCTCACGGACCTAAAGGAGGGGAGAAGTGCAGAATTTAGACACTGTTCATTCTTGGCATGGTTGTTCCTGTTCCATATGTATCACCAAATGAACACTGTTCCAGTCCAGAGGCGGGACGAAAATGGCATCCAGTTGCCGGTCTATGAGTGGACAACTATCTTGTACCGGAGGGAGTCACATTATGAATTTAATTTTAAATTCTTGGGTGGTGCCCTAGCTCTCCTTAATGGCGTATGCACGCGCCCTCCGCTGGACATGAGGAATTATTTGGTCGAAGGAGAAATTGGCGACGTCTTTAAGCTGACGCAGGGCATTGTCATCAGGGTGTTCGGATTCACAGGCAAGCCCTTCCTCCTGCCGTACTTTTGCACCGAATATCAGTTCGCCCTGGAGGCGGCGCGGCAGATGGACTACGTCGAAAAAGAATATGGTCAGGGGCGAAGAAAAGGCCGCATTTTCAAGTATCCGCTCGCCTGGGGCGACGTCAAGGTCCATGTGTGCGGGCAACACCGATATCTGGCAGCCACTCTCCTGAGTTTTGGCTTGGTGGAGCTTCCTCAGCGCTGGAAGTATGATCCGATTGAGGCGATACAGAAATTTGCGCACTCCTACCAGCGACCAGAGATAATGAAAGAAAGGAATAACCCGACCGGGAGAGCCCTGGAGTGGCATATTGAAAGAATGCAATCGCTCCCGCCGTGGCACGAGTTCTATTGCATAGAGGTGGAGTATGATCCCGAGCATAATAATGACCACAGGATAGGCTCCGCTGGCTACAAAAAAATGCTGTCAAAAGTAAAACCGCTGGGCTGGAAGGATGACAAAATAGCGCAATGTTGGATAATGAGGTGCCATACAGGAAAAGACAAGTCAGAAAAGCTGCTGGCCAGTGACCATGAGTTTTCTGACCTGTATGATAAATACGTTGACACGTGGCAGCCACTTGTCTTCCATGACATCGTGCCCCGAGGCGTCCATCACAAGCATAAAAAGGGGACCCCACCTCAACAAAAATTAAAAGTGCAAGAGACTTCAAGCGTTGGAGTACAAAGCAGCCAAGGAGTAGGCCCCATGTTGCACTCAACCCCTGAGAAGTCGCAGCAGTCCGAACGGGAACCCGAAAAGTCCACTCAAGGGGCAAAGGAGAGCTCGAAACCATCAAAGACAAATCCTAAGTTCAGATTTACGGTTTCCAGTGCGGCATCCAACGCCCCAGCCTCAGCCGCTGCCACTGCACAAGAAGGTGCGGCTGCACCTAAAGAAAAGAAGAGGAAGAGGTCTGAAAAGACTAAGAAGAAGCGGTCGACGCCTGCAAAAGAGACTGTGCAGCAGACATGGCCGACCCCGCAGAAAAGGGTGGCTGCCCAGGAGGTCGTAACTATTACCGAGGACAGCCCAGAGAAGGAGGCAGAAACTTGGGCGACACAAGTTATCAAGACGCCAGCTCATTCTGAGCACGCAGGTACGTCTCCTCCCCTCTCGCAAAAGTCTTCTGAGGTTTTACCCGCCGCACCTTCCTCTCCATCTGCCGAACCCGTTGCCGTCGCTTCCTCTCAGTCCCCCATCACACAGCCCCCTGCTTCCGTGCAGCCCGGCCCGCAAGCGTTTGGCCATTTTACCCTAGACCCTAACGCCATTCAAACCCTAGGTCAAACCCTAGGTCATTCGCATTTGGCCAGCGTCGTTGAAGAAACCCCTTCATCTCCTCACCCCTCTTCCCCATCGGCTGCAGCCCCTGAAAACCCTTCTCCCCCTCCTCAAGAGCCGCCCACCATTTCCCAAACCCAGTCGCCTTTGAAAGCGGCTGAATTTTCTAGCGCGGCCCCCACTTCCCTGTTCGCCCAGAAAATGCCGCAGCAAGACCTATCTTTGGCGTACCCCCTGTACGAAGGACTGGAGCTGGCGGAGAGACAGCTGCAGGCCGCAGATGATCAGCCCTTGGCAGCCAAGGCATCCCAGGGCTCTCTCACTTTCCTTCAGGGAGTCAGGAAGAGGAGGGGAGAAGAGATCGCCGTTGTGGAGAAGCGCACCAGGTTCGACCTGGATAAGAGGATGATCCATACGGAGAAAAGGGTCCCTAAAGTCAAAAAGCCTATCAAGGACATGACTGACGACGATTACGATTACCAGAGCAAGGATAAGAGCTTTGATGATATCGTCGAGGAATATGAGATAGGCGGAATCCGTCGGAGGGCTGACACGTTGTTGATCAAGCAGCAAGAGACGAAGCAGCGCCTCTACGAGATCGAGGACGCAAAGAGAAATCTAGAGGAAGATTTGGCAAAGCTGCGTGCGCAGTTGGAGGTTGCTCAAGACGAGGCCCAAAAATTAAAAGAGCAACTCGCGGCCTCACAGAAAGAAGCAGCAGATCAGAAGGCGGCCGCAGACCAGCTGGCCAAGGAGAAAGAGGAAGCACAGGCTCAGATAGTTGCACTCCAGGGCCAGCTTCAACAAGTTCAGCAACAGCTGGAGGAAAGGGTTGTACAGGTGGAGACATTCTCCAAAGACCGCATCAAGGAAATCCGCTCTCGGCTGTTGAAAAACTTCAGACCCCGGGCCATTAAGTCACTTTCGGTCCTCGCGTTCACCATCCGGAGTAAAGAAGTATCCGCCCGGGGTAAGCCCGTGGTGGAGGAGGCAGAGCGAGAAGCAAACCGCTGGCTCGATCTGGCTGTCAAGGCTGGGGCCCTTGAGCGCCGGAACCTCCAAATTTCCCCTACAGATTCCGTTGCCTGTGATTGGGCAGCTGCAAGGGCGACCTTGCATACATTCTTTGAAAGATTCAAGAAGATTCAGAGGGCCCGAGCATTGCTAGATATGTTGGATAAGGAGAAAGATATTTGCCTGGACATCTTCCTGACTCTTACCTCGCTCGGATTCCCGAGCTTTACAGATAGCAATGGCAACCTCCTCACAAAGGAAGAATTGAGGCCGGCATGGGACGCCTTTGGCGAGGACACTTCGGACATCGATGGGTGGGAGGACCCAATTCAAGAAGCGCAGGTGACGCAGCTCACCTCCAGGTTTTGCATGATTCGCTCCTGCCTGTTAGACTTGAGCCAGAAGGCTGAACAGATTGATGTGCTCAGAATTGAGACCCTCGAGTATTTGGTGAGCGACATTCGCAGTATGGAGCTCTTCTCGGAGAAGGCCTGGGATCAGGTTCAGGTCTCATTCGATCAAATCCAAGGCCGCCTCGATTCTACAGGCATTAACCCGGAGCACGACGCAGAAGAAGAAGAAGAGCCGTCCGAAGAGGAGTCAGAGGAGGAGGGCACTGAAGAAGAGATCGCTGAGGAAGATTCAGGGAGAAAATCCGGAGAAGACAACGAAGAAGAGGTCCGAGCACCAGCAAAGCCAGAATGAAGCAGGGACCGGAGATGACTCTGCGCCCAAAGGATGAAGGCATGGGTCCTTGCATCGAGGCGAGCTCGATACCCCGCGAGCCGCCAGGAATGTTGTCACATTTTGTAAAGGGGTAAAATTTCTGAAAATTTAAAGAAATTGCTGTTGCCTCCCTCTTTTCTCTCTTTCAGTTTTCCTCATGCAGTTCCATGTTTCGTATCTTTCATTTTTCTGTTTTCATGCTTTTCTTTCAAGTGTTCCATTTTGAAAAAGTGCCAAAAAATGGCTAAGTCTGGGCCCTCCCACTGTCGCTCCCTTTTTGGGGCGACGCCCGCCGGCGCTCGTTTTTGGAGCGAAAGTCAGCTGAAAGTTTAAAATGCAAAATTTGACTAAGTGTCAAAAAGGGAGCGACTCGTCGTCGCACCCCCTTGTCAAGCGAAACCCGGTAGGCGAGAAGAAAGATAAATTTGGCTAAGTGTTTGAAAGGGCGCGCCGCTTTGGGGGCGACTCCCGACGTCGCTCCATTTTGGGGCGCCGCCCGTCGTCGCTCCCCTTTTTTGAGCGACCGTCGGCGGATGAGGAAGGAGATGAAAACGTCTAAGTGTGGAGCCTCCCGCCGTCGCTCCAGATTGCCCGCGCCTCCCGCTGTCGCTCCGATTTCGGGCGACGCCGGGCGTCGCTATCATTTTTCAGCGACAGCGAGCAGAGACTAAAATTTGACTAAGGCATGAAAGAGAGCGCCGCCCGTCGTCGCTCAATTCTTGAGCGCCGCCCGTCGTCGCTGCTTTTTCCAGCGACCGCTGCCGCCCCCATCCAATCAGCAAGCACAAGAAGTGAACCAAGTTGCCAGCGTCTCTAACTCAGGGTGCCTCCCAAGTTCGCTCCATCTGGGAGCGACTCTCGGAGGCGCTCTCTTCAGCAGGCGACTTTGGTCAGCCCCCATACATTTGCAAACCGCACAAGTTTCAAGATTTATGCCTGTCAAGAAGTGACAGATTGTGTGCTGCCAAGGTACAAGGTAGATGAACATTGAAGAACAAACTGTACCTCATCTACCGCATTCAACCGGACCTGGCTTTCCCGCCCACCGACAGGGGTCTCATCCAGGCAACTTTTTACAGCTTTTGCCGGTCCTTGGGATCCGTGCATGATTGTATTTTGGGGGGAAATTCCTGCTATAAAAGGCAGTTCATTTGATTGTAAAAGGGGGGGAACATATTGCTAGAGAACTCTGCTGTGACGGATCACCTTCTACTTAATTCAAAGCATCCTTGGCTCTGCTTCTTGTCTCTGTCTTTTATGCTGCCTTCTGCTAGTATTTCTGCTTCATGTCCATTTATATTTCTGTCTGTTTGAATTCTGAATTCTGGATTTGAGCATTGGTGATTATTTGGATCTGGAATACTAACCAGAAGGATACATAGGGTAGAATAACAGCTGCAATTTCTGTTACATGCTTTGTTTTGATTGTTGTTGGTTTGGATGCAAATTTGTAATCGTGCTGCTTGTTCTTCCCCACCTGAAACAAATGATATTTCCATTTCTTTCTGCACATTTATCCCTTTCCAGCACTCTTATCTAAACCCCCAAAAAACTAGATTAGTATAGGAAGCCGGCCTTCTCCGGAGATTGGCACGGAAGGCATCCCTTCCTTCCGGCCTTTCAATCTGCTGGGCGAATCTAGGGCGCAATAGATTAAAATCCTTTCCTAAGTGGCAGATTCGTAACCAACACGTACTAGAATGAATTTTCCTTTCTTGAGTTCATTCACCAGTCTATCTATGGGTGCCATGAGTTTGGTCTAGGTATATGTCATATTTGCTTGCAATGCTACCAATTTATTTAAATGAGACTTCATTCTTGCAAACCTCTGCTCAATGGGTTATGTTTCTTCAGCTTCTATGGGTTATGTTTCTTTTTGCTCCCACTCTAAAGATTCTAATCCAATACTTTTTCTTTTCCAAGTTAAGGGCATAAATTCCTGTAAGACAAGAATTAGATGCTCTAATACTATTATCATCTGAAATCACTCACAAATGAATCACTAAACAGATCCTTTTGGGGTTAAATATCCAAATTTACATTCCACAAATATGCTAGCTGCTAGGTGCTTTGCATAAACTAGGGAAAATATAGGAAAATAGGCTACTTTGGGCTTCTAGCTAGAAATAAAACTTCATGAACTGCCTTTAAACATCACAACTGCCTTTGAACATCACACTAAATAGTGAGACAAAATTTAACGAGGAGAAATCCTCTTGAGGAAGAAAAATCTTCAACAAAAACATGGACACTTTAGTACTTTAAGAACAAAGTGATTTACACAAAAATACCAAAATCAGGATTAAAAAACTTGCTAAATAAGATTTCCCTTTGGTGCTTCTCCTCGCCCATGCTTCAACCTCTTCTAAAACTTGCAAAACAAGATTCTAGATTTTTTCCTCTCCACCTTGGAATACCATATATTTATCATTTCCTTAATGATTTTCTGTTCTCCAAATGGAGGCGGAAAGTTAAGGATGGGTTGGCTTATGTATTTATTTATTGTCTGCTTTGTTTTAGTTTTGTCCCTCACAATTGGCTTAGATTTAACTTTTAAGAACGTATTTTATCTTATTTTAGATAAAAAATAGTTTTGTCTTATTTTGTTGGCAAAACACAATAACTGTTTTATTTGCAGACTGCTTATGCTCTGTTTGGATCATCCTTTGATCCAATGTGCAAAGAGTCAATATCTTTATGTATCCAAACAAATTGGACTTCGATAAGTACACATGTACAACTAACTTCTGCTTAAAATGCTTTGACCTGCACTAGGGCAATTAGGGATGTGTCTTTTTGAAAAAATTTCTTACATCTCATATTCTACTATGTTAGGATTATTACATCTCCGTATAGGGTGTTAGATGAGTCATAACTGGTTACAACTGTACGCATGAGTTGGTTACAGGCTATTGTCAAAACCAACTCTGTCATCATTGTATAGATGTATCAATTCTTGATAATATAATTTGCCCCCTTTGCTGGTCCAATAATGGTATTAGAGCAGGACATCAGATCTAGAGGACGTGGGTTTGTGCTTTGCAAAATTTGTGTTTTCATTGTATTCTTCTCTTTACAGGTGTAAAGAAGATTGCAGTCTTTCTCATTGTTCATTTCCAGGAGATAATCAAATGTGCTTAATCAAATGTGCTTGAAGAGGCAATTGGAAGCCAATCTTCCTTGCCTAAAAAGCTTCTGAACGAGACAAAGAGGTTGTTCAGATGAAGCTGAAAACGTGGATTCCAACTCCTACAATAGGTAAATTTGGGGCGTTCAATGTCCTTTTTGCTTGATTGTGAGTGTGGAACAATGATTGGAATGCTTTGTGGGGAAGACTATCCATTATTGTTCATAACTTGTTGATTTGGTTATGGAGAAGAGGACAATTTTGTCCATCTTGTTTTCGTTTGTTCTACAGGCTTGAACATAGATGCCACACAATGGTAGAGTTGTTCGAACGTGAAAAGAGACGTTCGAGTTTCTTTTGAACATGATAGATCCATTCATTCTGAGTTGGAGAAGGCAAGAGTTGTTTGGAATGTTCCTTTGCATAGGGCAAGTGTTTGAAGGCGATGCACTAGTTGTATGCCATCAAAAGATATTGTGCCAACGTTGAAGTTGAGAGATTTGTTGTTGGACATCCTCTCATCCGACCTAAGATAGTAATGCGGGTCATCTTGAACGAGTTGTTTTGAAAGCTGACTAGTGTCGTTGGTAGCAAGAACATGGAGAAGTGAAACTTGTTTGCAATGCATGGATGTTGTTGTTATAGGCATGAGCCGTCAAGAGGATCAAGGTCCATCTATTATGTAGTGGGTCGCCTAGAAGGGAACGAGAAAGGTCATCTAATTGTTGGTCACGAATCTGCCTAAGTCCAAAATATATGTGCGCCCTAGACCCGGCCAACGTTGAAAGGCCGAAGGAAAGAGATGTGCTTCAGGCCAATCTCTAGAGAGGGCTGGTTCCCGTACTAATCTAACAATCGGTGTAAAGGTTAGGGAGAGAGATTAATAGAAAGAGATGGGAAAAATATGGCTATAAGCCGAAAATGTAAGGTGGGGATAAACTAGCAGCTAAAAATCAAATTAAGTTTTTAACTAGCATGTAACAGAAAGAAAAACACAGGAACCATTCACAGCTTTGCAAGGATAACTTCCAATAAACATTTCAGTATTCACCTCTTTATCAGGAATTAAATTCAGATGCAGAATTTAAACTTATCTAATAATGAAAATGAACATATCAGAAATGATAGGCAGAAAGTAATTGCATACAACACTGATCCAGGAACCATAGCTAAATATCTTTAAATTGATGTAGAGAACTCAAAGTGTTTTTGGCAGTGTCTATCCTTCTTTTTACATCAAGTTTCTTAGTTTTTATAGAAGATTCGCCTCCAAAATTAAATGCTTATTAAATGAAATGTTGGCTAGTCAAAAATCGGAATGCAGCAATTCCTCCTGTATTAGCAACGAACAAATCAACAAATATGTTGGGAAACATCTAGCGATTTTGTCACATGGCGTATCGGGACTTTGGCAGAAATCATCGGTTAGATTTCTATCTCCATGATGGTGCCTCGGAAATGAATACCCACCAAAGTGGACGACGATTCGAAAATGAACAATATTACACCGGAGTCAAGGGCACAATACTTAAATTCAGCAATTTTTCAGCAGTGATCCTGGATATATCTATTGCGTCGCCACAGGAATTAATTAGACTAGCCTTAATTCTTTCCCAAAGAAGATCTGCATTGAAAACGTTGGGGTGATGGTGTTTGCTCCTGAAATGAGCTTTCGCTCAAAGTTTCGCCCCAAATGAGCCTTCATCTTGATTTCACCCAAGTCATGCCCAAAATGGGCTTTTGCCTGGATTTGCGCTTGGAATGTGCACTTGCCAATGTTTTCGCCTAGGACACGCTCAGAAATGGAATTTTGCTTGAAAACCGGCAAAAAGGAGTTTTGCCCCAACCTTGGCGAAATGGAGTTTCACTCCAAACTTGCCTTTTTGCTATGATTTCGCTTGGGAGGAGCTTGTGCTGCCAAAAGTGGGGCCCGTCTTGGAAACTGGATTTCGTTGAGAAATGAAATGAAAAAGGAATTTCGCTATAAATGAGAGCGAAACTTCCGGTAAAGTAATTTCGCTAGCGAAATGGCCAGGAAGTAATTTCGCTAGCGAAATGCCCAGGAAGTGTTTTTACCAGCGAAATGCCCGAAAAAGGATTTTCGCTGCGCCTGGGGGATGAAAAGGCATTTCGCTGTGCATGGGAGTGAAAAGGTATTTCGCTCGATTTTTTCCCGAAACTGCACCTATCAAAATGAATTTCGCTGGCAAAATTGTTTAGATATTTCAGGCAAAATTTTACACAATTTTAATGTGGCAAAAATGCCAACATTTCTGGTGGCTTGCGGGTATTCAGCTCGCCTGAATGCAATCTATCCCAGGCCTTCATTCATTGTGCTCAGAATCTCCACTGTTAGCTGCATCTGATTGCCTGCTACTTGTACCAACTTCTTCCAGATTTTTAAGATGTGATGCCATAGATTCATACACCGCAACTGCTTCGGCCCAGGCGTCCATACTAATCACCTCACGATCATTGAGTGTATCCACAATATACTGAAAACTCTCAACCTGCTTCAGATCAATGTAGTTGGCCCCCTGGCTGAGTTCCAGCAATCTTGACTCAATGCGGGTGAATTTCCTCATTAATGGAGTGTTGCCACATTTTGCACGGGGTGCCATGTTTTCAAAAATTTCTAAGTGTACTGCTCTTCCTTCCCTCCTCCTCTTTCTTCCCTTTCTCCATCTTTCCTTTTTCCCTTTCCTGCAGTTTCATTTCCCCCTTTTTTCCCTTGTACTTCCCCCAGTCAAGTTCCCAAAACTGAGCAAGTGTCCCTGAAAAATTCTAAGTGTCAGGGCGCAACCCGACTTCGCAGCGAAGTCGGGGTGCGCCCTCAGATCAGTGCGCAGTAGGGAAGACGAAGTGCGAAGGCAGGTCGAAATGGAGCAGAATTTGACTAAGTATGGGGCGCAACCCGACTTTGCAGCGAAGTCGGGGTGCGCCCTTCTTCCTGGGCGCACTTGGGAAAGCAGTGTGCAGAAAATCAGCTAAGTGCTGGGGCGCAACCCGACTTCGCAGCGAAGTCGGGGTGCGCCCCTTAGTGCGCAGTTCGAATGGCGGGAAAATCAGCCAAGTACCGGTGCGCAACCCGACTTCGCAGCGAAGTCGGGGTGCGCCCTTTGACTGGTGCGCAGTTGGGCAAGATTCATCAAATAAGCCAAAATTTGGCTAAGGCACGGAGGCCTCCCCAACTGCGCTGTTTTCCACCTGCGCTACCCGACAGCGCTCTGATCCCGGGCGAAGTTGGACAAACTGCCTTTCAAGGCAGACAGGTGTCACTCGTCAGAATTCGACAAGTGTCCAGCCTCGGGATCCGAGCCGAGATGTGACGGGATAAAGGACAAGCATGGGCTGCACTACCTACGCCAGCTGCCCCCATTTAAGCTGATGTGAAGTTTCATCTACCGCAGCTATCCGCATTCCTGTTGACCAGAGGTTTGACCGCACACACTGCCACGTAGTTGTACAGCTTTCAGGGAGACCTTGTTGCAAGTACAGTCCTCGTCGAAAGGAGTCAGCATCAGCAGCTCTTCAGCCGCTTGTGTCAGCTATTGTCTTGTTTGGGACTTTGTGCCTGTGAATGTAATCGAGGGAAACTTGGGCTATAAATAGCCGGATCATTTCATTGTAAAATGGGGAAGGGGAATATACTGCTAGGGAACCATTGTAGCTGTGCGTTTGCTTCTAAATACAAGATACATACTTGGCTCGCTTCATCGTCTTCATTTTGTATGTCTGCCTCTCCTTGTCATTTCTGCCTCATGTTTCTTATTTCATTGGTTACTGTTGTACTTAACTCTGGACTCCAGTATTTGGTGATTAAGTATTCCAGGAATGCATAGATAGAGGATACATAGGATGAATGATAGCTGTAGTTTCATTATGTGTTTTGTATAGAAATGTTGTTAGTAGTGGTGATTGATCGTTGCCGTGTTGCTTATTCCCCCCACCCAACTCCAATCACATTTGGATTCTCTTTTCGCACTTTTATCTCTTTCCCTGCACTCTTAGCTCAAAACACTAAAAACCCACAGGAAGCCGGCCTTCTCCGGAGATTGGCACGGAAGGCATTCCTTCCTTTCGGCCTTTCAATCTGGTGGGCAAATTTGGGCGCATTATACCAAATCCTTTCCTCATGGCAGATTCATAACCAATAGTTTCTCTGGCACGCCCGGTGGGACCTGGAAGTTTCCCACCCAAAGACAGAATCGAAGCACTAGTGTTCGCTTCATTGCTGTTAAAAATCAGAGCACCTGGAGACTCTGCAAATACCTGAATACTCTCTGAGTCCGTGAAGACCAGTCCTAACGCCTTCATGCAAACGAGAAGGTGGCTAGCAAGGAATCCGGGAATCAGCCTGACCTTTACGAAATTGACATTGCCACTCCAGGAGAGCGCGCCAGGCTGGTCGATCGCCAAGCTCGCATAGAAGAGCCTGAAACCGAAATCGAAGAGGCCGAGGGTGAAGAGCAATCTACATCCTCGGACGGTACCGATACCGAGTACACTATCGGAGGAGAAGAAGACATGGCTGCCCAGCAGAACGATGATGACCTCTTCCCGGCGGTAGACTCTATGGGGCCCTTGGCCCTAGTCGGACAGCAAGTTGTGCCCCCCGCTGCCCTAAAGTCTATCCCTACATATGACGGCTATGGCAAGACGGCGTACGAACACATCCAGGACATTCTGGCCCTGGCCGCGCTACATTCCATCACTGATGAAGGTGTGAAGACCCGTCTGCTGGCCCTTTCCCTAAGGGGAAAGCTTCTCTCTCGGTGGAGATCACTGCCAGAGGGATCTATTACGGGGTGGCGCCAGCTAGCCGACAGGCTTGTGAAAGGATGCAACGAGTCTGTTGATCCCTCTTCCTTGCTGCATCAATTCCAAAGCATCTAGCGACACCCCCAAGAGGAGGTGTCAGATTTCAACATAAGGTTTGCGAGGTCCTGGAAACGAGTACCTCGCAAACTTAGACCTTCAGCAGGTCAGGCTGCGCACTACTACCTGAGGTCTTTCAACTCATACATTTGCCTGCTGCTGAAGATAGCCAGAATTGACTCGTTCCCTGCTCTGTACGAGGCTGCCCAGCAAGCTGAAATGGATATCATTTCCATAGGCAGACTCCCGCACAAGGTACTGTTGGTTACGAATCCGCCATGAGGAAAGGATTTGTTGTTATTGAGCCCTAGACCCGCAAACCAACATTGAAAGGCCGAAAGGAAGGAATGCCTTCCGTGCCAATCTCCGGAGAAGGCCGGCTTCCTGTGGGGTTTTGAGGTTCAAGATAAGAGTGCAGGGAAAGAGATAAAAATGTAGAAAGGGATTCCAAATTAGATTGGAGTTGGGTGGGGGGAACTAACAGTACGGCAACGCATCAATCACCACTACTAACACCAATATAACCATAACACACCACTATGGATGCTGTCACTAATCGGTAGAACAGAGTCCGGTATATGTTTTGTATTAAGAGCTAGAAGCACAGCTACAATGGTTCCCTAACAGACATTCCCTCCAAGGAACTAACAGTACGGCAACGCATCAATCACCACTACTAACAACACTTTAACACAAAACATAACCAGAAAACTGCCACCGACGTTTGCCCTATATATCCTCTGATTTATGCACCTTAGGAATACCTGACCACCAAATGCTGAAGTGAATCAACAAGCCATGACACAGGAAAACGTAAGGCAGAAATGTCAAGGAGAGGCAGCATACAAAATAAAAACAGTATAACAACACCAAGTGTATATATTATATTAAAATGCAGAAGCACAGCTACAATGGTTCCCTAACAGACATTCCCCTTCCACCACCTTACAATGAAAACGTGGTGGCTATTTATAGCCTGAGAACCCCCGATTACATTTATGGGCACAAAGTCCCAGTCAAACATTAGCTGACAAAAGCAGCCGCGGAACTGCTGATGCTGACCTTTGTCGGGCAGGACTGTACTCTCGGCATGGTCTCCCTGAAGGTTGAACAGCTACGTGGCAGCGCGCTAGGTAGAACTTCACATTGACAGGAATGCGGGTAGCTGAGGCAGGTGGAAACTCACATCAGCCTTAAATGAGGTAGCTGGCATAAGTAGTGCAGCCCATGCTTGTCCTTTTGCTCGGCATGTCTTGGCTCGGATCCCAAAATTGGACACTTGTCGGATGATAATGCTTGACACGTGTCTGCCTTGAAAGGCGATCTATCCAACTTCGCCCGGGATTAGAGCGCAATCGGGTAGCACAGGTGAAAAACAGCGCGATCGGGTTGGCCTATTTCCCTCACTGCGCACCGGTCAAAGGGCGCAGTCCGACTTCGCTGCGAAGTCGGGTTGCGCACCGGCACTTGCTAATTCTCACCGCCGTTCGGACTTCGCACGGACAAGGGAGCGCAACCCGACTTCGCTGCGAAGTCGGGTTGCGCTCCAACACTTAGTCAATTTCCCTGCCAGACTGTTTCCAAGTGCGCTCAGGAAGAAGGGCGCGATCGGACTTCGCACAAAAGCGGGCGCAGTCGGACTTCGCACCAAAAACTGGGTTTCCTGGTTCTGCTTCCCGAGGCCATAACTTTTGATCCGCTAACCCGATCGCCTATTATAATATATCGTCGGAAAGCTGGCGAGAAGATCTGCAATGATAAAATATCCAGAGCTCATTTTGTCCATTTTATTGCCCCCGTTTATGGCCCGCGAAAACCCAAACACCTCAGCATGCTCTTTGCCGCTTGAAAGCTCCATACTTAGGCCAAAAATTATCAAAAGATTTAATGTGGCAAAATTGCCAACATTCCTGGCGGCTCGCGGGGCATTGAGCTCGCCTCGATGTGAGGACCCAGGCCTTTATCCATTGGGCAACAGAGTCACCCTCGTCGTACTCTTGATACTCACTGCCAGCAGCAACCTCTTTCTGAAACCCTTGGCACCCACGGCACTCTTGGAATACTGAAAAGAAAACATTGCACAACCTAAACTAAGAAAACAACTAAAACTTTGAATACTAGCCGGCTTATTTATACAAAATTTTGCGGCATTATTGGCATGCCGCCAACACAAATCTAGCTTTGGTTGCCTATCCGGTGAACCTGCAGTGTCCGGACCAGATCTGATTGTACTTCAGATGATCTTTGAAGTCCGTCTGGCCTCCCAAAGTTTGCCAGGTCGTGAACATGGTGCAACGTGGCAGGTTATCATTCATGCCGGTACCCGTACAATTGATGAACAATGTGACAAGGAGATTTGTCAGACGGGAGCCCTCTTCGGGTATCGGTTGCGGTGATGGTTGGAGCCAATACCACCACGGTGGAGACTGTAGGTGAACATTCATTTCTCCGCTTGTGAGGTCAAGGCTGCTCACCAAACCTTGATTCCTCCGGGGTGTCTTCTATTAGCTTAAAAAAAGGGCGCTGCGATCAAGAAATCTGGATCTTCAGCTCAGTCAGAGTCGCCAGGTGATTTTGCCAGATGAAGGCAAGCCAGAGATTCACCAACTCGGGCCTCCTTAAAATATGGAGACTGTTCGTCTCACCTCACGGATTCGTCTATGCGAGCTTGGTAATCGACCGCCTGACGCGCTCGCCTGGAGCATTGGTATTAATTTCGTAAAGTCAGGCTGGTTTCCCGGGTTCCTCGCTCGCCACCTTCTCGTTTGAATGAAGGCGTCAGGACCGGTCTTTCGGACTCAGAGAATATGAACGTGCAGAGTCGCCAGGTGCTCTGATTTTGAACAGCAATGAAGCGAGCACCAGTGCTTCGATTCTGTTTCGGGGTGGGAAACTTCCTTGTCCCACCGAGTATTTAGAAAGAAACTGTCAGCCCGAGTGTGGAAGAGCTTGAGATCTTCCAAATGTGGGACCCTGGGTCCCACCGGGCGTGCCAAAAGCTGTTGGTTACGAATCCGCCATGAGGAAAGGATTTGTTGTTATTGCGCCCTAGACCCGCAAACCAACATTGAAAGGCCGGAAGGAAGGAATGCCTTCCGTGCCAATCTCCGGAGAAGGCCGGCTTCCTGTGGGGTTTTGAGGTTCAAGATAAGAGTGCAGGGAAAGAGATAAAAATGCAGAAAGGGATTCCAAATTAGATTGGAGTTGGGTGGGGGGAACTAATAGTATGGCAACGCATCAATCACCACTACTAACACCAATATAACCATAACACACCACTATGGATGCTATTACTAATCAGTAGAACAGAGTCAGGTATATGTTTTGTATTAAGAGCCAGAAGCACAACTACAATGGTTCCCTAACAGACATTCCCTCCAAGGAACTAACAGTACGACAACGCATCAATCACCACTACTAACAACACTATAACACAAAACATAACCAAAAAACTGACGTTTGCCCTATATATCCTCTGATTTATGCACCTCAGGAATACCTGACCACCAAATGCTGAAGTGAATCAACAAGCCATGACACAGGAAAACGTAAGGCAGAAATGTCAAGGAGAGGCAGCATACAAAATAAAAACAGTATAACAGCACCAAGTGTATGTATTATATTAAAATGCAGAAGCACAGCTACAATGGTTCCCTAACAGACATTCCCCTTCCACCACCTTACAATGAAAACGTGGTGGCTATTTATAGCCTGAGAACCCCCCGATTACATTTATGGGCACAAAGTCCCAGTCAAACATTAGCTGACAAAAGCAGCCGCGGAACTGCTGATGCTGACCTTTGTCGGGCAGGACTGTACTCTCGGCATGGTCTCCCTGAAGGTTGAACAGCTACGTGGCAGCGCGCTAGGTAGAACTTCATATTGACAGGAATGCGGGTAGCTGAGGCAGGTGGAAACTCACATCAGCCTTAAATGAGGCAGTTGGCATAAATAGTGCAGCCCATGCTTGTCCTTTTGCTCGGCATGTCTTGGCTCGGATCCCAAAGTTGGACACTTGTCGGATGATAATGCTTGACACGTGTACGCCTTGAAAGGCAGTCTATCCAACTTCGCCCGGGATTAGAGCGCAATCGGGTAGCACGAGTGAAAAACAGCGCGATCGGGTTGGCCTATTTCCCTACTGCGCACCGGTCAAAGGGCGCAGTCCGACTTCGCTGCGAAGTCGGGTTGTGCACCGGCACTTGCTAATTCTCACTGCCGTTCGGACTTCACATGGACAAGGGAGCGCAGCCCGACTTCGCTGTGAAGTCGGGTTGCGCTCCAACACTTAGTCAATTTCCCTGCCAGACTATTTCCAAGTGCGCTCAGGAAGAAGGGCGCAGTCGGACTTCGCAGCTGCGAAGTCGGGTTGCGCTCCAACACTTAGTCAATTTCCTTGCCAGACTATTTCCAAGTGCGCTCAGGAAGAAGGGCGCAGTCGGACTTCGCACAAAAACTGGGCGCAGTCGGACTTCGCACCAAAAACTGGGTTTCCTGGTTCTGCTTCCCGGGGCCATAACTTTTGATCCGCTAACCCGATCGCCTATTATAATATATCGTCGGAAAGCTGGCGAGAAGATCTGCAATGATAAAATATCCAGAGCTCATTTTGTCCATTTTATCGCCCCCGTTTATGGCCCGCGAAAACCCGAACACCTCAGCATGCTCTTTACCGCTTGAAAGCTCCATACTTAGGCCAAAAATTATCAAAAGATTTAATGTGGCAAAATTGCCAACGAGTACAGCCACCCATTTACCTTGACTTTCCTCAATCCCAGTACCCATCAGCTTCTGGTATGATGCCGTCCACTTCAGGACAACAACCCCAGCAACAATGGAATCCGGCGCCGGTCGTAAACCCTTACGGCCCGCCACAAATTCACTACCCGCCTCCTCCTCCGCATTATCTAGCACTCCCAGCTCCCCCACAGTATGCGCAGTATTCTACACCTCCTCCATTGGCTGCCTTACCTCCGCCAGCTCAGTTGCCGCCTCCGGACAATGATATTCAGAATAAAATCCTCCAGGAGGTACGGGCTCTAGCCTCTGGATATCACACCATGTCCAATGACATGACCATTCTAAAGAAGAAACAAGCCCAGATGGACCTTGTTCCAAGGAGGCCATATCCGCCCCCGGCACTGACAAAAGACCGAGCCCCTGAGCAGCAGCTGCAAAGGCGCCCCCCTCCAAGAAATGCTGCCATCGAGGACCAACCTGGTACTTCTGACCGAGGTCAACTGGTGCACTACAGTGCAATGACCCGCATTCGGAGGATGATTGCACACTGCACCAACACTACCTCCAGACCTTGGCCGGCAGCGCCATAGAGGACGAAGAACTCTACATGATCCTGGACGACGAAGGCAACTTTGCCGTCCCAGAGGAAGATCTGGTGCCGCCCCCTGCCAAGGAAGACAGAAAGTCTGCTGAAGCTGCTGCAAAGCCCTTGAAGGTATACGCCAGAAGAGACAAGGCGCAACCTGCTGGGCTACCACCTGACAAGAGGCTGTGGCCCTACACAGCCAAAGAGAAGACTCCCGCGACCAAGCCTCCCATAGCGACAAAGCTCCTTATCTAGCTAAAGCTCCCTCTGCTCGGCCTCCGAGCTGAAACCAAAGAACAAGCTCAGGAGAAGCTGAGATATCCGTCTCTGACCAAGAGACAGAGAGTTGAGGCCACTCAGCAGTACCGGACGAAGTACGAGCCGGCAAAAGAAGCGGAAGGAGCTAGCACCTCGGGCTACAGCATAGTAGATGAGCTAAAGAGGACCCCCGCAAGGATCAGCATGTATGATGCTCTTCTGCTCCCAGGCCAAGTTGATCTGCTGCAGGAATCTCTGAAAAGCATGAAGAATGGCAAGCAGATACAGCCTGCTGTTCTGGTGCAACCCCTGACAGTCTCAGCCACTGGGAAGAACAGACCGCCTCCCTTCTATCTGTCATTACGGATGCAAGGGTACATAGTGCACAACTGTATGGTGGATTCTGGTGCTTCCACGACCGTTATGCCGAGGGCCGTCTGCGACGAGATCGGGATGGAATATACAAGGAGCAGCCAAGGCGTGCTGCAACTGGACGGCACCCCTGTCAAGACAGTCGGTGTCATTAAAGACATCCCTATTCGGCTGCACAAAGCTCTCGACATCGTGGTCATTCAAGAGGTCGTGGTTGTCGACTTAGAACCCTACTTCGGCATGTGTCTCTCCAGGGAGTTCACTGCGAAGTTGGGTGGGTATCTGTCTCTGGACTACTCACACATGGAAGTGCCCTTCAAAGGAAGGAGATTGAATATCTACAACGAGAAGCCTTCCACTTTCTTAGTAGAGAAGATACCCGGAGAAGAGTCGCAGGACTGCATGGTTCAGCTGACAGAGGAAAAACTGGTGGTGGTGGACATGATGGAGCAAGCTCTTGAGCTGCTGCAAGTAGAAGATGAGTTCTCCTTGCGGGACTTCAACGCCGTGATCGAGACTGAGCAAGGCTGCTACACCGTCATTCAGCCAAGAGAGAAGTAGGACCTGCACCAGAGAAGTTATGGCAACTTTTCTTTGATGGCGCCCGTTGCAAAAATGGCGCTGGTGCAGGTGTACTTTTGGTTTCCCCAACTGGGATTGACTACACCTACAGGCTGGCCTGGAGTTGTACCAACAACGCGGCGGAGTACAAAGCCCTGTGCTTGGGTTTGCGAAAAGCAGAGAGGTTGGGGATTAAGCACCTGCGGATCTTTGGCGATTCGGAGCTAGTGTGCAACCAGATTACAAATAAGTGCGCCTCCAAAAGCACTATCTCAAGGCATACCGTAATCGGGTGTGGGACCTGATGGAGTCATTCAACTCATTGAATGTCAAGGCTATATCACGTGAGAAAAACAAGCATGTCGACATTCTGGCGTCTGTTGGAGCCAGGTACGTTCCGGCTGATGACACTGTCCAGAAGCCGAAGCCGGTTCATACCATTTACAGGCCTTCTGTGCCTGATAAAGACACCCACTGGCAGGTGTTTGACTGTGACGAGGAGATCGTCACATTTTTGGTTAACGAAGCGTGTTCAATCGAAGGTAGAGACCCTGATGACGAGCAATATGAGGGGTTGATACAGTTAAAAAATAATCATGTCCCAAAAGGACTGATTACACTAGAAAGTCTCTTTGATCAGAATGACAGAGCAATATCACACAGGATCAAAGTAGACCCTAAGCAGTACGTCGACCTGGAGCTTGAACCTGGAAAAGCAATTAAGGTCGGGACAGACTGCACCGCAGAGGAACTCGAGCAGATCAGAACATTGTGCCGAGAGTTCCCTGACATAGTAGCCTGGTGCTACCAGGACTTGAAGGGGTATGACAGAAATATAATCCAGCATACCATTGAGCTAGAAGATGGTGCCAAACCATTCCGACAGAAGCAGAGGGCTGTAAATCCGAAGATCGAAGCCATGATGAAGGCCGAGCTCCTGAAGATGCTGGAAGCCAAGATTATCTACCCCATCAAGCATTCATCCTGGGTTGCGAACTTGGTTCCCATGAGGAAGAAGAACGGAGACATTCGTCTCTGTGTGGACTTCAGAAATCTGAATCAGGCCTCCCTCAAGGACCATTATCCACTTCCCCAAATCGATCAGATCCTCCATATAGTTGCTGGAGCCCAGAGATTCTCCCTCCTAGATGGCTTTTCTGGCTACAACCAGATCTGGGTCAAAGATGAGGACCAACATAAGACGGCGTTCACCACCAAATGGGGAACGTTCGCCTATCAGCGCATGCCTTTCGGCTTATCTAATGCTGGTGCCACTTTCCAGAGAGCCATGGACCTGGCCTTCCGAGAGCTGCTCAACAAGGTCATTGTCATCTATTTGGATGACATGACCGTATTCTCTCACAGGAGAGAGGATCATGTTCCCCACTTGCGGCAAATATTTGAGAGATGTCATGAATTCGGCATTTCCATAAACCCGAAGAAATCTGTCTTCGCGGTAAAAGAAGGTAAGCTGTTGGGGCATGTCATCTCCGAGAAAGGCCTAGCTGTGGACCCTGATAGAGCAGAAGCCCTCCTCTGTTTGCCCGCTCCAGTTGACAAGAAGGAGCTACAGTCCTTCGGCCAAATCAACTTCGTGCGGAAGTTCATACCGGACTTAGCACAGGTAATCAAGCCCATCGCCGAATTGCTGAAAAAGGATGCAGAATTCTTATGGATCGATGAAAGGAGGCAGGCCTTCGAGGAGATCAAGGCCCGAATTGCACAGGCTCCGGTGTTGATAAACCCGGACTACTCCAAGGACTTCATCCCGTACGCGGTGGGAGAACCCGAGAGTTACGCCGCGAGTCCTGACACAGAAGGGAGACGATGGCGAAGAGCGCCCCATAGCGTTCTTGAGCCAAGTGATTCAGCCGCACGAAGAAAAGTAGAACTTTATAGAGCGGCAGGTTCACGCGGTCATGAAGTCTCTCCGGAAGGCACTTTGTCTCCCAGAGCAAGATCACTGTCTTTGTGATACACCCGGACGTCCGAAGCTTCATCATACAAGGAGAGCCGGGTCACAAGAGAGGAGGATGGATTGCTAAAATCCGGGAGTTCGACATTGAAGTGCGGCCAACCAAGCTTATCAAAGGCCGAGCCTTGTGCCAGGAGCTGGCCCGAAGCGCAGCAGCCGAGATATCTGCCTGTAAGTGGGAGGATCCAACAGCAACCACCAACCTAGCCAACTCCTTACCAGAGGAGAGTGACTGGACAGATGACCTGGTGAAGTATTTTTGCACCGGGAGATGTCCAGACCACCTGAACGCCTCACAAAGAAGGAGGTTTCGGCTAGGTGCACTAAAATACACTCTTCGCCCCGAGGGGCTTTACTTCAAGAACATTGACGGCATCTTGTTGCGGTGCGTCAAGAAAACAGACCAACTCAGGGTCCTCGGAGAATTTCACTCCGGGATGCCTGGGGGTCACCATTCTGCAAGGCCTACGGCCTTGAAAATAATCAGAGCTGGGTACTACTGGCCCACTCTCTTTACAGACGCGCACGCAGTCTGTACAAAATGTGATCAATGTCAGAGATTTGCTGGCAGAAATAGAAAAGCACCCCTGCCCCTTCAACCGATCCAAGCCGAGACTCCGTTTCAGCAATGGGGTCTGGACTTCATTGGGGTTATTACGCCAAACTCTGCAGCAGGGCACAAGTTCATTCTTACCGCCACCGACTACTTCACACGGTGGGCAGAGGCGATCCCCACCAAGAACGCGGACCAGGAGACGGTCATCAGGTTCCTCGAGAGCCTCATTACCCGCTTCGGGGTCCCTGAGTCAATAGTGACGGACAATGGTCCGAGGTTCGCAGGTGCTGTACTCACGGAGTACACCGGCAAATACGGCATTTATCACAAAATGTCTTCCAATTACTACCCGCAGGGGAACGGTCTTGCCGAGTCCACCAACAAGAACCTACTGAAGATCATCAAAAAGACAGTAGAGAAGAACAAGAGGACTTGGCACCTACTCCTGAATCGGGCGCTGTGGGCGGACAGAATATCATTCAAAAAATCCATTAAGACATCCCCCTATGCGCTCGTCTACGGCAAGGAGGCAGTCCTGCCAACCCACATAGAAATTCCCGCTCTCTGGATGTTGGACGAAGAGAGAGGCAGCGGGGATCCGGTGGACGACAGACTGTGCCAGCTACTGCGGTTAGAGGAAGACAGAGAAAAAGCATACCAGGCCTTCACCAAACATGCTGAAGCGACACAAGGCTGGTTTGCAAAAGGAACCACTGCCCGAGTTTTCAAAATCGGGGACCTAGTGCTAAAGTGGGATTCACTGAAGGCAAAGTCGGGCAACCACGGAAAATTTGACGCCCTCTGGGAAGGTCCCTATCAGATTGCTCGGGCAAATCAGTACAATGCATTCTTGCTCCGGGATATGGAGGGACAGCTTCTCCCCATCCCCGTCAACGGGTTCCACCTCAAAATTTACCACCGCTGAAGGCACCCAAATGGGTCCTTCCTTGTACAGATTTCCCTTCTGCATTTTTAGTTTTCAGAATGTATATATTTCAGCATTCAGTTTTTAATTTTTCAAAGAGCCCAAGTAAGACTTAAGGCAAACCCCGACTTCGCAGCGAAGTCGGGTGTCGCTCCGTGAACAGTGCGAAGTTCGGAAGAAGTCAGGAACAAAAATGACTAAGTCAGGCTGCGCAACCCGAATTCGCAGCGAAGTCGGGCGTGCACGTCTCGGGAGCGCGATTGGGAAAAGCAAGGCTGAAAAGGCTAAGTGTCAAAGACAGATTGCGTTCATTTTCTGGGCGAAGTCAGAGTGCGCCCCCATTTTCGGGCGCACCCCGGGTGATCTGTCACGAGGAGAAAAAAAGTGGCTAAGTGTCAAGTTAGACTGCGCAACTTTTGGGGCGAAGCCTGACTGCGCAGTCAAACAAGGGCGAAGTCGGAGTGCGCCCTCAATCTTGGGCGCACCCTGAATGACCTATCACGGAAAACATGAAAAATTCTAAGTGTGGACTTAGAGCACAGTACATCACGGTGCGAAGTTGGGTCATGGGCCAGAAATTCTTCCTTGAAAGGTGTGCCCAGACGGCGACGATGACGTCATCAAAAGCACGAGGTCCAAAGAATGTTTAATGATTGCACAACTTTCAAGAACGATGTCATTAAGAAAGAAAGGCGCATTTGGACCAACTGCAACTTGGGTGCGCTTTTCAAGATTAAACCCATGCACGGCCACCAAAATCTTATAACGCCTTGCCATTAAAGCTACAACCCTTGCCTAGAAAAAGGGCCCTAGCATACTCAGAAAATTCAGATTGTCGAGCTGACTCCGAGACTGCAAAGCGCAGAACTGAGTAGCCAGGAGCCGTAATTTCTTGTCTCCGCCCATTCCAACAGGGAAAATGGACAAGGGGAAAGCGCCCGTACAGGCGCAATCCAATGACACAGAGCCCGAAGCTGAGGAACAGAGTCAAGCGCTCATGAGAGCGAAGTGCCGCAAGAGCAGAAAAAAAAAACCCGGACGAAGAGGCGCGTAGTTGGGCAAATTCCGCCGCCGCCCGTTAATCACCTGGCCGGGTACAAGGACGGCTCTTTCTCCATCAGCCTCACCAAGCTGCGGCCGAATATCGCAAAGTGGGCAGACAAGGTTTCGCCCTCGCACCACCTCGGGGCTGCGTATAAATCGAACCTGTATTGGTTCTTGTGCCCTCCTACCCACCAGTGCCCGGAGCTGATTGAAGCAATTGTAGAATATTACAAACCAGCTGCCCGGCAAGTCTGCGACAACAAGGGAAAAGTGCTATTCACACTTTTCCGGGAGAGCGTCCAGCCAGCGTTCGCCCTAGGGCTTCAGTATGAACCCGGCGCAATTGTCAGAAGGGTTAATCTGGATGAGCAAACCGGCAGATTCACGCAGACCAAGCGGATGAGAGATTTCCTCAACTCAGAGCTGAAGACACCGCTGGCAACCGGACAGTGGCCTACGGCCCCATACCACT
This sequence comes from Wollemia nobilis, assembly GCA_028583015.1. Taxonomy (NCBI): domain Eukaryota; kingdom Viridiplantae; phylum Streptophyta; class Pinopsida; order Araucariales; family Araucariaceae; genus Wollemia; species Wollemia nobilis. The sequence continues at coordinate 6,693,103 of JAQPPZ010017259.1, read as the reverse complement.
GGACCAATTTGAGAACAAGTACATTTACGTCATCCTGGCATGGGTCCTCGGCTGCGATTCTGACAGGATGGTACGCCCGTACCAGCTGGCGCTGGCGGAATGTATCCTGCACGGGGAGTTTTACGACTCCACGGCGCAAAAGAGCGGAAAGCGCCCCATTTTCTTCGACTGGGCGGACTGGCTGGCATATGCGATTCATTCAAGCCTAGTCAGACTGCAGCAAAAGCAGTCAACGGATTTCCGGTTTTGCTCCTTCCTCACATGGTTGTGCTTGTATCACATGCACTACCAGATGAACGTTCCTGACTTGAAGAAAGTAAACGAAAAAGGAGAGCCGTTGCCCGTGTACGAATGGACCGAGATCCTGTACAGAAAAGGGTCGTTTTATGAGTTTAATCTTAAGTTTTTGTGCATGGTCCTTGGGTTGTTCAACCGTAAGGCATCCCGCCCGCCAGAAGTCATGACAAGATACCTGAGGAAGAACGAGTACGGGGATACCTTCCGGCTGACGCAGGGCATCATGGTCAGAATCTATGGATTCAAGGGGAAGTCGTTCCTGCTGCCCTACTTCTGCACTGACCACCAGTTCGGGATGGAAATTGCGTGGCAGATGGACTATGTCGAAGAAGAGTTCGGCCAGGGCAAAAAGAAAGGCCATATCTTTCAGTATCCCATCACCTGGGCGAACACCCAGGTTTACGAGATCGGACAACACGTCTACCTCGAGCGGGAACTCATCGACATGGGTCTAATAATGTTGCCGCAGCTGGAAATACGACCCAGATGGGGTCAGGGGTAAGTTCATGCACATCTGCCCACGAGCAAAGATTATGCAGGAAAGAGGAAATAGAACAGGCACAAACCTCGACTGGCGCATTGATCCGATGAAATCATGGCCTCCATGGCATGAGTTCTACTGCGAAGAGGTAGCGTACGATCCGGAGCGAAACCCGGATCACCGGTTGGAATCTGCGGGCTTCAAGAAATTCCTCGCCAAGGTGGCGCCCCTCAACTGGCATAAAGACAAAATCATTGAATGCTAGAAGATGAGGTGCCACACGCAGCACGATAAATCCAACCGGAAAACGCTGGCCGTCGATGATGAATTTTCGGCTCTATATGACCAGTATGCTGCCACTTGGCAACCTTTCGAATTTCGAAATTGCGTTCCCCGAGGCGCAAAGAAAAGGTATACAAGGAGGCCCCCCTCTCAGCAAACGCCTACTCCCGCGACTTCCAGCGCAACTCCGACAAGCAGTCAAGTGGGCCCAATGCAGCCTTCAGCTCCAAAAGCAGTACCCGAAAGGGCACAAGGGTCAGAGAGGTCAACTCCTGAGGTGGCCTCTCAACCAGAAAAAGCGCCTGCGCTACCAGCTAGCAGACCGGTCGCGGCAGGCATCCTTCCAGCTAGACCCCGGTACAAGTTTACCGTGGGGACATCACTGCCTGCCGCTCCAGCCTCATCTCTTCCCTGCGAACCAGCCACGGCGCCAGAAGAGAAGAAGAGAAAGAGAAGTGAAAAGGCCACGCGGCCTAAAGAATCTGTGCATCAGCCAGCCGCGGCGCAGGTAGAAACAACAACGCCGGAGATCGTCTCACTGGACAGCCCTGAGGCTGAGGCTGAAACCCGGGCTGAAAGCGTCCCTCGAACAGCGGCTCAGGCGGAGCCCGCAGGTACGTCTACTTCCCCGCTCCCCAAAGTCTCAGTCAGCCCTACCGTAACACCGCTCCCCATATCATCAGGGCAAGCCGTAGCTGCATCCTCTTCTTCCCAAACGGCCCAACCATCCAGCAGCCCCCATTCTTTCGACCAATTCGCTCAGGACCCTAACACCTTCCAGTCCCTGAGCCAAACCCTGGAACCCTCGCCCGCGGCCAGTATTGAAGCTGCACATATATCGCCGCGCTCTTCACCTCAGCTGTTCAAAACCCCACCAACGCCATCCACTCAGCCGCTCACCTCCCCTAGGACCCGGTCGCCCTTAAAAGCGGCCACTCCTTCTGGAATCCCTCCTACTTCGTTGTTTGCAGGAAGGATGCCGCAACAGGACCAGATGTTGGAAGATCTTGACTTCATGCAGATCGCAGATGACCAACCTCTGGCAGCAAGAGCCGCAGGGGGTTCCGCCTCCTTCCTTTAGGGCGTCAAGCGCAGAAGGGCCGAAGAGATAGCCGCCCCGGTAAAGCGCACCAGGTACGACTTGGACAGGAGAGTGCTCACAACTGAGAAATTGATCCCAAAAGTGAAGAAGCCTCTCCGGGAGATGACCGAGGCGGACTACGAACACCAAGTCAAGGAGAAGAGCTTCGATGACATAAACGAGGAGCAGGAAATCAACGGCATTCGCCGCAGAACCACTAATCTCCTTGTCAAGCGGCTTGAGACCCAGGAGGCGCTGTTTCAGCTGCAGAATAGCGCAAGACAACTCGAAGAAGATCTGGCTAGGGCCACCGCGCAGTTGGGATCCGCACAGCAGGAAATAGATGAACGGAAAGCCCAGCTGGCCGCCTCGCAGCGGGAGGCCGCAATGCAGAAACAGATAGCCGAGCAGCTGTCGAGAAGAGAAAAAGGCGGCGCTGGAGCAGATTTCTCGGCTCCGGGATTCGTTGAAACGAGCGCGATCGCGGCTTGAAGAGAAAACATCGCAGACGACGGCCTTTTCAAAGAATAGAGTTAAGGAGATGCGGGCTAGTCTGCTGCAGGGTTGCAAGCCCAACCTTGTTAAGTCCTTATCGGTCCTAGATTTCGTGTCCAGGATCGAAGAAGTATCTGCCCAGGGAAAGCCTATGGTAGAGGAGGCCGAACACCAGGCGAGGCAATGGCTAGACCTGGCTATGAAACTTGAGGATTTTGAGCGCAAAGGCCTCCCATTTCCCCCTATGTCCCAACTTGCCTCAGAGTGGGCAGATGCAAGGGTAACCTTGCTTATTTATTTTGATAAGACGGAGAAGAATCGAACTGCTAGGAAAATATTGGACGCATTAGAACACGAAATGAACATTTAACTGGCCCCCTTTCACACTCTGTCCAAACACGGGTGCCCGAGCTACGTCAAGGATGGCGAGTTTCTGACCCTTGAGCAGGTAAAGAAGAATTGGTTGTCTTTCGAGGCAGACACAGCAGAAATTGATAGCTGGTCAGAACCGATCCAAGAGGCTCAGGTCACCCAGATGGTGTCGAAATACTGCAAAATCAACTCCTCCCTCAATGAGTTGGGAAAAAGATATAACACCATCGACCTGCACACAGTTGCTGCATTCTACGCGGCACTAAAAGAGGTCAGCGACCTAGGGCCCTTCCAAGCAACAGTCTGGGACCAAGCCAAGGCTGCATATGAACGCATCCGCGAGCGGGAAGCTGACAGCGAAGAACATTCAGGTTCGGAGGGAGAAACGGAAGAGGCAACTGCCGGAAGTGATCCTGAAGAAGAACGGTTGCCGGGGAGAAGCCATCGGAGCGGCGGGAAGCGACGGGGAAGGAAGTTCCTCCGCACCCAATGGATAAAGGCATGGTTCTTTGCGTCGAGGCGAGCTCGACACCCCGCGAGCCGCCATGAATGTTGCCACATTTTGCACGGGGTGCCATGTTTTCAAAAATTTCTAAGTGTACTGCTCTTCCTTCCCTCCTCTTTCTTCCCTTTCTCCATCTTTCCTTTTTCCCTTTCCTGCAGTTTCATTTCCCCCTTTTTTCCCTTGTACTTCCCCCAGTCAAGTTCCCAAAACTGAGCAAGTGTCCCTGAAAAATTCTAAGTGTCAGGGCGCAACCCGACTTCACAGCGAAGTCGGGGTGCGCCCTCAGATCAGTGCGCAGTAGGGAAGGCGAAGTGCGAAGGCAGGCCAAAACGGAGCAGAATTTGACTAAGTATGGGGCGCAACCCGACTTCGCAGCGAAGTCGGGGTGCGCCCTTCTTCCTGGGCGCACTTGGGAAAGCAGTGTGCAGAAAATCAGCTAAGTCTTGGGGCGCAACCCGACTTCGCAGCGAAGTCGGGGTGCGCCCCCCTTTTGGTGCACAGTCCGAACGGCGGGAAGATCAGCCAAGTACCGGTGCGCAACCCGACTTCGCAGCGAAGTCGGGGTGCGCCCTTTGACCGGTGCGCAGTTGGGCAAGATTCATCAAGCAAGCCAGAATTTGGCTAAGGCACGGAGGCCTCCCCAACTGCGTTGTTTCCCACTTGCGCTACCCGACAGCGCTCTAATCCCGGGCGAAGTTGGACAAACTGCCTTTCAAGGCAGACAGGTGTCACTCGTCAAAATTCGACAAGTGTCCAGCCTCGGGATTCGAGCCAAGATATGACGGGATAAAGGACAAGCATGGGCTGCACTACCTACGCCAGCTGCCCCCATTTAAGCTGATGTGAAGTTTCATCTACCGCAGCTACCCGCATTCCTGCTGACCAGAGGTTTGACCGCACGCATTGCCACGTAGCTGTACAGCTTTCAAGGAGACCTTGCTGCAGGTACAGTCCTCGCCGACAGGAGTCAGCATCAGCAGCTCTTCAGCCGCTTGTGTCAGCTATTGTCTTGTCTGGGACTTTGTGCCCGCAAATGTAATCGGGGGGAACTTGAGGCTATAAATAGCCATACAATTTCATTGTAAAAGGGGGAAGGGGAATATACTGCTAGGGAACCATTGTAGCTGTGCGTTTGCTTCTAAATACAAGATACATACTTGGCTCTGCTTACTGTCTTCATTTTGTATGTTGCCTCTCCTTGTCATTTCTGCCTCATGTTTCTTATTTCATTGCTTATTGTTGTACTGAACTCTGGACTCCAGTATTTGGTGATTAAGTATTCTTGGAATGCATAGATAGAGGATACATAGGATGAATGATAGCTGTAGTTTCATTATGTGTTTTGTATAGGAATGTTGTTAGTAGTGGTGATTGATCGTTGTCGTGCTGCTTATTCCCCCCACCCAACTCCAATCACATTTGGATTCTCTTTCCGCATTTTTATCTCTTTCCTTGCACTCTTAACTCAAACTAACCGGCGGCCTTCTCCGGAGATTGGCACGGAAGGCATTCCTTCCTTCCGGCCTTTCAATCTGGTGGGCGAATCTCGGGCGCATTATACCAAATCCTTTCCTCATGGCAGATTCGTAACCAACAGGTAGCACGTGTTCTTCAGTGATGGGCTCCTCTAAGTCGTCAATCTCTGAAGCATCATCTATGAAAATAGCCCATACCGCATCCAGGTCCTTCTTTACCAGATTATTCTCTTGATCATCAATGAAACTGGGGAAACCATTAGCTGCTATCGTATCAAAGTAAACCATTGAAATGCGCCTCTCGTGCTCAAATGTCTCTAGCAGCTTGCGGGCTTCTTTAACCAGGTCCATATTGGAGAAATAACTTCGCAGCGTGATCTTGGCGTTTGCCCAAGCGCGGGCTATTTCGCTCAGTGGGCGGAATTGGAGATCCATTTGAGCCATTGCCTGGATCTTCATTGCCATTTCCAATTTCGTCTCCAAGTTTTCTTTTGTATACTCCACTACATGTCTGCCATATGAAACGACTATTTGTACTTCATGAAGGAACATGAGAACCAATGTCGCCTTCGTCGCCATTGTAGAACAATCAATCAACATCTGACTGTAAGCCTCCTTAATTTTCTCCTTCGTGAGGGTCACCGACTGCGTGACATTTGCTGCCAATTGATTCTGCAAATTCCAGAGTTGGTCCTGCAAGGCCTGGATCTACTGTTGCGCTTCCTGCTGCACTGCTTGATGCTGCTTGGCTGCCTGTTTATGTCCCTCTATCTTGCCCTCCAAGCTCATTGCTTTTTGCTGCCACTGCTGAGATTCGGACTGCGCAGCGTCCAGTTGGGCTTTTTGTGTTGCCAAAGCCTCTTCTAACTCCGCTATCTTTGCCTCATCCTGGAAGAAGCGGTCCTTGTAATGCTCGTCGTGCAGGTAGATCGAACTCATATCCACTTGTATATTGCCCATTTTCTCAATTGCATCTATCTTCGTGAGGTCCTCAGTGACGACCTGATACAAATAATCACTGAGCACCATCTCTCCTTGAGGTTTCTGGACCTGAGGGACCATCCTCAAAGTGTGCACCTCCATAGCCTCTGGGTCAAAAGTCACCTTCTTCATTGGTTTCGTCGGGGCTTGCTCATCCTTTCGCTTGCGGTTCTTCAACCAACGCGAGGAACTTTGCCGCGCTCTGCTGATATTTTCTGCTATGTGTCGCTTCGACGACAATTCCATCTCGGAAGCCAGTGGCTCCTGTACCCCAAAAATTGGGGAAAATGGGAAAAGGGCCTACTAAGGGTTTGACTCCACAACGGGAGTGGAAGTGGAAGGTGCTACAGTTACGCTTACCTTGGAAGAGGCTTACGTACTTACAATGGTTACGGGGTTGGAAGGGATAGAAGATGGAATGAAGGACAACGGAAGGGAAAATGGGTTTGGCGCAGATGCAAACGAACTGAAAGAAAGAGAAATGGAGGGAATGGACGAAACTGGGGGAGCGTTGGTGACCTGCGACTGTGAAGTGGAAAGAGGAACCGAAGAGATGGGTATAGTGAATGGAGGCGAAGTGGGGATGGGGACTACTGATGGGGAGACAGTGGTCACCAAGTGCTTGTCAAAGAGAGAAGAAAAAAACTGCGTACTTGTGGGCTCCGACACCATTTGAGCCGGTGATGAAGGCTGTTGCACTGCAGTGTCTTTCTCTTCCTCTGCTTTTTCCTCCTCTGCTTCCATATCTACTATTGTCACCATTGGGCTTGATTGTTCCTGCTGATCCAAAGAGGGTATCTCCTGGAAACTAGTCTGCTATACCATAAGCGAAGGAGGTGGCTTTGTGCTAAGCGCAGAAATTGCACCACTTCTGGGCTTCTTTACCATATTAGGAAATGGCACCCTTATACCCGTACTCCTCTTCCTGAGTGAAAGTTGCTCCTCGGATGACAGTTGCTCCTCTTCTTCTATAACTGCCCTCTCTTCAATCGACGCCTCCTCTTCTCTTACCACGTCTTTTTCCTTGTCAGGGCTGCAGATACTTCGAGGCACCAGGTCAACGAAGGAGAGGGGTTGGTACTTTTTACAATGGTCATCATAGATAAGCGAAAATGCTTCGTCCATGACCAACGGATAACTTGACTCGGGCTTACTTCGATGGACCCTCATTACCCACCAGTTGGCAATCTTTTCATCGGACCAATCAGGCAATTTTGCTTTCATTTGATTGAACAAACTGGGAGGAGGAACTTGCTTTGGATGATTCACGAGATCATATTCGACCTCCATTTCATAAAAATCATCCCAAGGAGGGAGCGACATCATCTTCTCGACATGCCATTCAAGGTTGCGCCCCTTGGGATTATTCCTCTGCTGCAAGATGTCTTCTCGGGGGCAGCAATGAAAATTCTTGGCTTTGATAAAATTCGCAAAAACACCCAAAGGATCATACTGCCATTGTTGGGAAGCTCAATCAACCCGTGGTCGTACAGCGTCTCAGCAATCAATCCATTCTGCTCACACTGCGTAAATCTTATGTCGCCGAACTGGAAAGGCATAGTGCATGTAGCTTTCTTTCACCTGCCTGTCCCCTATGTATCATTTGTGAAATTACTCTATCGGGATACTTCTAGGGCGAAAAGATGTTCGGTGGTAAAATACGGCAACAAAAAGGGTTTGCCAGTGAAACGAAAAATTCTGACCACCACTCCCTGTGTCAGCAAGAAGACGTCACTTTTTTTCTTGTCAACCACCTCTTCTTTCATTGCTTTGGGCACTCTATCACACACACCGTAAATCAACCCCAGGGTGAGCTCCAAAAACATTTTGTTAAAATTATAATAGGACTCCTTTCTGGACAAACTCTGAGTCCAAGAATATACTGGTAACGTTATTCCTGTTTCATCTATCTTCCTTATTGCTATGAAAGCAAAATATGAATGCATGTGATAGAAAAAGTACCATACCAGCAGGGAGTAATGTCTGAAAGTAACGTCTTCTCCGCTTTGCACCTTCTGCAACTGCGAGTGCATTCTCTAAGATATGAAATTTGCCCAATCGAAGAAAATCGGATTTGTAGTCGTTGTCATGGCAATCGGGGCGTAGAACTCCACCTGTGAAATACATTGTACCAACGATGCTTGCCATTTATGCATTGTGGAATCCGAAGATAATCCTACCATCAATGCCAGCATTGAATATAAATCTAGGCTCTTGAAATCCCTAAGTCGCACCGGCAAATCTGGCAACTCCCCAAAAAGTGGCGCCTTCAACAATTGGTTCTCCATAAACTGCCGCATATGAACTGTAGACTGGTACCTTTCCTCCTGCTCCGTAAGATTAAGCTTTTTAAACATGACGTCGGGCGGAGGTCTTGCACCACAAGCAAAGTCGTCCTTGATCGAGCTAGCTGAAATACTGAACAACTTATCTCCTTGGGCGTTTTGAATAGCTCTCGTAGCAGGATTATAACATTGTGCAACCGCCCATACCAGCTTGGGACATGAGTGCACGGGCGTACACAGGTACTAGAAGAGATGGGAGTAAAATGCCGTGGTGCGTGAGCTTTCAGCAGACATCTCTTGCAGAGCGAACTCAACATCCTAGCGCAATTTCTCCACGCCCTTGTTTGTAATCACGTAGTCACTGGTTTGCGCCAGGCGGTCATAGTAAGGCGCCAATTCGGTTTCTTCCTCTTCTTCCCTCGCCCTTCGCCGCTTCTTTTCTGGATCAGTCTTCTTCTGAGCTTTCTCCTTCTTTGCATCTGAGATTTTCTCCTCCATCTTCGGCTTCCTTCGAGCAGATAGCAAATCACTTTGAACCTTGGAGCGGAAAAAGCAATTCATAGCAACTCTACAACCAGCTGCTTTGCAAATTTCTTTGATTTTGAAACTGAAACGTTTGCCCTTTTATAACTTTCGAACCACACTTGCCGAAATAAATGCTTGCTGCGCGTCAGCTAATTTCAGGGATACATCACGCTTTCCAATAATTTATCAGTTTCGCCCACCTCTTCTCCAAGCGTTCTGATTGGTTGCTTTAATTTTTAATTGCTTTTTCCTTCTTGGGGGCCAACTTGCCATTAATGGTTATTTCTGGAAAAAGTGCCTTGCTGCTTTTTTGCCTTGAAAAACGTGATGAGCACCTTGTTTCGCTAATGTGGAGCGCTGAAAAGGAATTTTGCTACTTGTGGTGGCGAAACGTCATGCATTTTGGGATTTCGTTGAAAAAGCAGGGCGAAAAGGCATTTCGTTCCTTTTCACTCCGAAAATAACTTTCGCCACGCTTTTTGCCCGAAGAAGCATGTAATTGGGGGTTTATTGCTGCCAACTTGAGTTTTGCTACGAAAATCCAAAGTTGCATGAGCGAAATTGACGTCTTGGGCGAAATCAACTTCTTTTTCTCTTTTTTTTAATTTTTTTCTTTCCCCCATTTTTTTTTTCCCTTTTCGCTTTTTTTTTTTTCCTAAGTGTTTTTTCTAACTTGGGTGCCCAACTTTTAAAAATTGGCACGATTTTTCCTCACTTGCCTAAAAAGCAAAGAGGATTTTGATGCATGCTTTGACCATCTTTGGTGCCGAAAAAGCACTTCTGGGCGATTTGCCCAAAAAGAAAGCAAGAAAAGGACTTTTGCTAGCGAAATGATTTTCGCCAGCGAAAATACCTTTCGCTCCAGCGAAAAGGAATTTCGCTCCTTTTTATTTATTTATTTATTTATTTTGAACCCAAGAAAGGGCGAAGAAGGCTTTTCGCTAAGGAATTTCGCTCCCGTCCTTCGTCATTTTTTCAAACAAAGACATTAAAAACAAAACTATATACATATTTACATTTGTAATCCCACGTTTTTTCAATGGTAGTAGACCTTTAAATGAAGACCATTGATTGGAATTGGTAGCACATGGCCATCCATATCCTGCAAATAAAATGAGTTAACTTGATTGACACCAGAAATCTGAAAAGGGCCTTCCCAAATCACCTCGAACTTGTAATGCTTGCCCGGCTTCGCCTTTTCCTTGTTCCATTTCAACACCAGATCACCCACCTTGAACGCCTTCTCAGAAGTCTTCTTGCCAAACCAGTTCTTCGTCATCTGGGCATGTTCCATGAAAACATCGTACGCCTTCTCCCTTGCTTCTCTATGAAGTTGTATTTCTCCTCATGCGGTTGGATGACTTGGCTTAAGAAAGCGATTGGCCGCTCATCTCCATCATCTCCCTTCTGTGTGAGCATCGTTGCGTAACTCTCTTGTTCGCCAACGACATACCGGATAAAATCCCTCGAATAGTCAGCGTTCACTAGAACAAGTGCTTGAGCAATTCTTTCCTTGATTTCCCGGAATGCTTGCTTCCTTTGCTCAGTCCATTTGAACTCAACATCCTTCTTCAAAAGCTTAGTCATTGGTTTCACAACCTGGGCGAAATCTGCAATAAAATTTTGAACGAAATTAATCTGCCTGAAAAATGACTGCAACCCTTTCTTATTGGCTGGCAGTGGAATCTTCAAAAGAGCCTCAGCTCTAGCTGGATCAATAGCTAAACCCTTTTCTGAGATCACATGGCCCAGGAGCTTCCCTTCCTTTACCACGAAGATAGACTTCTTCGGGTTGATGGACATTTCTCGAACACTTTCCTCAAATGAGAGTTGTGCTCCTCCCTGTTATGAGAGAAAACAATCATATCATCCAAGTAAATTACAATGACCCGGTTTAGCAACTCACCGAAAGCCACATCCATTGCTCTCTGAAAGGTTGCTCCAGCATTTGAGAGACCAAAAGGCATTCGTTGATAAGAAAACGTACCCCACTTTGTGGTGAATGTCATTTTGTACTGGTCTTCATCCTTAACCCAAATCTGATTATAGCCAGAGAATCCATCTAACAGAGAAAATCTTTGAGCTCCTACAACTATATGCAGAATCTGATCAATCTACGGAAAGGGATAATGATCCTTCAGAGATGCCTGATTCAAATTCCGAAAATCAACACACAGGCGAATATCTCCATTCTTCTTCCTCATAGGGACCAGATTCACTACCCAGGTGGAATGCTTGATCGGGTAAATTATTTTGGCTTCCAACATCTTTAGCAATTCAGCTTTCATCAAGATTTCGATTTTGGGATTGACTGGTCTCTGTTTCTGCCTGAAGGGTTTCACTCCTTCCTACAGCTCAATGGTATGCTGGATCACATCCTTGTTATAGCCTTTTAAGTCCTAGTAGCTCCAAGCGACAATGTCTGGGAACTCATGGCATAGCTCCTTGATCTGCTCACGTTTTTCTGGAGTGCAATCAGTGCCAACTTTTATTGACTTCTCGGGTATCAACTGCAACTCAGTGTACTCATCTACTTTGATCCTATGTTTTTCAGCTCTGTCATTTTGATCAAAAAGACTTTCGAGCGTAATCAATCCTTTTGGGATATGATTACTCCTCAGCTGGATCAATCCCTCAGCTTCTTCTTCATCAAGTGTTCTTCCTTCCACAGTATTGGCCTCTATTATTAGGAAGTTCACAATCTGCTCATCACTTTCGAACACTTGCCAGTAGATATTCTTATTTGGAACTGAAGGCTTGTAAACCAGTCTCACAGTCTTTGGTTTCTTCACCACGTGCTCAACTGGCGAAAAATTGACGCCAAGGGATGCCAAAAGATCAGCATGCTTGTTTTGTTCTCGCGATATGGCTTGGATGTTCAACGCTATGCAAGCTTCAAAAACATCCCAGACTTTGTTGCGGTACACCTTCAAATAGTGCTGCTTGGAGACACACTTGTTCGTTACTTGATTCACAATCAGTTTAGAATCTCCGAAAATCTGCAGTTGTTTGATCCCAAGCTTCTCCGCTTTCTTCAAAACTAGGCATAGTGCTTCATACTTGGCAGCGTTGTTGGTACAACTCTATCAGTCTGTATGAATAAGTCTTCTGTATGCAAGAAGGAGAAATGAGAACGATCCCAGCTCCTATGCTATTCTTGCATCTCGTGGCATCAAAGTAGAGCTTCCACAATTGATCTGGAACAGGACCATGATCATCAAACACCTTCACTTCAACCTTTTTAGGCTTAGTTATGGAGTAACAACCAATCTCAGTTTCCATCATAGCAATAAAATCAAGCATTGAAAACTCATCTTCTGTACGAAGCTTGTCCAGAGTCTCTTCCATTAAATCCAATTCTTCTAATTCTTCAGTCATTATGTTAACAGAATTCAAGGACTTCTTCTTCCTCAATCTTCTCTATATGAAAAGTAGAAGGCTTCTTGTTATAGATCCAAATTCTCTTCCCTCTGAAGGGAATCTCCAGATGGGAATAATCTAGAGAAAGATAGCCTCCCAACTTGGCAGTGAACTCTCTCGAAAGGCACATACTGAAATACGACTCCAGATCAACCACGACCACCTCTTGGATCACAGTGATCTGAGGCATATTATGCAGGACAATGGGGATATCCTTGATAAAACCCATTGTTTTCACAGGGGTTCCATCCAACTACAAGACACCTGGGCTGCTCCTTGTTTATTCCATGCCCATAACATCACAAACTGCCTTTGGCATGACAATTGTCGCAGCACCAGAATTGATCATGTAGTAATGCACAATCCAACCTTCCATCCTGAGAGACAAATAGAAAGGGGGTGGCCTATTCTTTCTAGTAGATGAAGTGGTCAGCATTTGAGCAAAACAGTTTGAGTAGGATTCTTTCACAAACTTCGGCGATTCTTCCAACAAATCAACCTGACCAGGCAATTGCAACGCATCATAGAGACTAACCTTGGCAAGAACCTTCTTCAGTTCTTCAACAATGTTGTACGTAGATGTGCTTGGCTCCCTTCCTTCGTTGGCAGCCTCATACTTGCTCCGATATTACTGCGTAGCTTCTACCCTTTGATGCTTGGTCAAGGATGGGTATTTGAGCTTCTCTGGCCTGTTCCTCCGTTTCAGCTTTTGTTTGTGAATTTGAAGCCTTTTCTTGCAATATTTCTTTCGCTCGCGGAGGCAAGAGATCTTTTAATAGGACAGGTGCGTCTGGTTTGGGCGCTGGAACAGCCGCCTTCGCTTGTGCTTGTTTTTTCTCATTCTGCACCTTCGGTTCAGCGGGTACCTTTAGTGGCTTCATTTCAGCCGGATCCACTGTAACTGGCTTTCTTCCAGCTCTCGTGAGAACTGAAATTTGTTCTTCAGAAGGGACCATAAAATTATGATCGACTTCGGTAATCATGTTGATCAGACCACTAGGAGAGCTATCTGCCAATGTCTGCACGTAGTTCAGATGAACCATGCAAGTTTCTTTGCCATGCGAATCATTGCAGGTAGAGCACCAGTACGCTTTGTTTGATGGGCTAGCTTCTTCATTCGTTAAAATGATTGGATTCCTCTCAAGCACCTTGCTGGTCAAAGCTGCTCGCTCTCTAATGATTGGCGAAGGTTGAAATCTCTTAGGCAGAGATCAGGATTGATTGCATCTCTTTCAGCAACTTTTCTTGGAGATCAGGATTTGAGGGTGCTGGAGGAGCTGGTAATGGAAGTGGTATAGGCAGAGATGGTAGTGTTGGGAATGGAACCGGAGCGGGTAGCTGTGGAATGGATGGAGCAGGCAGTTGCGGGACAAAAACTGTTGTTGCGGTTTGAGATGAACTTGGATTCCATGAAGGAACCAGATACATGGGGGACATTGGTAAGGGCTGAGAAGATGCGTTGGAATACAAACACTGTGGGAGATCGGGAAAAATAGGCATTGTCATCTTCGACGAAAGTTACCAATAGCAATTAGATCAGCTTCATCCTTTTGCGCGGCAGAGTACAAGGCCAGGAATGTGTCAACGTTGGACTGTCGGATAGCCATGCTAATATCAGAATTGAAGGCTTGGAGGTAATAGAATGCGGCTTGTTCTGGATTCGGTCGGAGACCATAAGGGACTCTTTGCCAAGTTCAAGCGAACCTGACGTTGAAGTCAACAATTTTCTCCTGTGGATACCTCTAAATGGTGGTAAATTGATGCAATAGAGAAAAAGGATCTGCTTGTTCATTGAAACCTTTTATCAATAATTCAGCCAATTGGTCCCATGTGGTAATAGTGGCAGGCTGTAAAGACCGGTACCAGTAAAGTAGCTTCCCTCTGAGAGAGAGCACGAGCAATCTTACCATGACATCTTCGTCCGTGATGCTATGAGGTCATCAAAGAAGCCATGTCTTGGACATGCTCGTAAGTTGTTTTTCCCATACCATCATAGGTAGGCAAAGCCTTCAATGCTGCTAGCGGGATTGGGTTTTGAGCTTGCAGATTCAAAAGCTCCGGAGTGGTTCCAGTCTGGGAACTGACTAGGTGGCAGTGGTGGATTTTGAGCCATTTGGACCGGAGTGTGCTTGGGGAGGAAAACTAGTAGTAGTGCTAGCAGGACTTGAAGGAACTAAAAACACACCAGCTACCTGTGAAGATGTTGCAATGGATGGGACAGTCGGAGTGACTAACCTAGGATGCTCTCCTAAAATTTGGGTGTCAAGCTCAAAGAACTCAACGGGATTTTCTGAATTTTTGGCCTTCAATCTTGTGATCATGAAGTAAAGCTTTCGCCAACTTCACGTTCGGAGGCTTCTAGGTAAAACTGAGTCGCTGGATGTTCTAATCAGACAGTAAAAAGATGAACATCAAACCTTAATACTGCTCAAAGTGGAACTTTTAATGTCCCACCGGGTGTGCCAAAAACTGTTGGTCACGAATCTGCCTAAGTACAAAATATATGTGCGCCCTAGACCCAGCCACCATTGAAAGGCCGAAGGAAATAGATGTCCTTCGGGCCAATCTCTAGAGAGGGCTGGTTCCCATACTAATCTAACAATCGGTGTAAAGGTTAGGGAGAGAGATTAATAGAAAGAGATGGGAAATATGGCTATAAGTCAAAAATGTAAGGTGGGGATAAACTAGCAGCTAAAAATCAAATTAAGTTTTTAACTAGCATGTAACAGAAAGAAAAACACAGGAACCATTCACAACTTTGCAAGGATAACTTCCAATAAACATTTCAGTATTCACCTCTTTATCAGGAATTAAATTCAGATGCAGAATTTAAACTTATATAATTATGAAAATGAACATATCAGAAATTATAGGCAGAAAGTAATTGCATGCAACATTGATCTAGGAACCAGAGCCAAATATCTTTAAATTGATGCAGATAACTCAAAGTGTTTTTGGCAGTGTATATCCTTCTTTTTACATCAAGTTTCTTAGTTTTTATAGAGGATTTCGCCTCCAAAATTAAATTCTTATTAAATGAAATGCTGGCTAGTCAAAAATTTAAATGCAGCAATTCCTCCTTGGTACCAACAACGAAAAAAAATCAGCAAACACATTGGGAAATGTCCAACGATTTCGTCATATGGCGTATTGGGACTTTGGCGGAAATCATCGATCAGATTTCAATCTCCATGACGGTGCCTGGGAAATGAATACCCACCAAAGTGGACGACACTTCAAAAATGAACAAGATTACACCGGAGTCAAGAGTACAATACATAAATTCAACAGTTTTTCAGCAGTGATCCTAGATATATCTATTGCGTCACCACAGGAATTAATTTTACCAGCCTTAATCCTTTCCCAAAGAAGATCTGCACTAAAAACATTGGGGTGATGGCGTTTGCTTCTGAAATGAGCTTTCGCTCAAAGTTTCACCCGAAATGAGCCTTCATCTTTATTTCGCCCAAGTCATGCCCGAAATGGGCTTTTGCCTGGACTTGTGCTTGGAATGTGCACTTGCCAATGTTTTCGCCCAGGACACGCTCAGAAATGGAATTTTGCTTGAAAACCAGGCGACCTTGGGCAAAATAGGAGTTTTGCACCAACCTTGGGCGAAATGGAGTTTTGCCCCAACCTTGGCAAAATGGAGTTTCGCTCCAAACTTGCCTTTTTGCTATGATTTCGCCTGGGAGGAGCTTGCGCTGCCAAAAGTGGGGCGCATATTGGAAACTGGATTTCGCTGAGAAATGAAGCGAAAAGGAATTTCGCTATAAATGGGAGTGAAACTGCCGACAAAGTGATTTCACTAGCAAAATGGCCAGGAAGTAATTTCGCCAGCAAAATGCCCAGCAAGTGTTTTCACCAGCGAAATGCCCGAAAATGGATTTTCGCTGTGCCTGGGGGCGAAAAGGCATTTCACTCGAATTTTTCCCGAAACTGCACCTATCAAACACTTAGAAATGTGGCGAAAATGCTCAAAATGAATTTCACTGGCAAAATTGTTTACATATTTCAGGCAAAATTTTACAAAATTTTAATGTGGCAAAAAAGCCAACACTAATATAAAGGGAGGGTCATTTTCCTATAGACATATGTATGCAAGCCATCTAAGAATCGATGGACTGTCAACAAGTTGTGATGTTGTATGGGTCGTTCCTTTTCGTTTAAAGATGTGAATGTTGCATAAGAGCCAAAGTGTTGTCCACGAGAAAACATCGCAAGGGTTGCCTAAGAGTTGTTGACATGCAAGAAAAAAAGGCACATTGGTTGTGTGATGGATAAGTGGTCTCAAAATTGCTAAACTAAGTGCGTATAAATAACAACTATATATAAGATATTTGACGAGTGGAGGAGGCCATCAATCGACAAGAATGCGGTTTGAGAGGAGTTGTCATGCTAACATGGGTCGTCCAAGAAGTTGATGTGGGCCTTTAGTGCAATTTTGATGAGTTGGGTGTTGTCTAGGAAAGGCCAACCAATGAGGTTGCACAGGGCCTTCCAACATGGAGAATTGGAATCCGTCTAGAGGAAGAGAAGTTCCAACTATTTATGCGAGTTGCTATTTAGTCAAAAGTGCATGTTGTCTAGATGTAGAAGATCACCACGTTATTGCAAGGAAGAAGCATCATTTCAAGAGGTAAAGTGCAATAGTGTTGAGTTTGCAATGACAAGATTCGTTGTAATGGGACATTGCTAGAGGTGAGATGTTGCAATGCCTAAGTCGTTCGATATTGTTGGATGTTTGTTGGTCGTTGAACATGCAAAATGTTATGCATACTAAGGGAATGGATGTTGTTTGTTGTGTCTGCTCATTTCTAAGGTCCTTGAGGCATTGGCTAGAGGAAATTTAGGTTGTAGAGAACATGTTTATAAGATGTGCTTGGTTGCAGAGATCTATGTGAGACGTTCTTGAGAGGCGACTGAGACGTGCAAAATGGTTGAGACAAAGTGAGGCATGCAAAAGCAATGTCGAATGGATAATGAAGTGAGGTGTGAACCCTAAAAGGTTGTTTCCTAAGATCCTTTCAATTAGACAAATCAATTACTTTATGGTGTTGAAATAACCCTCATTCAATTGAGATGTAAGATGTGGGAGAAAATAATTCTTTTGAAGAAAAAGATATTAATCCCACATGTATTGTGGGTGTGCCTTTTTGGTGTTCATAAACTATAGTTGTCCAATGTATGTTTGAAGTCGTGATGCATGTCTTAAGCATCACAGGTTGGGAGGCACATGTTTAACGTATGGAGCATTGACTTTTTAGAATGTTGAGGCATTGTCCTAGAGAAATGGTTCGATTTTGATCTTGTTTTGAATAATGGTATTCCTTTAAAAAGGTTATTCTATATCCCACATTTGTTCTATGGTTGATAGTTTGAAAGATTTATATATTATTTTGTGATATCCAATGCTGAAACAATTTTTAAAGGTTTAATGAAGGATTGGGACATTTTTAAAACGTATAAGATTTTGCACAAATTATTTGCGTATATATGGTTATATATAGTTGTTGGAAAGCTCTTTTCAAACGCGACGCATCTAACTTAATTTTTATTCTAGATGAAGATGCAACATTATGAAGTGATTTGTTGATTTGGGGGTACACCAAATGTCAATTTCATTGTGTACTAGAGATGATGCTTCATGAAGTGGATGTTCAATGTGACACTTCAAGATGTTTTTGACGATTGTGTTGTGTGAAGAGAAGATGTTGCCTTGCTAGTTTGATGGTTATGAAGTCTGTAATTGCTAGAGTTCGTGATCACTTGTTTGGCCTTCAGGAGGTGAACATATGCATCTCACTGTTCACTTTGTTGGCTAATCCCATAGATTGTTCTCGGCTAATTTGACATGTTTAATTGTACTTGATGCTTCGTGAAGTGAATGTTCAATGTGACACTTCAAGATGTTTTTGACAATTGTGTTGTGTGAAGAGATGTTGTTTCCTTGTTGGTTTGATGATTGTGAAGTTTGTAATCGCTTGGCCTTTAGGAGGTGAATAGATGCATGTCACTATTCACTTTGTTGGCTAATCCAACAAATTGTTGTCAGCTAATCCAACAAATTGTTGTCAACTAATTCGACTTGTTTAATTCTACTTGGTGTAACTTGTATTCGGGTGTATGATCCATGATTGTGTTCAAAATTGAGTTTGTAATACAATGAGGTCATTCCCATGATGAAATGACATGTAATGTATTGTCCCAGTCCAATTGTCAAATTCCTACCCTTGTATTGAACATTGATGCAATAAGGAGGGGGGAATGTTAGGATTATTACATCATCGTAGGGTGTTATAAGTGTCATAATGGGTTACACTCGTACACGAGTTGGTTATAGATGGTTGTCAAACTGACTTGGTCATCATTGTATCAATGTATCATTTCTTGATATTATAATTTGTCCAACACCCTTTGTTGGTCTAATGCAGAAGAAGATTAGAGTGGCAAGTCAAATAGTGTTCCATCAATTTTGCAATTGTTCCTTATCAAAAGAGAGTGTCCAATTGGAAAGCCTCACCATACGAGAGACATTGTAAAGGTGAAACTATTTTCTTTTCATAACAATGGTTAAAGGGCCTTAGGAGCAAAGAACCTCCAAAAGACATGCCCAATTTTTTCCTTTTTTCCACATAGAATGTGCAGAGTTTGACATTTTAATTATGTAAAGATTTTCTTTGACAATAAATCCATGCATTGCAATAGTTTGAGCTTAAAAGAGGATCATGCTAATGAAATTTATGTGCCTTGACTAGAAATTGACACTGCCATGTGTAGTTGGTCAAGTTATGCCTATAGCACAAGGAGTATTTTTTCCAAAGAAAGGAACAAGACATAGCAAGAAGTAACATGCAATGAAATAAAAACCAAAAAAGTAAGAAAAATTGTTATATTTTATTATTTCTTCAATAGTACATCATGAATCATCCTCTTATAGCTCCGTGAACATATGAACGTGAAAATCCACATATCTATACATGAATGAATAAATCTTCGCATGGAATACCTCAAGGATGGTATGAGATTGAATATATACAAGCAACGAAGATGGTAAAGCGGTTGCAACTACCTAACCATTGCCTAACTATATACATACAATTTTGAAAATACCCCTACACAATATACTTTATTACATAAGCAAGTGTTGTGCACATACATGTGACAACCCATGACGCATACAACAAAACAACTATGAATATGCACAAAATGCACATGCTTTGAAACAAAACAACTCATTGTGGCGATGCTTGAGCAGGCACCATGTTGGTTTTGTTGCCTACATCTGCCCCTTCCTCTATATTGGTTAGTGTCCTTGTCGATTGTGTCATATGGGTGGGAAGACTAGGTTTGAGAAGCTATTGATTGTTGCATGGAATAGTTGGTGAGGGTATCCTTCAATTGCTAGTTCTTTCGACAAGCATTTAAGTACTTCTGCTTCATGTGCTTGCCATCCTTGTTGTGTCTGACCCGATTCCTCTTAGCCTTCTCCAATTGTTGCTGCTTCTTGTCCAATTGTAATGAAAGTGTTGTCAGTTATGGTCTCCTTGCACCCGACTACAACTCCATACCCTATATATGAGCCTCCAAATCAGTAAGTCTTTAGTCATTTTCTTAGAGCTACAACTCTAAGGTTGCAATGCATTGCTCTTGTTCCTCTTTTTGGTGACATGTCTCCTTAATTTCTGCTTGGTGTCGCATAGCCTTTATCTCGACCATTTCTTTCAATAGTTGTAAATCCTCTTTGAGGCGCTAAGCATGCTATCTCCTAGAGTCAATTAGTTCCTCCATCTGTGTGGAATGCTCGTGGTGAATGGAGTTGCTAGCCATGTCACTAGATTAAATAGATGAGATGACTGAGTTGTCGAAAAGGCACCACAAGCTGATCTATGATCATGTACCTCTTGAAACTAGTGACAAGTGTATCCTTCAGTCAAGATACAACCTTGTTGGAAAGCGTGGTCAAATCTATAAAATGTTGGTAAGGACGAATGTCCATTTGTTATATATTTTCCTTGGTGTGAGTTTGGTCCTCCAACAATGGACCACCCTAATCGTTTGTAGCAATTGCCTTTCTCTTTTGTGCATTTCTTTCCAACGGCTGCTATTTAGCCTCTTGTTGAGGCTGGCTCCTACTCTCTTCCAACGTTGCTTATCTTGTTGGTTGGATGGATCTAGGCAAGGGATTTGTAGCACACATGGTCCTCAGGAGATAGGGATGGAATCCCCTTGAGAACTAGAAGGCTCGACATGCTCAACACAAGGGACTGACCCGTCAAAGAAGTTGTTTCGGAGGATATTTTCATGATCCATGTCACAAAGAGTATCCCCTTCAGCATACTCCCCTGGGTCGCAACTAACTCAGGATGCACCAAAGTTATCACATTGCAAAATAGAATGTTAGAGGGAGAAGGTGGTCCCTCATCCTCATTATCCCATTCTAAGCCATGATGATCCAAAAATTCAACATAAGTGACAAGTTGATCATCATCAGTTGGTAAGGGTTGGTTTTTATTGGGAATGTAGCCTATGCCACATCTCCCAGGCCAAAGCTCAACTTCAAAAGGTTCTTGAATACCTTTTTGTTGTGGCCCCAAACCCTTGCCTTCATATCCCATACTAGACAAGATCTGCTTAGGAAGTGGATAATCATTGGATAGATAACAATGGGCAAAAGACCGCTCTACAAGAGGAGGGTTGCTGCCACAAATATTTTCTTCAAGGGATATACCTGCGTAGTACACATGCTGAAGTGTACTACTTCACCCTTCTTATGAGGCAAACCTATAGTCCGAGGTGAAGGTGGCAGCTTGGCTAATTCCAGAAGAGGCTCTTGAAGAAAATGATTGATTTGATCTAGTGATGAAACATTGATTAGCGGATCCTCATTTATTTTCAAAATTTCAAGTTGCTTGGTGATGTGAGATCAGGAAATTGATGAACATAAATTGAGACCAGATTGAGCTTGCTCAACCATCGAACAATATTGGAATGGATGAGGGTCGCCTAGAATGGTGACAAGTTGATATTTGAATTCATACTTTAAACATTGATGAAGAGTAGAAGGGACAGTCGTGAATCCAAGGGTGTCCAAGAAGGTGATTAAAAGATGCGGGGCAAGATACCACATAAATCAAGGTATGTAAGATCTCAGGTCCAACCCTAAGAGGGAGGGATATAATGTCGTAGGCCTCTTGGGACTCATTCTTGAAAGCTTTTATGATGACATTAGATTTAATTAAATCTTTCTCTTTGAATCCAAATTTTGGAAAAATTGAAAGGTGCATATATTGAGGGAGGAACCATTATCTATTAAAATTCGCTTGATAAATATTTTCCCAATATATGCGGTGATGTAGAGGGAAGAATCCCCTCGCAAATTTGAGGAAGGATTATCGTCATCCAAAAATGTTATATAATGTATCCTAAGGGAACCTACAACATCAACTATATCACTAGGGGAAATGTGTTGAGGAACAAATTGTTGATTTAGAAGCTTCAACAAGGCTTGCCTATGAATAAGGGAAGTTTGCAAAAGTTCTAAGATGGAAATCATAGCTAGGGTACTAGCTAACTGTTGTTGAATGTCGAAGGAGGCTTTTTGTTGTGGTTTCAACTCTAAGGGTGTGTTTTCTACTCTTGTGCTTATTTTTTGGGTACTCTTCAAAACTAAGGGTGGTTTAGAAGGTTTGTTGGATGTAGAACTCATCTCCTGCTGAGATTGTTGAGTCGGTTGAGCTTGAGCTTGTTGCCTTGTAGTTGTTGCTATCATACCAACCATATTGTTAAACGGAGGTAGCACATTATGATATGACCAGTGTAACCGGGTTCTCGCACCCAGTTGGTTGGGTGTGCGAACCTGCATCCGCACGGGTTCGCGGGTTCACGATTGAGTACAGCTGGGCTGAACCCCATCCGAACCCTGTTTGACAGGGTTCAACATTGACCGAACCCTGTCAGTCAGGGTTCGTTGCCGAACCCTGTGGTTTTTAGGGTTCACCCAGCCGACCCCACCCAATTTGGGCATTAACATAGGAAAAAAAATGTGGTAACTATTTCTACGGTGGTAATTGTACTTTCCCTTATCCCGAACATTCCAAATCAACTGGTTTAATACATAGCAATCATGAACCACAGGCTATCTTCGCAACATGGAAGATGGCTTGTATTTGATCTCATCAATTGGCCCCGAAGGATCACGGTACTAAGAGTATAGATGAATATAGAGATGGATGCAAGGAGTCTCGTTCTTGGGCTGTTACTCTTTTTATTCGCCTATCATATGTGCAGGGTCGAGGCTGGTGTAGAAGATGTGGAGCGTGCGTCAACGTATATTGTCCATATGGATAAATCCGCAATGCCTAATGTTTTCGCAACTCACGAAGATTGGTATAAATCGTTGCTTTATTCTGTCAAAGGAGCACGGGGCCGGCAAATCAAAGCGATCGAGGATTCACATCTTTACACTTACAATAATGTCCTGCACGGTTTCAACGCAAAACTCACACAGTCAGAGCTTGATATGCTGAAGGAGATGCCTGGACATGTATTAACGTTCCCTGACCCCGTAGGCACTATGGATACGACTCATTCCTTAGAGTTCCTAGGATAACTAATATAATAATAATAAATAAAATTATAATTCACTAACTAATATAATAAAAATAAATAAAATTTGTACAAATATAATGTTTTAACTATTTTTAATTTTTTGATAAATAAATACATATTTATTTAATTAAAAACTAGCCGCACCCACACCCGACGAACCCTATTTTTGACAAGGGCCGCACCCGCACCCACGATTCCCACCACACCCGCACCCCCGCACCTGGCAACCTTGGATATGACACTTGATTAGCTGCCTGTTGCCCATGATTAGGTAGGGGATTTTGGATGATCCCCATGTCTTGATTAGTTGTGGGTGCTTGTTATGTAGGAGGTTGATTGTTCGTTGGAAGATTGTGGTTAGGAGTAGGTTGAGAATCCTCTATAACTAGACGACCTGCATCGATCAAGTCCTGAACCACATGTTTCAACCTCTTACATGAATGTGCCACGTGCCCCTCCACTCTATGATACTCGCAATGTTGACTAGGCTTATACCAATCAGCCGTGGTATCGGGTGGTATTACAGGTGGCAACTCAATCATCTTAGCCTCCAAGAGTTGCTTTAGGACCAACGAAATAGGTTGGTTGAGTCTTGTGAAGTTTCTTGGTGGGGGTCTTTGAGGTTTGTCAAGCACCATCTTTTGCAAGGTATTAGCAACATTGTTGACAGGTCTACTATCTGTTACCCCATCACCAACGACATGCTTGTTCTTATACTAGGTTTTTGTAGTTCCATCTTCTTCTTTCCTTGGTTTAAGTTGACCTCTTCGAATAAGGGCTTGCTCTACCCTTCCTGCTAGATCTATTGCTTGTTCGAAAGAGGTAATAGTTGTTTCCAATTCATATGATATATTCTCTTGTAAATTTCCAATAAATATCTCTAGCATGTCTTAGGGAGGCAAGGTGTATCTTAATCGTCCAACTAAGCTTTTCCAACGAGACAAGAATTTTGATAAACTTTCACCTTTACCTTGCTTCAACAGATAAACATCTTTCATAGTTACAC
This sequence comes from Wollemia nobilis, assembly GCA_028583015.1. Classification (NCBI taxonomy): domain Eukaryota; kingdom Viridiplantae; phylum Streptophyta; class Pinopsida; order Araucariales; family Araucariaceae; genus Wollemia; species Wollemia nobilis. Next base: position 6,669,287 of record JAQPPZ010017259.1, on the reverse strand, counting down.
TTTTCTCAACATAAGCTCCAAATTGTTGAACAAACAACTCCGTTGTCTCCTCAAAATTACTCAAAGAATGATTAGGCAATTGATAATACCATTCCAATGCCATACCACCAAGGCTCTTAGGGAACATCTTTAGTAACAACATGTCATCATTTACAATATCATGGCATACTGTTCTAAACATCCTTAAATTTTCAATTGGGTCCTCTGTTCCCTTATCAATAGGTAAAATTGGCATTGGAAAATGCTTAGGGTAGGGCCTAGAGGCAACGACAGGGTTTGAGGGTTGGTTGCACATTTCCTTATAGTTGTAGGTGAAACTTGGAGGTTGAAGAGAATCTATTCTTAAATTCAATTGTTTCATCACATTTGTCAAGCTTTGCATATTGGGATTGTTGTTGTGCAATGCCCCTAGGTTTCCTAGGGGAGGGTTGTAGGTAGGCTATTGAAAGGGAACTTGTCTAATGTTGGAGGCATTAACACTGTCTTGATATAGGTTATGGAAGGGAATATTTTGCATGGTATGTTGCTGTGAGAAACAATTCACATTTGGTGGAACAGAAGAAGCATTGCTATAAGGAGGAATAGAAGGAGGAGGAAATTGAACATGATTTTGAGATGGAGGCAGCTTGTAGAATTCCCCCAATGTTGGTGGTCGTAGTAGTAGCATATGTTGGTTTATGAAATGGATTAACATTATGAGAAGATTCAAACAAAGGATTGATGTAAATATTTTGAGGAGAAATAGTTTGATGATGAGATGTCCCAACCTCTTTGAGTTGGGCTTCCTCATCCATAGCCTTATTCAAGGCTTGCTTGTGATGGTTGAAGAAATTCCAGATATGATCAAATGATTTAAAGGTGAGGTGTCCATTAGACCCTTCAACAGGATTAAGGTCATTACCAGTTTCTACATTTTCTTCCTCTTCTAGATTAGGATTCTCCCTATCAATCTGGTCATCTTCTTGAAGAATCTCGCTAGATTCTAAAAGCCTTTGCTTACTCCTAAGGACGAGAGCCATAGGAGAAAGAGAAAGGATAGAGGAGAAAAGGAGGATCTAAAAACTAGCAAAAGACACGCAATAGAAATTTTAAAGATTTTTTAATGTTTTTTATTTTAAGCAAACAAATTTAATGGTCTTGCTTTTTCAAAAGGAAAAATGAAAGGAAGAGGCTTCCTAATTTGGCCACTAAAGACGTGTTTTCACATCAGGTTCACCAAATATGTAGAGGGGGAAGCCACCCTACCGCATACGATTCTCGATTGGATCCGCTGGAAGCCGAGGTGACTGCGGGGGTATGTTTAGCCTCTACACTCGGGAGCTAGGGGATCAAAAGGGTTCACCAGGAATGGTTTTAGGACTTGCTCCAAGTCCAAGGATGGAATGTTTGATGTGTATATTGAGCAAGCACCTATGTTTGGCCTTTCTAAAATCTAAGCTAAAAGGAATTAAAGAACAATGCAGGACAAACAATGATGCAAGCAAACAAGAAACTATTCCTAAAATGATTCTTAGTTTTAAATTTTTAATGAGGACTAATCCTAGTTTGCAATAAAAGTAAATCTTTTTCTTTTTCAAGAAAGGGATCAAAAGAATGCACAAACATATTTAACCTAGATGCATACTATATGTTTTTCTCTTTATCAATGCCTAGAAACAAAATCAAATGTTTTTCTTTTCTTTTTATCATGAGCTGAATCTAAAACGGAAATAGACAACAGACAACAAACAAACAGTGAACAACCTAATAAGTTTACTTAGGGAACTTACTTGATCCGATGGTTGACCCTAGCTTTTAACTTGCATCCAGATATATCCAACAACTTCAAAACTTGCAAAACAACTTCAAAAGCCCTAGAAAAATTGATTAGTGTTTGGGGGCCTGCTTAGGCCGCTATATGACTAAGCTTGGAGGCGCAACAGTCAAGCCCCCTTGGTCATTTTAGTTGATTGTTTGAAAACAACAATGATTGTTGACCTTTGGAAAACACAACGAGATATGACAACATGAAACAACAAACACAGATGCTAATAGAATGAATGCAATGACAATCAAGTATGCAGTTGCAAACCTAATGTTTTGGGGACAAGTTTTCCCCCAAACTATTATGATAGAATCTGCACCCTGTAAATTACTGGTCGCGGATTTGGTAACAAGAAGATCGACAAAAGAAAGCAAAATTGGCGAGAAAAGAGTAAAGGGCGGAGCGCGGGTTCGCATGAGAGGACTTAAAATTTAAAAATTAAAATGCAAAATGCAATTTTAACATTAAATTGAATGATTTAAGAGCTAATGAATGCAAAGAGACAACCTGATAAGCCTATAGAGGAAGCAAGAGCAAAGGTGGAAGACCTCTCCTCCTTTTAGAAGACAATTTGTCATCAAGGCTTCTCCAATCACAAGAAACACACCAAAAGCAAAACACCAAAGTATTCCAACAAGATCAAGGTTGCACGCAAAACTTGCTTAGATCACTTAGAACTTCTAGTGGTATCCAAAAAAAGAGGATCTAATCCCCCTATTTTTATAAGGGGTTTGGAGAGGAAAAAGGCAAGAAAACAAAAAGCAACTTTAACCAAGCCAATGCCACGAAGGTTGGCCCCAAAACGTAGACTTTTTTTAAAGAAAAAGATCCAAATTTGCCGAATCCACACCTCATAATTTACCTAGTGCAGATTTGGTCAAGGTCAAGAAAAACAAAGCAAAACAAGAAAAAGGAGGGTTCAAACTTGCACTTAGCAATTTTGAGAGCCTCTCTAGGGATTTTAAGGAAAAATGACTCATTTGGGTGGGTCAATTTTCCATGTCTACAATATGTTGAAGATGGTATTATCTACATCTTATATCATGGCAATAGCCCATTGATGAACCATCTCTTTAGCATTCCATTAGCCGGTTGCATCTTCATCTTGTCAATGAGCTTCTTCAATCATCGGTTATAGGACTTATGTCCTCATCCTTCTTTTGTTTAGTCTGGAGTTATCTGGGTTTTAGGCCCCGAGAGCCTTCAAGAACAACCATTCCGCTTTATTTTCTATGGGCCGGCCAGAAGGGTTTCAGAGCTTTCGAGAACAAGAACCGATGACGGAAGGATGATAAAGTGGATACGCGGATTTTAAAGAGGTGTTCTCTCCCCTGTATTTGAATGTAACTTCTTGCTGCAACTCACTTTGCACTTCGTCTTCCATTGTTAATAACAACGTTTGCCACCTTTTGTTTTTGTCACTCGAGCTATCCTTCTCCTAAGGATTCCAAACACGTTCAACCTCTGGTTGTTCAAGTTTAGTTCCTCTTGACTACAATCCACAATTGGCAATTCATAGACTTCTTCTCACAGGTTGCTCTTGATTTCTCCCACGTTTTTGGCTTCTACGTCTGTGCAAACCAGGAATTTGTCATCCTCATCTCCAATCTTCACACGTGCTAAGTTCGATCTTTTCTAATGGCAATAATGCCAAATATAGCATAGCAATGAGGTTCCCAACAATGAAATAGAATGATAGGGTTTAGGGACCAACACGTCTGTAGTCAACACTCTGGAACAACATCATCATCATCTGCTAAGACAACTATGTCTAAGACGATGTGTTGGATCTCAAGCTTCAGTCAGTATGACAACATCGTTCGAAAGACATTCCCTATACAACATTAGTAGGCTGGCATTGTTGGTCACGAATCTGCCCTAGGAAAGGATTTGGTTTGCATACATGCCTAAGACCCGGACCAACCTTGAAAGGCTGGAAGGAAGGGATGCCTTCCGTGCCAATCTCCGGAGAAGGTCGGCTCCTATACTACACTACTTCTGGTTTTAGCATACAAAACAGGAAAGAGATGGGAAAAATGCTGAAAGGGATAAATGACTGAAAGAAATGGTAAATGCAGATTTGTTTCAAGGGGAAGAACAAGCAGCACAATTGCTAACTCCTACTTGAACAAGCAACTATCAATATAATAAACATTAGCAAAAACTAGAACTGAACACACACTGATATGTATCTTTTAGCAATTCCAGGGTTCGTTCTTAATCCACACACTTAAATCCAGATTTCAGAATTTACTGTATGCAAATGAAGAAACAGAATTAACAGAAATCAGCATAAAGGCATCATACACAGTGAACAAATTCAGTTTCAGAACCAGGAGTCTTTATATTGATGCAATAAGCTCAAATTACAGCAGCTCTTTAGCAAAATGTTCCCCCCTCTATTACATTGCATAGAATGCCCTTTTATAGAAGAATTTTCCCCTGATTACATTAATGTTTAAACCCTAAAAGTCAGCTGGGACAGCTTAGATTTGACCTTTCATCAGATGACCGTACATCGGAGGAATATGGCACACCCGTACTTGTAGTTATGAGGTATGGCTCCGGACGAGTTTTGCCGCTGAGACTAAATGTCACATTACTACGGTTGGTGGGGGATTTGTCCTTGGGGGTCTTCCTGGTATGGCAGCGCCATCTAGATGGGATGGGAGCTCCTTAAATTTTCACCTACTTTTTTCCCGCCCAAGTGCCATTTTTAATGGTAGCCTGTGTTGAAGTTCGCCCGAAACAGGGCCTGAAATTGTTGTTCGCTTGAATTTGGCACAAAGTCGGGGTTCGCAGAAGCAGAGGAGCGAAATTGAGCATGCTGAAGTTGAGGTTCGCCGAACTTGAAGTCCGAACCTGAGGTTCGCTGGAGATTCGGGCGAACTTGGGATCAATACTGCCTTAGTCATTTTTTGAGGCAGCTGAGCCCTTTAGCTGAGGTTCGCCTGGAAATGACTGAAGCTGGAGTTCGCCATGGATTGGGGGCGAACCTGGGGTTCGCTGAGAGTTTGGGCGAACTTCGGACCGACTCTATCTTAGTCACTTTTTGGAGCAGCTGAGCCCGAAACCTGCTGTCAATCGTTGAGAATTGTGCAGAACCCTAGGCTTTTTGGATTTGGGGAGCGAACCTGAGCATTCTGGCCGACATGGAGCATTTTGGCTGACATGGAGCGTTTTGGCCGACACTGGTTCGGGAGCGAACTTGAGCTTTTCGGAGTTCAAGAGTGTTCGGGAGCGAACTTGAGCTTTATGGCGGACATAGAGCACTTTGGTTGACATAGAGTATCTTGGCCGACGTATAACATTTTGGCCGACGTTCGCTCGGGCCGATGTTCTCCGTGCAAGGAGCCCAAAACCGGGGATCGAAGGAGGTTTGAGCGAACTTGAGATTTTTGGCCGACATTCACTTTGCTTGCTGCCCGAAACCGGGGATTGCTGGAGGTTTGAGCGAACTCGAGCATTTTTTTGCCGACGTTAGCAGGATGGCCGACGTTCGCTCCGATCCCCGACCGAACCTTGTTCTTGCTCCAAGTTCAGGCAAACTCCAACTCTCGCTTGAAAGGTTAGCGAACCACCTCCATGTGGTGGGGACTTAGAAAATTTTGACCTTTCGTTCATCTCTCGCCGTCGCACTTCGCCCCTTCTCTTTCTCGCTCAAAATTAGAGCGAATTTCAGCTTTGTTTTTAACTCCGGGCGATCCTTGGGTTCGCATAAAATGCTGCCCGAAACCCGATCTCGCTCCGAGGCTGGACGAACTTTGGCATGATGGGGAGCCTTCGCATTTTTAACCCTTTCTACGGTTCGCTCCTAATTTGAGCGAACCCTGTTCTCGTCCTCACACTCAGACGAACTACGGCCTGCCTTGCGCACCTCGCTTCAAGTTCGGGCGAACCTTGTTGTCACCTCGCTTTTCACCCAAATCCCGCCATCGCTTCAAAACAAAGCGAACTCCGACTCTCGCTCCACATAGGAGCGAACTTCGAATGGCGGGGACTTGGTTTCGCCTTAGGGAATTTTGACCTGTTAATCTCTTGCCATCGCACTCGCAATTTCGGACTTTTAGGTCACTCGTGGCCCAACATGTATGCACTTCGCTCCAGCCTCGAGCGAGTCCCGGCTTTGCTTTACACATTTAGGCGAACTTTGTCGGATTTTCAACTTGCATCTTGCCTTGACTTCAAGCGAACCCCGGGTTCGCTCCAGACTCTGCCCGAAACTCGTTCTCGCTCAAAATCAGAGCGAACTGCAGCTTTACTTTGAGCATCGGGCGAACCTGAGCATCGCGCGAACCTGAGCATTGGACAAACCTGAGCATTCTGGCTATGCCTTAGCCAATTTTTCAAGCCCGAAATGGGCTTTCGCTAGCTCTGCTTCCCGAGGTCATAACTTTTGATCCGCTGCCCCGATCGCCTATTATAATATATCGCCGGAAAGCTTGCAAAAAGATCTGCAATGACGAAATATCCAAAGATCATTTCATCCATTTTATCATCCTCTTGTCGGGCCTGTGAAAATGCCAACACTTCTGCATGCTCTTTACCGCTTTGAAGTTCCACACTTAATGTGGCAAAAATGCCAACATTCTTGGCGGCTCGCGGGGCATTTAGCTTGTCTAAATGCAGATCGATCCCAGGCATTTATCCATTGGGCAACAGAGTCATCCTCGCTGTCCTCCTCTGAGTGTTCACTGACGGTAGTAAACTCTTCCTCCAACTTCTCCCTTTTTGCCTCTTCCTCCTCTCTTTGGCACTCATGGTCCTTTCTAGCGCACACAAATACACGAACTAAACTAAAAAAAAACAACTAAAACTTTACTTACTAGCCAGCCTATTTACATTATTTACACAATAGTTTTGCGACATGATTGACATGCCGCCAGCACAAACCTAGCTTCGGGTGTCTATCCGGTGAATCTGCAGTGTCCAGACCAGATCTGATTGTACTTCAGTCGATCTTTGAAGTCCGACTGGCCTCCCAAGGTTTGCCAGGTTGCGAACAGGGTGCAACGTGGTAGGTTATCATGCATGCCAGTACCCATACAGTTGATTAATAATGTGGCAAAGAGATTTGCCACATGAGAGCCTTCTTCGAGCACTGGTTGTAGTGATGGCTGGAGCCAACACCACCCCTTTAGAGAGTCCATTGACTGTGGGCTCCTGAGTACAGGTTCCTCTAACTCCTTGATGCGATAGCAGGATTTTTCCGGTGATAGGCCTTCTGTCGGGATCTCTTCAGGATCAACCTCCTAATGAGGCATGCTTGTTGGGTTTTGGCAAAATACTTGCGTGATATGCCCTAGGACACAAGAAGGGTGCAATAAGATCAAATTACAACAGCTCTTTAGCAAAATGTTCCTCCCTCTATTACATTGCATGGACTGCCCTTTTATAGAAGAGTTTTCACCCGATTACATTAATGTTCAAACCCTAAAAGTCAGCTGGGATAGCTGAGATTTGACCTTTCGTCAGATGACAGTATATCGGAGGAACATGGCACACCCGTACTTGTAGTTATGAGGTATGGCTTTGGACAAGTTTTGCCGCTGAGACTGACTGTCACATTACTGTGGTTGGTGGGGGGTTTGTCCTTGGGGGTCTTCCCGGTATGTCATCGCCGTCTGGATGGGATGGGAGCTCCTTAAATTTTCACCTACTTTTTTCCCGCCCAAGTGCCCCTTTTAATAGCCGCTTGTGTTGAAGTTCGCTTGAATTTCGCACAAAGTCGAGGTTCGCAGAAGCAGAGGAGCGAAATTGAGCATGCTGAAGCTGAGGTTCGCCGAACTTGAAGTCCGAACCTAAGGTTCGCTGGAGACTCGGGCGAACTTGGGATCAATACTGCCTTAGTCATTTTTTGGAGCAGCTGAGCCCTTTAGCTGAGGTTCGCCTGGAAATGACTGAAGCTGGAGTTCGCCGTGGGTAGGGGGCGAACCTGAGGTTCGCTAAGAGTTTGGGCGAACTTTGGACCGACCCTACCATAGACACTTTTCAGAGCAGCTGAACCCTGGTTTTCTGTATTTTGGGAGCAAACCTGAGCATTCTAGCCGACATGGAGTATTTTGTCCGACACTTGTTCGAGAGCGAACTTGAGCTTTTCGGAGTTCGGGAGTGTTTGGGAGTGAACTTGAGCTTCATGGCCGACATAGAGCACTTTGGCCGACATAGAGTATCTTGGCCGACATATAACATTTTGGCCGACGTTCGCTCGGGCCGACGTTCGCCATGCAAGGAGCCCGAAACCGGGGATCGCTGGAGGTTTGAGCGAACTTGAGATTTTTTGGCCAACATTCGCTCTCGGCCAACGTTCGCTCTTGGCCGACGTTTGCTCTTGGCAGACGTTCGCTTTGCTTGTTGCCCGAAACTGGGGATCGCTGGAGGTTTGAGCGAACTCGAGCATTGTTTGGCCGACATTCGCATTTTGGCCGACGTTCGCTCCGAACCCCGCCCGAACCTCATTCTCGCTCCAAGTTCGGGCGAACTCCGGCTCTCGCTTGAAAGGTGAGCGAACTGCCTCCATGTGGTGGGGACTTAGAAAATTTTAACCTTTCGTTCACCTCTCACCGTCGTGCTTCACCCCTGCTCTTTCTAGCTTAAAATCGAAGCGAATTTCAGCTCTTTTTTTAACTTTGGGCGATCCTTGGGTTCGCATCAAATGCTACCCGAAACCCGACCTCGCTCCAAGGTTGGGCGAACTTTGGCATGATAGGGAGCCTTCGCATTTTTAACCCTTTCTACGGTTCGCTTCTAATTTGAGCAAACCCTATTCTCACCCTCACCCTCAGGCAAACTACGGCCTACCTTGCGCACCTTGCTTCAAGTTCGGGCGAACCTTGTTGTCGCCTCGATTTTCACCCGAATCCCGTCATCGCTTCAAAACAGAGCGAACTCCGGCACTCGCTCCACATAGGAGCGAACTTCGGATGGCGGGGACTTGGCTTCGCCTTAGGGAATTTTGACCTGCTTTATCTCTTGCCATCGCACTCCGCAATTTCGGACTTTTAGGTCACTCGTGGCCCAACATGTATGCACTTCGCTCCAGCCTCGAGCGAGTCCCGGCTTTGCTTTACACATTTAGGCGAACTTTGTCGGATTTTCAATTTGCATCTTGCTTTGACTTGGAGCGAACCCCGGGTTCGCTCCAGACTCTGCCCGAAACTCGTTCTCGCTCAAAATAAAAGTTAGCTGCAGCTTTACTTTGAGCATCGGGCAAACCTGAACATCGGGCGAACTTGAGCATTGGGCAAACTTGAGCATTCTGGTTGTGCCTTAGCCAATTTTTCAAGCCCGAAATGGGCTTTCGCTGGCTCTGCTTCTCGAGGTCATAAATTTTGATCCGCTGCCCCAATCGCCTATTATAATATATCGCCGGAAAGCTTGCGAAAAGATCTGCAATGACGAAATATCCAAAGATCATTTCATCCACTTTATCCTCCTCTTTTCGGGCCTGTGAAAATGCCAACACTTCTACATGCTCTTTGCCGCTTTGAAGCTCCACACTTAGGCAAAATTTTGTCAAAAAAAATTAATGTGGCAAAAATGCCAACATTCCTAGCGGCTCACGGGGAATTTAGCTTGTCTGAATGCAAATCGATCCCAGGCATTTATCCATTGGGCAACAAAGTCATCCTTAATATTCTCCTCTGAGTGTTCACTAATGACAGTAAACTCTTCCACCAACTTCTCCCTTTCTGCCTCTTCCTCCTCTCTTTGGTGCTTATGGTCCTTTCTAGCGCACAAAAATACACGAACTAAACAAAAAAAAAAAAAACTTAAACTTTACTTACTAGCCGACCTATTTACATTATTTACACAAAAGTTTTTCGACATGATTGGCATGCCGCCACCACAAACCTAGCTTCGGGTGTCTATCCGGTGAATCTGCAGTGTCCAGACCAGATTTGATTGTACTTCAGTCAATCTTTGAAGTCCGGCTGGCTTCCCAAAGTTTGCTAGGTTGCGAACAGGGTGCAACGTGGCAGGTTATCATCTATGCCAGTACCAATACAGTTGATGAATTATGTGGCAAAAAGGTTTTCCACATGAGAGCCTTCGTCGAGCACTGGTTGCAATGATGGCTGGAGCCAATACCACCCCTTTAGAGAGTCCATTGACTGCAGGCTCCTGAGTACGGGTTCCTCTAACTCCTTGATGCGATAGCAGGATTTTTCCGATAATAGGCCTTCTGTCGAGATCTCTTCAGGATCGACCTCCTAATGAGGCATGCTTGTTGGGTTTTGGCTAAATACTTGCGTGCTATGCCCTAGGACACAAGAAGGGTGCAAAAATGTGCCCTCTTTGCTCTCAAGATCTGCCATTTGAGCCTATTCCCCTTCTTGGCCCATTTCCTGATGGAAATTGCAAGCAACCATATTATTCATCGCTTGGGTAGTGCTTGCATATTCCCATCGTTGGCTTTGGACGAGATACGCCTCTTGAGCTCCACACAACTGCATTCCAGGTTCTTGCACAGTTTGAGGGATCTGCCATGGTGAATACTGCACGGGATAGATAGGAGCAGCAACTACCGGAGAAAGTGATGGAGTTTCTACCCATCGTATCTTTCCTGAAAGGAGTAGAAGCCGCTCCGCTTGTATTGCTTCCTCAAAGATTTGAGGGAATATTTGTTCACCTGATTGCAGTAAGAGGAGGCTTATGTCCGGGTGGAAAGCCCAAACATAGAAGAGGTGGGCCTGGGCGGGTGTCGGTTGGATTTCGTCTGGAATTCTCCTCCAACTCCTGCAAAATCGGACATTGAATTCTGTGATGCTCTCCAGAGGTGCTCTCGTGATGGTGGAGAGGTGCATCAAGAGTTGGAAGGGATCCTGAGAGCCGTCAAATGTGTTGATGAGTGCTCCCGCTAAGTCCGCCCATGAACAGATGCTCTTACGCCCGAGTATTTTGTACCACTGCAGTGCCCTTCCTTCTAGAGACAGGACTAGAAGTCTGATCATGATGTCTTTGTGGGCTATGTCATGGAGGGTCGCTAGAGCAGCAATATCTTCAAGGTGCTCTCGGGCCATTCCCTCAGTGCCATTGTATTTTGTTAGGGTCTTCAGGGTACATTTGGGAATCTCATGCCAACTTTGGATATTCAGAGGGCCAAGATCATCCCAGCTGGGATAGCATACCTTTGCCATTATAGTAGTGGTCTACAGAGATCACGGTTCTCGCCACTAAGTCGGAGTCGCCAGGTGAACATTCTTTTCTCCGCTTGTGAGGTCAAGGCTGCTCACCAAACCTTGATTCCTCCGAGGTGTCTTCTTTCAGCTTAAAAGGTGCCTACGATCAAGAAATCTAGATCTTTAGCTCAACAGAGTCGCCAGGTGATTTTTCCAGATGAAGGCAAGCCAGAGATTCACCAAACTCGGGCTTCGTTAAAATATAAAGAATGTTCGTCCCACCGGGTGTGCTAGAAACTGTTGGTCATGAATCCGCCCTAGGAAAGGATTTGGTTTGCATACGCGCCCTAGACTCGGACCAACCTTGAAAGGCCGGAAGGAAGGGATGCCTTTCGTGCCAAACTCCGGAGAAGGTTGGCTCCTATACTACACTACTACTAGTTTTAGCTTAGGGAACAGGAAAGAGATGGGAAAAATGCTGAAAGGGATAAATGACTGAAAGAAATGGTAAATGCAGATTTGTTTCAAGGGGAAGAACAAGCAGCACAATTGCTAACTCCTACTTGAACAAGCAGCTATCAATATTATAAACATTACAGAAACTAAAACTGAACACACACTGATATGTATCCTTTAGCAATTCCAGGGTTTGTTCTTAATCCACACACTTAAATCCAGATTTCAGAATTTACTGTATGCAAATGAAGAAACAATAACAGAAATCAGCATAAAGGCATCATACACAGTGAACAAATTCAGATTCAGAACCAAGAGTCTTTATATTGATGCAATAAGCTCAAATTACAGCAGCTCTTTAGCAAAATGTTCCCCCTTTATTACATTGCATGGACTGCCCTTTTATAGAAGAATTTTCCCCCGATTACATTAATGTTCAAACCCTAAAAGTCAGCTTGGACAGCTGAGATTTGACCTTTCGTCAAATGACAATAAATCGGAGGAACATGGCACACCCGTACTTGTAGTTATGAGGTATAGCTCCGGAAAAGTTTTGCCGTTGAGACTAACTGTCACATTACTACGGTTGGTGGGGGGTTTGTCCTTGGGGGTCTTCCCAGTGTGGCAGTGCCGTCTGGATGGGATGGGAGCTCCTTAAATTTTCACCTACTTTTTTCCCGCCCAAGTGCCCCTTTTAATGGCCGCCTGTGTTGAAGTTCGCCCGAAACAGGGCCTGAAATTGTTGTTCGCTTGAATTTGGCACAAAGTCGGGGTTCGCAGAAGCAGAGGAGCGAAATTGAGCATGCTGAAGCTGAGGTTCGCCGAACATGAAGTTCGAATGCGAGGTTCGCTGGAGATTCGAGCGAACTTGGGATCAATATTGCCTTAGTCATTTTTTGGAGCAGCTGAGCCCTTTAGCTGAGGTTCGCCTGGAAATGACTGAAGCTGGAGTTCGCCGTGGGTAGGGGGCGAACCTGGGGTTCGCTGAGAGTTTGGGCGAACTTTGGACCGACCCTACCTTAGTCACTTTTTGGAGCAGCTGAGCCCGAATCCTGCTATCGATCGCTGAGAATGGTGTTGAACCCTAGGTTTTTGGTATTTGGGGAGCGAACCTGAGCAATCTAGCTGACATGGAGCATTTTGGCTGACACTAGTTTGGGAGCGAACTTGAGCTTCATGGCCGACATAGAGCACTTTGGCCGACATAGAGTATCTTGGCCGACATATAACATTTTGGCCGACATTCGCTTTGGCCGAGGTTCGCTGCGCAAGGAGCCCGAAACCAAGCATTGTCGGAGGTTTGAGAGAACTTGAGATTTTTTGGCTGACGTTCGCTTCGGCCGTCATTCGCTCCTGGCCGACGTTCACTTTGCTTGCTGCCCGAAACCAGGGATAGCTGGAGGTTTGAGTGAACTCGAGTATTGTTTGGCCGAATGCCCAACGTTCGCTCCGAACCCCGCCCGAACCTCTTTCTCGCTCCAAGATCGGGCGAACTCCGGCTCTCGCTTGAAAGGTGAGCGAACCACCTCCATGTGGTGGGGACTTAGAAAATTTTGACCTTTCGTTCATCTCTCACCGTCGCGCTTCGCCCCTGCTCTTTCTCGCTCAAAATCGGAGCGAATTTCAGCTCTGTTTTTAACTCCGTGTGATCCTTGGGTTCGCATCAAATACTGCCTGAAGCACGACCTCGCTCCGAGGCCGGGCGAAATTTGGCATGATGGGGAGCCTTCGCATTTTTAACCCTTTCTACGGTTTGCTCCTAATTTGATCAAACCCTGTTCTCGCCCTCACCCTCAAGCGAACTACGGCTTGCCTTGCGCACCTCCCTTCAAGTTCGGGCGAACCTTGTTGTTGCCTCGTTTTTCACCCGAATCCCGTAATCACTTCAAAACAGAGCGAACTCCGGTACTCGCTCTACATAGGAGTGAACATCGGAAGGCGGGGACTTGGCTTTGCCTTAGGGAATTTTGACCTGCTTTATCTCTTGCCATCGCACTCCGCAATTTTGGAGTTTTAGGTCACTCGTGGCCCAATATGTATGCACTTCGCTGCAGCCTCGAGCGAGTCCTAGCTTTGCTTTACACATTTAGGCGAACTTTGTCGGATTTTCAATTTGCATCTTGCCTTGACTTCAAGCAAACCCCGGGTTCGCTCCAGACTCTGCCCGAAACTCGTTCTCGCTCAAAATCAGAGCGAACTGCAACTTTACTTCTTTGAGCATCGGGCAATCCTGAACATCGGGCGAACTTGAGCATTGGGCGAACTTGAGCATTCTGGCTGTGCCTTAGCCAATTTTTCAAGCCCGAAATGGGCTTTCGTTGGCTCTGCTTCTCGAGGTCATAAACTTTGATCCGCTGCCCCCATCGCCTATTATAATATATCGCCGAAAAGCTTGCGAAAAGATCTGCAATGACGAAATATCCAAAGATCATTTCATCCACTTTATCCTCTTTTCGGGCCTGTGAAAATGCCAACACTTCTACATGCTCTTTGCCGCTTTGAAGCTCCACACTTAGGCAAAATTTTGTCAAAAAAAATTAATGTGGTAAAAATGCCAACATTCCTTGCGGCTCACGGGGAATTTAGCGTGTCTGAATGCAAATCGATCCTAGACCTTTATCCATTGGGCAACAGAGTCATCCTCGCTATTCTCCTCTGAGTGTTCACTTACGACAGTAAACTCTTCCTCCAACTTATCCCTTTCTGCCTCTTCCTCATCTCTTCCTCCAACAGAGTCAAATTCCGCTCATTTTCCTGTTTTGTCGCACTTCACACTGTCCCTACTGCGCTCCAACTGGAGGGCGCACTTCGACTTCGCTGCGAAGTCGGGGTGCGTCCTGACACTTAGCCATTTTCAGGGGACACTTGCTGGAAACTTTATTGGGGGAAGAAAAGGGAGGAATGAAACTGCAAGGAATGGGAGGAAAAGGGAGAAATGAAGAATTGGAAAAAAGGAGGGAAGGAACAGAGCAGATCACTTACAAAAAACGGAAAACATGGCACCCGTGCAAAATGTGGCAACATTCCTGGCGGCTCGCGGGGTGTCGAGCTTGCCTCGACGCAAAGAACCATGCCTTCATCCATTGGGTGCAGAGGAACTTCCTTCCCCTGCCTTCTGCTGCTCTAACCGCTTCCTTCCAGGCAACTGTTCTTCTTCAGGTTCGCTTTCACCAGTTGCCTCCTCGGTTTCTCCTTCTGAGTCTGAATGTTCTCCACTGTCAGCCTCCCACTCGCTGATGCGTTGGTATGCAGCCTCGGCTTGGTCCCAGACTGCTGCTTGGAAGGGTGCGAGGTCGCTGATCTCTCTTAATGCTGCGTGGAATGCAACGACCGTGTGCAGGTCGATGGTGTTATATCTTCTTCCCAACTCCTTCAGGGAGGAGTTGATTTTACAGTATTTTGACACCATCTGGGTGACCTAAGCTTCCTGAATTGGCTCTGCCCAGCTGTCAACTTTTGCTGTATCTGTCTCAAAGGACAGCCAATTCTGCTTCACTTGTTCAAGGGTCAGGAACCTGCTATCCTTGACGTAGCTCGGGCACCCGTGTTCGGACAGAATGTGAAAGGGAGCCAGGAGAATGTTCCTTTCATGCTCCAGGGCGTCCAGCACCTTCCTGGCAGTACTAATCTTCTCTCTCCTGTCAAAATAAGTATGCAAGGTTACCCTTGCATCTGCCCACTCTGAGGCAAGTTGGGACATAGGGACAATTTGGAAGCCATTGTGCTCAAACTCCTCAAGTTTTATAGCCAGGCCCAGCCGTTGCCTCGCCTGGTGTTCGGCTTCCTCTACCACAGGCTTTCCCTGGGCAGATACTTCTTCAATCCTGGATACGAAGTCCAGGACTGATAGGGACTTAACAAGGTTGGGCTTGCAACCTTGCAGCAGACTAGCCCGCATCTCCTTGGCTTTGCTTTTCGAAAAGGTTGTTGCTTGTGATGCTTTCTCTGTAAGTTGCGATTGCGCATCTTTCAGCTGATCTTGAAGCTGCGAAATCTGCTCCAGCGCAGCTCTTTTCTCTTCTGACAGCTGCTTGGCTGTCTGCTTCTGCTCTGCGGCCTCCTGCTGAGAGGCGGCCAGCTGGGCCTTAAGTTCTTCTATTTCCTGCTGGGCTGACCCCAGCTGCGCAGTGGCCCTAGCTAGGTCCTCCTCAAGCTGCCTTGTGTTGTTCTGCATCTGGTACAGTGCCTCTTGGGTCTCGAGATGCTTGACGAGGAGATTGTCAGTCCTATGACGAATACCACGAATTTCGTATTCCTCGTTGATGTCATCAAAGCTTTTCTCCTTCCTCTGATGCTCATAGTCTGCCTCGGTCATCTCCCGGAGAGGCTTCTTCACCTTCGGGATCAACTTCTCTGTTGTGAGCACTCTCCGGTCTAGGTCAAATTTCGTGCGTTTTACCGGGGCAGCTATCTCCTCGGCCCTTCTGCGCTTGACGCCCTGAAGAAAGGAGGCGGAACCCCCCGCGGCTCTTACTGCCAGAGGCTGGTCCTCTGTGATATTCATGAAGTCGAGGTCCTCCAACGTCTGGTCCTACTGCGGCATTTTCCTTACAAACAGCGAAGTAGGCGGGATTCCAGAGGGGGTATCAGCCTTTGAGGGCGACCGGGTCCTAGGGTTAACAGGAGTCTGAGTGGATGGTGCCGGCAAGGCTTCGGACGGCTGGTGCGAAGAGCGCAGTGATGAAGGCGCAGCTTCAGCACTGGCTGCGGGAGAGGGCTCTAGGGTTTGGCTCAGTGATTGGAAAGCGTTGGGATCCTGAGCAAACTGGTCAAAAGAATGTGGGCCGCTGGAGGGCTGGGTAGCTTGGGAAGAGATGGACGCGGCTATGGCTTGCCCTGATGAGATGGGAGATGGGACTTTAGCAGGGCTGACTTGGACTTGGGGAAGAGAAACAGTAGACGTACCTGGGGGCTCTGCCTGAGCCGCCGTTGGAGGGGTGCTTGCAGCTCGGGTATCTGCGGCTGGTTCAGGGCTGTCCAAAGAGACAACCTCTGGAGCTGCTGCACTAGTTTGTTCTGCGGCTGATTGTTGTACAGGCTCTTTAGGCTGCTTGGCTATTTCAACCTTCTTCTTCTTCTCTTCCGACGCCGCAGCTGATCCAAAATAGAGAGACAAAATCGAGGCGGCAGGTGCAGAAGTTCCCACGGTAAACTTGTACCTGGGTCTGGCTGGAAGAATACCTGCCGCACTAGGTCTGCTAGCTGGCAGCGCGCATACTTGTTCTGCTGGAGGGGCCACCTCAGGGGTGGACTTTTCTGAACTTTGCGCCTTTTCGGGCACAACCTCAAGAGCTACAGGCTGCATCGGGCCCACTTGGCTACTTGTTGGAGTTGCATTGGAAGTCGCAGGCGTTGACGATAGCTGGGAGGTGGGCCTCCTTTTATACCTTATCTTTGCGCCTCGGGGAACGCAATTGCGAAATTCGAAGGGCTGCCACGTGTCGACATACTAGTCATATAGGGCAGAAAATTCATCATCGACAGCTAGATTCCTCTGGTTGGATTTATCGTGTTGTGTGCGACACCTCATCTTCCAGCATTCAGTGATTTTGGTCTTTATGCCAGTTGAGGGGTGCCACCTTAGCGAGGAATTTTTTGAAGCCAGCTGACTCCATCCGATGATCCGGGTTTCGCTCTGGATCGTAAGTCACCTCTTCGCAGTAAAAATCATGCCATGGTGGCCATGATTGCATTAAGTCAATGCGCCAGTGGAGGTCTGCACCTGTCCTGTTTCTTCTTTCCTGCATGATTTCAGCTCTGGGACAGATAGGTGTGAATTTTTCCCTGACCCCAATTGGGTCGTACTTCCAGCGCTGAGGCAGCATTATCAGGCCCATTTCAATGAGTTCTCGCTCGAGGTAGACGTGCTGCCCGATATCGAACACTTGGGTATTTGCCCAGGTCATAGGATACTGAAATATGTGACCTTTCTTTTTGCCTTGGCCAAATTCCTCTTCAACGTAGTCCATCTACCTCACAATTTCCATCCCGAACTGATGGTCAGTGCAGAAGTAGGGCAGTAAGCACGACTTCCCCTTGAACCCGTAGATTCTGAATTGTCAGCTTTATTCCTTGCAGTCAGGGAGTCAGCTTGAACAATTTGAATTTTCTGGTTACGCCAGGGTCCCTTTTGTAGACAATGACTGCAACATTAATGGCGCGAGGGAGGGAGTTAGGGCGGTTAACTTGGAGTTGGAGGCATTATGATTTTTTGGCAGCTGGGTATGGGTTTATTTTTGGAAAGCGCACCCCAATAGCCGTTGGTCCAAGACACACCTTGCTTTTTTAATGGACCGTTCTTGAAAGCTGTGCAATCATTAAACCTCCTCCTTGGACGTTGTGCCGTTGATGACGTCATCGCCGTCGTCCGGGCACACTTTACAAGGAAAACTTAAAAGCCCATATGCCCAACTTCGCGTTGCCGAACTTCGCCCTGGGCCCACACTTAGAAATTTTCAAGCTCTCCGTGGTAGGTTATTCGGACTTCGCCCGAAAAACGGGCGCAATCTGACTTCGCCAGGGATTCGGGGCGCACTCCGACTTCGCCCCGAAGATGGGCGCACTTCGAATTTTACACTTAGTCGTTTTCGGCTTCTCGCGCCGGATCATCCAGGGTGCGCCCGATAATGGGACCGCACTCGGATTTCGCCCGAAAAACGGGCGCAATCCGACTTCGCCCAGGTTTGCCTGCGCAGTCTGACACTTGGTGTTTTCTCGCTAACTATTTACCAACTGCGCCCTTTGGAGGGGGCGCAGCCCGACTTCGCTGTGAAGTCGGGTTGCGCACCCATACTTAGTCATTTTAGCTCCTCTTTAGCTGCTGCTTTCTGAACTTCGCACTGTTTGAGGGGCGACACCCGACTTTGTTGCGAAGTCGGGGTTTTGCCTCTAGATTTCCCTTGGGCTATCTGAAAAATTAAAAACTAAAAAACTGAAATATTTACATTCTGAAAACTGAAAATGCAGAAGGGAAATCTGTACAAGGAAGGGCCCCTTCGGGCGCCTTCAGTGGCGATATAGTTTTAAGTGGAACCCGTTGACAGGAATGGGGAGAAGCTGTCCCTCCATGTCCCGGAGCACGAATGAGTTGAACTGATTTACACGGGCAATCTGATAAGGGCCCTCCCAGAGGGCGTCAAACTTGTCGTGGTTGCCCGGCTTCGCTTTCAGCGAGTCCCACTTCAGCACCAGGTCCCCGATTTTGAAAACTCGGGCGGTGGCGCCTTTCGCAAACCAGCCTTGGGTTGCCTCAGCATGTTTGGTGAAGGCCTGGTATGCTTTTTCTCTGTCTTCCTCTAACTGCAGTAACTGGCAAAGTCTGTCCTCTACCGGATCCCCGCTGCCTCTTTCTTCATCAAGCATCCAGAGAGCGGGAATTTCGATGTGGGTCGGCAAGACTGCTTCTTTGCCGTATACGAGCGCATAGGGGGACGTTTTAATGGATTTCTTGAATGATATTCTGTCCGCCCATAGCGCCCGATCCAGGAGTAGGTGCCAAGTTCTCTTGTTTTTCTCTATTGTCCTTCGGATGATCTTTAGCAGATTCTTGTTGGTGGACTCGGCAAGACCGTTTCCCTGCGGGTAGTAGTTGGAAGACATTTTGTGATAAATGCCATATTTGCTGGTGTACTCCGTGAGTACGGCGCCTGCTAACCCCGGACCATTGTCCGTTACTATTGACTCAGGGACCCCAAAACGAGTGACCAGGCTCTCGAGGATCCTAATGACCGTCTCCTAGTCCGCATTCTTTGTAGGGATCGCCTCTGCCCACTGTGTGAAGTAGTCGGTGGCGGTAAGAATAAACTTGTGCCCCACTGCAGAGTTCGGCGTAATCACCCCGATAAAGTCCAGACCCCATTGCTGAAACGGAGTCTCGGCTTGGATCGGTTGAAGGGGCAGGGGTGCTTTCCTATTTTTGCCAGCAAATCTCTGGCATTGATCACACTTCGTACAGACCGCATGCGCGTCTGTGAATAGAGTGGGCCAGTAGTACCCAACTCTGATTATTTTCAAGGCCGTTGGCCTTGCAGAATGGTGACCCCCAGGCATCCCGGAGTGAAATTCTCCGAGGATCCTGGGTTGGTCTGCTTTCTTGACGCACCGTAACATAATGCCGTCAATATTATTGAAGTACAGCCCCTCGAGGCGAAGAGTGTATTTCAGTGCACCTAGCCGAAACCTCCTTCTTTGTGAGGCATTCAGGTGGTCTGGACATCTCCCGGTGCAGAAATATTTCACCAGGTCATTTGTCCAATCGCACTCCTAGGGTAAAGAGTTGACTAGGTTGGTGTTTGTTGCTGGATCCTCCCACTTACAGGCGGATATATGGGCTGCTGCGCTTCGGGCCAGCTCTTGGCACAAGGCTCGGCCTCTGATAAGCTTGGTTGGCCGCACTTCGATGTCGAACTCCTGGATTTTAGCAATCCATCCTGCTCTCTTGTGACCCGGATCTCCTTGTATGATGAAGCTTCGAACGTCCGGGTGTATCACAAAGACAGTGGTTCGGCTCTGGGAGACAAAGTGCCTGAACTTCCGGAGAGATTTCATAACTGCGTGAACCTGCCGCTCTATAAAGTTGTACTTTTCTTCATGCGGCTGGATTACTTGGCTCAGAAACGCTATGGGGCGCTCTTCGCCATCGTCTCCCTTTTGGGTCAGGACTGCGGCGTAACTCTCGGGTTCTCCCACCGCGTACAGGATGAAGTCCTTGGAGTAGTCCGGGTTTATCAACACCGGAGCTTGCGCAATTCGGGCCTTGATTTCTTCGAAGGCCTGCCCCCTTTCATCAGTCCATAAGAACTCAACGTTCTTTTTCAGCAATTCGGCCATGGGCTTGATTACCTGTGCGAAGTCCGGTATGAACTTCCGCACGAAATTGATTTGGTCGAAAAAGGACTGCAGCCCCTTCTTGTCGGCCAGGGCGAGGCAAGCGGAGGAGGGCTTCTGCTCTATCAAGGTCTATGGCTAGGCCTTTCTCGGAGATGACATGCCCCAACAGCTTTCCTTCTTTTACCGCGAAGACAGATTTCTTCGGGTTTATGGAGATGCCGAATTCACGACACCTTTCAAATATTTGCCGCAAGTGGGGAACATGATCTTCTCTCCTGTGAGAGAACACAGTCATGTCATCCAAGTAGATGACAATGACTTTGTTGAGCAGCTCTCGGAAGGCCAGGTCCATGGCTCTCTGGAATGTGGCGCCAGCATTGGATAAGCCGAAAGGCATGCGCTGATAGGCGAACGTTCCCCATTTGGTGGTGAACACCGTCTTGTGCTGGTCCTCATCCCTGACCCATATCTGGTTGTACCCAGAAAAGCCATCTAAGAGGGAAAATCTCTGGGCTCCAGCAACTATATGGAGGATCTGATCAATTTGGGGAAGCGGATAATGGTCCTTGAGGGAGGCCTGATTCAGATTTCTGAAGTCCACACAAAGACGGATGTCTCCATTCTTTTTCCTCACGGGAACCAAGTTTGCAACCCAAGATGAATGCTTGATGGGGTAGATGATCTTGGCTTCCAGCATCTTCAAGAGCTCGGCTTTCATCATGGCCTCGATCTTCGGATTTACGGCCCTCTGCTTCTGCCGGAATGGCTTGGCGCCATCTTCTAGCTCAATGGTATGCTGGATAACATTTCTGTCATACCCCTTCAAGTCCTGGTAGCACCAGGCTACTATGTCAGGGAACTCTCGGCACAATGTTCTTATTTGCTCAAGTTCCTCTGTGGTGCAGTCTGTCCCGACCTTAATTGTTTTTCCAGGTTCGAGTTCCAGATCGGCATACTGCTTCGGGTCTACTTTGATCCGGTGAGATATTGCTCTGTCATTTTGATCAAAGAGACTCTCGAGAGTAATCAGTCCTTTTGGGACATGATTATTTTTCAGTTGTATCAACCCCTCATATTGCTCATCATCAGGGTCTCTACCTTCGATTGAACATGCTTCATTTACCAAAAATGTGACGATCTCCTCGTCACAGTCGAACACCTGCCAGTGGGTGTCCTTATCAGGCACATAAGGCCTGTAAATGGTGCGAACCGGCTTCGGCTTCGGGACAGTGTCATCGGCCGGAACGTACCTGGCTCCAACAGACGCCAGAATGTCTGCATGCTTGTTTTTCTCACGTGATATAGCCTTGACATTCAACGAGTCAAACGACTCCATCAGATCCCAGACCCAATTTCGGTACGCCTTGAGATAGTGCTTCTTGGAGGTGCACTTGTTCGTAATCTAGTGGCACACCAGTTCAGAGTTGCCAAAGATCTGCAGATGCTTAATCCCCAGCCTTTCCGCTTTCCGCAAACCTAAGCACAGGGCTTCGTACTCCGCCGCATTGTTGGTACAGCTCCAGGCCAGCCTGTAGGTGTAGTCCTTCTGGATCCCGGTTGGGGAAACTAAAAGCACACCTGCACCGGCGCCATTTTTGCATCGTGCGCCGTCAAAGAAAAGCTTCCACAGCTTTTCTGGTGCAGGTCCCACTTCTTTCTTGGCTGACTTGTCGAGCCTTTCAGGCTGAACTACAGTGTAGCAGCCTTGCTCGGTCTCAATCACGGCGTTGAAGTCCCGCAAGGAGAATTCATCTTCTATTTGCAGCAGCTCAAGAGCTTGCTCCGTCATGTCCACCACCACCAGCTCTTCCTCCGTCAGTTGAACCATGCAGTCCTCTGGCTCTTCTCCGGGTATCTTCTCTACTAAGAAAGTGGAAGGCTTTTCATTGTAAATTTTCAGTCTCCTTCCTTTGAAGGGCACTTCCATGTGTGAGTAGTCCAAAGACAGATACCCTCCCAACTTTGCAGTGAACTCCCTGGAGAGACACATGCCGAAGTAGGGTTCCAAGTCGACAACCACGACCTCTTGGATGACCACGATGTCGAGAGCTTTGTGCAGCCGAATGGGGATGTCTTTAATGACACCGACTGTCTTGACAGGGGTGCCGTCCAGTTGCAGCATGCCTTGGCTGCTCCTTGTGTACTCCATCCCAATTTCATCGCAGACGGCTCTCGGCATTACGGTCGTGGAAGCACCAGAATCCACCATGCAGTTGTGTACTATGTACCCTTGCATCCGTAATGACAGATAGAAGGGAGGTGGTCTGTTCTTCCCAGTGGCTGAGGCTGTCAAGGGTTGCACCAGGACAGCGGGCTGTATCTGCTTGCCATTTTTCATGATCTTCAGAGATTCCTGCAGCAGATCAACCTGGCCTGGGAGCTGAAGAGCATCATACATGCTGATTCTTGCGGGGGTCCTCTTCAGTTCGTCTACTATGCTGTAGGCTGAGGTGCTAGCTCCTTCCGCTTCTTTTGCCGGCTCATACTTCGTCCGGTATTGCTGAGTGGCCTCAACTCTCTGTCTCTTGGTCAGAGATGGATATTTCAGCTTCTCCTGAGCTTGTTCTTTGGTTTCAGCTGGAGGCTGAGCAGCGGGAGCTTTAGCAACGGGAGGCTTGACAGCGGGAGTCTTTGCTGGAGGAGCTTTATCTTTGGCTGTGTAAGGCCACAGCCTCTTGTAAGGTGGTAGCCCATCAGGTTGCGCCTTATCTCTCCTGGCGTATACCTTCAAGGGTTTTGCAGCTGCTTCAGCAGACTTCCTATCTTCCTTGACGGGAGGCGGCACTGGAACTTCCTTTGGGACGGCGAAGTTGCTTTCATCACCCATGATCATGTAGAGTTCTTCGTCCTCTATGGCGCTGCCGGCCAAGGTCTGGAGATAGTGTTGATGCAGGGTGCAGTCTCCCTCCGAATGCGGGTCATTGCACGTGGTGCACCAGTTGACCTAGTCAGAAGTACCAGGTTGGTCTTCAATGGCAGCATTTCTCGGAGGGGGCCGCCTTTGCAGTTGTTGCTCGGCGGGGCGATCCTTTGTCAGTGTCGGGGGCGGATATGGCCTCCTTGGAGCCAGGTCCATCTGGGCCTGTTTCTTTTTTAGAACAGTCATGTCATTGGACATGGTGTGATATCCAGAGGCCAGAGCCCTTACCTCCTGGAGGATTTTATTCTGAATATCATTGTCAGGAGGTGGCAACTGAGCCGGAGGAGGTAATGCAGCCAATGGAGGAGGCGTAGAATATTGTGCATACTGCGGGGAAGCAAGAAGTGCTGGAAAATGCGGAGGTCGCGGAGGCGGATAATGAATTTGTGGCGGGCCGTAAGGATTCACGACCGGCGCCGGATTCCATTGCTGCTGGGGTTGCTGCCCTGAAGTGGATGGCTCTGGACCAGAAGCTGATGGATACTGAGATCGGGGGAAGTCAGGGTAGATGGGCGGCTGTACTCTGTGCGGAAGTCTGCCGATGGAAATGATATCCATTTCAGCTTGTTGGGCAGCCTCATACAGAGCGGGGAACGTGTCGATTCTAGCTACCTTCAGCAGCAGGCAAATGTCTGAGTTGAAGGATCTCAGGTAGTAGTAGGCGGCCTGACCTGCTGACGGTCGGAGTTCGCAAGGTACTCGTTTCCAAGACCTCGCAAACCTGATGTTGAAGTCTGACACCTCCTCTTGGGGGTGTCTGTATACTTTGGAATTGATGCAACAGAGAAGAGGGATCAACAGACTCGTTGCATCCTTTCACGAGTCTGTCGGCTAATTGTCGCCACCCTGTGATAGATCCCTCTGGCAGTGATCTCCACCAGTAGAGAAGCTTTCCCCTTAGGGAAAGGGCTAGCACACGGGTCTTCACACTTTCGTCAGTGATGGAGTGTAGCGCAGCCAAGGCCAGAATGTCCTGGATGTGTTCGTACGCCGTCTTGCCGTAGCCGTCATACGTAGGGATAGATTTTAAAGGCAGGGGGCACAACTTGCTGTCCGACTAGGGCCAAGGGCCCCGTAGAGTCCACCGCCGGGAAGAGGTCATCATCGTCCTGCTGAGCAGCCATGTCTTCTTCTGACCCGGTAGTGTACTCGGTGTCGGAACTGTCCGAAGATGTAGATTCTTCTTCGGCCTCAACTTCTTCAATTTCAGCCTCAGCCTCTTGAATTTCTTCCACGCGAGCTTGGTAATCAGCCAACCTGACGCGCTCTCTCGGAGCGTCAATGTCAATTTCGTAAAAGTCAGGCGGGTTTCCCGGATTCCTTGCTCGCCACCTTCTCGTTTGCATGAAGGCGTTAGGACCGGTCTTTACGGACTCAGAGAGTATTCAGATTTGCAGAGTCGCTAGGTGCTCTGATTTTTAACAGCAATGAAGCGAGCACTCGTGCTTCGATTCTGTTTGGGGGTGGGAAACTACCATGTCCCACCGGGCGTGCCAGAGAAACTGTTGGTTACGAATCTGCCATGAGGAAAGGATTTGTTGTTATTGTGCCCAAATTTGCCCACCAGATTGAAAGGCCGGAAGGAAGGAATGCCTTCCATGCCAATCTCCGGAGTTCCTGTGGGGTTTTTGTGTTTTAGGTTAAGAGTGCAGGGAAAGGGATAAAAGTGCAGAAAGAGATTCCAAATATGATTGGAGTTGGGGTGGGGGGAATAAGCAGCACGGCAACGAATCAATCACCACTACTAACAACATTCATCTACAAACATACATTGAAACTACAACTATCATTCATCCTATGTATCCTCTATCTATGCATTCCAGGAATACTTGACCACCAAATACCAGAGTCCAGAGTTCAGTACAACAGTAAGCAATGATACAAGAAACATGAGGCAGAAATGACAAGGAGAGGCAGCATACAAGATAAAAGACAGTGAAGCCAGAGCCAAGTATATGCTTGTATTAGAGGCAAACGCACAGCTACAATTGTTCCCTAGCAATATATTCCCCTTCCCCCTTTTTACAATGAATCACATGGCTATTTATAGCCTCAAGTCCCCCCGATTACATTCTTGGGCACAAAGTCCCAAACTAAACATTAGCTGACACAAGCGGCTGAGGAGCTGCTGATGCTGACTTCTGTCGGGCAGGACTGTACTTGCGGCATGGTGTCCCTGAAGGCTGTACAGCTACGTGGCGGTGTGTCGGGTCAAACCGTCGGTCAGCAGGAATGTGGGTAGGTGCGGCAGATGGCACTTTACATCAACTTAAATGGTGGCAGTTGGAGCAGATAGTGCAGCCCATGCTTTGTCCTTATCTCGGTCATGTCTTGGCTCGATTCCCGAAGTTGGACACTTGTCGGATGCTGAGGAATGACACGTGTCTGCCTTGAAAGGCAGTTTATCCAACTTCGCCCAGAATCCGAGCGCTGTCAGGTTGCGCAGGTAGAAAACAGCGCAATAGGGAGGGTCATCTTGCCTTAGTCATTTTCTGGTCTTGCTTCCCCAACTGCGCACCGGTCAAAGGGCGCACCGGTCAAAGGGCTGCGAAGTCGGGTTGCGCACCGACACCTGTTGTCTTCTTTGTTGTTCGGACTGCGCACTAAGAGGCGGGCGCACCCCGACTTCGCTGCGAAGTCGGCGAAGTCGGGTTGCGCCCCAACACTTAGTCATTTTTCTGCCACACTGCTCTCCAAGTGCGCCCAGGAAGAAGGGCGCACCCCGACTTCGCTGCGAAGTCGGGTTGCGCCCCAACACTTAGTCAAATTCCGCTCATTTTCCTGTTTTGTCGCACTTCGCACTGTCCCTACTGCGCTCCAACTGGAGGGCGCACTCCGACTTCACTGCGAAGTCGGGGTGCGCCCTGACACTTAGCCATTTTCAGGGGACACTTGCTGGAAACTTTACTGGGGGAAGAAAAGGGAGGAATGAAACTGCAAGGAAGGGGAGGAAAAGGGAGAAATGAAGAATTGGAAAAAAGGAGGGAAGGAACAGAGCAGATCACTTACAAAAAACGGAAAACATGGCACCCCGTGCAAAATGTGGCAACAGGCGGGTGTCGGTTGGATTTCATCTGGAATTCTCCTCCAACTCCTGCAAAATCGGACATTGAATTATGTGATGCTCTCCAGAGGTGCTCTCGTGATGGTGGAGAGGTGCATCAAGAGTTGTAAAGGATCGTGAGAGCCGTCAATTGTGTTGATGAGTGCTCCCGCTAAGTCTGCCCATGAACAGATGCTCTTACGCCCGAGTATTTTGTACCACTGCAGCGCCCTTCCATCTAGAGACAGGACCAAAAGTATGATCATGATGTCTTCGTGGGCTATGTCATGGAGGGTCGCTAAGGCAGCAATATCTTCAAGGTGCTCTCGGGCCATTCCCTCAGTGCCATTGTATTTTGTTAGGGTCTTCAGGGTACATTTGGGAATCTCATGCCAACTTTGGATATTCAGAGGGCCAAGATCATCCCAGCTGGGATAGCATACCTTTGCCATTATAGTAGTGGTCTACAGAGATCACGGTTCTTGCCACTAAGTCGGAGTCGCCAAGTGAACATTCTTTTCTCCGCTTGTGAGGTCAAGGCTGCTCACCAAACCTTGATTCCTCCGAGGTGTCTTCTTTCAGCTTAAAAGGCGCCTACGATCAAGAAATCTGGATCTTCAGCTCAACAGAGTCGCTAGGTGATTTTGCCAGATGAAGGCAAGCCAGAGATTCACCAAACTCGGGCTTCCTTAAAATATAAAGAATGTTCGTCTAACCGGGCGTGCCAGAAACAGTTGGTAATGAATCTGCCCTAGGAAAGGATTTGGTTTGCATAAGCGCCCTAGACCCGAACCAACCTTGAAAGGCCGGAAGGAAGGGATGCCTTTCGTGCCAAACTCCGGAGAAGGTTGGCTCCTATACTACACTACTACTGGTTTTAGCTTTGGGAACAGGAAAGAGATGGGAAAAATGATGGGAAAAATGCTGAAAGGGATAAATGACTGAAAGAAATGGTAAATGCAGATTTGTTTCAAGGGGAAGAACAAGCAGCACAATTGCTAACTCCTACTTGAACAAGCAGCTATCAATATTATAAACATTACCAAAAACTAAAACTGAACACACACTGATATGTATCCTTTAGCAATTCCAGGGTTCGTTCTTAATCCACAAACTTAAATCTAGATTTCAGAATTTACTGTATGCAAATGAAGAAACAGAATTAACAGAAATCAGCATAAGGGCATCATACACAGTGAACAAATTAAGATTCAGAACCAAGAGTCTTTATATTGATGCAATAAGCTCAAATTACAGCAGCTCTTTAGCAAAATGTTCCCCCCTTTATTACATTGCATGGACTGCCCTTTTATAGAAGAATTTTCCCTCAATTACATTAATGTTCAAACCCTAAAAGTCAGCTGGGACAGCTGAGATTTGACCTTTCATCAGATGACAGTACATCGGAGGAACATGGCACACCCGTACTTGTAGTTATGAGGTATGGCTCCGGACGAGTTTTGCCGCTGAGACTGACTGTCACATTACTGCGGTTGGTGGGGGGTTTGTCCTTGGGGGTCTTCCCGGTATGGCAGCGCCATCTGGATGGGATGGGAGCTCCTTAAATTTTCACCTACTTTTTTCCCGCCCAAGTGCCCCTTTTAATGGCCGCCTGTGTTGAAGTTCGCCTGAAACAGGGCCTGAAATTATTGTTCGCTTGAATTTGGCACAATCTCGGGGTTCGCAGAAGCTGAGTAGCAAAATTGAGCATGCTGAAGCTGACGTTCGCCGAACTTGAAGTTGGAACCTGAGTTTCGCTCGAGATTCGAGCGAACTTGGGATCAATACTGCCTTAGTCATTTTTTGGAGCAGTTGAGCCCTCTAGCTAAGGTTCGTCTGGAAATGACCGAAGCTGGAGTTCGCCGTGGGCAGGGGGCGAACCTGGGGTTCGCTAAGAGTTTGGGTGAACTTCGGACCGACCCTACCTTAGTCACTTTTTGGAGCAGCTGAGCCCGAATCCTGCCATCGATCGCTGAGAATGGTGCTGAACCTTAGGTTTTTTGTATTTGGGGAGCGAACCTGAGCAATCTAGCTGACATGGAGCATTTTGGCTGACACTGGTTTGGGAGCGAACTTGAGCTTTTTGGAGTTCGGGAGTGTTTGGGAGCGAACTTGAGCTTCATGGCTGACATAGAGCACTTTGGCCGACAT
This sequence comes from Wollemia nobilis, assembly GCA_028583015.1. Taxonomy (NCBI): domain Eukaryota; kingdom Viridiplantae; phylum Streptophyta; class Pinopsida; order Araucariales; family Araucariaceae; genus Wollemia; species Wollemia nobilis. The sequence continues at coordinate 6,640,962 of JAQPPZ010017259.1, read as the reverse complement.
AAGAGTATCTTGGCCGACATATAACATTTTGGCCGACATTCGCTCGGGCCGGGGTTCGTTGCGCAAGGAGCCCAAAACCAGGGATTGCTGGAGGTTTTAGAGAACTTGAGATTTTTTGGCCGACATTTGCTCCTGGCCGACGTTCGCTCCGGTCGTTGTTCGTTCCTGGCCGACGTTCGCTTTGCTTGCTTCCCGAAACCGGGGATAGGTAGAGGTTTGAGTGAACTCGAGCATTGTTTGGCCGGATGCCCGACATTCGCTCCGAACCCCGCCCGAACCTCGTTCTCGCTCCAAGTTCGGGCGAACTCCGGCTCTCGCTTGAAAGGTGAGCGAACTGCCTCCATGTGGTGGGGACTTAGAAAATTTTGACCTTTCGTTCATCTTTCGTCGTCTCCCTTCGTCCCTGCTCTTTCTCGCTCAAAATCAGAGACTCCGTGTGATCCTTGGGTTCGCATCAAATGCTGCCCGAAACCCGACCTCGCTCCGAGGCCGGGCGAAATTTGGCATGATGCCGTCGCATTTTTAACCCTTTTTGCGGTTTACTCTTAATTTGAGCGAACCCTGTTCTCGCCCTCACCCTCAGGCAAACTACGGCCTGCTTTGCGCACCTCGCTTCAAGTTCGGGCGAACCTTGTTGTCGCCTCGTTTTTCACCCGAATCACGTCATCGCTTCAAAACAGAGCGAACTTTGGAACTCGCTCCACATAGGAGCGAACATCGGAAGGCGGGGACTTGGCTTCGCCTTAGGGAATTTTGACCTGCTTTATCTCTTGCCATCGCACTCTGCAATTTCGGACTTTTAGGTCACTCGTGGCCCAATATGTATGCACTTCGCTCCAGCCTCGAGCAAGTCCTGGCTTTGCTTTACAGATTTAGGCGAACTTTGTCGAATTTTCAACTTGCATCTTGCCTTGAATTCAAGCGAACCCCGGGATCGCTCCAGATTTGCCCGAAACTCGTTCTCGCTCAAAATTAGAGCGAACTGCAACTTTACTTCTTTGAGCATCGGGCGAACTTGAGCATTGGGCGAACTTGAGCATTCTGGTCGTGCCTTAGCCAATTTTTCAAGCCCGAAATGGGCTTTCGCTGGCTCTGCTTCCCGGGGTCATAACTTTTGATCCGCTGCCCCGATCGCCTATTATAATATATCGTCAGAAAACTTGCGAAAAGATCTGCAATGACGAAATAACCAAAGATCATTTCATCCACTTTATCATCCTATTTTCGGGCTTGTGAAAAATGCCAACACTTATGCATGCTCTTTTCCGCTTTGAAGCTCCACACTTAGGCAAAATTTTGTCAAAAAAATTGTGGCAAAAATGCCAACATTCTTGGCGGCTCGCGGGGCATTTAGCTTGTCTGAATGCAGATCGATCCCAGGCCTTTATCCATTGGGCAACATATTCATCCTCGCTGTTCTCCTCTGAGTGTTCACTGATGGCAGTAAACTCTTCCTCCAACTTCTCCCCTTCTGCCTTTTCCTCCTCTCTTTAGCGCTCATGGTCCTGTCTAGCGCACAAATACACAAACTAAACTAAAAAAAACAACTGAAACTTTACTTACTAGCCGGCCTATTTACATTATTTACACAAAAGTTTGCGACATGATTGGCATGCCGCCACCACAAACCTAGCTTCGGGTGTCTATCCGGTGAATCTGCAGTGTCCGGACCAGATTTGATTGTACTTCAGTCGATCTTTGAAGTCCGACTGGCCTCCCAAAGTTTGTCAGGTTGCGAACAGGGTGCAACGGGGTAGGTTATCATGCATGCCAGTACCCATACAGTTGATGAATAATGTGGCAAAAAGGTTTGCGACATGAGAGCCTTCTTCGAGCACTAGTTGCAGTGATGGCTGGAGCCAATACCACCCCTTTAGAGAGTCCACTGACTGCGGGCTCCTGAGTACGGGTTCCTCTAACTCCTTGATGCGATAGCAGGATTTTTCCGGTAATAGGCCTTCTGTCGGGATCTCTTCAGGATCAACCTCCATATGAGGCATGCTTGTTGGGTTTTTGCTAAATACTTGCGTGCTATGCCTTAGGACACAAAAAGGATGCAAAAATGTGCCCTCTTTGCTCTCAGGATATGCCATTTGAGCATGTTCCCCTTCTTGACCCATTTCCTGGTGGAAACTGCAAGCAACCATATTATTCATCGCTTGGGTAGTGCTTGCATATTCCCATCGTTGGCTTTGGATGAGATCCGCCTCTTGAGATCCACACAACTGCATTCCAGGTTCTTGCACAGTTTGAGGGATTTGCCATGGTGAATACTGCGCGGGATAGATAGGAGCAGCAACTACAGGAGAAAGTGATGGAGTTTCTCCCCACCGTATCTTTCCTGAAAGAAGTAGAAGCCGCTCCGCTTGTATTGCTTCCACAAAGTTTTGAGGGAATCCCTGTTCACTTGATTGCATTAAGAGGAGGCTTATGTCCGGGTGGAAAGCCCGAACATAGAAGAGGTGGGCCTGGGCGGGTGTAATGTCCCAAAAATAAATATTTTTTGTAAATGTCTCCTACACTTAATTATAAAAGTGAAAAAAGGGTTCATGTGACTAGGAGACATAACTTAAGTTGTGTTTATTTATGTTTTATGTTTTTATGTTGTAATAAGGCACTTTAAGTGATTTTAGGGTTGGGAGATGTCAACTCCAAATTAGAACCTCACCCTATATAAGGGAGTGAGACGTCCCATTTTGGGCATGTTATGTTGATATCATAATTGAATATTGAAACCCTAGAGGTTCCATGAGTTGAGATTGCAGGTCTTGCTCATTCCCATAGTGCATTGGAGGTGCATGGTTGGGGTCTTGGCAATATCATTGCAGGTGTTATTGCCCTAAAATATCAAAAATACAAAAAGAGGCATCTTTGAGGAGTTCGTGGCATTTTTGGGAGCATTTGTGTCGTGTTTCAGATCTGTTGGCAGCCCCAAACCCTACGCTTGTATTTGGGGTCATTTTTGAGGAGTTTTTGCATCTGTTCAGCCTTGGGGTTAGTTCGTCCCACTTGTGGGAGTTTGTATCTGCATTTTGAGTTCCTTGAGGACCCATTTGTCCATTCCAGTTGTTATATTGGTTTGGCAATATTTAATATATGATACTGGCTGATTTCTCCTCATACTTGTGTTATTTTATGAGCAATTTCTGAGTTATTTTCTTGCTGTACTTAATTTCTGCATTTTCGTAGTAAGGGTTTGCTGTTCCTAAAAAATGGACATTACAAGTGGTATCAGAGCTGGAATCTTGCCAGCCTGTGATTCGTGGTGATAAGTGTGTTTCTGTGGTGAAAAGTTGTGCCCTAGTGAAAATCGCGGATTTTTAGGGGATTCGCGGATTTTTAGGGATTTTTTTTAGAAAATAAAAATTGCAGATTTGGATACCCTTTTGACCAATTTGCAGTTCTGTGGTTTCAAAAAAAAAATTTGGTGGTCAGAATTTTCAGAATTTCAGATTTCCATATTTTTAGGGTTTGATAGGGTTTTATGCATCGTCCTCCTGTTCATCAGTATTTTACTAGGAGAAAAAAAACTCGCTTTGGAAATGTCAAACAGGGAAGAGCTTGAGGAGCCCCAAAGGCCAGTTGATAGGACTGAGCAAAAATTCGATGCCCTACTTGACATGCTCCAAAGAATGGTGTCCTTACAAGAGACAAATCAGCAAGAATTGAGGGCAGCTTTGGGCAACCCAAATGGCACAAGGAGGGAAGGAGAAAGGGGAGGCAACAACAATGGGCATGAGTCATCATCTAACTCTCACACTCCCTTGCCTAGGCCGTCCAAGCCTATGTTCCTTGTTCCACCACCTCCACCGGAGGAAAATGAGGTAACTGATGAATTAGATGAATGGTTTGCTGCTTATAGTAATAAATCTGAGGGTTTTAGGGCAGCAGTTTCTTTTGATAAATATTTGAAGATTGTGGGTAAATTTGTTGTTGAGGCTAAAAAAGAGAAAAAGAAACCCTTTTTGCATCAAAAGGTGACCATTCCCTCATTTAATGGTCAAGATGGTCTTACAGCTAAGGCATGGCTTCAAAAATTGCAGACTTATTTTACCTTGGAGCCTATTTTTGAAGCTGATGCAGTTCAGATTGCTACACTCCACCTTGAGGGTAGTGCTTACTCATGGTGGTATCATGGGTTAGTAACCCAAGGGTATGGTGATATTGATACATTTGATGAATTTTGTACCAGGGTTTTGAATAGGTTTGAAAGGAGGAATGTGGAAGAGTATTTCAAGGAGCTTGCCACTTTGAAGCAAACTTCATCGATTCATGCCTATGTGGAGGAGTTTGAACAACTTTCAGTTCAGGTACAAAATATTTCACCCAAGAGGGTAATTTTTCTTTTTATGGAAGGTTTGTTGGGACCCGTGAAGGGATTAGTTAAAGCTTTTGAACCAGCCACTCTTGAAGATGCCATTAAGAGAGCTTTAAGCTTAGAATCTGTTTTACCTCCTAGACAGAAATATTTTGCACATAATCCACCTGCTAGACCACCTTTTGCAGCCAGAAAAACAGTTTTTGGACAGCAGTATGGGCAACAAGGAAACCTCACGCAGCAAGGTGGAAATGAGAGAAATTTTTATGGCAGGAATCCCACGCATGGAGAAGGTTTCAGATCTGGTTTTCAGCCACCTAATAAGCCCCAAAATGGCCCACGCTTGACACAAGAAGAGAAAGATGAGCTAAGGAAACAAAACAAGTGTTTCATTTGCAAGTCTCCTTGGCAAAGAGGTCATAAATGCAGAGGAGGTATGAAAATCATTGAATTACATTCTGATTCTGATTCCGATAATCCTGATTTTTATGAGGCGAGATGAGACACCCTTGGAAGAGGAAGCACAAAGGGAGTATGAGGATGTTCCTGAAGGTTCCCTAGCCACTTTAAGTGGGCTGAATCAGTTTCGCACTATTAAGGTACCAGGTAGATCTTTTGATGAAAAGGTTATTGTTTTAATAAATGGTGGTGCTACTTACAATTTTGTTGATGAGAAGTTTGCCACTAGAAAGAATCTTCCTACACCTATCATTCTTGGTTTTAGTGTTGCTATTGGCAATGGTGATCTTATCACATGCAACAAAGTGGTAAAAAACATAAAAATTAATTTTGGCAACATGGAAGTAGATGAGCAATTCTTTGTTTTTCCCTTAGGAGGTATTCCACATATGGTTTTGGGTGTGCAATGGTTGTATTCACTTGGTGATTATGTTACTAATTATCAGAAATTAGAACTGAAATTTGTGCTTGAAGGGAAAGATGTGGTGTTGCAAAGAATCAAGGAAAATGGGTCAAAAGATTCTTGCAAAATTTTGGAGGTTTCATACAAAAGAACGGAGAAGATGATAAGGCATAAGGACGTTGAGTGGGCAGCTGTAATTTTCAGTTCAGAAGGGAAACAATACAAAAACATCTTAAGGTATTTTCTGACCTACCTAAAGGTTTGCCACCTAGTAGAGGTTTTCAGCATGTTATTGAATTGGAAGCAAATAGTAAACCTGTCATAATTAAACCTTATAGGCATCCTAAGGTTTTCAAAGATGAGATTGAAAAGACCATTGCTGATTTACTTAAGAGTGGGCACATTATTTGCAAAGATGGGGTGAAGGTTGATCAAACTAAAGTTTCAGCTGTACAAAGATGGCCTATACCATCCAACCTAACGGAATTGAGGGGTTTTGTGGGTTTATGCAGTTACTACAAGAGGTTCATTAAGGGGTTTTCTTCTTTGGCTGCCCCCCTTACTGAATTAACTAAGAAAGGGGCCTTTTCATGGTCCAATGAGGCTCTTTTAGCTTTTCTAAAGCTGAAATATGTAATGACTTCCACTCCTTGCTATTCTTGATTTTTCTGTTGCTTTTACTATTGCTTGTGATGCTTCAGGTGTAGGAGTTGGAGCTGTACTTATGCAACAAGGACGCCCCATTGCTTATGAGAGTAGAAAGCTCTCAAATGTGGAGAAAACTTTCAGCATCTATGATAAAGAGATGCTAGCTATCATGCATGCCTTGACCAAATTCAAGCAATACTAAGTGTGTGACAAGTTTGTGGTCAAAACTAATCATAACAGTTTGAAATACTTCTTGGGGCAAGTTGAACTGAATGAAAGACAACAGAAATGGGTAACAAAGTTGCAATCATATGATTTTGAAATTGAGTTTGTAAAGGGTAAGAAGAATTCAGCTGCTGATGCACTTTCTAGGCACCCTACTTTTCATTCTCTTTCCATTATTTCTGCTGATTGGAAGGTGAAAATTATGGCTGAATATGCAAAGAATGATTTTTGTTCTAAACTAATAAATGGGCAAGTTGAAGATGACAGGTTCAGCCATAAAGAAGGACTGATTTTTTGCAAGGGAAGAGTGTTTTTAGTACCTGAATCAAAGCTGAAACAAGCTTTAATTACAACCATGCATGATGCTCCACTTGTAGGCCATCTAGGTTTCTACAAGACTTACAAACAGGTTAGAGAAAGATTCTATTGGAAGGGTTTGAAAAGGGATGTCTTCTTGCATGTTCAGGAATGTGTTATTTGCCAAGAAAACAAGGGGGAACATGAATTTGCAGCTGGTTTACTTCAGCTACTTCCTATTCCCAATCAGAAATGGGAAAGTATCTCCATGGACTTCATTACTGGTTTGCCCAAGGTATATATGAAGGATTGCATATTTGTTGTTGTTGATAGATTGACAAAATTTGCTCATTTCTATGCCATTTCAACAACTTGTACAGCCATACAAGTTGCTGATTTGTTTTTTAAAGAAGTTTTCAGATTGCATGGTTTGCCTAAATCCATTGTGAGTGATAGGGACAGCAGATTTTTGAGAATGTTTTGGCAAGAATTGTTTAAGCTATGTGGTACTAAATTGACTCCTAGTACTAGCTACCATCCCCAAACTGATGGGCAAACTGAAATTGTTAACAAATGGCTTGAAGGATATTTGAGAAATTATGTTTCAGGTCAACAAAAGGCATGGGTTAAATGGCTGCACCTTGGTGAATATTGCTACAATTCTACTTATCATATGTCCATAAAAATGTCTCCATTCAAGGCACTTTATGGTTATGATGCCCCACACTTTTCAGATCTGATTTTTGGTGATTCAAGGGTCCAAAAAGCTAGAGACTTTGCAACAGAAAATCAAGATATTCTTAATGCTTTGAAAGACAATATTCTTACGGCACAAAATCAGCAGAAGAAGTATGCAGATCAGCAGCGTAGTGAGCGCTCATTTGAGGTGGGAGACTTGGTTTATGTTAGGTTGCTGCCCTACAAACAGTCTACATTGAAAAGAAGTGGAGCAGAAAAACTCAAACCCAAATTTTATGGACCTTACAAGGTGTTGAGTAAGGTTGAACAGGTTGCATATGCTTTGGAACTTCCAAGTGGAAGTAAAATACATAATGTCTTCCATGTTTCTTGTTTGAAGAAGACCTTGGGCCAACATATTCAGCCATCTTCAGATTTGCCACCCCTTGATGATGAAGGAAAGCTCATTCTTGAATCTGAATTGATCCTTGAGACAAGGGAGAGAAAGCTTAGGAGTAGGACTGTCAAAGAATATCTTGTGAAGTGAAAGGACTTGCCTATGGAGGATGCTACTTGGGAAGGTGCAGAAATTTTAGATGCTCCAGCTTTGACTTTGCTTGAGGACAAGCAATTTGAGGAGGGTGGACTTGTAATGTCCCAAAAATAAATATTTTTTGTAAATGTCTTAAATGTCTCCTACACTTAATTATAAAAGTGAAAAAGGGGTTCATGTGACTAGGAGACATAACTTAAGTTGTGTTTATTTATGTTTTATGTTTTTATGTTGTAATAAGGCACTTTAAGTGATTTTAGGGTTGGGAGATGTCAACTCCAAATTAGAACCTCACCCTATATAAGGGAGTGAGACGTCCCATTTTGGGCATGTTATGTTGATATCATAATTGAATAATGAAACCCTAGAGGTTCCATGAGTTGAGATTGCAGGTCTTGCTCATTCCCATAGTGCATTGGAGGTGCATGGTTGGGGTCTTGGCAATATCATTGCAGGTGTTATTGCCCTAAAATATCAAAAATACAAAAAGAGGCATCTTTGAGGAGTTCATGGCATTTTTGGGAGCATTTGTGTCATGTGTTTCAGATCTGTTGGCAGCCCCAAACCCTACGCTTGTATTTGGGGTCATTTTTGAGGAGTTTTTGCATTTGTTCAGCCTTGGGGTTAGTTCGTCCCACTTGTGGGAGTTTGTATCTGCATTTTGAGTTCCTTGAGGACCCATTTGTCCATTCCAACTGTTATATTGGTTTGGCAATATTTAATATATGATACTGGCTGATTTCTCCTCATACTTGTGTTATTTTATGAGCAATTTCTGAGTTATTTTCTTGTTGTACTTAATTTCTGCATTTTCGTAGTAAGGGTTTGTTGTTCCTAAAAAAGGGACATTACAGCGGGTGTCGGTTAGATTTCGTCTGGAATTCTCCTCCAACTCTTGCAAAATCGGACATTGAATTTTGTGATGCTCTCCAGAGGTGCTCTCGTGATGGTGGAGAGGTGCATCAAGAGTTGGAAGGGATCCTGAGAGCCGTCAAATGTGTTGATGAGTGCTCCCGCTAAGTCTGCCCATGAACAGATGCTCTTACGCCCGAGTATTTTGTACCACTACAGCGCCCTTCCTTCTAGAGACAGGACCAGAAGTCTGATTATGACGTCTTTGTGGGCTATGTCATGGAGGGTCGCTAGAGCAGCAATATCTTCAAGGTGCTCTCATGCCATTCCCTCAATGCCATTGTATTTTGTTAGGGTCTTCAGGGCACTTTTGGGAATCTCATGCCAAATTTGGAGATTCAGAGGGCCAGGATCATCCCATCTGGGATAGCATACCTTTGCCATTATAGTAGTGGTCTACAGAGATCACGGTTCTCGCCACTAAGTCTGAGTCGCCAGGTGAACATTCTTTTCTCCGCTTGTGAGGTCAAGGCTGCTCACCAAACCTTGATTCCTCCGAGGTGTCTTCTTTCAGCTTAAAAGGTGCCTATGATCAAGAAATATGGATCTTCAGCTCAACAGAGTCGCTAGGTGATTTTGCCAGATGAAGGCAAGCCAGAGATTCACCAAACTCGGGCTTCCTTAAAATATGGAGACTGTTCGTCCAATCGGGCGTGCCACAAACTGTTGGTCATGAATCCGCCCTAGGAAAGGATTTGGTTTGCATACGCGCCCTAGACCCGAACCAACCTTGAAAGGCCGGAAGGAAGGGATGCCTTCCGTGCCAATCTCCGAAGAAGGCCGGCTCCTATACTACACTACTACTGGTTTTAGCTTTGGGAACAGGAAAGAGATGGGAAAAATGCTGAAAGGGATAAATGACTGAAAGAAATGGTAAATGCATATTTGTTTCAAGGGGAAGAACAAGCAGCACAATTGCTAACTCCTACTTTGAACAAGCAGCTATCAATATTATAAACATTAGCAGAAACTAAAACTGAACACGCACTGATATGTATCTTTTAGCAATTCCAGGGTTCGTTCTTAATCCACACACTTAAATCCAGATTTCAGAATTTACTGTATGCAAATGAAGAAACAGAATTAACATAAATCAACATAAAGGCATCATACACAGTGAACAAATTCAGATTCAGAACCAAGAGTCTTTATATTGATGCAACAAGCTCAAATTACAGCAGCTCTTTAGCAAAATGTTCCCCCCTCTATTACATTGCATGGAATGACCTTTTATAAAAGAGTTTTCCCCCGATTACATTAATGTTCAAACCGATTTGACCTTTCATCAGATGACAGTACATCGGAGGAACATGGCACACTCGTACTTGTAGTTATGAGGTATGGCTTTGGATGAGTTTTGCCGTTGAGACTAATTGTCACATTACTGCGGTTAGTGGGGGGTTTGTCCTTTGGGGTCTTCTCGGTATGGCAGCGCCATCTGGATGGGATGGGAGCTCCTTTAATTTTCACCTACTTTTTTCCCTCCCAAGTGCCCCTTTTAATGGCCGCCTATGTTGAAGTTCGCCTGAAACAGGGCCTGAAATTGTTGTTCGCTTGAATTTGGCACAAAGTCGGGGTTCGCAGAAGTAGAGGAGAGAAATTGAGCATGCTGAAGTTGAGGTTCGCCGAACTTAAACTCCGAACCTGAGGTTCGTTGGAGATTCGGGCGAACTTGGGATCAATACTGCCTTAGTCATTTTTTGGAGCAGCTGAGCCCTTTAGCCGAGGTTCGCCTGTAAATGATTGAAGCTGGAGTTCGTCGTGGGTAGGGGGCGAACCTAGGGTTCGTTGAGAGTTTGGGCGAACTTCGGACCGACCCTACCTTAGTCACTTTTTGGAGCAGCTGAGCCCGAAACCTGCTGTCGATCGCTGAGAATGGTGCCGAACCCTAGGTTTTCTGGATTTGGGGAGCGAACCTGAGCATTTTGGCCGACATGGAGCGTTTTGGCCGACACTAGTTCGGGAGCGAACTTGAGCTTTCCGGAGTTCGGGAGTGTTCGGGAGCGAACTTGAGCTTCATGGCCGACATAGAGCACTTTGGCCGACATAGAGTATCTTGGCCGACATATAACATTTTGGCCGACGTTCGCTCGGGCCGACGTTCGCTCGGGCCGACGTTCGCCGCGCAAGGAGCCCGAAATCGGGGATCGCTGGAGATTTGAGCGAACTTGAGATTTTTTGGCCGACGTTCGCTCCTACCATCATTTGCTCCTAGTCCACGTTCGCTTTGCTTGCTGCCCGAAACCGGGGATCGCTGGAGGTTTGAGCGAACTCAAGCATTGTTTGGCCGACATTCGCATTTTGGTCGACATTTGCCAGATTGTCGACATTCACTCCGAACCCCCGCCCGAACCTCGTTCTCGCTCCAAGTTCGGGCGAACTCCGGCTCTCGCTTGAAAGGTGAGCGAACCGCCTCCATGTGGTGGGGACTTAGAAACTTTTGACCTTTCGTTCATCTCTCGCCGTCGTGCTTCGTCCCTGCTCCTCGCTCAAAATCAGAGAGAATTTCAGCTCTGTTTTTAACTCCATGCGATCCTTGGGTTCGCATCAAATATTGCCTGAAACCCGACCTCGCTTCGAGGTCGGGCGAACTTTGGCATGATGGGGAGCCTTCACATTTTTAACCCTTTCTACGGTTCGCTCCTAATTTGAGCGAACCCTGTTCTCGCCCTCACCCTCAGGCGAACTACGGCCTGCCTTGCGCGCCTCGCTTCAAGTTCGGGCGAACCTTGTTGTCGCCTCGTTTTTCACCCGAATCCCGTCATCGCTTCAAAACAGAACGAACTCCGACACTTGCTCCACATAGGAGTGAACTTCGGATGGCGGGGACTTGGCTTCGCCTTAGGGAATTTTGACCTGCTTTATCTCTTGCCATCGCACTCCGCAATTTCGGACTTTTAGGTCACTCGTGGCCCAACATGTATGCACTTCGCTCTAGCCTCGAGCGAGTCCCGGCTTTGCTTTACACATTTAGGCGAACTTTGTCGGATTTTCAACTTGCATCTTGCCTTGACTTCAAGCGAACCCCAGGTTCGCTCTAGACTCTGCCCAAAACTCGTTCTCGCTTAAAATCAGAGCAACTGCAGCTTTACTTTGAGAATCAAGCGAACCTGAGCATCGAGCATTCCTAAACATCGAGCGAACTTGAGCATTGGGCGAACTTGAGCATTCTGGTTGTGCCTTAGCCAATTTTTCAAGCCCAAAATGGGCTTTCGCTGGCTCTGCTTCCCGGGGTCATAACTTTTGATCTGCTGCCCCGATCACCTATTATAATATATCGTTGGAAAGCTTGCGAAAAGATCTACAATGATGAAATATCCAAAGATCATTTCATCCACTTTATCATCCTCTTTTCGGGCCTGCGAAAATGCCAACACTTTTGCATGCTCTTTGCCGCTTTGAAGCTCCACACTTAGGCAAAATTTTGTCAAAAAAAATTAATGTGGCAAAAATGCCAACAGGCATCAATATGACGGCATGAGGTCATACACATGACAACATGAAGACATGATCTCTAGATGACGACTCTTCAACAATACGGTAGTTTTGCTAGGACGGTTTCTTAGCAACTGTCGTTAGCAATTGTTTGTCTAAATCTGCACTTCTGCTAGTGACCTTCAACTGGCAATAACTAACTGCATATCCAACCTGCAACCAAAGTACCTTGCCAATGCACAAATCTAATATTCTAGCAAATTGATATCAACGCATGAATGGAAAATGGGTTTGTATTGATAATCTACCAAAATGGCATTTATAGCATACAACATTGATACTCAGACTCACATATGCTCAATCAATGACAATGGTCTCTCAATCCTCAAATATCTATATGGACTAGACTCGTACTCTACCAAAATGGCATTTATAGCATACAACATTGATACTCAGACTCACATATGCTCAGTCAATGACAATGGTCTCTCAATCCTCAAATATCTATATGGACTGGACTCGTACACTCCCTCTCTCTATATAGTGTTGTCCAGCTATTCAATAATGAAGGGGGGTCTTCTTTTATAGTGCTGTCCTAGCCGTTGTTCGCAACGGTTTATAGGACAAGTGGCACATAACTACTTCCCCTTTCCTATGCACCTAAGACATATGTGCCAACTTTTACAATAAATGTAAAATTTAATCACTTAACTATGACGGCTCATTCTATATCATTTGCATTTCATTTTAATTACATTTCATTTGCATTAACCAATAGTTTTAATACTTAGACCAAAACTTAGTGCATTTTGCACTTAGACGTTTCAGCAGACAATATTACTTCTATTTTTGCTTATGTCCAGAACTAGTGTCTACAATGATCAATAGTATATTCATGTTAGGAGTGAGGGCAATTGAGTCAGCCATTAGGGTAGACATTGACCTTAAAGTTATGCCATAATCAGGTTTCAAGCAAGGGAAAATTTTAAGGGATAGGGAAAATTTACAAGATCAGAATGATGGGCGAATCTTCTCATATGCTAAAATCTATAATAAAGGTCTACATTTGAGGTAAAATATATAATTAATAATTTTTCTATAATATAGGCCTATTCAAGATCAAATACTCAATTTGTAATCTTAGTAGTTGTATATTCATTTTCACATGAAAATTTGGCAAATAGTTTTCAAAAATTTTGCTAATTAGTAAATTGAATTTTTGAAAATTTTGTGAATAATAGTCAATTGTCAAAAAAATTATAGCCCATTCAAAAAATACCATGGTGCAAAGGTGTCACTTAATAGGTTTAATTTTGAACCTTTCAAATCCCTCATTTTCAGGTTTCTTTCCTGCATCATTTTGGGTTCCAAATTGCCTCAAATTCATATTATGTTTTCAACTTTGTTCAAACTCTTTTCAATATTCCCTAGATTTTGATACAAATTTGATGCAAACTTTTGAATAATTTGATATTTTGCTGTTCAGGTATCTAAGTTGTCTCCTATTTAAAAATGAACATTATAACCTTAGTTTATCTTTTGAATCTGTTGTTGTGTTCCATTATAGGTTAAGATCATTAATATAATTTCTTTCTTTGTTTCCAGTGGTTTGTTATAGACATATTTTTTGTTACTGAAAATGTAGAGAAGATTGAAATCCATATAATTTTTTATGTATATACAAGTGCAATGTTGAAATATGTGTAATCTAATCTTGTTAGGCCAAGGCCAAAAGTTTGAAAGAAGTGCTTATGAGCACTATTAATGTAGCCTTACAAGCAAGTGTATATGTAAGCCTAGAGGCTATCTTCATGTAAAGCCTTCAGGAATCAGTTATGGCAGTCTTCGGGCATGTTGATGTAAGCCTAAGGACACCTTTCACATTTCACCCTTAGTGATAGTGGTTAATCCACCTTTATAGATAGCTATGATTAAAGGGTGCAATTTATTATTATTTTATTATTGTAAGTTAACCTCAAAGTCAAGTCAATGTTGGCTTGAGGATACTGATTGGGTCTTTTTGGTATCACTATAAATACCCCTCAATGAGTGATCATTTGAAATATGTGTGTGAATAAAATGTGAAATATTGGGGTGCCCGTGGGAACTCGCCTTCTATTCCATCTTGTCTTCTCTCTCTACTTCGTTTACTATTGCTATCTTTAATTTGCTCCTATTCTATGTATGAATGTAGTGGATGCATCTATTGGAATGTTTCTAGAAAGTATCGGAAGTTTGGACATGGTACCAGAGCAAAGACCAAAGCTATGTGACTCGTCAATGGAAAAGAACTCTTTGGGGATTGAAGAAATCTCTTCCAAACCGAATCATCTTCAAGATTCAGGTTGTACATTTTGTTTTAAAAAATGAAAAAAATTTATTTGGCTTGGTGACATACTTTCCCCGCCAGGATTCGGTGCCCTTCTATGGACAACTTTGTGCATGTTGCGTGATGACTCTCTTGCATGCTTTCCTGAATTTGGGTGCTACATGAGTGAATGTGTCTACATGGATAGTGTAATAGTGGAGACACTCGATGTTAGGTGGAAGGATGCGATTTCAATTCCCGCTTGTGTTAAATTTTTTCTTTCTTCAGGTTTAGTTCATCATGTCTTGAGGAAATATTCACCAACTCCTTTTCGAACGTGAGAGTGGCACAACGGCAGGATTGTTGGCTTTTGAGGCAAAGTGCATAGGTTTGAAACTCTAATATTTGACAGTTGCAAGTAAAATGTTTTTGATCAAGTAGGCATATGTTGCTAAAAGGTGGATCTTGTAGCTTCCCTCTAGCTCGAGGTGGTGGTGCAATTGTTGGATCTCTTCCTTGTTATCTTGAGATCGTCAGTTTAGATCTTGACAATGCCCTTTTTTTTTTTGCGCATAGTCTCTCCTCAAAATATATCTAAAGAGGATTACCCACTCCTCACAATTAGTCAAGTCTCTATGGGGCAATGGTTGGATGGCTTCCTTGTTGCATATGGTAGTGCTCTTGGCATATTGGTTGGTGGTAATAAAGATTGTGGAGATTAGGTCTCAAGTTCAAAACTCTATGTTAGCCTTTTTCTTTTGCTCCAAGGTGTGCCACATTTGGAGTTGTCTTTGACTGTCATCTTTCTCTTTATCATCCACCGACACGCCTTTTTATTTTGCTTCAAGGTGTGCTACATCGGCATTGTTTTCGACTGTCATCTTTCTCTTTATCCTCCAAAGGCGCACGTAGCTCATTGGTCCGTTCATTAGTTTAAATGCAAATGGTTGTGGGTTCGAGCCCTGTCGGCTTTGATCCTAAAAAAATGCAATTATATATGTGTGTATGAGGATCTCCAGCCAATCATATCAGTCAACTTAGCAGTCTGCTATTTGCCAATCAAAGAAGGTAGTATCAAGTCTCATTGTGCCAAGTGGCCGAGTTTGTTTCTGCCAAAATTTTCTAAGGTTTGACAATTTGATTTACTTTTTGATTTAAGTGCTAATATACCAAACCTTTCAAAGGCCATAACTTTTGCTTACAAAAGCATTTGGAGCCCATTCTTTTTCCAAATTGCATGTTTTTTCGAGCTCTATGTTGTGGTGACATCAATTTCTGGATCTATTACAGTTCTACGTGAGATTTGTGTGCAAAATGGATTCCTAAGGGTATGTTCAAATGGTGGGATTACTCAGAAGCAAGAGTCTCTAGTTCATTTTCAATGCAAAATCAAAAGGTCTCAGTGAGCATGAACTTGGCAAGAAAAAGGAGGAATCTCTTGGAATCTTTTTCATGTTAGTTGAACTAGATGTACTTTTTCACATTAGAGAGAAAATTAATCCTATTGCGGTATGGACTACTCTGAAAGATCTCTGTAGAAAAGTATGTGCCAGTGAAGTTAACAAAATAGATAGAGAGAGCTTCCCAAATTCAAAATTTCAAATTTTAGTAGTGTTGAAGATTACATATCTCACTTGAAAGCCCTAAAAGTTGACCTAGCTACCACGGGAGGCAATGTAAAGGGTGATGAAGAGTATGTAAAATCTATTACTTCCAATATTTCTCCTTTTTTCATATAGTTGGCTTGGTTTTTTATGTGAATGCTATGATTATCAAGGATCCACAATCTATCTCTCTTGAAGGACTTTTCAAGCTTCTTATTCATTATGAAGTTGCAATGAAAAATTGTGGAGCTCTTTCTCATACACATGCTCATCCAAAGGACTTCAAATCAATGGAATCTAAGGCTCAGTTGCCTAAGGTCAAGTCTAAGGTTTCAAAGAAGTTAAATGTTTGTGAGTATTGTAAAAGAGAAGGACACATCATTAAAAATTGCATTACAAGGTTGAAGGAGATTGAGACAGAATTCTTGAGGGCTGGATACACAAGCTTTCTGATGATGAAGATGAGGACGAAGATGGTAAATCAGAGGCCCACTAGAGCATCCATTATGGGGAGAGATGTGACCTCTAATGCCTTCTCTCCTTTGACCCTCAGTTCAACTTATGGGGGGTGTTGAAATGTGTAATCTGATCTTGTTAGGCCAAGGCCAAAAGTGTGAAAGAAGCGCTGATGAACACTTTAAATGTAGCCTACAAGCAAATGTATATGTAAGCCTATGGGCATTCTTCATGTAAATACTTCGGGCATCATTTATGTTAGCCTAAGGACACCTTTCACTTTTCACCCTTAGTGATTGTGGTTAATCCACCTTTATGGATAACAGTGATTAAAGGGTGCAATTTATTATTATTTTGTTATTGTAAGTTAACCTCAAAGTCAAGCCAACCTACACAGTGATTAAAGGGTGCAATTTATTATTATTTTGTTATTGTAAGTTAACCTCAAAGTCAAGTCAATGTTGGCTTGATGTTACCTACTCAGTCGTGTTTATGGTATTACTATAAATACCCCTCAATGAGTGATCATTTGAATTATAAGTGTGAATAAAATGTGAAATATTGGGGTGCCCATGGGCCGGCGTTATCTTTTAATTTGAATTTTTTTCATTTTTTTTAATATGGTGGTGGATGCATGTTTTGGAATGTTTCTGGAAAGTATTGTGAATTTGGACATGCAAAGAAAGAAATCTTTAAGATTTCAGTTTTCTAATTCTTTTTTGAGTGTTATATCAGTATCTATATATCAATATCTATATTTAAGTACAATGATTCTGCAAACAGTGTTTTTAAGTTAAAATCCAAATGTCAGGACTGTCAGGACTATTTGTGAGAACATTGTGCTCTCTTAAGAATGAAAAAAATGAGTTCTTAAAAGTACACTTTCACCTTTAAAATGTTTGATATTGTGAAGAGAAGTAAGGGGTGCTATATTTTTTGTGACTAGATTTAGGGATTGAATGTTTTTAAGCTAGGTAGTCCTCTTCAAGAATGAAACATGACTTATCCAGTCCATGAGTTTTGTCAAGTATAGTACACTTTCACCTTTAAAATGTTTGATATTGTGAAGAGAAGTAAGGGGTGCTATATTTTTTGTGACTAGATTTAGGGATTGAATGTTTTTAATCTAGGTAGTCCTCTCCAAGAATGAAACATGACTTATCCAGTCCATGAGTTTTGTCAAGTATAGGTAAATTGACTCTCTAATGTGCTTTGGCTAAAATTATTTTAAAAACTAGTTTTTTTCTGAAGTTTTTGGTGAGCTCCACAATTATTCTTATTTGAAGTAGTTTATAAAGTCTTAGTGGGACATTAATGTTTCATTTAAGTGCCTAAGAAGATAGCTTACTTCGATTATTTGAACATTGTAGATGGCTGCAATTTTAGAAAGGACCTATATACGTGATCTTGTGGTGAACAAAGGACTCTTGATCTCTGCACCAAAAAATGCAACGGTAGAGAAAATTCTGAAGCTAATGACAGAAAATGATATTACGGCTGTACCAGTAGCCTCTGATGCTGAACAAAAGATGCTCGAAGTGGAAAATTATAATGATATCAGTCCACATTATATGGTAAGAATATACCTTCTCAGAAATATAGAATAATTGTCTAATAGTAGTCATGGTTAGAACATTTGAGTTCTAAGTTTTTAAGTTCCATCTGGTTAACACAAGTGTGATACAAAAGAAGATTTATATTGAATTATTTTAAATAGTTTTACTTTGAACTTTGGTTTATAATTTTGTTTATGTGGAACAGACATTATACTAACATGGTGCTCTCTTCTGCTTTCCAAGATAGTTTAATTTGGATTGTGATATAAGTTATTCACTAAAGGTCTATGCTTTTTTGTGATTCGCTGCTAACCTTGAGGTAACTTGAAGTAACAATTTAGTGACATTTTATTCTGAGCTGTTTCTACCAAATGATTCTTCTTTTTAATAATGAATTTTATTGGTCCTTGCCTTTCACACAACTAATTTAAAACAGAAAAGATTTTTCTTACTTCTTATGTATGTCACATTATATGATTATTGCAGAGATCCTTATAAACTTTTTTGTTCATTCAGACTCCAGTTCTTTTGTCCATTATAGAGTAGTGAGCTAATCAGGTTTAATCTGGTTAGAACATTTGAGTTCTAAGTTTTTAAGTTAGAACTGTTTTATCAACTGATCCTGCTGATCCTATGTCTGCTTTATAGCCTCTATCTCTTCCCTCAGCTCAGCTAGTTCTGCTTTAGCATCCTGCTGCACTTGCCGAATTTGATATTTCACCATTTGCATTTGGTTAACCAAGTCTTCTTCCTTTAGCTTTAGGCTACAAACCATTTGCTGAAACGTCTCCAATTCTGCTACTAACAACTGAATCAGATAT
This sequence comes from Wollemia nobilis, assembly GCA_028583015.1. Classification (NCBI taxonomy): domain Eukaryota; kingdom Viridiplantae; phylum Streptophyta; class Pinopsida; order Araucariales; family Araucariaceae; genus Wollemia; species Wollemia nobilis. The sequence continues at coordinate 6,622,289 of JAQPPZ010017259.1, read as the reverse complement.
GCCAAAAAGTTTATCTTAGCATATGATTTTACCAACTCAGGTGCCAACTTCGCATAATTGACACTTTGGAGCTTTAGGATAAGGTGCTATATTTCCTTTGTCAACATACACCCGTGGTGGATATCGATAGAGTACTCGAGTTCTTTCTGGCAGATTTCTGATTTTCAACATTGAATTAACTACTGCCAGTTCCTAGCTCCCATGGCTGCATCTGATCGATTTCTGGAAACTTCTTCATACGCTCATCATCATAAGCCCAATTCACCAAATTGCTCAACTCCCTTTCCATTCTCAACTGCCATTGTTGCCAGTCCCCAACACATCCAACTCTAAACTCATTCCGAACCCTATTGAACAATCCACTCACTTTCTCAAAAAATGTGTTAACCTGTTCATTAATATTTTCTACTAGAATTGGTGGTCTTCTTAAATTTGGCACTTGTATAAAGAAATGATCACTTGTTTCCTTCTCTATGAGTTCTATATCTGTGTCATCTTTGGTGGTGGTCTCCTCCACATCTTTCCCACCATGACCTGTCAGGTTGATCCTCTAATAGATTTCTGGATAATTCTTCATACGCTCATGATGATGAGCCCAATGCACTAGATTGCTCAACTCACTTTCCATTCTCAACTACCATATTTGCCAGTCCCCAACACATCCAACTCTGAACTCACTTCGAACTCTATTGAACAATCCACTCACTTTCTCAAAAAATGTGTCAACCTGTTCATTAATATTTTCTCCCAGAATTGGTCTCCTTAAATTTGGTACTTTTATAAAGAAATGCTTGTTTGTTTCCGTCTCTACGAGTTCCATATCTGTGTCATCCTTGGTGGTTGTCTCCACATCTTCCCCACCGTGACTTGTCAAGTTGATCCTCTGTTTGGCTGCTTTGTTGTCTTGAATCTTCTCTCTATAACACAATGGTGAGTGATTCAACAGTTGGAGGAACAATTGGATATAGATCCTAGAAGCCAATAGGGAATGCAGTCATTGCCAATGAAATCACAAACACATTCCAAGTTTGAACGACACTTGACTAGAACAGCATCAATCTAATTATTTGAACGACAATTGGTTAGTTACTGAACAATCATTTGCTTTACGACAAGCACTAGAACGACATTCACTAGAACGACAAGGATTAGTCAGCAACTAGAATGATCTCCACTAGAACGGCTTCACTGGAATGACGTTGCACATCTTCCTCTCATATGGCCAAATTCATCTCACATTTTGGACTGCAACCTTTGTCTTTGTCTTGACTGCATGCTCCTTGTCTCTATCTGACTGCAACACTTGCATACATAAATGAACACATAAACTACCAATCTACCAACACATGCATAGATCATACACAAAGAATAGAAAAGGAATAATCATCATTGTATTCATCATATTTACGATGTTACAGGGTTTCACTATACAGTCATTACAAAATACGCAATGCATATATATCCCGTCTCTCTCCTGGTCTACCAAAGGTGTCTACGCATATCTATGTGTCTCCATATGTATTTGGAACAAATGAAGGGGGGCTATTTAAGGTTGAGCCCGGGCCATTGCCAACAACGGTTTGCCGGCCACCTCACACATAACTGCCTTTTCCCACCTGCACATAACATAAGACTTTAGACTATTACAACAAATTAATCATAAAGTCATCACCTTTGGATGTTCCAATCAAAATTGCATTACATACACATTTACATTGACTTTCATTTCATTACATTTATATTTCATGTGCATTAGACTTACTATTCTATGTACACTTAGTATTGTTGCCACATTTGGCACGGGGTGCCATGTTTTCAGTTTTGTAAGTAGCCTGCTCTTTTCCTTTCTTCCTCTCTTTCCCTTTCTTCATCTCTCCCTCTTCCTTGCAGTCTTATTCCTCCCTCTTCCCCTTAAAACTTCCCCCAGCAAAGTTTCCAGAAGTGTTCCCTAAAAATGGTTAAGTGTCAGGGCGCACCCCGACTTCGCAGCGAAGTCGGAGTGCGCCCTCCAGACGGGGCGCAGTAGGGACAGTGCGAAGTGTGACAAAACAGGAACAAGAGCGAAAAATGACTAAGTGTTGGGCGCAACCCGACTTCGCAGCGAAGTCGGGGTGCGCCCTTCTCTTAGTGCGCAGTCTGAAACAACAAAGAAGACAGCTAGTGCCGGTGCGCAACCCGACTTCGCTGCGAAGTCGGGTTGCGCCCTCTGACCGGTGCGCAGTTGGGGAAGCAAGACCAGAAAATGACTAAGGCAAGATGACCCTCCCTACTGCATTGTTTTCTACCTACGCAACCCGACAGTGCTCAGATCCTAGGCGAAGTTGGATAAACTGCCTTTCAAGGCAGCCACGTGTCATTCATCAGCATCCGACAAGTGTCCAACTTCGGGAATTGAGCCTAGACATGACCAAGATAAGGACAAAGCATTGGCTGCACTATCTGCGCCAACCGCCACCATTTAAGTTGATGTAAAGTGCCATCCGCCACGCCTACCCGCATCCCCTCGTTGACCAAAGGTTTGACCCGATATACCGCCACGTAGCTGTACGACCTTCAGGGAGACCATGCCGCGAGTACAGTCCTGCCCGACAGAAGTCAGCATCAGCAGCTCCTCAGCCGCTCGTGTCAGCTATTGTCTTGTCTGGGATTTTGTACCCATGAATGTAATCGGGGGGAACTTGGGCTATAAATAGCCCACTCATCTTCATTGTAAAGGGTGGAAGGGGAATATATTGCTAGGGAACAATTGTAGCTGTGCGTTTGCCTCTAATACAAGCATACACTTGGCTCTGCTTACTGTCTTTTATCTTGTATGTTGCCTCTCCTTGTCATTTCTGCCTCATGTTTCTTGTGTCATTGCTTGCTGTTGTACTGAACTCTGGACTCTGGCATTTGATGATCAAGTATTCCTGGAATGCATAGATAGAGGATACATAGGATGAATGATAGCTGTAGTTTCAATGTATGTTTGTAGATGAATGTTGTTAGTAGTGGTGATTGATTCGTTGCCATGCTGCTTATTCCCCCCACCAACTCCAATCTCATTTGGATTCTCTTTCTGCACTTTTATCTCTTTCCTTGCACTCTCATCTTACACTAAAAAACCCACAGGAAGCCGGCCTTCTCCGGAGATTGGCACGGAAGGCATTCCTTCCTTCCGGCCTTTCAATCTGGTGGGCGAATCTGGGCGCAATAACAACAAATCCTTTCCTCATGGCAGATTCGTAACCAACAGTTTCTCTAGCACGCCCGATGGGACATGGTAGTTTCCCACCCCCAAACAGAATCGAAGCACAAGTGCTCTCTTCATTGCTGTTAAAAATCAGAGCACCTGGCGACTCTGCAAATATATGAACACTCTTTGAGTCCGTAAAGACCGGTCCTAACGCCTTCATGCAAACGAGAAGGTGGTGAGCAAGGAATCCGAGAAATCCGCCTGACTTTTACGAAATTGACATTGACGCTCCAGGCGAGCGCGTCAAGCTGGCTGATTACCAAGCCCGCGTGGAAGAAATTCAAGAGGCCAAGGCTGAAATTCAAGAGGCTGAGGCTGAAATTGAAGAAGTTGAAGCCGAAGAAGAATCTACATCTTCAAACAGTTCCGACACCGAGTACACTACCGGGTCAGAAGAAGACATGGCTGCCCAATAGGACGATGATGACCTCTTCCTGGCGGTGGACTCTACGGGGCCCTTGGCCCTAGTCGGACAGCAAGCTGTGCCTCCTGCCGCTTTAAAGTCTATCCCTACGTATGACGGCTACGGCAAGACGGCGTATGAACACATCCAGGACATTCTGGCCCTGGCTGCGCTATATTCCATCACTGACGAAGGTGTGAAGACCCGTCTGCTGGCCCTTTCCCTAAGGGGAAAGCTTCTCTACTGGTGGAGATCATTGCCAGAGGGATCCATCACAGGGTGGCGACAGTTAGCCGGCAGGCTCGTGAAAGGATGCAACGAGTCTGCTGATCCCTCTTCTTTGCTGCATCAATTCCAAAGTATACAAAGACACCCCCAAGAGGAGGTGTCAGACTTCAACATCAGGTTTACGAGGTCTTGGAAACGAGTACCTTGCGAACTCTGACAGTCAGCAGGTCAGGCCGCCTACTACTACCTGAGATCCTTCAACTCAGAAATTTGCCTGCTGCTGAAGGTAGATAGAATCGACTCATTCCCCGCTCTATACGAGGCTGCCCAACAAGCTGAAATGGATATCATTTCCATCGGCAGACTTTCGCACAGGGTACAGCCGCCCATCCACCCTGACTTCCCCCGATCTCAGTATCCATCAGCTTCTGGTCTAGAGTCGTCCACTTCAAGACAGCAACCCTAGCAGCAATGGAATCCGGCGCCGGTCGTGAATCCTTACGGCCCGCCACAAATTCATTATCCGCCTCCTCCGCATTTTCCAGCACTTCCTGCTCCCCCGCAGTATGCACAATATTCAACACCTCCTCCATTGGCTGCGTTACCTCCCCCAGCTCAATTGCCGCCTCCTGACAATGATATTCAGAACAAAATCCTCCAGGAGGTACGGGCTCTGGCCTCTGGGTATCACACCATGTCCAACGACATGACCATCCTGAAGAAGAAACAGGCCCAGATGGACCTTGTTCCAAGGAGGCCATATCCGCCCCCGACATTGACAAAAGACAGGACCCCTGAGCAACAACTGCAAAGGCGGCCTCCTCCGAGGAATGCTGCCATTGAAGACCAACCTGGTACTTCTGACCAGGTCAACTGGTGCACCACGTGCAATGACCCGCATGCGGAGGATGACTGCACACTACACCAACACTACCTCCAGACCTTGGCCGGCAGCGCCATAGAGGACGAAGAACTCTACATGATCCTGGGCGATGAAAGGAACTTCGCCGTCACAGAGCAAGATCCGTTGCTACCTCCCGCCAAGGAAATCAGAAAGTCTGCTGAAGCCGCTGTAAAACCCTTAAAAGTGTACGCCAGAAGAGATAAGGCCCAACCTGCTGGGCTACCACCTGACAAGAGGCTGTGGCCCTACACAGCCAAAGAGAAGACTCCTCCGGCAAAGACTCCCGCAGTCAAGCCTCCCATAGCCAAAGCTCTCCCAGCTAAAGCTCCCGCTGCTCAGCCTCCAGTTGAAACCAAAGAACAAACTCAGGGGAAGCTGAAATATCCATCTCTGACCAAGAGACAGAGAGTTGAGGCCACTCAGCAGTACCGGACGAAGTATGAGCCGGCAAAAGAAGCGGAAGGAGCTAGCACCTTAGGCTACAGCATAGTAGACGAACTGAAGAGGACTTGAAGGGGTATGACAGAACATTGTGTCGAGAGTTCCCTGACATAGTAGCCTGGTGCTACCAGGACTTGAAGGGGTATGACAGAAATGTCATTCAGCATACCATTGAGCTAGAAGATGGCGCCAAGCCATTCCGGCAGAAGCAGGGGGCCGTAAATCCGAAGATCGAGGCCATGATGAAAGGCGAGCTCCTGAAGATGCTGGAAGCCAAGATTATCTACCCCATCAAGCATTCATCTTGGGTTGCGAACTTGGTTCCCGTGAGGAAGAAGAACGGAGACATTCGTCTCTATGTGGACTTCAGAAATCTGAATCAGGCCTCCCTCAAGGACCATTATCCCCTTCCCCAAATCGATCAGATCCTCCATATAGTTGCTGGAGCCTAGAGATTTTCCCTCTCAGATGGCTTTTCTGGGTACAACCAGATATGGGTTAAGGATGAGGACCAGCATAAGACGACGTTCACCACAAAATGGGGAACGTTTGCCTATCAACGCATGCCTTTTGGCTTATCCAATGCTGGCGCCACATTCCAGAGAGCCATGGACCAGGCCTTCCGAGAGCTGCTTAACAAGGTTATTGTCATCTACTTGGATGACATGACTGTATTCTCTCACAGGAGAGAAGACCATGTTCCCCACCTACGGCAAATATTTGAAAGGTGTCGCGAATTCGACATCTCCATAAACCCAAAGAAATCTGTCTTCGCGGTAAAAGAAGGAAAGCTGCTGGGGCACGTCATCTCCGAAAAAGGCCTAGCCGTGGACCTTGATAGATTAGAGGCCCTCCTCCGCTTGCCCTCTCCAATCGACAAGAAGGGGCTGCAGTCCTTCTTCGGCCAAATCAACTTCGTGCGGAAGTTCATACCGGACTTCGCACAAGTAATCAAGCCCATGGCCGAACTGCTGAAAAAGAACGCAGAATTCTTATGGACTGATGAAAGGGGGCAGGCCTTCGAGGAAATCAAGGCCCGAATTGCACAGGCTCCGGTGTTGATAAACCCGGACTACTCCAAGGATTTCATCCTGTACGCGGTGGGAGAACCCGAGAGTTACGCCGCAGTCCTGACACAGAAGAGAGACGATGGCGAGGAGCGCCCCATAGCGTTTCTGAGCCAAGTGATTCAGCCGCATGAAGAAAAGTACAACTTTATAGAGCGGTAGGTTCACGCAGTTATGAAATCTTTCCGAAAGTTCAGGCACTTTGTCTCCTAGAGCCGAACCACTGTCTTTGTGATACACTCGGACGTCCGAAGTTTCATCACACAAGGAGAGCCGGGTCACAAGAGAGCAGGATGGATTGCTAAAATCCATGAGTTCGACATCGAAGTGCAGCCAACCAAGCTTATCAGAGGCCGAGCCTTGTGCCAGGAACTGGCCCGAATCGCAACAGCCCAGATATCCTCCTGTAAGTGGGAGGATCCAGCAACAAACACCAACCTAGCCAACTCCTTACCCGAGGAGTGCGACTGGATAGATGACCTGGTGAAGTATTTCTGCACCGGAAGATGTCCAGACCACCTGAATGCCTCACAAAGGAGGTTTCGGCTAGGTGCACTGAAATACACTCTTCGCCCCGAGGGGCTGTACTTTAAGAACATTGACGGCATCCTGTTGCGGTGCATCAAAAAAACAGATCAACCCAGGATCCTCGGAGAATTTCACTCCGGGATGCCTGGGGGTCACCATTCTGCAAGGCCTACGGCCTTGAAAATAATCAGAGTTGGGTACTACTGGCCCACTCTATTTACAGACGCGCATGCGAGTGCATGCAAGTGTGATCAATGCCAGAGATTTGCTGGCAGAAACAGAAAAGCACCCCTGCCCCTTCAACCGATCCAAGCCGAGACTCCGTTTCAGCAATGGGGTCTGGACTTTATCGGGGTGATTACGCCGAACTCTGCAGCGGGGCACAAGTTTATCCTTACCGCCACCGACTACTTCACACGGTGGGCAGAGGCGATCCCTACAAAGAACGCCGACCAGGAGACGGTCATCAGGTTCCTCGAGAGCCTGATTACCCGTTTCGGGGTCCCTGAGTCAATAGTAACGGACAATGGTCCGGGGTTCGCAGGCGCTGTACTCACGGAGTACACCAGCAAATACGGCATTTATCACAAAATGTCTTCCAACTACTACCCGCAGGGGAACGGTCTTGCCGAGTCCACCAACAAGAATCTGCTGAAGATCATCCGAAGGACAGTAGAGAAAAACAAGAGGACTTGGCACCTTCTCCTGGATTGGGCGCTATGGGCAGACAGGATATCCTTCAAGAAGTCCAAAACGTCCCCCTATGCGCTCGTATACAGTAAAGAAGCAGATCTGCCGACGCACATAGAAATTCCCGCTCTCTGGGTGCTTGATGAAGAAAGAGGCAACGAGGACCCGGTAGATGACAGACTTTGCCAACTGTTGCAGTTAGAGGAAGACAGAGAAAAAGCGTACCAAGCCTTCACCAAACACGCTGAAGCGACACAAGGCTGGTTCGCAAAAGGTACCACTGCCCGAATTTTCAAAGTCGGGGACCTGGTGCTAAAGTGGGACTCGCTAAAGGCGAAGCCGGGCAACCACGACAAATTTGACGCCCTCTGGGAGGGCCCCTATCAGATTGCCCGGGTAAATCAATTTAATGCATTCGGGCTCCGGGATATGGAGGGACAGCTTCTCCCCATTCCCGTCAATGGGTTCCAGTTGAAAATTTACCATCACTGAAGGAGCCCAGATGGATCCTTCCTTGTATAAATTTCCTTTTTGCAATTTTAGTTTTCGGAATGTACATATTCCAGCATCCAGTTTCAGTTTTTTTAATTTTTTGAAGAGCCCTAGTAAAATCAAGACAAAAACCCGACTTCGCAACAAAGTCGAGTGGCGCCCCTTGAATGGTGCGAAGTTCGGAAGAAGGCAGCTGAAAAAAAGGAGCTAAAATAACTAAGTATAGGTGCGCAACCCGACTTCGCAGCGAAGTCGGGCTGCGCCCCCTCCAAAAGGCGCAGTTGGGTAAGAAACGGCAAGAAAATGCCAAGTCTCAGACTCCGCACACAAACCGGGGCGAAGTCCGAGTGCGCCCGTTTTTCGGGCGAAGTCGGAGTGCGCCCCCATTCTCGGGCGCATCCTGGATGATCCGGCGCGAGGAGCTGGAAACGGCCAAGTAAAAAAATCAGATTGCGCCCATTGTCCGGGGCGAAGTCCGAATGCGCCCGTTTTTCGGGCGAAGTCGGAGTGCGCCCGAATTTTGGGCGCTGCTCGAATAACCCACCGTGGAAAACGTTGAAAATCCAAAGTGTGGGCCCAAAGCGCAGGATGGCATGGAGCGAAGTTGGGTCATGGGCCAAGCATTCCCCTTGTAAAGTGTGCCCAAACGACGGCGATGACGACAGCATTGGCACAACGTCCAACAAGGATTTAATGATTGCACACCTTTCAAGAATGATGCATTAAAAGGGCAAGGTGCGCCTGGGCCAACGGCCAATGGGGTACGCTTTTCGAAAATAAACCCATACCCGACCGTCGAGAATCATAACGCCTCCACCAACTCCAAGTTAACCGCCCTCCCTCGCGCCATTAATGATTGCAGTTATTGTCTACAAAAGGGGCCCTGGCGCAACCAGAAAATTCAAATTGTCGAGCTGACTCCCTGACTGTAAGGAATAAAGCTGACAAACTCAGAAGCCGTAATTCCTGCCTCTGCTGTTTCGAAAAGGATGGACAAGGGTAAAGCGCCCGTACAGGCGCAATCTAGTGAAGGACGGCGCGAAGCTGAAGAATCACCAGGGTCAAGCGCTTATGAGAGCGAAGCGCCACAGAAGGACCAGAAAAGAAAATCCCGAACAAAGAGGCGCGTAGTTGGCCAGACTTCGCCGCCACCAGTTAATCGCCTGTCCGGGTACAAGGACGGCTCTTTCTCCATCAGTCTCTCCAAGCTACGGCTGAACATTGCAAAGTGGGTAGACAAGGTCTCGCCCTCCCACCACCTCGGAGCTGCGTATAAATCGAACCTGTACTGGTTCTTGTGCCCTCCGACTCACTGGTGTCCGGAGCTGGTTGAAGCAATTGTGGAACATTACAAACCAGCTGCCCGGCAGGTCTGCGACAACAAAGGGAAGGTGTTGTTCACCCTCTTTCGGGAGAGCGTCCAGCCAGCGTTCGCCCCAGGGCTTCAGTACGACCCCGGCGCAATTATCAGAAGGGTGAACCTAGATGAGCAGACCAGCACGTTTACACAGACGAAGCGGATGAGAGAGTTTCTGGATTCAGAGCTGAAGACTCCGCTGACGGCTGGACAGTGGCCAACTGGCCCCATACCGTTGGACAGATTTGAAAACAAGTATATCTACATCATCCTGGCGTGGGTCCTCGGCTGCGACTCTGACAGAGTGGTACGGCCTTACCAGCTGGCAATGGCTGAATGTATCCTGCACGGGGAGTTCTACGACTCCACGGCGCAGAAAAGTGGAAAACGCCCTATCTTCTTTGACTGGGCGGACTGGCTGGCGTATGCGATACATTCAAGCCTGGTTAGATTGCAGAAGAAGCAGTCAACGGATTTCCGGTTTTGCTCCTTCCTCACATGGTTGTGCCTATATCACATGCATTACCGGATGAACGTCCCTGACTTAAAGAAGGTGAATGAAAAAGGAGAGCCGCTCCCCGTGTACGAATGGACAGAGATTCTGTACAGAAAAGGCTCATTCTATGAGTTTAATATCAAATTTTTGTGCCAGGTCATGGGGCTGTTCAACCGGAGTGCGTCTCGCCCACCCGAAGCCATGACGAAGTACCTGTGGAAGAATGAGTATGGGGACACCTTCCGGCTGACTCAGGGCATCATAGTCAGAATCTACGGGTTCAAGGGGAAGCCGTGCTTGCTGCCCTACTTTTGCACTGACCATCAGTTCGGGATGGAAATTGCGCGGCAGATGGACTACATTGAAGAGGAATTTGGCCAGGGCAAAAAGGAAGGTCACATATTTCAGTATCCTACGACCTGGGCAAATACCCAAGTGTTCGAAATCGGGCAACACGTCTACCTCAAGCGGGAGCTCATTGGGGCCTGATAATGCTGCCGCATCGCTGGAAGTATGACCCAATCGGGGTCGGGGGAAAATTCACTCACATCTGTCCCAGAGCTGAGATCATGTAGGAAAGGTGCAGACCTCCACTGGCGCATTGACTTGATGCAATCATGGCCACCATGGCATGATTTTTACTGCTAAGAGGTAACTTACGATCCAGAGCGAAACTCGGATCATTGGATGGAGTCGGCTGGCTTCAAAAGATTCCTCGCTAAGGTGGCGCCCCTCAACTGGCATAAGGACAAAATCATTGAATGCTGGAAGATGAGGTGTCGCACGCAGCACAATAAATCCAACCGGAGGAATCTGGCTGTTGACGATGAATTTTCGGCATTATATGACTAGCACGTCGACACGTTGCAGCCCTTTGAATTTCGCAATTGCGTTCCCCGAGGCGCAAAGATAAGGTATAAAAGGGGGCCACCCCCCAGCCATTGTCAACTCTCGCGATTTCCAGCGCAACTCCAACTCGCAGCCAAGTAGGCCCGATGCAGCCTGTAGCTACTGAGGCAGTGCCTGAAAAGGCACAAAGTTCAGAGATGTCAACCCCTGAGCTGGCCCCTTCAGCAGAAAAAGCGTTCGCGCTGCCAACTAGCAGACCAAGTGCGGCAAGCATCCTTCCAGCCAGACCCAGGTACAAGTTCACCATGGGTACATCGGCGCCTGCCGCCCCGATATTATCTCTATCCTCTGGATCAGCCGCTGCGCCAGAAGAGAAGAAGAAGAAGAAGGTTGAAAGGGCCAAGCGTCCTAAAGAGCCTGTACGGCAGTCAGCCGCAGAACAATCAGGAGCAACAGCGTCGGAGGTTGTCTCTTTGGACAACCCTGAACCAGAAGCAGGCACCAAGGCTGCAAACGTCCCTCTAACAGCGGCTCAGGCGGAGCCCGCAGGTACGTCCACTATTTCTCTTCCCCAAGTCCAAGTCAGCCCTGCTAAAACCCTATCCCCCATCTCATCAGGGCAAGCCATAGCCGCGTCCCCCTCTTCCGAAGCTACCCAGCCGTTTAGCGGCCTGCATTCATTCGACCAGTTTGCTCAGGATCCCAACGCCTTCCAGTCACTGAGCCAAACCCTAGAACCCTTACCTGCAACTAGTGTTGAAGCTACTCCTTCATCACCGCGCTCCTCGCCCCAGCCGTCCGAAGCCCTATTGACGCCATCCACTCAGACTCCTATTTCCCCTAGGACCCGGTCGCCCTTAAAGACTGCCACCCCCTCTGGAATCCCTCCTACTTCGTCGTTCGCAGGGAAAATGCCGCAGCAGGACCAGACGTTGGAGGACCTCGACTTCATGAATATCACAGAGGACCAGCCTCTGGCAGTACAAGCCGCGGGGGGTTCTGCCTCCTTTCTCCAGGGTGTGAAGCGCAGAAGAGCCGAAGAGATAGCCACTCCGGTAAAACGCACAAAGTTTGACCTAGACCGGAGAGTGCTCACAACAGAAAATTTGATCCCAAAGGTGAAGAAGCCTCTCCGGGAGATGACCGAGGCGGACTACGAGCACCAGACAAAGGAGAAAAGCTTTGACGACATCAACGAGGAATACAAAATTTGTGGTATTCGTCGTAGGACAGACAATCTCCTTGTCAAACATCTCGAGACCCAAGAGGCGCTTTTCCAGCTGCAAAACAACACAAGGTAGCTCGAGGAGGACTTGGCTAGGGCTACTGCGCAGCTGGGGTCAGCACAGCAAGAAATAGAAGAGCTTAAGGCTCAGCTGGCCGCCTCTCAGCAGGAGGCCGCAGCGCAGAAACAGACAGCCGAAGAACTCTCAGAAGAGAGAAAAGCAGCGCTGGAGCAAGTCTCTAAGCTTCAGAATCAGCTGAAACAGGCACAGACACAGCTTACAGAGAAAGCATCGCAAGCGGTGGCCTTTTCAAAAAGCAAAGCTAAGGAGATGCGGGCTAGTCTGCTACAAGGTTGCAAGCCCAACCTTGTTAAGTCCCTATCAGTTCTGGACTTCGTATCCAGGATTGAAGAAGTATCTGCCCAGGGAAAGCCTGTGGTAGAGGAAGCCGAACGCCAGGCAAGGCAATGGCTGGACCTGGCTATAAAACTTGAGGAGTTTGAGCGCAAAGGCTTCCAAATTGCCCCTATGTCCCAACTTGCCTCAGAGTGGGCAGATGCAAGGGTAACCTTGCATACCTATTTTGATAGGACAGAGAAGATTAGAACTGCCAGGAAGGCGCTGGACGCCCTAGAGCATGAAAGGAACATTCTCCTGGCTCCCTTTCACATTCTGTCCGAACACGGGTGCCCGAGCTACGTCAAAGATGGCGAGTTTCTGATGCTTGAGCAGGTTAAGAAGAATTGGCTGTCCTTCGAGACAGATACAGCAGAAATTGATAGCTGGGCAGAGCCAATTCAAGAAGCTCAGGTCACCCAGATGGTGTCGAAGTACTGTAAAATCAACTCCTCCCTAAAGGAGTTGGGAAAAAGATATAACACCATCGACCTGCACGCGGTCGCTGCATTCCACGTAGCACTCAGAGAGATCAGCGACCTCGCACCTTTCCAAGCAGCAGTCTGGGACCAAGCCAAGGCTGCGTACCAACGCATCAGCAAGTGGGAGGCTGACAGTGGAGAACATTCAGGTTCAGAAGAAGAGACTGAGGAAGCAACTGCTGGAAGCGATCCTGAAGAAGAATAGTTGCCTGGTCAGAAGCGGTCAGAGCAGCAGAAGGCAGGGGAGGGAAGTTCCTCTGCACCCAATGGATGAAGGCATGGTTCTTTGCGTCGAGGCGAGCTCGACACCCCGCGAGCCGCCAGGAATGTTGCCACATTTGGCACGGGGTGCCATGTTTTCAGTTTTGTAAGTAGCCTGCTCTTTTCCTTTCTTCCTCTCTTTCCCTTTCTTCATCTCTCCCTTTCTCCCTCTTCCTTGCAGTCTTATTCCTCCCTCTTCCCCTTAAAACTTCCCCCAAGCAAAGTTTCCAGAAGTGTTCCCTAAAAATGGTTAAGTGTCAGGGCACACCCCGACTTCGCAGCGAAGTCGGAGTGCGCCCTCCAAACAGGGCGCAGTAGGGACAGTGCGAAGTGTGACAAAACAGGAACAAGAGCGAAAAATGACTAAGTGCTGGTGCGCAACCCGACTTCGCAGCGAAGTCGGGGTGCGCCCTTCTCTTAGTGCGCAGTCCGAAACAGCAAAGAAGACAGCTAGTGTCGGTGAGCAACCCGACTTCGCTGCGAAGTCGAGGTGCGCCCTCTGACCGGTGCGCAATTGGGGAAGCAAGACCAAAAAATGACTAAGGCAAGATGACCCTCCCTACTGCGTTGTTTTCTACCTGCGCAACCCGACAGCGCTCAGATCCTGGGCGAAGTTGGATAAACTGCCTTTCAAGGCAGCCACGTGTCATTCATCAGCATCCGACAAGTGTCCAACTTCGGGAATTGAGCCTAGACATGACCAAGATAAGGACAAAGCATGGGCTGCACTATCTGCGCCAACTGCCACCATTTAAGTTGATGTAAAGTGCCATCTGCCACACCTACCCGCATTCCTGTTGACCAAAGGTTTGACCCGATATACCGCCACGTAGCTGTACAGCCTTCAGGGAGACCATGCCGCGAGTACAGTCCTTCCCGACAGAAGTCAGCATCAGCAGCTCCTCAACCGCTCGTGTCAGCTACTGTCTTGTCTGGGATTTTGTACCCATGAATGTAATCGGGGGAACTTGGGCTATAAATAGCCCACTCATCTTCATTTTAAAGGGTGGAAGGGGAATATATTGCTAGGGAACAATTGTAGCTGTGCGTTTGCCTCTAATACAAGCATACACTTGGTTCTGCTTACTGTCTTTTATCTTGTATGTTGCCTCTCCTTCTCATTTCTGCCTCATGTTTCTTGTGTCATTGCTTGTCTGTTGTACTGAACTCTGGACTCTAGCATTTGATGATCAAGTATTCCTGGAATGCATAGATAGAGGATACATAGGATGAATGATAGTTGTAGTTTCAATGTATGTTTGTAGATGAATGTTGTTAGTAGTGGTGATTGATTCGTTGCCGTGCTGCTTATTCCCCCCACCAACTCCAATCTCATTTGGATTCTCTTTCTGCACTTTTATCTCTTTCCCTACACTCTCATCTTACACTAAAAACCCCACAGGAAGCCGGCCTTCTCCGAAGATTGGCATGGAAGGCATTCCTTCCTTCCGACCTTTCTGGTGGGCGAATCTGGGCGCAATAACAACAAATCCTTTCCTCATGGCAGATTCGTAACCAACAAGTACTTAGGCTGTCCAAAAAAGGTGCCTACATCTACCATCCCTTTTAGATTGGTCGGCATCCTGGACGACCTCTGTCTTTGCTCCTAGGGACTCGAATTATGCTGAGTTGGAACAGGATTTCCTCCAAGCTCTTAGATCTGCAATTTATAGCATAAGCTTGATACTGAGCCCACTTCATCCCATACTATTCAGCTTTTTGCTCCAGATCAGCTATCCTGGCTTTTAATTCAGCCTCTTTCTTGGTTGCTTCTGCCAACTGCTCATCTTTTTCTGCTACAAGCTGATCACGGTGTTTGACCTCATTGGTCTTTACCTCCAATAACTGCTTCTTTGCTGCACAATCTGTCTTCAGCTGTCCAATCAGCTATCCTATTCCTCATACGCCTTGGTCTTCTCCTCAACATCCTGTCTTAATTGGTCAATTCTGCTTTGGATTCCTCACTTGCAAAAGTTTTGCCTCCATTTCTTGCAACTGTTTAGCCTTTTCTATCCTTGCACTGTGAATCTTCTCAATGCCAGTGGCTAACCACTAAATCAAGTATGCTAAAAAGTTGATCTTGGCATACGTCTTTATCAACTTGGGTGCAATTTTAACAAACTTTACACCTGCTTCATTTTGTGGGCAAGTTCTAGGGCTTCCTTCATTGATGTATACATGAGCTGGTTGCCTATACTTTGAGTTCCCTTTGGCAGTTCTTGCACACCAATCTTGTTTTAACGCTGCCATTCTCCAATTCCCAAGGCTGCATCTGGTGTATGTTGGCAAGTCTTGTCATCCATTCTTCATCATGGATCCAATGAACCAGTTTGCTCAGCTCATTCTCCATCATCAGCTTCTATTTTTGCCATTGTCCAACGCATCCTACCAGGAACTCTAACCTTAATCTGTCTATGACTATGGATTCCTTTCGTAAACAACTATGTACCTGGTCATCAATGTGATCTCCCAGCTTTAGTGAGCTTTGTATTTGTGTCATCTTCTCTGATTGTTTTTTCTATATACTCTCCTCATTTAGACAAATTAATTGGTTTCTTAGCTGTGTTGCCGTCTGTCACAGGTTGCTTTGCAGTATTAGCCAATTGCTCCCTTTTTGGCTGCTTCCTCCTCTCTTTACTAGTCTATATACTATTGCGGGCTCACTGTCTTCCTCCAATTCGACTTCTTCTGGAATTGCGTCCTCCTTTGCCATCTCTTTTTCTTTTTCCACTACTAGTTTTGGTGTTGCTTTTGGTACTGCAAATGAGATGTCTATACTACTTCCTCATCCAGTGGGGGATCCACATGGATCTATTGGTGCAAAATGCAATGGATCTTTTTCCACAGTCTCCTTAGGTTTTCTTGGCCCAAGTTTACTGCTTTGTACAACAACCCTTTGACGTAGTTTTGCACGACGTCTTCCTCACTCTCCTATGTGTCTTTCCTACGTCACCTTGTCGTCCGACTCCACCCTTGGATTCGCATGACTCCTCTCCAACAATCTAGAAGCCCTTGCGCTTTAGTTGAAAAATTCTTCTAACCTGAACAACTGCAACTTCTCCTGCAGTTTCTTCTTGCACATGATTTTTTTTTGCCTCAGAATTTCTGCAATCTTTCTCCTTCTCCAACCATCCTTACCTTCTTTGTGCAACACCTTCATTGTTGGTTGCGTTCTTCACCTTGCAATCTCCTGTCGACTCCCTCTACTTGCACTAGTATGCTCTCTTGATGGAATGAATAACCAACCATACCCCAATGCATTTATTTATAATTTTTCTGAGGGAAAACCGTTAACTACCAGGTGAACGTTAGTTTGCCACGTCGTGCTTTTTGCATGTGCTTCTTTGTTTGTTTTTTTCTTAAATTTAATTTATTTACAAGGGTCTTTCGCCTTAGGTATGGGGGCATCGTACAATTTGTATGGTCACTCCTATTGCCATCTCAATCGCCCGTTCAGCCGTTGGATCTGTTTCCTGCTACTCACGAGGATCTTCCGGTTCATTAGTCATTCCATCACCTCCATTTACACGACAATCTTCGTGCTTCGCAATTGGATGGTGCTTTGCTATTCCATTAGTCTCATTTGAATGACCTAGGTATCTTGTACAAATTTCATTTGTGTGGCCTTATGAACTTTAATCTGTTGGGCCATCTTCCATATAGGCTCCTTCCTACCTTGCTATACTTGGATGGCGAGCCATAGCCCTTCTTATTTCCTCTTTGTTCTGTTGTCTTTGTTCTTCAGTTCTCCGATTTTTCTCCTGATTATTTCTTCCTTGTCATCGCCTTCCTTGCAATGATTCCTCAATTTCAGGTGCACTTCCTTCCACCAGACGGGCCTCCAAAATGTGGGACTACCTGTTTCCTCCAAGTTGTCCAAGGTCCGTCTGTCCTTCTTGTTGGTTCCTTAGTCATCTATATTGATGACGTCTTCGGTTTCGATGGGAATAACAAGGTGCTCCTAATGGGCCAACCTACTGATCACGTGGTAATTGGTTGTTTTGTATATGAAGAGCGAATGGTCCTTACGGGCCATCCGACTAACCACATGGCCTTGCCGTCGGGTAGAGCAACCGTTAGGACTAGTGGCTGATGCAGTCGTCCGGTAGATGTCGTCAAGGCAGGTGCCGTCAGGTGGTAGCCGTTAGGGCAGGTGCCATTAGGTGGGTACCCGAAAAGCGACCCGTCGTTAGACAGGTGCAGCCGTCAAGTGCCAGGTGCAACCGTCGGGTTACCTGCTGCCGTCGGGTGGCCTGCAATCATCTGGTGGCCTGTAGGCGTCGGGTGGCCTGCAATCGTCGGGTGGCCTGCAGCCATCTAGTAGCCTGCAGCCGTCGGGTACCTCTTCACCATCTGCTACTACCTAGCCGCTTTGCTTCTCAACCGCCGCGCCTCTCGCCTTCACGTTCTCCTATTTGCCTAAGAGTGATGTTGCAAATGAATGGCCTCCTCTCCTTTTATAGTTGCTCCTCCATCCTAAAACCGTTATGCAACCGCCACCTTGCAACTAACTTTGTGCATGCGCGACACGTCGGCTAGCTAGACGTCTAGGTGTCCCTGTTTCGTCTTATTCCTATTTTGTCTTATTCTCTTTTGACTTTTTATTTGACTTTTCTATTTTTTATGTCTAGGTGGCCATCGAGTACTTCTACCTGGAAGGGTCCAAGCCACAAAGTTTTCAACTTTCCTGGCTTGAGTTCTCTCTTACCATTGTATTTGAGAACTAGTCCACCAGCTTTGAGATCCAATTTCCAGAGATGTTTATCATGCCAAAATTTCCTCCTTTTCTGTGCAATCTCTGTTGCCCATTGTGACATTACCCTCTTTTCGTCCAATTGTACCAAAGTTGTTAGTCGTTCTCGAGTGCTTTCCTCATCATTCAATCGATTGCCGACTACTACCTTCAAGCTGGGTACAAGGAATTCAACTGGTACTACTGCTTCCTGTCTATATATCAGTTGAAAGGGTGTGTGATTTATAGTGGGCTTGAAAGTGGTCCTGTATGCCCATAAAACTGCTGGTAACCGCTCCTCCCAGTCAGCTCCTTCTACTCCGCGTGTCTTGTACATGATTGAAACCAGGACTTTATTTGTTGATTCCGCCTACCCATTTGCTCTTGGGTAGTACGGACTTGACAAGGAGTGAAAAATTCTGCATTCTTCCATCAAGTTCTGAATAATCGCATTCACAAAATGGCCTCCTCTGTCACTTGTCAACTGTAGAGGTATCCCGAACCTTGTAATTACTTGTTTGTACAAAAAAGCGAGTCGTGCTTTTTTCCGAGTTGTCTGGTAAAGCCCTTGCTTCTACCCATTTTGTGAGATATTCTGTGGCAACCACGATGTATCGGCATCTTTTCCTGCGACTTGTTTTTAGAGGACCTACAAAATCCAGTCCCCATCTCTCAAAGAGTTCCTGAGCCTGGGATGGATGTAATGGCATGAAGTCTCTCTTCAAGGGTTTCCCTGTTCTTTGACATGTATCACATGCTACCACAAAATTCTTTGCATCATGAAAGAGGGTGGGCCACCATAGACCTACCAACAACACTTTCCTAGTTGTTGCATCTGGTCCCATGTGTCCTCTTGCCAATCCCTCATGTGTCTCCTTCAGGGTTTGTTGTACTTCATCCTCCATTATACATCTTCGCAGTACGTGGTCCTCCCCCATATTGTAAAGCAATCCTATAATCAAGGTGAAGGGTGTCGATTTCGTTATTATTTTTCTCCGTTCAGCTGTCGTTAACTGTTCTGGCAGCTGCCCTATCGACAGATATTCCCCTATATGCTTATACCATCTTGGTATGGCATTAATCATGAACAACTGTGCATCGGGGAATTCATCTGGTATTCCTCTCTCTGCAAGTTCTCCTGAGCGAATTCTTAAAAATTGGTCCGCTATTACGTGTTTCTTTCCTGGCCTGACTACCACTCTAAACACAAATTCCTACAGAGTGACGAGCCATCGACTCACTCGTCCGTAGATTGTTGGTTTGTTAATCAAGTACAACAGAGCCTGATGATCCACATAAAAAGCAAAGGGGTTAGCCAGTAGGTAGTGTCTGTACTTTTGTACTGCATACACCATTTCCAGTGCTTCCCGCTCCGTTGTACTATAATTCTTCTCGGCTCTGGACAGTAGCCGACTTGCAAAGTATATGGGCTGATCCAACCCGTATTGGCCTTCTTGTGCCAAGGCACATGCAATGGAAAAATTTGAGGCATCCACATGCACATGGAATTCTTTCTCCCCGTCTGCGTAAACCAGGATAGGTGCTTTCACCAAGTGCCCTTTCAATCCCTCAAATGCCCCCTGGTGTTCCTCTGTCCATCTGAATGGAACACCCTTACGTGTAAGTGCGTCTAGTGGATGAGATGTTAATGCATAATTCCGGATAAACCTCCTATAATATCTGACAGTCCCCAGAAAGGTCTTAACCGAACTCACATCATGTGGCTCCTCCATCAGCAATACTACCCTTGTTTTATTTGGGTGGGGCTTCAAACCCTCTTGGCATACTATATGCCCCAGCAGCTTCCCGTATGGTACCAGTAATACGCATTTTCTTGGGTTAAGTGATATTCGTGACTTCTTGCATAAACCCATGCATTCCTCCAAAGCCTTTAAATGTTCCTACGTCTTCCCATATAGTGACCAATCATCCAGAAAGGCCTTAAAATTCCCTGTGGACATCTTTTCGAAAATATACAATATGATCCTCTGAAAAGTAGCGGGCGTGTTGCATAGTCCAAATGGCATGCGATTATATGCATATATTGCATTTTCTACCACAAAAGTAGTCTTCAACTTGTCCTCTTCTGCTATGCTAATCTGATTGTATCCCGAGAATCCATTCAAAAATCAATGTATCTCGTGGTCGGCTACCTCTTCCAGTATCGAGTCTGTGAATGGGATTGGGAAGGGATCTTTTACAGTTACGGCCTTCAAACTTCTAAAATCCACACAGATTCGGATTTTATCTACTTCTTGTTTTAGAGTGATCACAATTAGTGAGACCCACTCGCTTGTCGTAACTTTGAATATAATGCCTGCATCTAGCATCTTTTCAATTTCGGTATTCACCTTTGCTGCATATTTGGGATTCATTTTGTAAAGATGCCTTCTTAGTAGTTGCGCACCTTCTATCAGAGGAATCTTGTGTACGTAGAGTTCGAGTGGTACTCCCTTCAAATCTTTATATGTCCAAGCAAAAACATCCTTATAGTTCATAAAAATATTGAATGTTGCTGCTTTCAGGACTGGATCCCAGTCATCTCCACATTTGATCATCTTTTCCTCACCTTTTTCTCCCAAGTTTACCTGAATCATTCTTGGACCTTCATATTTGATTGACTTAGGTTTGTTTGCTGCTTTTATTGCAGCGATGGGATGTGCTGGTTTGTCTTCAATGATTGCCTCCCCCATCGTGAATTTTGCAAAATTCTTGGGAAATGTCCACTTTTCTCTTTCCTTATCCTTCTCTGTTGTTGTCTGTCTTTTGTTACTGGTTTCTCTTTTTGGTTCTTGCATTTCCTCCTCTTGAATCTCTTTTCCCGCATCTATGCAAAGACATTGGGGAGGGAAGATCTCATAATCTTCCAACTGCCAGTGTAGTAACCCTTTATCTTGGTCATACTCATCTTTTGTGCAGTCGTCAAGGTGCAACACTCCCTCTTCATCTGGTTCATATCCCGTTTCACCATCTGACGAAGAGGACCCCGAATCATCTGAAGTAGCTATGTCCTGACTTACTATTTGGTTCTTCAGATTGATTACGTACTTGTGCTGCCCTTGTTTAAAAGATAGACGTTCTTTCTCCCAATTGTGGTTGACTTTTGTTGTTCTCAACCATCCGCGTCCTAGCAGTGCGTCATATGCGGGTTTCTGCATAGCAATGACAACAAAATCCAAAATGAAGTCTTGCTCTGCTATGCGTACCTTCTGATTCATCAAAATGCCTATTGTTTCAATGCCATATTGATCGGCACCATATAGTTTGAAATTTGGAGACCGTAAGGCGGGTTGCCCTAGAATCCACCATGTCTTCTTTGGCATCATGTTCACACTAGACCCTCCATCTACAATCACCTGATTCAGCCTATGGTCCAAAATCTCCATTTGGACAATAGCTGGCCTTCTCCCGACTTCAATCATCAGGATTTCCGGATCAATGAATTGTCCTTGCTTGATAGTTGCTACCTATCAAGTTTCATCCTTCTTCTTGATGACTTCCCCAATCGTAGCATACAAACTCAGGTATTACACTAAACAGGTTGGCAACCTTCATCTCCACCTTCGTGTTTAGTACCTCTGTTACCAAGCCTTCTACTGATGCCTTTTTCGTGATCTCCGGTCTTTTTAACACTTTTTCCAGAACTAGTTGTCCTTGTTTTTCCTTTGCTAGTTCTGCTTCAATTAATTCTTGAGCTCTCCTTTTCCTTGGTAGGGTTTGGATACTGTTCCGTTTTCTTGGTCTGTGCTCTTGTGACAGCCAAGACTTCTTTGTTTACCTCTGTCACCTCTCCAATGCCTATGAGGTTGATATTCTGAGTTCCACTGGTACTTGCCTTGTTCGGGCAATTAACCTCCTTGTGGTTTCCTGGCCTGCACCATTTACACATTTGAGTGGTATTGTTGCCACTGTTGTTACCTGCATTCTGGGGTTTGGAACAATTCTTCGCAAAGTGGCCCCATTCCTGACAATTCCGACATTGGATAATCGGTCGCCCATCAGAGTCGTATTGTAATCGACTCTGGCCTCCTTGTCTTCCTCCTCGGCGACTATTTCGATATCCACCGCTTGTAGCTCCTTGTCCATTTCTTTGTGCATTTGGCTGCTCTTCCTGTTGTATTGCCAATGTCTGATACCTCGTACTTTTTAAATTAAATGGACAGTCGATGACATGATGTCCTGCAATTTCACATATGTTACAATATGCTTTTCTTTGGACAGTTTACATTTGAATGTCCCTCTGTCTTGTAGTCGGAACACCAAATTTCTTTCCGATCATTTCGACCTTCTCCTTTTGCTTCTTTTATAATTTTATCAAATTCCATGCGGAAGGTGTGAATTGTGTTTTGTACTTCGTCTTCAGCTTCACTGTCCAAATCTTCGGTATGCTTTAAGTATCCTCCGATGCCTGCGATCGTTTGATTGCATTCACTTTCGAAGTTTTTAGCCTTCTCCAGTGCTTCTGCATACGTTGAGGATGGTACTGCCTTCATTTTCTTCTTGAATTTTGGCAGTAGTCCGTCCAAAAACCACCGTTTTATCATACCGTCAACAGGTGTCATCTCCATTTTGTCTATCAGTTGTTTCAATCTTCTATTCTAGCTTTTAACATCTTCATCTGAATTTTGCTTTGTAACACATATTTCAGTGATGATGTCTGTGTCATCCCTCAGTGGTCGGAATTCTTCTATAAATGCGGTCTTCAACTCATCCCATTGTGTAATTTCTTGCGAACTTTGTCTTTTCAAGTACCAATCTATTGCCATGCCTCGCAATGTGGCTGAGAATAGTTGCAACCATTGTGTGTCCTGTGTGACCCCATTTGCTCCCCATATGGTAATGCAAGTTCCCACATGCCGTGATGGATCCTCCTTCCCTTCACCTGCGAAAGGTGGGCATTTCTGTTGTATTGTTCTATTGGCGGAATTCACCATGATATTCTGTCTTCCTGGTGTTGGTGGTTGTAGTGGTTGATTCAATTGTCTATTTATTGTTGGTGGTGCGAAGTTGTGCTCAAATAGCCTTCTTCCCGTCTCCAATTGGTCTCTGCTTCGCGATCTCCTTCGTGAATATACCAAACGTGCCTCCGGCCTTCCTCCCCACGAACCTCCGCGTAGGTGCCTTGATACAAGGTTCTCTCCTTCAGTATCCTCTGGCCACCCTTCCCTCGTTGGTTCTGGTGTTGCCGTCCAGTCTTCAATGATGGGCTCTTCCTCAACTATTTGTTCTCCCTCGTTTTCTGCAGTCACCAACAATGTCTCGATGCTTATGTTATTCTCTTCTTCAATGTTCCACACTCTTTCCACCTCAGGGTGAGACACCTCAGTGGCCTCGTGTGTCCTTAAATTCGCCAGTCGTGCGCTTCTTCTTACCGGTATTTGCTCTTTATTTTGTGACCTGAAACCAATCATTCACCTATTCTTCCTATCACTTGTCGCTAAACTCCGGATTTTTAATTAGGCAACGATGCCAAATGTAGACAAGGGTGAGTACATTCTCGGGATGGGGTGATGACAATTCAGTATCAGGCTCCACGCAAAGGTTATGCTAGTTTATCAGCCAATAATGATCTAAATCTACTGGTTGACGGCCAGGTTTAGATGTCAAGTTATCTAGACGTCAGAGAAGCAGGGCTAGACGTCAGGGTGCTAGACGTCAGGCCTGCAGGAGAAGACGTCAAGGCACTAGACGTCAGGGTTGGCCAGACGTCTGGCTGGTTCTAGACATCTGGTTTCTGTCCAGACGTCAGGCTAGTGGGTTGACGGCTAGCCGTCTGGTGGCTACCAGATGTCAGGGCTAGACGTTAGACGTCTGGTTCACTTCCTTGCCCAGAGACCTTGCAAAACATATGACCGGTTCTTTGACTCCTGTGTTTGTCTTCTGCAATCTTTCAATGACAATACCTGTAATATGGATTAACACAAAACAACCTGTATTCACCTCATTAATGGTTACACCTTGCAACTCACAACACAATCACCATAAACATAGAACCTGGAAACAGTATAACAACATTTGTATTACGTAGACTGAATAGCCTCAATAGCTCTTACAACATCCAACGCATAGGCATACAATGTTTGAATGGGGGGTTTAAATAGGAGGGGGTAATTGGTTCCCCAACCAATTCTCCAACCGCCCCAACCGGTTCCTTAACACATGCTTAACACATTGCATTAGACGTCAACTACTTGCCAAACTAACTAGACTTAACTAGACGTCTGATCAACCCGTCTAGAGCCTTAACAAGCCTAAGCAAAATATGGTTGTTTTTGTCTTTTAGTGCCATATGCGTTTACAATCAGCCCTGATTTCATTGGCTGTATTTTCCAGTAAATAAAACATAAACATACCAAAAATACTTATATACATTTCAAAATTGATGGACGAGATATTCCAGCTAGTCCTAGGGCTTAGAACTGCTGTCTATAGGCGCTTTGAGGAAAGAATATGGATAAGACAATTACAACGGGCAGATCGGAGATTAAGGTTTTTAAGGCAACTGTCGCCGAGAACTTAGAATTGAGAAGGGCATTTTGCAAACATATAACTTGTTGAAATAATTCACGGTACTTGGAAAAGAGGAGAGTCTAGTAGACAACCAAGAGCAACAACTAGAAAGCGGCTCAAGCATCTTGGGGAGGCAACCAAGCCTCCGCGGGGGCTTGAGGAAACCTAGTCAAGGGGAAGTTTGATTGATCTTCCCCTCCATTGGATCAAGAGGAAGAAATCAACCTCCTACCCCTAGATGGCTTAGTTGGTGTAATCAATCGCAAGAACCATTTGTTGATTTAACAAGAAAAGCGCAAGTTGGACGCGCCCTTTGGGGTAGACCATTTGAACCATCTCGAGGACTGCGTTCCAACCGCGAAAGTCCCAAGAACAAGATTCTCCCAAGAACTAGAAGAGGAGTGGTGGCACGAATGTAAGGCCACAGAAGGAATGCTCAAGGAAGAGAAAGAGAGCAAGCCTGTCAAAGGCAAGCACGAGCTCAACAAGTTGGTGAAGGAGTCGAGAGGACTCGCTCACCAAGTTTAGAGATAAACTTACTTCGGGGGGATCGAAGTAGAAGTCACCCAAATGAAGACCATACGATAGGAGGTCATATAAGTTAAGAAAAGCAAAGTAATAATATGACTAGGCACCGTACAAGTATCGAACAAGACAGACGTACGACCCATCATCATACAAGTCGAGAAGAAAAGGATCATATGACTCAGGCAAATACAAATCATAAAATGCCAAAAGATAGGAATTGTACAAGTAGAGACCATACGACTAGAAACCGTACAACTGCAGATCATACAATACAAGAAGAAAGGAATCGTACAATGCATGGAGAAGAAAGAAATTGTACAACAAACGACCGTACGACGGGTGATGGTGAAGATAATCGTACAACAAGCCAAGTAGAAGGAAGTCGTATGACTTTTGTTATAGAAAATCCCCATAATAGTAGAATGTCAAGTCAGCAAGGGATGTCGTACAACTGCAAAATAATGATGTACGACTTGTACGACGACCTTGACACATCAGCAAAGCAGGGATGTACAATAACCTAAAAAGAGAAGTAAAAAGTAAAACCAAAATAAAAAGTGCATGCAAGTGCTGAGGTGGCAATCATCTAGGAACATGCAACTATGTGGTGGCAATGAACGGTTATAACCATTTCCTCCAAAGTAGAGACTATAAAGAAAGCATGCGAGTTAAAAAGTAGAACGACGCCAAGGAGAATGTTTGGCGCATTGCAGTAGCGAAGGAGGAAGTTGCAAAGCGTTAAGGACCACCCTTTACAAATGGATGCAAAGTAAAGCCACAACAGATAGAATCTAGGGTTTGAAAAAATCCCTAGTTGCCATTAACCCTTGCAGGAGCATGAAAATTTCTACAAAAAAGAAGAGGAGGGAACTTGGGAAGCAAGGGCCTATGCAGCACAAGGAGAAAACTTGCAAAACAAAAACGGAAGAAAAGGACACTACTACCCAGAAATCTCCCATGAGGGTTTTTGTAGAAGGAAAGAAAAGCTAGGGTACAAATAAATTGTACTAGGGAGGAAGGCCAGTCATCTGGGAAGTTGGCGAAAAGAAACAAAGCTTACAAGTGAACAATTGATTTGGCCAAACTGTTGTGAAATAAGGTTGCCAAACACGGTATTAAATAGTAGTAAGATTAAAGGAAAATATTGTTGAAAAACATTGTATGATTGTAAGGGATTTGTACAATTAGAATAGGGTTGTACAATTGCTAAAGGAGAAATCACACAAATAGAGGCAGGATCGTACAATCATGGTTAGTTGTATAATCATATGATTGTGTTGGACATAGTTGTACGATCAAATAAGGATAATCATACAAGTACGTTGGAAGATTACTGTTCGATTGTGTAGAAGAAGGATTGTACGATTGCATAAGAGAAAAGTCGTACAATTCCGATTGAAGGGAACCAGGCACAAGAGAAATCATATGGTTGCACGATTGAATTGTATAATAGAAAGAATGGATGAATGTCAATGAAGTATGAGTCAGGGGAGGGACTTCCGTGAGCATATACGGAATAGCACGGGATGAAGAATCAAGCATTCACCAGATCCATTGCACTAGAGGGAATATTGGCCAAGACAGGAAGACCCAAGGTTTACAAGGAGATTAGAACCAGTCCAATACTTGCAAAGGTGAGGGTGTGGTTATCAACCTTGGCAAGGACGTGGTTATTGGACTTGATGAGGACATGGTGGTGGACATGATTATAGGATGGTAGAGCAAAATCAACCCCCTAGAGAGAATCAAAATGAACCTCCCAAAGAACAATAAAGAGAACTTTGGAGTGAAGTACACAAAGAGAAGACATTGGAAGAGCAAAGTGACCACCAAAGTAGAGGAAAAGGAGCAACTGGCATTGAAGGATATAACATTTACTCAACCTGCAGAAGAGTTTTGTCGAAAATGGTGGCAAGAGAATCCACAAAACCATGAACTAAAGGCGACATTGGAGAAAGCAGGATTGAGTGTTATTGCACAAGTCCCAGTTTTTGACAAAAGCTTCTTTTAGGAATACTTGTTGCAGATAATTCAGTCCTATAACACGAAGAACAATTGGACTTTTGTCCGAATTGGGAATTGACACTTCAAGGTAGTATTCTCTATAGAGAATTTTTGGCGGGCATGTGGGTTGCTGGATGGAGAAGTAAAGAAAGGATATATAGATCCAACTGAGTGGCATAGGCTAATTTGCAAGTTGACTATAATTAAGCTTGAGGAGGATGCCACCAAGTCTTTTGGTCCAAGAGGACATTGAATCAAACAAAGCCAATTAAGGACTAAGGAAATGAGGTTTGTCATGAATATTGTTATGGCACGGGTGTCAAGAGAAGCGCAATCATTAGAAATGCCCGTGTGGTTGGCACAATATGTAGAGGGCAATATGTAGAGGGCATCATGGAAAGTGTGTAGTACAATTGGGGGATGTATTTGTCACACAAAATTCGAAATTTACCAAAGCGGCAAATGAAGAAATTTTCCATGACACTGCATGCTATTGGAGTAATGCTTGATGCAATATCCCAGTCTAGCATTCCATTTTATGGGTTGACTACTCCAAGGGATTTTCCAAAAGAGCAACCTTCGATTTTAAGATGGGTGAAACCAGTACCAATCACAAAGCCTTCCCTTGAAAAGACAAAGATTGAGAAGAATTCAAAGAAAACAGAAATGGTCACAATAGGAAAAAACAAGGCTTTGGAGGAAGAGGTACACCATACACGCAAGCGAAGAAGAACGTTAGACTTGGAACCTGAAAGAGAAGAAACATCTTCTGAGGAATTGTTGTCAAAGCAACAAGTGCATCAAAGAAGGGAGGAAGAAGGACCGCCAGCAAGTCCTATTCGGACTAGGAGACAACGAGAACAAGAGAAGACGATGCTGCAAGAACAACTTCCTAGACTACTTGAGCAGCAGTAAATATTGCCAACAAAACTAGTTGAGGAAGTTGGAATAGCATTGTAGGAAATAGATCTGCCAAAACACACGAAGGGACCTTGACAAGAGAAAACTAGTGGGTCACCTACCTTGGTAGATTTAAATGATTTTGAATTATTGGAAGGAGCAAAAAGATGTAGGGACACCACCAAAAGTAAGGGTGGAAAGTCGAGAAAAGAATAAGGAGTTGGTGGTTGCACCACAGAAAGAGAGAAAGCAACCACAAATCAAAATTGTAATAAGAGGCGACAATAGCCGAAGATTGGCTAGTGAGGAGAATTTGCAGAAAGAACACAATGATGAACAACGTGATCCATTGGAAAGGTCACAGGAGCAAAATATAGAACAACGTGATCCACTGGAGGGGTCACAAGAGCAAAAAGTTGAACAGCAAAAACAGCCAGAGGATGAACAGTAAATAACTGCAGAACGAATGAATGAACTGGAAATAACTGCAAAATGAACATATCAGCAGGAGATAACTACAGAACAAATTGACCAGCAAGAAGGAAATTAAGAGATAAAACTGAGAGAAAATAGAGAGACATGGTCTGACCAGCAAGAAGAACAGGAAGAAGGAACCAATCAAGGGTTGCAAACACATTTTATGATTGAAATACCCACTTTTGGGCTAACCGATGAAGAAGGAGAAGAAACTGATGATCGGGTAGATGAGTTCTTTGGAAGAGTAATGGATATGTTCAATCATACACGATTGCAATTTCGGCTGGGCTGTGTAGGGTATTTAAGATATTGGAAGGCCAGAGCATATGATGAAATGGATAAAGGAATGCATTGGATAAGAAATGAAGTGATAATAAGGAAACTTGCTGAAATCTATGCAAAACAGCCTTGGCAGTTAACCGATGGTGGAGCAACAAGCATGATTGGAATGGAAGAGCTACCAAAAGGAACAAAGACTAATTATAAAGTGCCTCCGAGATTATATATGGGTATAACTCGCTTCCAACAATGTCCAACAGATACACCAGAAGTAGAATACATCAGAGCACCACCGGAACTGGCATCGCTATTCAGCAAGTATAATTTTCTGACACATTGGATAGATTGGCTAACAGTTGGATTGGAGCAGATTCACCAATCCAAGGAAGAACAAAAAGAGGAAATGGAAGCAACAAGAAAAGAAATGGCTACTATGGAGGAAGAAATTGAATAGATAAAAAGAGAGGCAGAAGCAATGCAAAAATAAACAGAAATAGAAATAAATGGCATGAAGCAGGGTTATGAACAACAGCTGAAGGCCCAAGAAGAGCAATTGCAAGTCACAAAGGACCAGGTAGAAGAATAGAGAAAACGACTGAAGGAGAAAGAGGAACAACTGAAAAGGTGTGAGGAACAGCTGAAAAGTAAAGAAGAACAGTTGCAGACTAAAGATAAGAAGATAGCTGAAATGGAGAGGGATGCAGCCCGACATAATAAAATAATTATGAATCATATAGCTATGCTCCAAGTAAGGGAACAACAACAAGAAGCTCATGAAACAGAGCTAGAGCAAAGAGATAAGGTTATTGTGGAGAAAGATGAAGAACTGGCTATTGCAGCCAGGACCGATATTAAGTTAAAAGAGAAAATCCAGAAGGGAACCTTGGAACGGGAGAAGCAACTCATAAAGGACCTAGCTGATGCTGAAGCAAAAGCAAACAAGTACGCTTTAAAAGTTGTTGAAATCAGCCAATACGCAGCAAGATTGAGGGACGGACGAGAGATCCTCCAAGTACAACTAGCTGAATTACGGCAAGAGCAACAACAGAAGCAACCAACCGCAGGGAAACAACAAGTGTCGGCGAGGATGCTAACTGATTTAAA
Source organism: Wollemia nobilis (assembly GCA_028583015.1). Taxonomy (NCBI): domain Eukaryota; kingdom Viridiplantae; phylum Streptophyta; class Pinopsida; order Araucariales; family Araucariaceae; genus Wollemia; species Wollemia nobilis. The sequence goes on along the minus strand of JAQPPZ010017259.1, from coordinate 6,592,700 downwards.
GGGGAGGACAGATGTAGGCGATAAATCTGCCTCTCAGAAAAAGAAAAAATAATTTTTATATAAATGTCAAATTGCAAATTTTGACAAAGTTTTGTATGATTTTTTGATAATTTTTGTAATTTTAAATAGCAAAATGCAAAATGCAATTCGCATTAAATTAAGTGTAATTAGCATAAAATGTAAAATGAAATTATAAGTGAAATTAGTTGAAATTAGGGAAAATGCGTATGAAATGAGATTTAACAAAAATCAAAGTTAGACTTTAGAAAAGTAAGTTAATTAATGGAATGACAGTTTCAGGGTGAGTTGTAAATAGTGTGCTATCTCAGGAACTGCTTGGAACGGCCTGGGACAGGCATTATAAGGCCTCTTCTTCAATTTTTGAGACAGGGTTGTTGTTCCAGTAGAGAATTGACTGCAGAGAGTAATGTTGTTGCCATATTGTAAGAACGCCCAATGCAGATGTGATTGCCAATGTCAATTGACTGGGTATATTTTGTATTGCACCTTGTGTTGCTGGTTGCAGCAGCCGTTTAATGCAAATACAGCCATTACAAATATTTTTGTGTGTGCATGCATATGAGACTGGAGTATTCTGTTAATATGGTATTGTCTTTGTTATTGCCATTTACATGTACTTGATAGAATGCAGATATAATTTGTATTGTAGAAATACTTACTACAGGTTATAGAGTATGGTGAAATTGCCATGGATTGTATGTTGCTGTACAATAATCGAGAATTGTCGATGAGGAATCATATAGAGGATCATTGCTATGAATAACTATTGCTAAAGCTTTGTATTGCAAGATTATACTAAGTAAAAAGTTGCCATATTGCACAGTTATGTAACTGTATGCTAGAGGTTTGTATGAGGAAATAAGACTTTGTACGCTTTTAGTAAAACTGCATGTTGTATTTCTATGTTGTATAAGTTGTCGATTGTACAACTATGGTATGACCTGTACATTTAACCGGCTAGGGATTGTACAATGGAAAACTGCACCGAAGGAACAATTGTTGTCTGTGAAGAATTGTACAAGTGTTGAGTAAGTTGTATGCTTAGAGGTAATTATACGATTGGGTTATCATATGGTCGTACATCATACAGTTGGTGTCATTATCGTACGGTCTATGGATTGTATAGTTGGAGCTTGGATTGTTGAGATGTTGATCAATTCGGTGTTCCATTCCTAAATATGTCACCACCTCCCTTTCTGGGAATACCACCACTCATGCTACATGTGATGTATTGGGACATCCGGTTATCAATTGTCCATTCAATTTGAAAGGAGCAAGGTACAAGACTATGGCGGTGCAAAAGGAAGAAGAGAAACTAAATACCTTGAGGAATGGACAAGGCACAACCAACGACAGCTACAGGAGTAACCACCAAGGAGGTAGGCAATACCAAGACAATTGACAAGGAGGTCAGAGTCGGTTGCAGTATGACTCGGATGGAAGACCTATCATACAATGTCGCAATTGCCAAGAGTGGGGGCATTTTGCAAAGAATTGTCCTACTCCTCAAACAAGAGGAACAACAAGAAATAATATATTGCACATGTATCGATGGTGCAGTCCAGGCAATCATAAGGAAGCAAATTGCCCGAAGAAGGTGAGTACAAGCAACTTACAAAATGTCAATTTTCTTGACATAGAAGAGCCTCCTACGGAAAACAAGCCAATGGAGAATGATGTACTTGTTGTTACAAGAAGTCAGGCAAAAAAGGATAAGTATCCTGAACCTGCCATAGAAAAGGAAAGATGGCAGGAGGCACAAAAGGTGATAGAAGTTGAGAAAGCCAAGCAAGAATGATTGGGAGAACAAAGGAAGCTAAAGAATCCATTGGGCTCAGAGGAGGTGTCAACACAAGAATTGGTAGCGCAAGTGTTGAATACGACGGTAGAAGTGAAAGTGGCGAGTTTGCTTGGTGCCATACCATCGTTGCATGCAGTTATAGAAGAACTGCAGCCACAAAGAGTGATGAAGGTGCAGAGCCAACTAGAGGAAGAAGTAAAGAAGGATCACTTTATTGATCTAATAGTATTAATGATCGATGTTGGGAAAAAAGCCAGCATTGATTCATATTGAGATATTGGACCATAAGTTGACACAAGTGATTGTTGATGGTGGATCGAGTGTAAATGTGCTCTTGGAGAAGACATGGAAAGAAATTGGGGCTCCATTTCTATGGTCATTGAGTTTCAAGTTATACGGCACAGACCAATATGGGATTAAGATGAAAGGAGTCTTAACGGCTCAAAAAATAAAGATTGCAGAACAGGAATTCATCATGGATTTTGTTGTGATCACAATGCAAAAACCAACATATGATGCATTGTTAGGAAGAGGATGGCTAAGGATGGCCAAGGTGAATCACAACTAGGAAAAAGATCGGTTGACATTTAAGAAAGGACAGCATAAGTACATGATTAATTTGAAGAACCAAACAGTCAGTGAAGATTTGGCAACAATTGATGAGTCAAGAAGTTCTTCAGAGGAAGATAATCAATACGAGCCAAATGAAGAGGGAATGTTGTACCTGGAAGAGTGCAGTGAGGATGAAAACCGATTAGATAGTGGACTTCTTCATTGGCAAATGGAGGAGTATGAAATATTTCAGCCCACCTACCTCTATATTCAGACAGAGGAGACTCAAGAAACCCATGATGAAAAAGCTGAAAACAGCAAAAAGAATGAAGAGGATGAAGAGAAATGGACTTTTCCCAAGAGTTTTGCAGAATACACAATCGGTGATGCTGAAATTGATGCAAAACCAGCACACCCAAAAAATGTGGCAAAAGCATAGGATGAACCAGAAAATATAAAGTATAAAGGACCAAAGATAGTAGAAGTGAATTTGGGAACGGAGGAAGATCGTAAGATAATCCATTGCAGAGATGATTGGGACCTAATGTTGAAAGCAACAACTTTCAAAATTTTCTTACAGTATAAGGACATCTTTGCATGGACGTACAAAGATTTGAAAGGGATACCTCCAGAGCTGTGTGTTCATAGGATCCAATTGATCCCAGGTGCCTTACCAATAAGAAGAAGGCCATATAGAATGAACCCAAAGTATGCAGCCCTGGTGAATGCGGAAATAGAGAAGATGTTGGATGTCGACATAATCTTCAAAGTTAAGGTGAGCGAGTGGGTGTTACCAATTGTGATTACTTTGAAGAAAGAAGCGAATAGAATCCACATATGCATGAATTTTCAAGAGCCTTAATGCAGTGACAATAAAGGATCCCTTTCTGGTTCCCTTCACTGATTCAACTTTGAAGGAGGTAGTTGGACAAGAGATTTACTCTTTTTTTGATGGGTTTTCCAGCTACAATTAGGTCAGCATTGCAAAGGAAGATAAATTAAAGACCACATTTGTGGTAAAGAATGGTATTTATGCTTACAAAAGGATGCCATTCAGGATGTGTAATGCCCCGACCACATTTCAAAGAATTATTTTGTATATATTCGACCAAGATGGTGACAAGAAAGTTCAAAGCTTTCTTGGATAATTGGTCAATACATGGGAAAGTAGAGGAGCACTTGCCAGCACTAGAGAAATGGATGAAGTTATGCAAGAATGCCTAGTTAGCTTTGAACTCGAAAAAATGCCACCTAATGATGCCATACGGCAAGTTTTTAGGACACAGTATGTAAAGAAGGGATGAAGAACAATCCTAATAAAATTTGTGTCATTGTAAATATGGAAGAACCACATGACGTGAGTTCGTTGAAGACCTTCTTGGGATCTATAGGATACTATAGGAGGTTTACTAGGAATTTTGCCCATGTGTCCTATCTGTTGGATTCATTGACAAAGAAGAATGTTCCCTTCAGGTGGATGAAGGAACATCAAGGAGCCTTCGAGGAGTTGAAGGCAAAGCTTGTATGTAGTCCCATTCTGGTATTTCCAGATTGGGATAGGGAATTTCATGTCCACATAGACATGTCCAATTTTGCGATTGGATGCGCATTAGCCCAAGAAGGATAGTTTAGGCTAGACCATCTCATTTATTTTGCAAGTCGTGTGTTGTCTAAGGGGGAAAGAAATTGCAGCACGATGGAATGAGAGGCTTTGAGAATGGTGTATGCAATGCAAAAGTATAGGCACTATTTTTTGGCTAACCCATTTGCCTTCTACGTGGACCATCAAGCTTTGTGTATTTGATTAACAAACCAATTATACACAAACAAGTTAGCAAGTGGCTCATCATGTTACAGGAATATGTGTTTTGGGTAGTGGTTAGTCCCAGAAAGAAGCACGTGATAGGGGATCAATTATCAAGGATTCGCTTAGGAGAGCCTATAGTAGGAGTGTCAAATGAGTTCCCTGATGCTTAATTGTTTACAATAGGCACTATACCATCATGGTATAAGTCAATTGGAGAGTACTTATCCATAGGGGAGTTGCCAAAGGAGATGCCGAAAATAGAGAAAAGGAAGGTGATCATGAAGACAACACCTTTCCAATTGATAGTTGTATTGTTGTACAAGATGGGACCGGATGGAATACTTAGAAGATGTGTAATGGAAGAAGAAGGGTAACGTTAAAGGAAGCTCATGAAGGACTGGTCAGAGGGCATATAGGACTAGATGCGACTGCAAGGAAGATGCTTCTAGCAGGGCTATGGTAGCCCACCCTCTATCACGATGCAAAGGAGTATGTGAAAGCTTGTGATATGTGTCAGCGAGATGGTATGCGATTACGCCTAGAATTCATGCTATTACACCCATGGGGATTAGATTTTGTGGGTCCCTTCCGGAAAAGTCAGTGGAGGAAGTGTTGATATATTGTAGTAACAATTGAATACCTAACAAAGTGGGTAGAGGCAAAGGCACTGCTAGATAATTAAGCAAAGAACACAACCCAAATCTTGTATGAGCAAGTAATTACAAGATTTGGGATTCCGCTACAATTGATGAGTAACAAAGGAGGTCACTTCGTGAATGAAGTTACTAGGAAGCTGACAATGGAATTCAATACTTCGCATTTGTTGTCAAGTCCATATTACCCACGAGCAAATGGGCAGGCGGAGGTGACAAACAAGATCTTGGTATCCAACATCTACAAAAACCTATAGAATTGAAGGAGCTGAATGGGAGGAAAAGTTGCCATCAGTCATATAGGCGTATAGTACGACTTTTAATCCCACAATGAATCATACGCCATTCTAGTTGATGTATGGCCAGGAGGCAGTAGTGCCAAAATAATTCCTGATACTCAGTTTTAGGGTAGCGGTAGAAAATTGGCTAGGAGAGTAGGAAAGACAAGAGGAGAGGCTTGCAACATTAATTCAACCAGACGAAATGAGAGTTGTAGTGCAATGGGCAATAGAAGCAACCCAACGAAGAAGGAAGTTGTGGCATGACAAGCACCTTAGGAAGTTGGAATTGAAACCCGGTGACTTGGTCTTGAAATATAATGGCAAGAGAGAAATCAAGCAAGGAAAGCTGAAAACATTATGGCTTGGTCCCTTCCGAGTAGTAGAAATGATGGAAAATGGCATGGTAAAATTGCAAAAACTGGATGGGATAGTAGTTCTAGAAACCGTTAATGGGTCAAAACTAAAGCCTTATAAAGTAAAAGCTCAATGTTTATTTCTTTTGAAGAAATAGAAAGGAGAAGAAGACAACAAGAAGCGCTCCACGAACGAGGAGAATCAAGCCGGAGCAATCAAAGTTGTCAAGAGGACGAAGACGATATGGGGATGAGAAGGTTGTTTGCAAAAGGGAGGAAGCACAGCCAGTTATAGAACAACAAGAGCTAGTACCTCATCTTGGAGAAAGAAGAAGAATACGGGTACATGTACAATTCCCAGATAGAACTGAAATATATGACCAGGAAATACCGACTCCCAAGGAGTTACGAATGAGGAGTTGGCAAGATATATCCCGTTAGCTCAAATTGAGGTCATATAACAAAGGATGCAAAAACAAACGCAATAGCTACAAGAAGAATAGGAAACCTCCTAAACAAATAATGCAATATTGAGAGAGTAAATCATCCAAGAGTTGGATAATACTACACAAAGAATTGATGAATAGTTGTAAGATGACAAGAACCTAAAGAGGGCGCAAGACAAGAAGAAAGGCCCCAAGAGGAACCTAAAGATCCCACACAACATCGGCCAATTAGTGATGAAGTTGCCGAGATATTGTAGAGGGATATTGAGGAAGATCCAACATCGCCAGAAGAGATAGGGAGGAACTAGGTGATAGACTTAAGTAGTGATGACGTTTCCTCGATTCAGATACAAAGGAGCAATTCAAGTAGTATTTCTGATCATAGTTGAGAAAATCGGCAAAGAATCGATGGACTCCCAATTTTTTTGTTGATTTTTTCAGCCGGCGATGCAATCGGTAAAGTATCGGGAGTACGCCTATTCTTTGCCAATTTTTTGAAAAAATCGGCATCGGCATTTTTTTCAAAAAATCGACAAAAAGTCGACCGCAGCCGCGCGGGTAGAGGCTGCAGCCGATAAAAAGAAAAAGTGACTTTTTCTTTCTTATTTCTTCAGCTGAGCTCTTGCAAACCCAAAAAGAAACTCTTCCACCTTGCTACCACCTCGAGCAACTATGCCAACGTCGCCAAGGCATCCTAGGAGCACGAGTGATTGCAGTGTGAAGGAATCCGACAACCAACAGCTGTGCAGAAGTTTCATTCAAGGTAAAAAAAATTTTGAACTCTTTTTTCTTTTTGAAAATAGATTAGGGTTGTTTGAAATTTGATTAGGGCTGTTTGAAATTAGGTTATGGCTGTTCTCAACTTTAAAACCCAAACCCTAGTCTAGGGTTTTGGGTTTAGGTTTTTTTTTTCACCTCCTTTTAAGTAGATACTAAATTGATATATGCAAGCCAAATTATTAGCTATCCTATCAATATTTGTTAAACATTAAACCCTAAACCCTAGTCTAGGGTTTAGGGGTTTTAAGGGTTTAGGTTATGGTTGTTCTCAATTTTAAAGCCCAAAACCCTAGTCTAGGGTTTTGAGTTTAGGTTTTTTTTCACCTTCTTTTAAGTAGAATTATTAGCTATCCTATCAATATTTGTTAAACATTAAGGGTTTAGGATTTTTTTTCCTCTTTTTAAGTACTTAGTAAATATTGCTGCCTATAAATATTTGTTAAACATTAAACCCTATCCCTAGTATAGGGTTTAGGTTTTTTTTGTAAGGGTTTAGGATTTTTTTTCCTCTTTTTAAGTACTTAATAAATATTGTTGCCTATCAATATTTGTTAAACATTAGGATTTTTTTTAAGGGTCTTTTTTTTGGTAAGGGTTTAGGATTTTTTTTCCTCTTTTTAAGTACTTAGTAAATATTGCTGCCTATCAATATTTGTTAAATTAAACTCTAAACCCTACTCTAGGGTTTAGGGTTTTTTTTTAAGGGTTTAGGTTTTTTTTTCTTCTCCTTTTAAGTAAATATTGCTGCCTATCAATATTTGTAAGTTTGTTTATGTTAAACTTAAAACATTAACATTTAAACCTAAACCCTAGTCTAGGGTTTAGGGTTTTTTTTTTGGGTTTGGGATTTTTTTTCTTCTCTTTTTAAGTAAATATTGTTGCCTAATAACTATGTATGCAAGCCTATTTTTCCAGCTATCAATGACTCAATGTTTCAATTTTAAACCATAAAGGGCCTAAACCCTAGCCTTTTGGTGTAGGGTTTAGGTTTTTCTTTTCCTTGTTGTCAAGTGATTGTAACCTTGTTGTTACTAACTTGTTTCCATGTGCAAGCATATAAAAAATGAAACCATTGGATCCAGCATGGGCGTATGCAACGCCAGGGCCAAGAAAAGGGGATTTTAAATGCAATTTTTGTGGTGAGAGTTATACTGGAGGCGTTTATCGCCTCAAATTCCATTTGGAACAATATCTAAAAATAATTTCAAGATATGTCATAAGGTGCCACAAGAAATTAAAAACAAAATTAACGCCATGATCACTTAGGCAGATGAAAACGCTAGTCACAAAAGAAGTCATAGCGATGCCATTTCATCCCCCTCCCGAGTTGCTCGTACTAGTGGCAACCTTAACTGGTAATTTCAACAGAGTAGTTCGAGTCCTTCAAGTGAACAAGGAGCTAGTGGGACTGGAGAGTCCTATTTTGTAGGCCGTTATGTGCTAGGGGCACAATCCACGCTTGAGGGTATGGCCGCGTGGAACCAAGAGAAGCACAGTGTAGCAAGGACAACCATTGCCACTTTTTGGTACTATTCTGACATTCCCTTCAATGTGGCAAAGCTCCATACTAGCGGCGCAGGATTTAAGGCGCTAACTTATGATGACCTTAGGGGCCCTCTCCGACAATCTGTGGACAACATTTAAGTTGTATCATTTTGCTTGACTAAATTTATATATATATGGCATGACTAAATTTCTTTTATTTATATTAATATGATAAAATCAATATGCAATGTGCATGACCAAATTTTTTTTGATACTTCAGGTTGTGCTTGACAACCAACATATGGTGTGGAGGACCAAGGGTTGCACTATAATGTCTAATGGTTGGATAGATGGGCAAGGAAGAACCTTGCTTAATTTTTTGGTTGCATCTGCAGAAGGAACTGCATACCTTAGGTCAGATGCATCGACACATGTTAAGAGTGCCGAAATGTTTGCAGAGTTGTTGGAGGAGGTTGTCTTGGAGGTTGGGGAGGAGAATGTTGTCCAAGGCATCACAAACAACGCAACAACATATAAGGAAGGCCGGAGGATTTTGGAGGAGAGATTCCCCACCATTTTTTTGGACCCTATGTGCAGCCCATTGTCTCGATTTGCTCTTCAAAGACATTGGGAAATTACCTTGGGTGGCACAGGTTGTAAGGAAGGCTAAGGCCATCACAAAATTCATTTACAACGATTCATGGGTCCTTAGCCGCATGAGGCGATTTACCTATGGGAGGGAGCTAGTGCGGCCTAGTATTATACACTTTGCCACAAACTTTGTGACATTGCAGAGTGTTTATTTTATTTATGTTGTAAAATATTTTTCTTTAATTTTTTTTTCAGGTCTCAAAGCCATTGGTGAAGATTCTTCGTCTTGTTGATAGAGAAGAATTTCCAATGGGGTTTGTATATGAGGGTGAAGATTCTTCGTCTTGTTGATAGAGAAGAATTTCCAATGGGGTTTGTATATGAGGCTATGGATAGGGTAAAAGAGGCAATTGCTGCATTTTATAAACATGCCCATGCTAAATATGATGCCATTTGGACTATCATTGATAGCAAATGGACATCCAAACTCCATAGCCCTCTTCATGCAACGGGTTACTATTTGAACCCCAAATTCTTTTATACCCCTACATTCCGTGTTGATTATGAGGTCAAGATTGCATTGACCATGAATTTAAAACTTTTCATTTAAAACACTAAGTTTGAGTACATTACTACAGGAATGAGTGAGCTGAAGTTTAGCGGGTGCGACGGGAGTGAAGGTTTGAATTTTTTGGGCAGGAATCTCAGGCAAGGCGGCAGAGGTAGAGCAGGTACGGAAGGGGCGGGTGGGAACCTCGAGCATGGATCAAGCGAGGATCCAGAGGAAGGCGGTCAGGCTACGACAGATTTGGAGGCGGGCATCACGCGGGGGCCCGACCCTCCTCAGAAAGACCCCGACAAAAAAGATACGAAGGACAATGCGGGGCCTAAGAAGTGGTTGTCTTTTGTTGAGACTCTTAGAGGAAAAAGAACGGAGGTTCTCTCTTCCGGCCCTAGTTCCAATAAATAATAAAATTTCAGCCCCGGCAAGTTCCATGAGCCCTTTTCTTTCAATAGAAGAATTCTCTCTGGTAGGCAAGTTTTTGGGAGGTAGGCCGGACATGGAGACTATCAGGGCTTGGGCAACGGGTAAATGGCGGCCGGTAGGCAACTTGGAGTTGGTAGCTCTAACTCGAGGGTTCTTCATTATCTGTTTTAACAATATGGAGGATGCTAACCACATTTTAACAGGAGGTCCTTGGTTTTTGGGCAAAATGAGCCTTTTTCTCAGACGATGGGGTGAATATTTCGACCCTAGAAAGCAAAATATTAACATTGCCCCTATTTGGGTTCGTCTCCCGAGTCTACCTGTCCAGTTCTTCAATGAATATTGGCTGCAGGGCATAGCCAGAACTATAGGGGACCTGATCTCCATTGACCATGCGACCTTGGCCAGGACAAGAATGACTCATGCACGAATCTGCGTAAATGCTAATTTGGATAATGAATTTTCAAGGTTTGTGGAGCTAGAGTATGGAGAATACTATCGAAAACGATCGGTAGAATACGAGAACAAACCGGCATTCTGTGCAGAATGCAAAAATTAAGGACATCTATGCAATCGGTGCCCTAACCTGGCAATGAATAGAGAAAAGCGAAGCGGGGGAATGCTAGACGAGAGGAAATTTGAGGAGTTTCCCTAGCGAGGCGATTTCAATAAGGCAAACTATGTCTACCAAAAAACGAAAAGAGAGGGTGCAGGGTCCCAACAAGACAAAGGAAAACAACAAGTTGTTGGCAACCAAAATACTCGGGTAAGTTCCAATCCTCTAGTTTCAAATAAATTTTCAATTCTATCCAATATGGGAGTAGGAGGATTATCGGAAGACATGGAAGCCCGGAACCTTCGAGCTAACCTTCTCGACTCTCTAGAATCCCCATCCAAGTCAGGATCCTCAAACCCTAATGCTGAAATTACTATAAGCCCCGTGGGCATCACAAAGCCAAACCCTAATGCCCGATCTCTAGAATCCCCATCCAAGTCGGGATCCTTAAACCCTAATGCTGAAAATACGTCAAGCCCAGTGGGCATCCCAAAGTCAAACCCTAATGCTGAAGAACTTAGGAAGAAAGTTGAGGCATTGAAAAATAAAAAATCTCATCTCCCTAACATCATCACTAGGAGCCAGGTGAATCCTATTGAGGGGCCGTCCCACAGACCAGGGGAATACAGGAAAAAAGGAGAATATTTGGATGTAGGGGTGTGGAGATATGTGAAACTCTTTAGACTAAGGAATATGGCAGTCCGGTTCTACAACAAATTGCCTCCCCCCAATTTAGTCCTCAACAAATCAGGAGCACTGTGAAGTCTCCTATAGATTTTGGCAGTGAAAAAAGAAGAGGGAGAATATCAAATGCTGAGCATCAAAAAATTAAAACTGATAATGACATTTCCAATGGAAAATAGAGAACCTTGTTTCAACAGGTTATTCCGGGTTTTGAAGACAACAAATTAGGAAAACCCCCTCAAGGGAGGGGGAGAGGAAGAAATCCCAAACAATATAAATGAAGTTCCTCTCATGGAACGTGAGAGGCCTCAATGGCCTGCCCAAACATAGGGAAGTTAGTGCAATAAGAAATCAAGTGAATCCAACTATTATCATTTGGAAGAAACAAAAACTGATGAGATTCAATCAAAAAAAGTAGCAAAAAAAATCTGGAATCAAGGGGAGATGGTTTGCAAATCAGCCAGAGGAGCGTCTGGAGGCCTTATGACTTTGAGGGATCCCCACATAGTAGAAGGCACCATTATTCAAAAAGATGACAGGGTTCTTAGTGTTTTATTTAAGGAAATAAACAACAACAGGTCGTGGATCCTTTCAAATATTTATGCCCCGACTTCAATTCAAGGGAGAGCTCTACTGTGGGAGTACTTAGGCAATCTGAGTGAAATCTTCCATAATATCCCCTGGATTACGGTGGGGATTTTAACACTCCTCTTTACCCTTCGGACAAAATGGTGGAAATGGACCACCGATCGGGAGCATGGATGAGTTCAATGACTTTGTGAACTCCAACATGTTGATGGATGTAAAACTTAGAGGAGCGAATTATACCGGAGCAATCGGCGGATAGGGTGTCATCTCATTCAAGAAAGGCTTGACAGGTTTTTCTATCAAAGGAGGCTACAACTCTGTTCGGTGATTCTACCCTGCAAGCCCTTCCTAAAATTGCCTCTGATCATAATCCCATTTTGTTGGAGATCCCTAACTCTCTGTCCTTCAAGAAACCTTTCAGATTTCAATCTATGTGGATCAAACATTCCAGTTTCAGAGATAACTTAATTCAGTGGTGGCAGCAGTCTGTTAGGGGTAGTGCAACTTTTAAACTTCTTTGGCAAATTAAAGTTTGTTAAGGAAAAGCTTCGAACTTGGAACAAAGAGGTCTTTGGGAACCTCTTTGAAAATAAAAAACAGGTTGTTGAAAGTTTGAAGATAATTGATCAGAGGATTCAACATGGTGATGTTGATGAAACTACTAGGCAGGAGGAACGGACAAAACTAGCAGAGTTTCATAACATTTTGGCTTGTGAGGAAATCTATTGGAGGCAAAAATCAAGGGCTCTTTGGTTGAAAGATGGAGATTCAAATTCCAAGTTTTTTCACGTCACCACGCTTAGAAACAGAAGCAATAACAAGATAAAATTTTTAAAAAAGCAGATGGTTCTATTACTCAGGACTTAATAGAAATCAGAAAGGAGGCACTAACTTATTACAATTCTATCCTTGGTTAGGAATCGCAGTGCAATGAGGAGGCCAAAGATATTCTCTTACAATCCATTCCTAGCATAATAAATGAGGATATAAACCTTAAGCTTCTAGCTCCCTTTTATGATGAGGAAATTAAGGAAGCCTTGTTTAGCATGGAGCCAGACAAAGCCCCGGGACCCGATGGCTTTCCCCCTCGTTTCTATCAAGCTTTTTGGGACATCGTAAGTGAGGATGTAATTTCTACTGTCAGAGAATTCCAAGCAAGCAATCATATCCCAAAAGGTCTCAACTCTACTTTTATTTCTCTAATTCCTAAGAAAAAAACCCCTGAATCTATGGCTAACTTCAGGCCAATCAGTCTGTGCAATGTTTCTTACAAGATCCTAACTAAAGCCATTGCAAATAGAATGAGAGATATTCTGCCCCGCATCATAGATCATGCCAGGGAAGCTCTGTCCAGGGCAGGTCAATCTTGGATGGAGTTATCACAGTTCATGAAGCTCTGCACTCTGCTCATAAGACTAACATGTTTGTTTTTGCCCTCAAGCTTGATATGAACAAAGCATTTGACAGGCTAAATTGGGACTTTTTGATTGCTGTCCTCCTTAAGTTTGGTTTTCACCACCAATGGGTTAATTTGATCAAAGAATGCATTTCTAAAGCATGGTTCTTGATTCTGGTTAATGGAACAACTGCTGGTTACTTTCAAAGTCGCAGAGGAATTTGGTAGGGGGACCCTATCAGCCCCATGTTATTCATCATTGTGGCAGAAACTTTAGGCAGAACCATCAAAATGCTTACAGTTCAAGGCTAATATCAGGAATCAAGGCAATATCTCTCACTAGGACTGTTTCTCACCAAAAATTCGTCGATGATACCCTTCTATTGACTAAGGCGTCGGTGGTTGAGGCCAAAAGAATTAAATACATCCTGCAACTCTATGAGGACGCTACTGGTCAGAAAGTTAATTTCAGTAAAAGCAAGTTATATTTCTTGAACACCCCCATTCAGAGGCAAGGAAGGATTGCAAAAATTTTAGGGTGTGATATAGCAAACCTCCCCACTTCGTATATTGGTCTACCTCTTTTCATTGGTTCTCCGAGAGAGTCAATGTGGGACAGGGTTATTGAAAGGATTCAAAAAAAACTTGCTGGATGGAAAGGTCATCTTCTATCTCAAGTAGGAAAGCTGACCCTCACTCAGGCCTCTCTTCAGAGCATTCCAGTCTATTTCCTCTCCGTTTTCAAAGCCCCTGTGAATGTTTTCCAGAAAATTGAGAAACTCGAAAAAGAATTTTTATGGACTAGATCGAGAGGAGAAAAAAAGGATACACCTTGTAGGATGGACCAAAGTGTGCGGACCCGGGGAAAATGGGGGCTTAGGTCTGAGGAGAATTGCTCATATGAATTTAGCTTTACTAGCTAAGCAGGCGTGGCGCCTCATTTCTGGTGAAGAAAATGAATGGACAGCTATCATTAAACGAAAGTATCTTCAAAATATGGAATTTCTAAGTGACTCAGTTCCAATCAGAGGTTCTGCTTTTTGGAAAGCAATTCTCAATTGTAAGGAAATCATCAAAAAAAGGTTTAATATGGGTTTTAGGCAATGGTGAGAGGATAAATTGCTGGAATGACAGGTGGGCTAAGGACGAACCACTAACGCAATATCCTAACTTAGCCCAAATCAGAGATATCACGGAAGAACTCATTAGCAGAAAAGTCTCCGATTATATGGTTGAGGACAAATGCAGAATGAAGTGGAAACAAATAAGGATTCAGGGATTTCAAGCGGAATCAAATGATCTTTGTAACATTCTCGGGCAACAGTTTATCCCCATGAGACCCAAGGAAGATCAAGTGACACGGGCTCCTACGGAAAATGGGCGAGTTCACTGTTAAATCAACTTACAAGCTTCTGCTTGATGACGAGGATTTTGTCCTCCAAAAGGACTTAGGTTGGATAAAAAATTTAATTCCAAAAATTGTAGTCCTTTCATGGCTGGTTATCCAAGGAAGAATTCTAACCATTGATAATATGATGCGTAAAAGTATTTGTATCACTAATCGTTGTTATCTATGCAGGGCTAATTGGGAGACTATTTATCACATTTTCTTTGAGTGACCTTTTTCCTTGATTGTCCTAAGTGGGGTTTTTCAAGCCTTCAATATTTCCTGGGTTAAACCAGCCATCGTACTTGATTTGTTCGTCCAGTGGCCTTGCCCCTTTTCAAGCCAAAGACTTAGATACATGTGGAAAATTTGTCTCAATCACTATCTTTGGCAGGTGTGGTTAGAAAGGAACCATAGAGTCTTTAATGAGTCTATCCATGATCATCAAACTATCATTTCCAGGATCCTATCCTTTGCCAACGAGAATGTGAACCTTATCCCTTTTGATAGCCGTAAACCTCATCTGCAGGAGACCACGATTGCTCAATATTTAAGCTTAACCTTGTTAGATGAGTCTATGCCTAGGGTAGTCAACCCTAGAGCCAATGTTAAGTGGTCCCCACCTCCTACGGGTTGGTTTAAGCTTAATTTTGATGGAGCGGCTAAGGACAATCCTGGCAGAGCAGGCGTTGGCATTGTGCGAGATCATAATGGGAATATGATGCTTGCGTTTTCCGAATATTTGGGAACAAGGACGAACAACGAAGCTGAAGCTAGAGCTATGTAGAGAGGCCTTCAAATGACTCAAGACTTAGAAGGCAATTTGATCGTAGAAGGAGACTCTATGCATGTTATAAATATCCTCAATAATTGGAAAACACCTCCTTGGAGGATTAAAACAATTGTTGAAGAGGCTAGGATCCTTTTCCAGGGAAGACAGGACAGAATAGCCCAACATGTCTTTCGGAAAGCTAACAAAGTTGCTGATAAGCTAGCCAATTTGGGTGTCGATGGTGACGGACTTTTCAAATGGGAACACGGTGTCCCAAGCGAAGTAGAGGATCTTATTCAACAAGAATGCCAAGAATGATTGTCGAATTTACCAACAAGGAAGACACTGTAAGTTCGAAGGCTATGAGTATTCCCGTATCTTTTTTGAAATGGACTCACAATAAAAATTATCCGAGTTGTCAGTCTTGGTGGATGCTGCTTGGAAATACCACAAAGACTAATGGGGACAGTCACATGTCATATAACATGGCTCCTAGTCGTCTTAGTAATTTGAGGTTGGTTGATAATCACAAGGCAGGAAAGAAACGACAATATAAGACTTAGAACCAGAGCCACATGGACCACCGGATAGCCACCGCCATAAATCTAGCCCGCAAGTTCACTTCTCCAAGGTTGATTGGCCAAGACGGGATGTGGTCCCAAAGCATGTCATATACGGAAGAAAGCAATTACCAAAGAATTATTAAGAGTAACTGTCAATACAGAGCTTGTGGGAGTTTTTTTCAGTACTCTGCTATGTGTGTCTGCAGCTTTTTGTTTCTCCATTGTTTCAAGGAAGGGATCCGTGTCTGTTTCTTTTTTTGTAATTATGATGCAGGTGTGTTTTCTCGGGGTATACCCAAAATGTTGTATGGGAAGATTCTTTTTTATAGTCGGCTATAGTAAGGACATATTCATCAACAGCCCTGGGCTGATTTTTGTAAAAGGTTTTGGGTCAACCTGTAAAACCCGGTATTAATGCTATAGTATCTTATCTACCAAAAAAAAGATTGCATTGACCATGTGTTCTCCGCGAGTAAACAATTGCGCAATAAAATGCGTGCAGAGATACAATATTATAAGGCACGCCGTGGTCGCCAATTCCCATTTGAGTAATGCATAAATGCTATTGAGATATTGAGGCCAGGTAAACCTCATTTTGTATTGTCTTTTGATTTTGTTTTAAAATTTAAACTTTTAAGTTGTTACATGTGAAATATTAAAAAAGAAATTGAAATTTCTAGATTTATGGTGGGAGGAATTTGGTGATTTTATGCCCAATTTCCAACACATGGCCGTTAGAATCTTATCTCAACCATGTAGCTCTTTAGGTTGTGAGCGCAATTGGAGTATGTTTGAGCACATACACTTCAAGAAGCACAATAGACTTACACAAGAAAAGTTACATGATCTTGTGTTTGTGCATTACAACCTTCATCTCCACCAAAAAAGTTTTGAAAAAACAAATACTGAGCCCATTGACCTAAGTGACATTGATCCATCATCTGAATAGATCACAGATGCAGCACAGGAGCAGCAGGAACAACAAGAGCCTCTATTCACCATGGAAGATTTACAAAACTATGAGAACCTAGCGGAGGAGATGGCAGCAAGGGACCAACAAGAGGCCTTAGCACAAAAAGCGGTGCAAGCAACTACAATCACGGATCAACCAAGAGAGACTAGGGCTTATGCTAGGACAAGGAGCAAAGGAAGACAATAGATAGTGGGCCTATTGAGGTATTTTGACACATTTTATAATTTGTACCTTTTCATATTATAAGCAATACAGGGTGTATTTTGTCACTTTCATGTGTACTTAAAGCTTGAGCCTTGTATGATGTCTTGACTTGAATTGTTGCTTTTTATTGCAATATTTGATTTGCATAATGTTAATTCATTGTAATATGCATGAAAAAAAAAAAAAATCATTTGCTTCGTTTTTGTTTTTGCCAATTCTTTCCTCGATTTTTTGCCGATTCCGAATTTTTTCGGGTTTTTAAAACTGCCAATTCACTTTCAATTCCAATTTTTTCAACTATGGTTCTGGTCTCTCGCAAAGATATCGGGAACCGCAAATCCATCATGAGGTACAACAATACCTAGATGCACTAACGCAATCTACAACACAAAGACAATGGGAGGAAAGGAGACAAATTTGAAGATTGCGGTTTGCAGACAAAACATTGAGAAGGTTAAGACAATTGTCCCCAAGTAAACAAAATAGAGAAGAGTCTAATAGACGACAAGATTAGCAACAAGAAGATAGCTTAGGCATCTTGGGGAGGCAACCAAGTCTCCTTGGGAGGAGACTAAGGTAGCCTGGCCAAGGGAGGAGTTTGATTGGTCTTCCTCCCGATGACTCAAGGGAAAGAAACCTCTTGCTACCCCTGTAGCATGTGTGGTGATATTCCCAACAATGGAATAGTGGAATGACAAATTGAAGAACCAATTAAGACTACAGTCATATGATGCCATTGTCCCAAGACAGCACAATCTCACTTGTACGACAACAATATTACGGTAGCCACACATACAATCTCGTACAGTTGTATTGTTGGCCACGGATCCGCCACCTGGGAAGGACTTGGTGTGTAAATGCGCCCTAGGCCCGCAAACCAACATTGAAAGGCCGAGAGGAAGGGATGCCCCCCGTGCCGATCTCCGGAGAAGGCCGACTCCTTTTCTAATCTACTTGGGGGGTTTAGATAAGAGTGCAGGAAAGATATTAAAAAAGTGAAGGGAACTGGAAAGAGATTGAAAAAGATAAGGGAACAGGAAAGAGATGTAAATCATGTGTTTTAGGTGGGGGAGAACAAGCAACACGATCGCAAATTTGCATCCGAATCAACAACCATCAAAACAAGGCATGTAACAGAAATTGCAATTGTTATTCTACCCTATGTATCCTTCTGTTTTGTATTCCAGATCCAAATAATCACCAATGCTCAAATCCAGGATTCAGAGTTCAAACTGACAGAAATATAAATGGACATGAAGCATAAATACTAGCAGAAGGCAGCATACAAGATAGAGATAAGAAGCAGAGCCAAGGATGCTTTGAATTAAGTAGAAGGTGATCCGTCACAGCAAAGTCCTCTAGCAATATGTTCCCCCCCTTTTTACTATCAAATGAACTGCCTTTTATAGCATAAATTTCCCCCCAAAATACAATCATGCACCGATCCCAAGGATCGGCAAAAGCTGTAAAAAGTTGCCCTGACGAGACACCTATCGGCTGTACTTGTACTTTGGATATGGCTGTTTTGAAAACTACACATCTTCGAACAGGTCTGGTGGGCAGGAAATCCAGGTCCGGTTAAATGCGGTAGATGCGGTACAGTTTGTTCTTCAATGTTTATCTACCCTGTACCTTGACAGCACATATTCTATCACATCTTGACACACATCCCAAAACTGCACACTTGTCCATGATCTGAAGTCCGCTGATGAAGGGGGAAATGACGGAAGGCGCTTCAGGAAGACAATGATGACGGATGGGTCTTGACTTGGAAACTTCCTGTCTTCCTTTTTCTTTGTCAGCCCAATGGCGCTGGAAAATAGGGGCGATGTAGGGCGGCGCAGCGAAGTCGGGCGGCCAACACTTAGCCAAATATTGCACTTTTCTTCTTTCGTCCGATGGCGCACAAAAACAGGTGCGACGTCGGGCGGCGCAGCGAAGTCGGGTGGCGCAGCGAAGTCAGGTGGCCAACACTTGGCCAAATATTGTACTTTTCTTCTTCCGTCCGATGGCGCACAAAAACAGGCGTGACGTCGGGCGGCGCAGCGAATTTGGGAGGCCAGCGAAGTCGGGCGGCCAACATTTAGCCAAATATTGCACTTTTCTTCTTCCATACGATGGCGCACAAAAACAGGCACGACGTCGGGCGGCGCAGCAAAGTCACTTAGCCAAATCACGAACTGTAATTACAATGCGCAGGGTTTAATCCTCAGTACTTCCATAACCAGGCCTGCATAATCACGACATGTAACAATGAACAATCTCCCTTTGTGCTCTCACCATCGTCCCTATGCTGTCCCATTCCTCAAATGAAGAAGGGGGTTTCTATTTAATGCTTGTCCTTGGCCGTTGCCAACAACGGCTTCCCAGGACAACACATTCAACCACCACCCCTATTCGGACATGATTTACAATTCCACATTTAACTTTTATGCCTAAGGTCTAATTGCAATTTATCATTAAATTGCATTACATGTCATTTTGTCTACATTTCATATGCCTTTCATTTCATTTACATTTCATTTCATAAGTCACTTTATGACTTTGGTGTACATAGTAATATTTCACTTTATCGCATTTAATATTATGCTATAACATTGCCACTTTATAGCATTATTACATATATGTACATACATTTCGTCAAACACTACATACAACTACAAAATAACTCAAATAAAAAAACTAAATGCAAACATCCATTTGCCTACCTACAACCCCTAGGCTACAGGACAACGTAATAAGCCGCAAGGATCATTCGTTAATATGGAAAGAAATAATCAAGTTCGGCATGAACTTCAAGTTGGACCATTTGGACCACCTTGAGGACCAAATTCAAATTGAAGAAGTCATCCACGACAACCGAGGTATTGCATGGACCTCAAACAGCCAAGAGTTGGAGAGGGCTGCCCCAAGTTAGAAATGAAATGAAATGAAATACTATTAATGTCTGCGGTGGGCCAAAAAAAGACCCAAAGGACTATAAGAAGGACAATAATGATTGCCAGCTAGCATGCTTAAAAGCCCAACAAAGAAAAGAAACTAAGTAAAATACAAGATGTAACCCGACAATCAAGCCAAAGAGAAGGGGAAAAGAGAAGGGAGAGAAGAGGGGGGAGAGTTGCAGTCCAAAAGAGCGGATGCACGCCAAGAAGAATGGAGAGAGAGAGAGGGAGGAGGGAGCAGCCCAGGAAGGGCAAGCTCCAAGAAACCCCAAAAACTAATCTCTCCTGACAAATGAGGCCGAAGTATTCGAGCTGAAGAAGTCCATGATATGTTTTTGTCCATTGCTAGTTCAGGACCCTAACAAGTTGTGGGTGCGCTATGTAGTGACCCTGCTACCATATGAACTGGATGAAACGAAGTGTTTCCGATTGGTGCCACTTGGTCCATCGGAGCTGGTGAAGTTGTGATGAGCCGATGTTGAGGGGGTGAGATCCATCTAGAGGAGAGCTTTTATGTTGACGAAACTAAGTTATCTCCCTAAGAAAAAGTGTGACACCATTGGTTTGGGTATCTGAAGAAGGTAGAAACAGATCGAGAGTTGTCCTTGAAAAGGCAATGGAATTTGCCTCAGATCTCGTAATATATGGGACAACAAAAAATAAAGTGGAGGGTTTAAGCTTCACCCAAGGAGTAAAACAAGCAAACCCGCTCCTTCGTCAGAAGATGGTGATCTGACTCAATCCGGAGTTGGTGAGAACACACCCTGAGTTGCCCAATCGGGATCCGAAGACTATGCATTGTGTGCTGTTGAAGGTATTGCGGAGGAACTATTTTGCCCTCTTGAATCTATAAGAAGTACTCACGGTAGAAAGACAGTTTGGGGGAAAGAGGAGCAACAAGAGAGATCCATGTGCATCTAGTTTATTGGAGACTAACATTCTTCTAGTTCTCGTGGAACATCTTCTCCTCACTATGTCGAGAGGGGAGGAGAACACTCAAGGAATAAAGGGGAAGCCTATCTATCCCTATCTGAATGTTGGCCAGGAGAGCAAAGACCTAAAAATACCAACTCCTTCGGCCTCCCAAAGAACTCAAAGAGAGTTCTATCAAGGAGCTAAGGGCGAGATAAGGGTACCGCCTGCAACTCGCAAGGGTGTCTGCTAAAGTACGGATCCTATGAAGATAACCAATAATCAAGAAGATAATATCAAGCTAGAGAGGAGAGGCCCCAAAATCTGCCAAAATAATAGAGCGGGGGACTGTGCCCTTGTAACGAATGAACTGTTGAAGAAAGAGTGTTTGTACTTGTTCAACCTGTAACCACTTAGTCGAGCCAAGAATAGGACCCCAAACCACTGTCCCATAAGTAATAGTTGGCTTGACCAAGGCATCAAAGTTCCTCATCTTCACGGAGATATCTTGAAAATGTGCTTTGAAGCAATTCCTCTCGAGCAAAGACAGAGTTGCATACACCTTACACACCCGGACCTGGGCAGCGGGCTTAATACCAAAAGTGGAACCAGTGAAGAAAACCCCCAAGTACACATATGAGGTGGTGATCTCAACCTCTTGACCTTGAAAAAAGAAGTGGAGATGGGATAAAGCCTCTCTGGTAGTATTAAACACCATAACCTTAGTCTTAGAAAGATTCACCGTCAACTGTCTCAAGTCACAAAAAGTAGCAAGTGTGTCCAGATGATGCTGAAGCCCCTAAGGGGATGAGGCTCAAAGAACATCGTCATCAACAAAGAAGAGAATAGAAATCAGCACATAGTGGAGAAGGCAACCATCCTCTACGTGAGTGTTCTCCCTAATAAAAATCTCAAGCTCGTCGATGAAGATCCCAAAAAAGTTTCGGGGAAAGGGGGCAATACTGTTTCTCTCATATGGTGCTAAGAATTGGCTGATAGCCCCTAAGGGGAGTGAAACCGACCCTTCATAGTCTCATATAACCGTGAAACCATTGTCAAAAGCTGCCCAGAGATGCCAACTGACCGAAGTCTCTCAAGAAGAAAATGCCGAGGCACCGTGTCGAAAGCTTTCCTAAAGTCCACAAAGCAAGTTTGATGAATAGAAGAAGAATCATGGCACGAATGATTGCAAGGAAATGAAAGAGAGCAAGTCTATGTAAGGCAAGCACGAGTCTAGTGAGTTCGCGTCTCTATGCTTCATGACAAATTGGCATCTCTCTATATTGCCTCAAGAGGTCAGATTCAGAGCTTGAATTATTCCTCACACCTTCTCATCTCTTTGAGTTGGTTGTACTTGATTTAAGTTCCACCTTGATCTTGTTAAAGTATGTAGCATAGCGGTGAGGATTCCCAAGGGCGAGGGAATGTCAAGTTTAAACCAATGGAATATAGTCAATAGAAAGGTAATCAGCCCTAGACGACAAATTCCCATAGACGAAAAAGTATTCTATACAAACTCCTAATGGTAGGTCTAACCTAGACGACACACGTAGCTAGATGGCACTTCTCACTACTCGGCACACTGGCTTGACAACACACTCTAGACAACACCTCCAACTTGCAACCTCAGACGACACTCCTCATGATGGCATGGCAACTCCCTATGACGACATGATGGCATGACACAAATGACAATCTTGGTTGGCGATTTCTTAGATGACAGCTTCTCCACTCTTCATCAGCTTCCTCCAATGGCAACCTTTGTCTATCGAGGATTGCAACTCTAATGGTGACTACAACCCTTGACAATGTCTATGCTACGATCGTCTGAACTCTCCAACCTGCAACCAATTCACTTTACACTAGAATCTAATAGTCTAACCACACAAGCATCAGTACACAACCATACACATAATGAGAGCATAAGATATTTCTTCCATTAATAGGTTAGCCTCAAAGGTGTACAATGCAAAGATCTTAGATATCTCTGTAACTCCAACATACAATCATATGTCTCGCTCTTCCTATCAGCCAAGCATACATTGATACACCATCGTACTTGCAAAATGAAGGGGTCCTATTTATAGCATAGTCCTGGCTATTGGCAACAATGATTTCCAGTACATTATATAGTTGTTTCCCTTCCTACATAAAAGCTTAGCCAGCCTTACAATTAATGAAATATTAACGTCTAAGAAGTGTCGGTTGCATTTCATTTGACATTACATTGCATTTCAATTCATTTCATTAGTTCCTTGGATGGTTCTACAAACACTTCACTTTTGCTTTTGCTTAGAATTGGTGCCTACATTTGAACTCGCCTTTAAATTGCTCGACATCCTTGTCGACTTCCTTCTCTGCTCTAGCACGGTTGAACTTGGCTTTTGAGATTGTTCTGATTGCGGACCAGGCACTCCTAATTCAGGAATTTGCAAGTTTAAGGTCTCCTTCTCGTCCTTGAGTCTCTTGGCATAGTTGAAGTACTTGGTCAAGACCAAAATGGTTGGCCTTCTTATCCATTTCTACCAACTTCGTCAAGATCTCCTCCTCCCTCTTTGCAAAGACCTCACTTGCAGTCCCTTGCATTAGTGCTGCAATCTGCTCATCTCATTCTACAATTAGCTGATCCTTGTGCTCCAACTCCTTCAACTTTGCTTCCTCCTGTTGTTGTCTAAGTGAGCATTCATATTTGAGATGTGTAATCTGTTGTCCATGTTCCCTAATGATCCTCTCTTTATCTTTTGTTTCCTCATACTTTATTTCCAGTTCTCTGTGCTTTTCCTGAATCTCCTCAAACTGCTTTTTCAGCTCAGCCATTTCTACTTCCATATTCTATCTTGCTTGCTGAAATTTCACTTTTGTGGTTTGCAATAGGTGAGCCTTCTCTCGTCCCACACTATGCAGTTTCTTAATTCCTATAGCTAGCCACTACACTAAATATGCTAAAAAATTAATTTGAGCATACATTGGAAATAATTCTAGTACTACTTCTATGTATTGTACCATCTCATCATTCACTAGGAAAGATAAACTGTTGCTAGCGTTGATATAAACACAGATTGGTTCTGTGTACAATGTTTCCATTTCTTTTGGCAATTCCTTCACCCCGACCATGGTTTTGATATTGCCTGTTTCGCTGCTTTTGATAAATGCTTATAGTTTCAATTATCCATTGTCCCTCTTGGGCCCACTTCACCAACTTTTCAAGTTCATTCTACACCATCAATTGCCATTGCTTCCACTGTCCAAGGCAGTCAATCTCAAATTCAAGCTTCAATCTATCAATTACTCCAAAAGCTTAGTGAGAATTGTCAAACTACTACTGTTGCTACTATTTAGCTAAACGACATCTAAGCTCAAGGATGAATTGCTTGAACTTATGGAGAATAAACTACTACTCTTAGATGGTCTTCCTCCCCTTTCCTGAGAAGAATGTACTTCATAGATATCTCTCCATAATCCATAAACTTCTCGGTCTCTGGTTACCTTTGTTGTTCAAGGTCGCTTCGTTCTGCTTGCCTTTGCACTTCTCTTTCATTAATTCGTTGCATCGTCTCATCCAGTTCTTGAACAATCTGATCCCTCATTCTAGCATTGTAACTTCCTAGCATTTCATGTTCTTCTTGGTGTCTTTGCACTTCCCTACGCATCCTTTCCTTCATTAAAGCAATTTGCACTAATGGACTCATGTCCTCATATTCCTTAACATGTCACAACTTGGGGTCTCTGTTCTTCTATATTTAGAAAAGTCACATGATCAGTTGGCCTTCCTTCCAACTCTTTTAGTTCAATAAAAGGTTGTCGTCCTCCTTCTGTTAACCATTGTAGACCCATATCTCTTACTTATTGGTTTGCACCTTGAATTACAGTCCCATTTGACTCTCTTCGTTCTTGGAACAATATCCCTTCAGAACTTGTTGAAGACTGTCATGATACCATTGTTAGTCTTCCCACTGTTTCTTCCTCTGATGATTCAAAGTTGATCATATTTTCTTGCGCTTTCACCTTGTATGGCTTCAATTTTGAACCATTAAATATCTCAAGACTCAATGTTCCATTTAACTTCTTCAACCAAAATGCTCCATTATCCATCATATCGACTACTTGGAAGGGCCCAAGCCATAGCTTATTCAACTTACTTGGCTTGATCTCTCTGGCCATTGAACTTCAACACCAAGTCACCTATCTCCAACTTCAACTTCCTCAAGTGCTTGTCATGCCATAACTTCCTTTGCCATTGAGCAATTTTCATTGCCCATTGAGCCATTACCTACTTCTCTTATAGTTGTACTAGTGTCACAAGCCCCTCCTCTAGGCTTTCCTAGTCACTCAACAATTCTCCATTGTTACCCTTAAATTGGGTACCAAGAACTCTACTAGCACTACAGTTGCTTGTCCATACATTAACTGAAAAGGTGTATGGGTTCATCGTTGGTTTGAAGGTTGTCCAATATGCCCACTATACTGTTGGTAATCTCTCTTCCCAATCAGCTCCATACATTTTATAAATTATAAACACTAGGACTTTATTTGTTGCCTTCACCTACCGAGTAGCTTTGGGATAATATAGACCAGACAACAAGTGAAAGATCTTAGATTTTGTAGTCAAGTTATGGATAATTTCATTGAAAAAATGTCCTCCCCTATCAGTTGTCAACTGCAAGGGAATCCCAAATCTTGTAATCACTTGCTCATTGAAGAAACGGGTTGTACTCATAGAATTAGTTGGTTGGGCTCTTGCTTCCACCCACTTTATCAAATATTCGGTTGCTACCACAATGTATCACCATTTTCTTCCTTTGCTTGTCTTCAATGGCCCAACAAAATTTAGACCCCACTTTCAAATAATTCTTGTGGTTGATAAGAATTCAATGGCATGAAATCTCTTTTAAGTGGCTTTCCAGTCCTTTGGCAAGTATCACATGCTTTGACACATTCTTTGGCATCATGATACAGAGTAAGCCACCATAGTCCTGCCAACATCACTTTTTTTGTGTTTCCATCTGGTCTCATATGTCCTCCGGCCAATCCTTTGCAAGTTCCCATCGGTTCCCAACTTATATAAGAAGCCTACAATGAATGAAAATGGAGCCAATTTCACAATGATCTTCCTTCTTTCTACTACCATCATCTCCTTTGGCAGTTCTCTTGTTGAGAGATATTCTTTGATATGTGTGTACCATTCTGGAACCGCCTTCACCATGAACAACTATGCATCAGGGAAATCGTATGGTATTCCTCCTTTAGCAGGTTCTCCTAAGCGAAGCGAATCCTTGACAACTGGTCCACTATTACATATCTTCCCTAGCCCCACTAGTAATCGAAACCCGAACTCCTGTAATGTGACGAGCCACTTACTCACTCGTCCATATATAGTCGGCATATTGATTAAATACAACAATGCTTGGTGGTCTACGTAGAAGGCAAATGGGTTGGTCAACAAGTAGTGTGAATTTTTGTACTATATATACCATCCCCAAAGCTTCTCATTTTGTTGTGTTTTAATTCTTTTATGCCCTTGACAAAAACTAACTTACAAAATAAATCGGTTGACCAAGCCCAAACTACCCCTCCTAAGCTAATGTGCATCCAATTGCAAAGTTTGATGCATCGACATGGACGTGAAATTGCTTGTTCCAATTTGGGAATACCATAATGGACGCGCATACTAACAATGCCTTCAACCCCACGAAGGCCTTCTAATGTTCCTCCGTCCAGTTAAAGGAAACATTCTTGCACATAAAGCTATCTGTGAGTAGTTTCTTATAAACCTTCTATAATAACCGACTATAACTAGAAAGTTCTTCACTAAACTCACATTGTATGGCTCCTTCGTGCTTAATACAACTCGTATATTATTCGGATCAGTTTTCAATCCTTCCTTACAGATAAAAAGCCCTAACCACTTGCCGTAAGAAATCAATAATATACACTTTGCAGGATTCAATGCTAAACGAGCTTTTCTACACAAGCCCATACACTCTTCTAATGCTTGCAAATGTTCATTTGTCTTCTTGTATAAGGACCAATCATCTAGGAAAGCCTTTAACTTCCCTGTGGACATTTAATCGAAGATATACAAAATAATCCTTTGAAAAGTGGCAGGTGCATTGCATAACCCAAAAGGCATCCGGTTATATGCATAAATGCCATTCTCCACTATAAAGGTTGTCTTCAACTTATCTTCCTCAACAATACTAATTTGATTATAGCCCGAGAATCCATCCAAAAAGGAATAGATCTCATGTCTAGCTACTTCTTCCAATATGGAATTTGTGAATGGGATGGGAAAAGGATCTTTTATTGTGACAGCATTCAAGCTCCGGAAATCAACATAGATTCAAATCCAGGTAGCCTCTTTCTTCAAAGTTATTACTATAGGTGACACCCACTCACTAACTGTCACTTCGAAAATGATGTCGGCTTCTAACATCTTTTCAATCTCCGCATTCAATAGGGCTACATACTTCAAGTTCATCTTGTATGGTCATCTCCTTATCGGTTGCACACCCAGAATCAAAGGAATTTGATGTACACACAACTTTGGTGGTATCCCCTTCAAATCCTTGTAAGTCCATGTAAATACATCCTTGTACTTCAAATTTTTTTTTGAAAGTTGTTGCTTTCAACACAGGATCCCATTCGTCTCCACAATGTATAATATTTTCCTCTCCTTCTTCGCCGAGGTTTACTTGTATCATCTTCAGTCCCTCATCTTTTACAATATTCGATTCTTCAGTTGCTTTGAGTACATCAATCGTATGAGCTGGTTTGTCTTTAATAACTGCATCTCCTACCATGTACTCCAAAAAATTCTTCGAGAACGTTCACTTCTCCTTTGCTTCGTCCTTTGTCACGGGCTTCCTTCGTCTTCTTTTGCCAACTTCTTGCACAACCTTCTTCCTTTCATCATGGTTCTTCTCTTCTATGTAGAGGCAAAAACAATTTGGCGTTTGCCAATGAAAAAGTCCTCTGTCAAAATCTTCCTTGTCTTTTGTACAATCTTCAAGTTCCAACACCTTCATTTGGCTCATATATGTTTTCTTCATCTGAAGATGAGCTTCTGGATTCGTCATAAGTTGCTATATCTTGACTTAAGGACTGATTCCTCAAATTTATCATATATTTGTGTTGGCCCTTCTTAAATGTGAGGCATTCTTTCTCCCAATTACGATTCTCTTTGGCCATCCTTAGCCATCCCTGTCCTAACAATGCATCATAAGCTGGTTTTTGCAATGCAATTACTACAATCCATGATAAAGTCTTGGTCAGGGGATCTTTAATTTCTGATTTGTAAGTACACCCTTCATTTCTATATCATATTGATTTACTCCATACAACTGAAAGTTTGGAGACCATAGAAATGGATCCCCAATATATGTCCAAGTCTTTTCCAGCATGAGATTTATGCTCGATCCTCCATCAAAAATTACTTGTGTTAGCTTATAATCAAAGAGTTCCATGTAAATCAAAGTTGGCTTCTTTCCTCCATCAAAAATTACTTGTGTTAGCTTATAATCAAAGAGTTCCATGTAAATCAAAGTTGGCTTCTTTCCTCCATCAAAAATTACTTGTGTTAGCTTATAATCAAAGAGTTCCATGTAAATCAAAGTTGGCTTCTTTCCTTCCTTTATCATCAGCACTGTGGAATCAATAAATTGATCCTGCTTAATTGCCACGACTTCTTTTGGCTCGTTTGCCTTCTTCGTTCATGTAATTTCTACTACCTTTGCATTAACTTGGGTATCGCACCAAGTAAACTGGACATCTTTACCTCAATCGTTGTGTTCAGTACTTGTGCTGCCAACTGCTTTGTTGATGATTGCTTACTCGATGTTTCCTGAGGTTTCTTCAATGTCTTTTCATGGATTAATCTATTTTGTTTTGTTTTCTCCAATTCTTTTTCTATCATATCATGCACTACCTGCCATCGCTTCTCCTTGGTAGGATTTGGGTATTGCTTAGCCTTCCTTACTTGAGCCCATGTTATTGCCAGCACATGCTTCTCCTCCTACTGGTTTATAGGTTCACCTATATTAATCAAATTGATATTTTGAGTTCCACCAAAACTCACTTTCTTGGACAATTAACTTCCTTGTGGTTGCCTAGTCCGCACCACGTACACATGTGCATTGTAGGTTGGGACAATTTTTTGTAAAATGTCCCATTCCTAGCAATTCCGGAAATGAATGACTGGTCTCCCATCCAAGTTGTACTGTAATCGATTTTGTCCTCGCCTATAAATATGTTGGTACTGTCATACACCATGCTGATTATTCCGATAACCACCACTAGTCACACCTTGCCCATTCTTTGAGGTATTCGGCTTTTTTTCTTTCTGCATCACCATGGTCTGATATCTTGTTCCTCTTAAATTAAATGGATATTCCGTAACAACATGCATAACACTTCAAATATATTACAGTACACATTATTGGGACAGGTTACATTTGTGTGTCCTTACGTCTTACAATCTGAGCACCATATCTCCTTTTTTTTCTTTGCTTCACCCTTCACTTCCTTAATCATCCTCTCAAATGCCTTCTTCTCTAATTGGATTGCTACATGGAAGTCTTCCTTGTCACTATCCAAACCTTCACTTTTATAGTGACCTCCTTTCGAAGTTCCATGCGCGTTCATAAGCTTCATCATATATTGAGCATGGAATAATATTCGTTTTCTTCCTATATTTTAGTAGTAATCCATTGCATTTTTGCAATGCCATTTGCCGGTTTCATTTCCATCTTGTCTATCAGTTGCTTTAACCAACAATTATAGGTTTTGATATCTTCATCTTTCTTGTGCTTGGTGGAGTATAGTTTCGATATAATTTTTGTGTCATCTCATAATGGTCTTAATTATTTATTAGATTGCTCCAATAGATTCTCCCATGTGGTGAACGGTTGATTTGCTTCCTTCTTTAGATGCCAATCTATTGCAATCCCCTATAGTGTCACTGAGAATAATTGTAACCAGGCTTTTGGGTCTCTTACCCCATTTTCTTTCCAAATTGTTGTACATGTTCCAAATGTCGTGATGGGTCTTCCTTTCCTTCTCCTATGAAAGGTGGGCACCTCTGCTTTCACGCTTGATTTGCAATATTCGCCATAGGTGAATGGTTCTCCTTGATTCACTCTCACTTGGCTCGTCTAACTCTTGAGCCCAATGTGCTTCCATTCTTGGCAGTACTTTTTGTTGCCCTTCCTATTGTGCCTCTACTCTTGGCACTTCGTTGCCTCTAGGTACTTCTTGTCCTTCAAATAACCTTCGTCCTAGCTTAGGTGCACCAGCACTTCGTGATTTCCTTCATGAATATATGAATGGTAAATTTGTCCTCCTTGCCCAAACACTTTTGTGTGGTTGCTTCAGTGCTTGACTCTCATCTTTCGCACCTCTAGGCAAACTCCTACCCATTTGCTCAGGCATGATCATCCACCCTTTGTTTCCTTGTGTTTGCTCCACGTTGGTGTCTTGACTTACGCAAACATCTTTATTGGTTATTTGATGTGATCCCTCTTGCACCTCGTCCTCCATCGTTAGAAACAATATTTACATTTGCTACTTTCCTTGCTTGTACTATCCTCGGTTTCTTCTTCGTCATCTATGCAACCACAAATCTGTCATTCACCTTCTTATTCTTCACACATGCTCAACCTAATGCTTCGATATCTATTGGCTTGTAATTTGATTAAGCAATGACGCCAGATGTAGCACAACGGTGAGGATTCGCAATGACAAGGGAATGACAGATTAAACCCCACAGAACTGTAGTCAAGGAGAATATGGGTTTTCATCACAAACAACAATATCCATCAGGTGGCAAGGTATTTAGTCAACACAATCTCTAGACAGCAGGTTTAAATCTAGCTTAGATGACACAATCCAGGCGGTGTCCCCTAGACAGCATGCTCCAGACACCAAAGTCTAGATGGCATCGTCCAACATCAGTCATGATGACATGATGGCACGTTGTGACAACATGATCCAATGTCACATGATCCAAACGATGACCGTTCAAACGGAAAACTCAACTCTTCACAAGATCAGCTCCCTCTGACAGATGACTCTGTCTAACGGTGTCTGCACTTATTGACAACGCTTGCAACTACAACTGTCTGAGTCTTCCAACCTGCAATAAAGAACCTTGCAATACCAATCTAACAGTCTTATCACAAATTAAGCATCAATACACAATCAACATAGTGAGATCAAAGAATATATATTACATTAATAGTTTTGCCACAATGGTATACAATGCAGAGATTTGTCTATCTCTGTGACTCAAACATGTTTGTCTATATACATCAATACCTCTACCTTCATCCTCTTGCTCGTCTCACCCAAATATCCTCGATATGAATTGTCTATATGCTTTACAATGAAAAAGCATAATGCAGTCCTGGCCATTGGCAACAACGGTTTCTAGGACACGTTGCCTATAACTACTTGCTCCATATAAACTTACAACTAGCAAGGTGGGCTGTCTGGACCACCCCCTAGCCATTTGGGAGATAGGAGACCCTAGATGGCCTTAAGACCGTCTAGATTGAGGGCTAGGCCATCATGAGTTGTTGAAGGCTATTTAAGACAAAGGAATGAAGAATAAATGCAACTGGACCATCCTAGGAAGAGGTTCAACTAGCAACAAACCAGTGACGTTCGACAGAGATGACATAGAAGTAATACAGGGTCGTCTAAAGGAAGAGCTATGGGAATATTATTTGATAGACACAATGAAGGAGCTGAACCTGAACTCGAAAGACCAAAGCGAAGAAGTCGACGACGAAGAAGGCAGTCAAGAAGAGGTGGTGAGCAGCTAGGCAACCCAAGCCATATAGAGTTGATTATCAGATCACGACGATAGACAATCAAACAAGGCCATCCAAGTCAAGGTTGTTGGGGACAGCTGGTAAGGTCATTCAGATAGGAGAGCCCTCGGAAGGAATGGGTAGAGGTGTCGACAGGGCAGTCAAACAAGTCGTTTGGACACCTAGGCCATACACACAAGGAAAAAGGGAGATTATATCATGACCATATAATGGGCAAAGTGCAAAAGATACATGCACAAGGAGATAAAAATAAAGTGGAAAATAAACATGCAAAAGGTGGTGAGGATGAGAAAGAAAAGCACAACATCCAATTAAGGCAATTAAAGGTGGTGAAGTGGTAGTTGAAAGGCAGTTGTTGCGTGTAGGACAATTATCCCCCTGCCACCTCCATCTTATAAATAAGCGTTCAAGGATGACCATGAAGGATTCTAATGCCTAGCGTTGGAGAGAAACTGCAAGGGATTTGAACCAACCAGTGCAAGAGGAAGAATTTGCAGACCGTACAGACGATAATGCCCCAGTAGCAAAAATTGTGCAAGAGAACTAGCAGATTGGAGCGGAAGTGTGAGAGGAGATTGCCTTGAGGAAGAATGTTGCATTGTAGAAGAAAGCTGCCAGAGAGAAGTGTGAAGTTACCAAGGAGAAGTGTTGGAGAGGGTTTCCATTAAAAATCCTTGCCCAATGCCAGCAGAATTTTTTTTTTCTTTTGCATGCACAAGGGTTGTAGTGGCAGATTGTAAGAAAGGAGCATGGAAGAAGAAACTGCAACCAATCTAAACAAAAGAAAGGGCCAGTTGCTGCAATTTTTTTTTTACAAATTGTACAGACCATACAGGCCATATAGACTATCAACAAAAAAGAAAATCAAAAGTTGAAAACAGGCGTACAAACCCTCTAGGGAGTTGCAGACGTTGTACAGATGCAAGAAAAAAGCATAGAGATTGTCTAGAAGTCATCAAGGATAGAGTCGTCTGAGACCAGGCTGTCCAACCAAGACTGGGCCATCTAGCATAAGGTCGTCCAAGACCATACCATCTGGAGGAATGTTGTCAGCAATTGCAGTGTATGGACAATCATATAGCAAGAATCAAGAGTAGGCGCGGAAAACAAAGAGAAGTAACGTGTCATGTGGAGCTGCGGAATGAAGACACGTCATCAAGAAGATAGTTGTATCAGTTGGAGGTAGTTGTTGCCGGAAGTTTGCGAAATTAGAAGCCGAGGAGATTAACTACAGAAGGGATGCAGAGGCCACAAATTTTAGAACGAATCGAATGGGTGGAACTACAAAGATCTCCACTTGAGGGTGTGATGTAGACAAGACCTCGCACCTGTGGTGGAAGCATCAAATTTGGCTTTGGGAGAGGCCTAGTGGATCACGTGCATGGAAGAGAGAGAGAGAGAGAGAGAGAGAGAGAGAGAAATGACATGGATGCAGAACGAGGAAGAATGTGGCAACATGAGATGGAGTCGAGATCAAGATCAAGGACCGACACCCTTGATGAACATCACAGACATGGCAAGGAGCCAGCAGATTCACCCAAGGTGTTGAATAAGGGGAAGGAGAGGATGCATATCCCCATGGAAAAAATGACTTTGACTACACCAACGAGAAAAAATTTCATAACTTGGTGGTTGGAGCACTCAATGGATCACCTAATGAAAACCGCATTTTGGAATGCAGGAGTGTAGTTTATTCTACAGGTTTCTAACTTTGATAGATTTCTTCAAGTCATACCTATTAGAATTACTACAAACATATGATGTTGATCAAAATCACAACACTAATGACCGGAGACAAGGAGGTTCGAGAATCATTTTCCCGAACAATTTTTAGATAATTTTTTAATTGGCAAATTTCCACAAGACCGATGAAGGATGGACTATAGACCTACTAGTTACAGAGTTTTATTAATAAGGTCATCAATCTCAATCAAAAAAAGCTAACAAATCATGGTACTCGCAGATTGAAAATGCAGCATATAAAGTTTGATGAGTTGCGATGTACAATGAACGTGATTATGTCCAAACTATCCAACAAGCAAAGAGCTTCAAAGATGCCCACTTGGCTCATACCCAACATAGAAGGAATCATGGCTAGAGAACAGTTTGATTGGGCTAGTTTTCTATCAGATTGCATTTAGAATTTTCTGATGCGGTACACTAAGAAACTTTCAATGGCTTTCCACACCATTGCCTTAGTATTGGATGTAGTTTCATAGGAGAAGATTCAGTTTCTAGGGCTGAATCCTCCTCATAATATTCTAGATTCAGTTTCTAGGGCTGAATCCTACAATTTTCAAATGGATACATGTGGCCCCATTGTGAAATCTAGTACTCCGAAGAAGAAAAGTGCATCAAAGAAAAGGAAAGCACAAGAAACATCAAAATATGAGAAGGATGTTGTAACTAAAGGAAGTGAAGAATTTGATGGAGCTGAGAAGCAACTACCAAATGCCTACTTAGAAAGGAGAAGTGGAGACAGGTGGAGCAGTAGGGGCAACAGATGGGAGTGCAACTGCAGCAACAATAGCAACCCCAACAGCAGTAGCAACATCAGCCAGTGAGTCAAAGTGTCAAGCTATTCTCTTCAGGATCCCACAGAAGACCACAAAGAAGACAGATAGTAGCAGCATATAGAACTTGGTGGCAGGCCAACAAAGTCAAGAGTGTGAAATGTCATAGCATGCAGTGTAAAGGGGCGCTCCAGCACAACCAAGAAGCCAAGCTATTCCGGGAGGCACTATAAGTGCCATTGTGGGTACCAAGGTGTCTTCAAGTAAGGCTTTCGCGAGTGGACAACAACCAAATTTGAATGAACCCGTTGCACAAGAGGATTTGGTGTGCATTGAAAACAACACAACAGTTGGGAGGAAGAACTGTGCAATAGTTTGTGTAGGAGACGATGTTGATAGTAAATGTAGATGAGCAAGTTCAGACTGCAGTCAATGCAGTGGAAGCATCACCACCATTGCATGGAGAACCAGGAGGAGACTTTGTTGATGATGTTTCCATACAAATGGACAATGTTGATACAACCGGAGTTACAACAAAACACCGCTTAGACAATATGCAGATGATGTGGATAGATGTGGATCACCTCTACTGGATCAGGGACCAACAATGGAGTTTACATCTACAACAATGTAGACTACAATACCGAATTCAGCAATGCCAAAGGAAAGTCGAGAGAAAGGAAAACAACTTACATCAAAGTATAGACTATGTCAGGAAGGCCAAAGTAGTCAACCACCACAAGAAGAACCTGAGAACGTTAAAGAGATGGTGGAAACAACGAAGAAGACTATTAATGCCAAAGGAGAGTATAGGCACCGGTTCTGGATAGCCTAAGTACTAATTACATAGAATAATAAGTCTAATGCAAATAAATGTAAATGTAATGAAATGAAAGTCAATGTAAATATGCATGTAATATAATTTTGACTAGAACATCCAAAGGTGATGACTTTATGGTTAATATGTTATAATAGTCTAAAATCTTATGTTATGTGCAGAATGGAAAAGGAAGTTATGTGTGAGGTGGTCGGCAAACTGTTGTTGGCAAGGGCCCGAGCTCAACCTTAAATAGGCCCCCCTTCATTTGTTCGAGATGCATATGGAGACAAACATAGACATGCATAGACACCTTTGGTAGACCAAGAGAGACGGGATATATGTGCATTGCATATTTTGTAAATGAGCAAGACTGTATGGTGAAACCCTGTAATGCCATACATATGATGAATACAATGATGATTATTCCTTCTCTATGCTTTGTGTATGATCTGTGAATGTGTTGGTAGATTGGTAGCGTATGTGTTCAGTTTTGTATGCAGGTAGAAGTGTTGTAGTTAGATAGAGACGAAGCTTTAGAACGTGAGACAGTTTGCCGTACGAGAGGAATATGTGCAATGTCGTTCCAGTGAAGCCATTCTAGTGGAGATCGTTCTAGTTGCTGACTGATCCTTGCCATTCTAGTGCTTGTTGTCCAAGCAAATGGCCATTCAATGACTAACAAATTGTTGTTCAAGTAATCAGATTGATGTCATTCTAGTCAAGTGTCGTTCAAACCTGGAATATGTTTGTGATTGCATTGGCAATGATTGCATTCCCTATTGGCTTCTAGGATTTGTATCCAATTGTTGAATCACTCACCGCTGTGCTACATTTGGCATTGTTGTTTGAAAGTTCGAACCTAGCACGCATGAAGATTGGAGAGGTGGATGACAGATTCCTTGTTGCAAGGACGTAGGAGATGAAACCATGGGAGAGATCAAGAGCAACCTGTGAGAAGAAGTCTACGAATTGCCAACCGAGGATTGCAGTCAAGAAGAACGAAACTTGAGCAACCAGAGGTTGAAAGTGTGGAATCCTCAAGAGGAGGATAGCTCTAGTGACAAGAACGAAAGGTGGCACACGTTGTTATTAACAATGGAGGACAAGGTGCGAAGTGAGTTGCAGCAAACAAATGAAGAAGACGTTCGCGTAAGTCAAGACGCCAACGTGGAGGGTGCACGAGGAGACGACGAGTGGATGCTAACACCAGAGCAAGTGCGAGAGGATAGGAGTCAGGCACCAGAGCAACCACACGTAAGTGCTTGGGCGAGTAGACCAGATCCAACATACGTGTATTCACAAAGGAGGTCGCGAAGTGAAGGTGCACCAGAGATTGGTCGAAGATTGTTTGCAGGCAACAACACGGAAGGTGAGGAAGCACCGAGAGTTGAAGAAGTGCCAAGAACAAAGGCACCAAGTGAAGAAGTGTCGAGAACAGAGGCACAAAGGGAAGAAGTGCCATACGAGCAATCATCGAGTGGGGAAGAATCAAGAGAAGAGAATCGACCCCCAATGGCGAACATTGCAAATATGGCAAGAAAGCAAAAGTGTCCACCTTTTTTCGGAGATGGGAAAGAAGATCCCAAGCGTCACATAGGGACGTGTACTACCATATGGAGAGCTAATGGGGTGGCTGACCCAACTGCATGGTTACAATTGTTTCCAACTACATTGAGAGGAATCACAATTGATTGGCATTTGAAGAGGGAAAGAACGAATGCCTTCACAACTTGGACAGACTTAGTGGCTGAATTCAAGAAGGAATTCAGATTGTTGCGAGATGATACAAAGATCATAGGAGAGATATATTCCACTAAGCAAAAGAAGGATGAAGATATAAAGTCCTACAATAGATGACTGAAGCAACTTATTGATAAAATGGAGATGCAACCAACAAATGGATTGTAGAAAAGATGGTTCATTGATGGATTACTACCACGTTATAAGAAGAAGATGAAGATAATACCACCCACAACATATGAAGAAGCCTATGAAAGAGCGAGGAACTTAGAAAGCGAAGCCAAACAAACGATGGTAGGAATAAGTCACTTCAGAAGCGATGACTCTGATAGTGACAAGGAAGACTTGCATGTAGCAATCCAATCAATGAAGGACTTTGAATGAATGATTAATGAAGTGAAAGGCGAGAAGAAGAAGGAAAAGAAAGAAATATGGTGCTTAGATTGCAAATCTGAAGGGCACACAAATATAAACTGTCCGAGAAATGCATATTGTAATATATGCGAAGTGATGGGACATGCAATAGGAGATTGTCCATTCAACTTGAGGAGCGCAAGGCATCAAACTATGACAATGCAGAAGGAAGAAAATGAAGAAAAACCAAATACTTCTAAGAATGGACAAGGGGCAACGAGTGGAGGTTATAGAAACAATCGTCGTGGTGGAAGATAGTCCAACAAGGTAATCGACAAGGTGGTCAAAGTCGATTACAATATGACTCGGATGGTAGACCAATTATCCAATGTAGAAATTGCCAAGAGTGGGGACATTTTGTGAGAAATTGTCAGAACCCACAAGTAGGAGGAGCAAATGGAAACAATAACACGCACATGTGTAGATGGTGCGGTCTAGGCAATCACAAGGAAGTGAATTGCCCAAAGAAAGCAAGTTCTAATGGAACTCAAAATGTCAATCTTATTGACATTGGAGAACCTTTGATAAACCAATAGGATAAAGATAAACATGTGCTTGCAGTGACAAGAGCTTAGGCAAAGAAAACTGAGCAATATCCAAACCCTGCCAAGGAGGAGAGGTGGCAGGCAACACATGATTTGATTGAGGAAGAAATGGAAAAGACCAAACAAGATAGACTCCTCTAAGAGAAGACATTAAAGAAATTGATTACTATAGAAGAAGTTTCGGGAAAACAATCATCAATGGAATAGTTGGCAGCACAAGTGTTGAACACAATAATGGAAGTAAAGGTGTCTAATTTACTTGGTATGATACTTGAGCTTTATGCGAAGGTAGGAGAGATCGCATGCACAAAGAAGGCTATGGAGCCAAGATGTCAGGAAGTGGCGGTGATCAAGAAGGATCAATTTATTGATCCCACAATGTTGATGATTGAAGTAGGAAAGAAACTAGCATTGATTCACATGGAGTTGTTGAATCATAAGTTGATGCAAGTAATTGTAGATGGAGGATCTAGTGTGAATGTGATGCCAAAGAAGACCTGGAAGGATATTGGAGCACCATTTTTGTGGTCTCCAAACTTTCGTTTGTATGGTGCAGATCAATACGGTATAGAGATGAAAGGCGTATTGACAAATCAAAAGGTGAAAATTGTTGACCAAGACTTTATCATGGATTTTGTAGTGATTGCAATGCAAAAACCAGCTTATGATGCATTGCTAGGACGTGGATGGTTGAGGATGGCAAAAGTGAACCATAATTGGGAGAAGGAACCTCACATTTAAGAAGGGCCAACATAAGTATATGATAAACCTTAAGAATCAATCCATTAGTCAAGACATTGCAACATCTGATGAATCGGGAAGTTCGTCATCAGATGAAGATAGCAGATATGAGCCTAATGAGGGAGGTGTGTTGGAACTTCAAGATTGTATAGAGGATGATGAGGACTCTGACAATGGGCTCCTTCATTGGCAGATGGAGGACTATGAGATGTTTCTCCCACATTGTTTTTGCATCCACGCAGAAGAAGAAAGCCATGATGAAAAGAAAAGTATTGTGCAAGAGGTCGGCAAATGCAGTCAAAGAAGGAAATCTGCACCAAAGGAGGAAGAAAAAGAGAAATGGACATTTCCCAAAAACTTTGCAGAGTACATGGTAGGAGATGCGGTGATTGATGAGAAACCAGCCCATCCGATCGATGTACTCAAGGCGACAGAAGAACCTGACATCATACAGTATGAAGGACCAAAGATGGTGCAGGTGAACCTCGACGAAGAAGGAGAAGAGAAGCTCATTCACTGTGGAGATGAATGGGACCCAGTGCTGAAAGCAACAACTTTCAGAATTTTCCTGCAATATAAGGATGTATTTGCATGGACATATAAGGATCTGAAGGGGATCCCACCAGAGTTGTGCGTACATCGAATTCCACTAATTCAGGGTGCGCAGCCAATACGAAGAAGGCCATACAGAATGAACCCAAAGTATGCAGCCTTGGTGAATGCAGAAATTGAGAAGATGTTAGATGCAGGCATTATCTTCAAAGTGACGGTCAGTGAGTGGGTGTCACCTATAGTAATCACTTTGAAGGAGGCAAGCCGGATCCGTATCTGTGTAGATTTCCGGAGCTTGAATGCCGTAACCATAAAGGATCCCTTTCCCATTCCTTTTACAGATTCCATATTGGAAGAAGTAGCAAGACATGAGATCTATTCATTCTTGGATGGATTCTTGGGGTATAATCAAATTAGTATCATCGAGGAGGACAAGCTAAAGACTACCTTTGTAGTGGAGAATGGAATCTATGCATATAACCGAATGCCTTTTGGTTTATGCAATGTGCTAGCCACTTTTCAAAGGATAATCTTATATATTTTTGAGCAAATGTCCATAGGGAAGTTTAAAGTCTTCCTAGATGATTGGTCGTTATATGGAAGAACAAACGAGCACTTGAAAGCATTGGAAGAATGCATGAGCCTATGTAGGAGAGCTCGTCTGGCATTAAATCCAAATAAATGCATGTTGTTGGTTCCTTATGGCAAATTATTGGGACACATTGTCTGTAAGGAAGGATTGAAGACCGACCCCGACAAGATACGAGTCGTAGTGAGCATGGAAGAGCCATACGACGTCAGTTCGGTGAAAACCTTTTTAGGAACGGTCGGGTATTATCGAAGGTTCATCAGGAACTTTTCACAAGTGTCCCACCCATTGGATGCTCTCACGCGCAAGAATGTTCCTTTCAAGTGGATGAAGGAACATCAGAAGGCCTTTGAGGGGCTAAAGGCAAAGTTGGTGTGCACGCCCATTCTAGTATTTCCAGATTGGGATAAAGAATTTCATGTCCATGTTGATGCATCAAATTTTGCAATTGGATGCAGATTGGCCCAGGAGGGGTAGTTTGGGCTTGATCAACCCATTTATTTTTCGAGTTGGTTGTTATCTAGAGCAGAGAAGAATTACAGCACTATGGAGAGAGAAGCCTTAGGGATGGTATATGCAATGCAAAAATTTAGACATTATCTACTTGCCAATCCCTTTGCCTTCTATGTTGACCATCAGGCATTGTTGTACTTGATCAACAAATCGACTATATATGGGCGAGTGAGCAGGTGGCTCGTCACGTTACAAGAATTTGTGTTTCGGGTAGTGGTGAGACCTGGAAGAAACATGTAATAGCGGATCAACTGTCACGGATTCGCTCAGGAGAACCTGTTGAAGGAGGTATACTAAATGAATTCCCCGATGCTCAATTGTTTATGGTGAATGCAATACCGACATGGTACAAATATATTGGGGAATATTTGTCTAAAGGAGAGCTGCCAAAGGAGATGACAACAAACAACATCGCATTATTATCAAGTCGGCACCATTTCAATTGATTGCAGGCTTGTTATATAAAATCGGACCTGATGGGATCTTGCGGAGATGTGTGATGGAGGAAGAAGTAAATATGGCATTGAAAGAAGCACATGAGGGACTGGTAGGAGGACACATGGGGCCAGATGCAACAAGGAAAGTACTGTTGGTAGGGCTATGGTGGCCTACTCTTTATCACGATGCTAAGGAGTATGTGAAAGCATGTGATACATGCCAACGAATAGGGAAGCCGTTGAAGAGAGATTTCATGCCGCTACATCCTTCACAACCATAGGAATTGTTTGAAAGATGGGGTCTAGATTTTGTTGGACCATTGAAGACAAGCAGAGGAAGGAAATGCCAATATATTGTAGTAGCAACCGAATATTTGACAAAGTGGGTAGAGGCATGGGCCCTACTAGATAATTCTACAAGAAGTACAACCCGATTCTTATATGAACAAGTGATTACAAGATTTGGAATTCCCTTGTAGTTGACGAGTGATAGGGGAGGACACTTTGTCAATGATATTATTCATAATTTAACCATAGATTTCATGATCTTTCATTCTTCGTCGAGTTTGTATTCTCCCAAAGCCAATGGGCAAGCAGAAGTGACAAATAAGGTCTTGGTATCAGTCATATACAAGTTGTGGAGTGGAAGGAGTTGATTGGGAAGAAAGGTTATCAATTGTCCTGTGGGTGTACAAGACAACCTTTAAGCCAACTACGAACCATACGCCATTCTAGTTAATGTACGGGCAGGAGGCAGTAGTGCCAGTGGAGTTCTTGGTACCTAGTTTGAGGGTGGCAGTACAGAACCATCTGGATGACCAGGAGAGCCTAGAGGAGAGGCTCACGACACTAGTACAACTGGATGAGAGGCGAGTAATGGCTCAATGGGCAATGAAGATTGCCCAATGGCGAAGGAAGTTATGGCACGATAAGCACCTCAGGAAGATGAAGTTGAAGGCAAGTGACTTAGTGCTCAAATTTAATGGCAAGAGAGAAATCAAGCCAGGGAAGTTGAAGACCCTATGGCTTGGGCCCTTCCAAGTGGTGGAAGTAATGGATAATGGTGTAGTAAGGTTGCAGAAGTTAGACGGGATGTAGTGTCTCGAGATGGTTAATGGTTCGAAGTTGAAGCCATATAAAGTAAAAGCACAAGTTAATATGGTTGATTTTGGATCATTGAAGGAAGAGACCGTAGGAAGATTAGTTGAAGCACCACAACAATCTTTAGATAGTTTTGAAGGAATTTGGGTCTAGGAATGGGGAGAACCTAGTCGGACCATGCAAAATCATGGTGCAACTTAAGAGGATGAAGAATTGAATCTAGGATGGTTGTTTGGGACAAAAGTTGGAGAGCAACCTGTTATTGAACAAGAAGAGTTGGAACCTTGACCAATTGAACAACGAAGAGTGCAAGTACATGTAAGATTCTCGGACATAGAAGAAGAAAGGAGACTTTGATCGCTTACTGATCCAGATATGCGAAGGATGGAGTTTGTAGCAAGAGAAAGACTTGATCACGAACCTTAGAGTGAAGGAAGTGAGTATGAAGATATGAGTCCATTAGCACAAATTGGTCTCATGCAGTAGAGAATGCGTCGGGAGACACAAAGGTTGCAAGAAGAATATGAGACTTTACGAAGGTACAATGCACGAATGAGGGAACAAATTGTTCAAGAACTTGATAGCACGATACAAAGCCTTAATGAAAGGGAAGCATAAAGACAGGAAGAGTTGAATGATCTTGAACAACACAGGTTGACTAGAGCAGAAACAACTAAGATATTGTGGAGAGATATCTTTGAAACACCTACATCTCAGGAAGGGGATGGTAGGCAGACAGATAGTAGTAGCTTATTCTCCACAAGTTCGAGTAGTTCTTCCATGAGCTTGTATGCAATTAATATTAATAGTAGTAGTAGCAACTCAAGCTCACCATTGACGAGAAGATCTAGGAGGAACATGACGAGAGCTCAACCAGTTCCCCAATCAAAAGAAAGAAGGGATGCACAAAATGACTCCGAGGAAGGAAGACGAACTAGAAGAAGATTGGATGATACACCAACAATGGTTGTTGCAGGAGGAGAGCCTAGTAGTTCGCAAGGATTACTAGGTACCCCAATAGTTATGCAGGAAATAGGTAACTTAGGCAACTTGGGGAGACCATCAAGTCTTCTTGGTCGTCTAAGGTTACCTGGCCAAGGGAGAGGTTTGGTTGGTCTACCTCTTAGTAGTTTGAGGGGAAGCATTTTCCCTTCAACTACCCACCCGACAGCTGCGCAATCGGACGTCTGACATCACCCGACAGCAGCGCAATCGGACGTCTGACATCACCCGACGGCTGCACAACCGTACGGTTGCGCAACTTGACGTCTGACAGCCCTGACGACTGAGGGAAGACAGCCCTGACGTCTGAGGAAACTGGACGGCTAAGAGCAGAAGTCAACGGTTTGGAAGAGGGTAAAGTAAGACTGATGGCACATCAAAGGTCAAGAAAGATTCCAGTCCGCAGTGAGCCCGAACCAGAATCAGTGGTTGCCAAGAGACTAAGGCACCAACAGGAGATTGAGATGAAAGGGCACGGCAAAAGCTCAGAAGGAGGACGGAGTCAGAGTAGAAGAGAAGCGGCAGAAGTAGCAAGCCGCAAGAATAAGGAGATTCATGCAAGCGGCAAGGCACCTGTACCAGTGGACGAAATCACTTGGGTATGCCCAACAGGAACATATTGTCGCCAATGGTGGGCAGATGCACCAGCTAGCCACCCAATAAAGAAAAAGCTGAAGGAGGCGGGAGTGCACTTCATCTTACAGGCTCCTCATTTTCAGAAGGGAATTTTCGAGGAGTACCTGCTACAAATGCTGGAAACATATGATGCTGGGAGGCACAGCAATCTCGTGGAAATAGACGACACTGCACTAGTAATAGATTTTTCTCCCGAGGTTTTCCAGAGCACTTTTGGACTCCCACGGAAAGGCAAGCCGGTGGTGAACGAAAGGGTGGATCCGAAGAGGTCACCAGAATTAATCATGGATGTCACCACTCTGACAAAGGAAGAGGCGAAAGCTATGCTGAGTGTCCATGGGGGAAGAGGAATTAAGCAAGGACAACTCTAGAATGACGGACTGGAAGTGAGCATGAATGTAATAATGGCAAGGTTGTCAGGAGAGCAACGAAGCTTGGACTTGCCCATATGGCTGATTTCGTATCTGCAAGGGATAGTATAGGGCATACAGTATGATTGGGCAACATATCTGTCAACGTGGATACAGGTTTTTCTGATGAGAACAACTAAGAATTTTTCGATGAATTTTCATGCCATTGGCTTGATCCTAGATGCGGCAGGGAAAGCAGAGATATCGATCCCGGATTTCGATGCTCCAAGAGAACTCCCACCCTTAGCACCATCTATTTGCAGGTGGATGGGGGCCCAACCAGCTAAGAAAACAACACCGACAAAGAAAGTACGGGTCAAACAGATTTCACACAGACCAAGTTAGGAGAAGCTGGTGATTGCATTAGAAGGGGAGGATAGGAGAGCAGCACAAGCTCGGGAGGAGGAACCGCAGAAACAGAAAGAGGCTCAGTCTCCAGAAGAGCATAAACGGAAGAAGAAGGGGCGATTTGACATACCACCCCCATATTTCTCACAAGAAGCATTGCAAAAGATAGCTGAAAATCTAGAGACAGTTCGGAAAAGGGAGCAGCATCAACCACCACAGACGCAGATTTTTCTATACCGTCAGCCCTTCATAATCTGGCAGCTGGGACCATTGCGGCTGAACGGTTTGGACCCACTGAATATCTAGCAGAGGCTGAGCATATAGCCCGCATGGGGTCACCGAATTTGACAGAGCTAGATTTGGCAAGACCGAATTCACTAGAAGCTACTTTGGGCATATTCTCGATAGATGCTATATTTGACGAAGCAGCTAGGGAAACAGACACAGTAGAAGCTCCAGAAATAAGCAGTAACCCTGGGGTAGAGGAAGGCATACCACCACAGGTTACACAGGCAAAAAATTCAAGGATGGAGAAAACAATAGGGAATACAGGGGAAGAAAACCTAACAGATAAAGGAAAACAACACCCAAAGGTAATAGACTTAGAAAAATTGGAGGAACAAGAAGGTTAGGGTAGCAAGAGTCTTGTATAGGAGACAGTAATAAGAAGACCACCTGTTTACCATGAGGAGAGAGGCAAAGGGATTGCACAGGAAGAGGACCAGATGGACACTTGGTCTCAAGAAATTCTCCTCAAAATACCGAATTTAATGGACCCTTCGGATAAAATGGATGAGCAAGCAGCAATATGTTTTGACAGATTGGGCAAAGTCATGAATAGTCTTAGCTTGCAGTTCAGTAGTGCATGTATGGGATAGTGGAAAAAGTGGCAAT
Source organism: Wollemia nobilis (assembly GCA_028583015.1). Lineage (NCBI taxonomy): Eukaryota > Viridiplantae > Streptophyta > Pinopsida > Araucariales > Araucariaceae > Wollemia > Wollemia nobilis. The sequence goes on along the minus strand of JAQPPZ010017259.1, from coordinate 6,547,881 downwards.
GCATGGTGGAGGAGGAATTGGACCGATTGGTCAAGTGGGCAGCCCAAGGTCCATGGAGGAAAGACATCTCGGACATTTATGCGAGGCAGCCTTGGTTATTACCCACTGGCCAGTGCAAACAATGGAGGGTATTGAAATGTTGCCAGAAACGACACCCAGTCTTTATCTGGAAACAAAGCAGGTATATGTTTGCGGCCATGGCAAAAACCCCCCTCAGCATTCTAAGGAGCATGGCACACAGGTGGAAGTAGTGCCAGAATTACTGCCACTATACACACAGCTGAACTTCCTCGCACATCTGTTGATTTGGCTGGGCGAAGGAATCAAACATGTAAATTCAGCTAAGGATATCATGGAACGAGAAGTCACAAAGGCTTTGTTAGCCAAGGACAAGCTCCTAGCTGAAGGAATGGCCCGAATGGAAAGAGTTCAAGAAGAGACGCAAAAGTTGGGACAAGCTTTGGGAGAACTGAAAGCTGATTTGGAGCAAAAGGCCAAGCAGTTAGCTGAATCAGCAGCAGAAATAGCCCAACTGAAAAGTGCAAAGGAACTTTTGATTAAGCAAGCGAAAGCATTTTCAGTCACCAGGAGCCAGCAGGAATGGGCTTGGGCTCAGGAAAGGGAAAACTGGGCTCAAGAAAGGGAGAACTGGACTCAGGAAAGGGAGAACTGGCAGAAAGAAAAGGCAGCCTTACAAGAAGAACTGCGGCTGGCAAAACAGCAAAAGGGTGCAACAGCTGCACCAGTTTCAGAACAGCGGTTGAAAGATATCTTCCGAAGAAGAGAAACAGAACTGTTGACCAGCCTAAAGCAGACAGAAGACAGAGCTAATACCTTAGGAGTGGAGTGGGCCAAGTACTTTAACTATTCAAAGAGGCTCAAGGATGAACGGGACCACTACCGAGAACAACTCCAAGAGTATACAGGGGCACTACAAGCTGCTAACCCATAGAGTTCAACTCCTACAGATGCTGGAACCTCGGAAGCGGAGCGGAGAAAGTCGCCGAGGACATCGACTTCTATACTAAGGCAATAATCCATCAATGAACCATCTCCTAATCAGATCGTCACCCGTTGGCATTTGCATCTTATTTGCCAGCTGCTTCAATCTTCTATTATATGTGTTAATATCTTCTATTCTTTGCTTCATAGCATATATCTCTGTGATAATCTTTGTGTCATCTCTTGAGGGTCAAAATTCATTTATGAATTTTTCTATAATGGTATTCCATATACGAAAGTGTTGTGTATTTTCCTTTTTTAAATACTAGTCTATCACAAGTCCTCTCAACATAGCAGGAAATAATTGTAACCATTCATCAAGTTGCCTTACCCGATTTGCTTTCCAAATGGTGGTACAAGTGCCAACTTGTCTCGATGAATCCTCCTTCCCTTCCACGTGAAGGGTGGGCATTTTTGTTTGCTTGCTCTGTTTGCAATGTTTGCCATTGGTGGAGCTCCTTCTTCATTACTTCAAGATACCTCCCTTGGGATTTCTGCCCAATGTCTTTCTACCGTTGGTGATTCTTCTTGTTGTTCTTCTTCTGGTGCTTCTGTCCTTGGTATTTTGTTTTCTCCAAACAGTCTTCTCCCTACTTCTCGTGCGTCCTGATTGTGCGACCTTTGCTAGTAAACAATATGTGGTTCTGGTCTACTTCCCTGAGTATCCGTGCACGGTTGCTTCAGTGCCTGACTCCTATCCTCTACACCTTTTGGCAAACTGCCTATCGCGTGCTCAGGTGTCACCATCCACTCTTTGTTTCCACGTACACTTCCTATGTTAGTGTCTTCACTTACGTGAACATTCGCCCATCTCTCTGAACTGAACTGTTGTGTTCATATTTTCTCTTTGAGTGACCCTTGTGCTTCTTCTCATGGGCACTTGATGATCGATGTGATTTCTTCTCCTACGCCCTCGTAGACTTGTATCTGTCATCCACCCTTATTCTCCTTCATGTTGTTGTCCTACTAAACCAAACCCTCCTCATTCTGGCAACGGAAACAACACCAAATGTAGCATGAGTGGTAGTATTCCTAGTAAGGGAGGTGGCGACAAATTCAGGAATGGAACACTGAATTGATCAACATTTCAACAATCCAAACTCCAACTATACAATCCATAGATCATACGATAATGACAACAACCATACGATGTATGATCACCCAATCATACGACTACCTCTGAGTGTACAACTTAATACTCGTGTGATTCTTCACAGACAGTAGTTGTTTCTTTAGTGCAGTTTTCCATTGTACGATCCCTAACTAGTTAAATGTAAAGGTCATACCACAGTTGTACAGGCGGCAACTTATTTAACATAGGAACGCAACACGCAGTTTTACTAAAAGCGTACAAATTCTTATTTCCTTGTACAGAACTCTAGCATACGATTATATAACTATGTGATATGGTAACTTATTACTTAGTATAATCTCGCAATACAAAGCTTTAGCAATGGTTATTCATAACAACGATCCTCTATATGATTTCTCATCGATAGCTCGATTATTGTACAACAACATACAATCCATTGCAATTTCACCATACTCTATAACTTGTAGTAAGTATTTCTACCACAACACAAATTATTTATGCATTTTGTCAAGTACATGTAAATGGCAATAACAAAGACAATACCATATTAATAGAATACTTAAGTCTCATATGTATGCACACATAGAAAATACTTGCAACGTTATATTTACCATCGTTATGCTTCAAGCAAAGCCTAACATGCAAGCAGGAAAAACCTGCTCTGATACCACTGTAATAACCCTCCCTATCTAGTTCTCTAGGGGTTTGTCAATTCTTAACCTTTTTCGTGAATTTTTGATATACAAAATCACAAACACAGAGCAATCCAGAATTCTCGAAAATATTGCTTTATTCTTATATCAAAACTAGGGCACAAATTACAATGCAAATACCTCAAATGCTGATGAAACCCTAGCTGCTCCGTGCTCTATAAATGATGATGAAGGCTCAGCCCTTCTGATGTGAATACTGTGTGGTGTCCCAGCTCCAAATATTCCCTGTATAATCTCCGAATGTGCCCAAAAGACCATCAATCAATAGCTCTTCGGGTACTGACAAAGATTCTGATATCTCCAATGGCTCCCCTCCATCCAACTTAGCCTACGGGAGCTCGTGTATAGGCTAATCTGCTCTGCACCTGATTGCGTAGAAAAGGGGACATTACAGTTCGCCCTTCCCAAAGATTGCTTGTCCTCAAGCAATACGTATACATACTCCAGTCAGATGCTACATCTCGACTGAGATCACATCAAATCCCCTGGATCCCATAGCAACCTCAAAAAGGAACCGCCACGCTGACGCTGCGCCACTCTGATCATCACTACCCCTCTGACATGGTTAAGTGGCAGAAGTCTCAACTGCAATAGCATGATGAAATCTCTCTCCAGTCTGGCACTGACATGTCTATCTGAGCTGAGATGTAATATCATGTACCACGACATATCGAAGGAATCAACGTCATAGATTACTGCAAACACAATGCTGGAAGTGCCTCCATAGTCATCACCTAACCAACTCAACTCGGCAGTCAGGTGCAGAGCAGATTAGCCTATACACGAGCTCCCGTAGGCTAAGTCGGATGGAGGGGAGCCATTGGAGATATCAGAATCTTTGTCAGTACCCAGAGAGCTATTGATTGATGGTCGTTTGGGCTCATTCGGAGATTTGTTTGATCAGAGTTACTATTTTTAGCCATGTCCGTTTTTAGGGTTTCGGTGGACAACAGACAGTGCAGTAATATTCTTCAACGAAATGGGTGTCCAAAACCATTCGCGGATTTCAATTCGGATGGGCAGAGGTTGGAAATTTTAATGGTCGAAGATAAAATTAATAGTGTTTATTTAATTTAATTTTGTAAAGTCAGTGACTTTATTTTATTATAAAATCATTTTATACTTAAAAGGGGCCATTTTAAGTGACGACTCAAAAAGTTAAATTTAATTTTGTAAAGTGTAAAGTCAGTGACTTTATTTTATTATAAAATCATTTTATACTTAAAAGGGGCCATTTTAAGTGACGACTCAAAAAGTCGTTAAGCCTAGGCATAAGGGGGTGAATAAATTAAGGAGAAATAAGGTGGAATTAAAATTTGATAAAATTATATTTGCTCACCCTAAAAGTGACCTAACCCTAGGCCGACCTATGGAGGAGATAAAAGGAGGTTTTGAGTTCATTTGGAGCTATGCAAAGATTATTATTTTTCTCTCTGGTTTTTTGGAGGACTCTCTGGCAGAGCCATTTACAGAGATTCTGGAGCTTGTGAGAGACGGCAACCTCTTACAGGGACATTGGCTTCGGGGTTGCAAGATTACCCTCTAGTTAATCTGGGCATTTCCACACAAGGATTGCGGTTGGACTTCGGTTTTAAAGACTTCTGGAGTTGGGTTACCACACAGGGTCATTCAGAGATTATACAGAGAATATTTGGAGTTGGGACACCACACAGTATTCACATCAGAAGGGCTGAGCCTTCATCATCATTTATAGAGCACGGAGCAACTAGGGTTTCATCAGCATTTGAGGTATTTGCATTGTAATTTGCGCCCTAGTTTTGATATAAGAATAAAGCAATATTTTCGAGAATTCTGGATTGCTTTGTGTTTGTGATTTTGTATATCAAAAATTCACGAAAAAGGTTAAGAATTGGCAAACCCCTAGAGAACTAGATAGGGAGGGTTATTACAGTGGTATCAGAGCGGTTTTTTCCTGCCTGCCTGTTAGGGTTTGCTTGAAGCATAACGATGGTAAATTGGAGAAATTTATGAATCCTGTACGAGGATAAATTTCAGAAATTTAACGTGCCAACATACTGTGTGGAGCAACGGTGTAATATTGGAGGCATCGACTCCACAAAAATCTGGTGGCCAAATAAAATATTGGCATTATTTTAACAAAGGCGATTCTATATGAATCTTTGTGCCCGCAGGAATATAGTCGCTGCTTGTGAATTTATATTTATTTGTCAAGGGTCGTGGGAAATGAATATAAGTTGAAGAAAAGCTGCGGTTGAAGATTGGTTTAAGTTGAGCAAATACGAAATAATAAGATTCTTTGTTTGCGCTGATGAATGGGGAGTTTGACAGATATTGACTGTTTTTTTTTAAATCCATTGAAAAAATTAACAGTTTGGTAATGAACAATATCGGCGATCACATTATTTTGTATCTGCAAGGGGCAAAATATTTTGTCATAACATTTACATGATGGAGATGGGTCCACAATTTGGTTGGCATTACATTGGAGTATCTTACTTCTTATTTGAACACAGTGCCCTCTCAAGGGGTCAGTTTAATCAGTGAAAGTGCAGAGATAGGCCTGGTTGAGTCACCTATGCATGAGATGTTACTTGGCACAGGGTGCAGTCATAATGGGCATACCAGTTTTGATGGTGAGGCTAAGCTTCTTATTGAGTTGCCAAGGTGGAGTGTGGTTGATCTTTCAGGAATTATACAGATACATTTACACCCTACTTGCCTATGCATGAGATGTTACTTGGCACAGGGTGCAGTCATAATGGGCATACCAGTTTTGATGGTGAGGCTAAGCTTCTTATTGAGTTGCCAAGGTGGAGTGTGGTTGATCTTTCAGGAATTATACAGATACATTTACACCCTACTTGGTTGAGTATGATGAGGGACATCATATTTCCAGAGGATATTACATTGACTACAGTAGATTGGGTTACATGGGATTATCTGGGAGATTCCAGGAGTGTGAACGCCTAGTTGAGCTGGTTAGGAGATGACTATGGAGGCACTTCCAGCATTGTGTTTGCAGTAATCTATGACGTTGATTCCTTCGGTATGTCGTGGTACATGATATTACATCTCAGCTCGGACAGGACATGTCGGTGCCGGACCGGGAGAGAGATTTCATCATGCTATTGCAGTTGAGACTTCTGCCACTTAACCATGTCAGAGGGGTAGTGATGATCAGAGTGGCGCAGCGTCAACGTGGCGGTTCCTTTTTGAGGTTGTTATGGGATCCAGGGGATTTGATGTGATCTCAGCCGGGATGTAGCATCTGACTGGAGTATGTATACGTATTGCTTGAGGACAAGCAATCTTTGGGAAGGGGCGGACCTGTAATGTCCCCTTTTCTACGCAATCAAGTGCAGAGCAGATTAGCCTATACACGAGCTCCCGTAGGCTAAGTCGGATGGAGGGGAGCCATTGGAGATATCAGAATCTTTGTCGGTACCAGAGAGCTATTGATTGATGGTCGTTTGGGCTCATTCGGAGATTTGTTTGATCAGAGTTACTATTTTTAGCCATGTCCGTTTTTAGAGTTTCGGTGGACAACAAACAGTGTAGTGATATTCTTCGATGAAATGGGTGTCCAAAACCATTCGTGGATTTCAATTCGGATGGGCAGAGGTTGGAAATTTTAATGGTCGAAGATAAAATTAATAAAGTGATTATTTAATTTAATTTTGTAAAGTCAGTGACTATTTTATTATAAAATCATTTTATACTTAAAAGGGGCCATTTTAAGTGACGACTTAAAAAGTCGTTAAGCCTAGGCATAAGGGGGTGAATAAATTAAGGAGAAATAAGGTGGAATTAAAAATTGATAAAATTATATTTGCTCACCCTAAAAGTGACCTAACCCTAGGTCGACCTATGGAGGAGATAAAAGGAGGTTTTGAGTTCCTTTGGAGATATGCGAAGATTATTATTTTTCTCTCTGGTTTTTTGGAGAACTCTTTGGCAAAGCCATTTACAGAGATTCTGGAGCTTGTGAGAGACGGCAACCTCTTACAGGGACATTGGCTTCGGGGTTGCAAGATTACCCTCAGGTCAATCTGGGCATTTCCACACAGGGATTGCAGTTGGACTTCAGTTTTAAAGACTTCTAGAGTTGGGTTACCACACAGGGTCATTCAGAGATTATACAGGGAATATTTAGAGCTGGGACACCACACAGTATTTACATCAGAAGGGCTGAGCCTTCATCATCATTTATAGAGCACGGAGCAGCTAGGGTTTCATCAGCATTTGAGGTATTTGCATTGTAATTTGCGCCCTAGTTTTGATATAAGAATAAAGCAATATTTTCGAGAATTCTGGATTGCTCTGTGTTTGTGATTTTGTATATCAAAAATTCACGAAAAAGGTTAAGAATTGGCAAACCCCTAGAGAACTAGATAGGGAGGGTTATTACATTAGTCTCATATGCATGCACACACAGAAAATACTTGCAACGGTTGTATTTGCATTAAACGACTGCTGCAACTAGCAACACAAGGTGCAATACAAAATCTACCCAGTCAATCAACATTGGCAATCACATCTGCATTGGGCATTCTTACAATATAGCAAATATATTATTCTTTGCACTCAATTCTCTACTGGAACAACAACCTCGTCTCAAAATTGAAGGGGACTTATAATGCCTGTCCTAAGCAGTTTTGAGTGGTTCTTGGTTCCTAGGATAGCGCACTATTTACAATTGCCACCCCAAAACCATCGTTCCATAAATTAACTTACTTTTCTAAAGTCTAACTTTGATTTTTATTAAATCTCATTTCATTCGCATTTTCCCTAATTTCACTTCTAATTTCATTTTACATTTTATTCTAATTACAAATTTAATTTGAATTTCTTTTTACATTTTGCTTTTCAAAATTACAAAACTTGTCAAAAAAGCATACAAAACTTTGTCAAAATCTGCAATTTGACATTCATGCAAAATTTATTTTTTCTTTTTCCGAGAGGCAGATTTACCGCCTACATCGCATATATTGCAATATGGATTCTTTGGACAATTTGCATTGGTGTGTCCTTCAAACTTGTAGTCTAAGCACCATATTTCCTTTTTGTCCTTTACTTCACCCTTAACCTTTGGTCATTTTATCAAGTTCCTTCTTAATGGACTCGATAGCGTTTTTAACCTTATCCTCGATGTCACTATCTGAGTCCTAATTCCTAGCATGGCCTCCAATTCCAGATGCTATCTGCTTTGCTTCACCTCAAAGTTTCTCGCCCTCTTCAATGCTTTTGTGTATGTTTTTTTCAATGAGTTTACACAGAGTTTTTATGAGGGTTCCCGGTCCCCTCATACTGAGTGGGGTTTGAACTTTGGACCTCTCAAAGAGAGGCCAAAGCCCTTACCACTGCTGTAAGCTTGCAACTAATTCTTTTGCGTATGTTGAGGAGGGTATAATCTTCATCTTTTTCCTTTACTTAGGCAATAAACCATCTCTTAAACATTCCATCGGCTAGTTTCAACTCCATTTTATCTGTGAGTTGTTTCAATCTTCTGTTGTAGGTTTTGATATCCTCATCTTTCTTTTGTTTCATGGAGTAAATTTCTGTGATGATCTCCGTATCATCTCTCAAAGGTCAAAACTCCTGTTTGAATTATTCTATCATGGTGTGCCATGTGGCAAAGGGTTTTGTACCTTCTCTTCTTAAGTACCAATCTATTTCGATTCCTCTCAATGTAGCAGGAAATAATTGTAGCTATTCATTGGGATGTCTTACCCCATTTGCCTTCCAAATGGGTGCAAGTGCCTATATGCCTTGTGAAGGGTGGGCATTTTTGCTTGCCGGCTCTATTCACAACTGTAGCACAAGTGGCGGTATTCCTTGTAGGGGGTGGCAACATATTTAGGAACGAAACATACCATCATACAACATAGTGTCAACTGTATGATTCCAAAACGTACGACCAAATCAGTTGTACAACAATACTGACCGTACAATGCTCAATCGTACGATCATCCTTAATTGTACAACTCAATTAGTTGCACTTTGTACGATCCTATCTTTGCGCATATTGATCCTCCTGTACGATTTATCTATCATAAAATGCATTTTAAGAGTTACCTAAACAAGATTCGTACGATGATGCCTTTGTACGCTATCTTGCACAAGTCACTTAACAAATAAATCCAGTATGGAGAATACGCTTCTATAGTCCCTCGTATGGTTCCTCAATTGTACAGCCTGTAACTACTGGAAACGGTTAACTTGCTAATACTGCAACCAATTGTACAATCTTTCTCCATCTAGAAAGTCCTGCAGCTTCTATCACCTGCAATTAATCTAACCCTACTGCACTACAAGGCTACAATTCTATTTAATATGACAATGCTTTGTATACATCTATATTACCAAATGGAACATAGCAGATGACAAAATAACAATCACGCACATGCATGGAAAAGACTGCAAATATGGCAATAACAACAATATACGATTGATTTACTTGCTGTAAACAGAAAGTGATAGTGCAATTACAATGGCTGCCATAGCCGAAATAGCAGATAATCATTCAACAATTGACTGCATCCTTCACGTACTGCAAATACATATTCAGCATTTACACTTATGCCCTCTCTCTTGGGATCAACAACCACAAAAATGAAGGTCAGGGGCCTTATGAAGCCTGCCCTGGGCCATTCCAAGCGGTGGACAATGCATCATTTACAACCGCCACCCCGTAACCTCCGAATGTACTTTGATTAATTGCACTTTTCTAAAGTTCTGAGTTTAATTTTTATCAAACTCTAATTTCACTCTCATTTCACCTAATTTCATTTAATTTGACTTTTAATTACATTTCACTTTATTTACATCTAATTTGATGTGCATTTCATTTCACATCTCACTTTATCAAAATTACAAACAAAAACTTGTTCAAAATTCAAACAAAACTTGCCAAAATTGCAAATCAATTTCTGTACAACTTTTTCACTTCTTTTGAGAAGCAGATTTGCCGCCTACATCTGTCCTCCCCTTTAAATCAATCGGTGTCCTCGTCGATGCTTGCTGCTTTCTTGTACTTGGCTGCTGCTGCTACGGATCATAAACAGGTGCTCCACCCATAGCATCTATTTGGACTCGTAGAGCTTCCTGTTCATCCTTCAATCTTGCTGCATACTGGCTGATCTGAACAGCCTGTAACCCATAGTGATTCATTTTCTTCTCCATTTCGGCCAATTCTAATATCAATTCTTTTTCTAGTTTTGTGGCTCCCTTGCGCATTTTCTGTTTCAACTCAGCCTCAATCTTGGCTGCAATAGCCAATTGTTCGTCCTTCTCGGCAATAAGCTGATCCCTATGCTCTAACTCTTTTTCATGGGCTTGCTGTTGCTGTCTTTATTTCCAGCATTGCCTTATGGCTTATGATAATCTCATTATATCTTTCCGCATCTTTCTTCATTTCAGCAATTTCATCATCTTTGGCCTTCAGTTGTTCATCCTTGCCCTTCAATTGTTCATCCTTATCCTTCAGTTGTTTGTCTTTATCTTCTAACTGGTCATCTTTGACCTTCAGCTGCTCATCTTTGACCTTCAGTTGCTCTTTGTAACTCTGCTTTAGGCTGGCAATTTTTATCTGTCTCCTTTCTCATTGCTTCTGCTTCCCTTTTCATCATCTCAATTTCTTCCTCCATGGCTTTCATTTCTTTTCTTATTGCTTCAGTCTCCTCCTTTTGCTGGTTAACTTGTTCCTCCTTGGATTGGTAAATCCTTTCCAACCCAACTGTTAACCAGTCTATCCAGTGTGTCAAAAAATTAAATTTACTGAATAGTGGTGCCAATTCTGGTGGTACTTTCTTGTATTCCACCTCTGCTGTGTTTGGTGGGCAATGTTGCGAGGAACCTAAATCCATGTACACTCTCTTAGGTACCCTGTAATTCATCATTGTACCTTCTGGCAGCTCCTATACTTTGATCATGCTAGTCACTTTGCCAGCTGGTAATTTCTATGGCTGTTTTTCATAAATTTCAGTGAGTTTCTTTGTTCTTCCTTCATTCTGAACCCATTATATGCCCTAGCTTTCCATCGTCTTAGCTGTCCTACACAGCCCATCCGAAAGTGCAATCATGAATTTTCTAGCATTTGCATTATTTTCCCCAAGAACTCATCCACTTGATCATCGGTTTCCTCTCCTTCATTAGTTAGGCCAAAAGTGGGTATTTCGATCTTGAAATGCATCTTACAACCCTAGATGAAATTTTTCTTCTCTTTTTGTTAATTTTTTCTGTATTTTGCTCTTGCTGCTGGTTAGGCTGTGTTTCTCTATTTTCTTCCAGTTGTACTTCTTTGTTTCCTTTTTACGGATCAATTTGTTCCATGTTTTGTTCTTGTGGTATTTCTCTATTCTCTGCTTGCTAATCAGGTTGTTCTATAGTTCATTTTTGTGGTCCTTTTGACTAATCATGTTGCCTTATATTTTGCAAATCTGGCAAGCTTTCCTCACTAGTTGATCTTTGGTTGTTGCCTTCTCTCTTGACCATTCTTATCTTTGGTGTTTTTTTTCTTTTTTTAAGGTTCTTTAGGTGCAATCACAACCTCCTTGCCCCTTTCAGGATCTTTTGTTCTAGTTTTTATTGGTGCCACTACTTCATTTAGCAATCTTTGGTCTCTTTCTGATAATTCAAACTGATCCATGCTTACCAAACCAGGTGACCCACAAATCTGCTCTTGTTGTGGCCACTTAGTAAATCCTGGCAAATCTAACTCCAAGATGTCCATCTCTTCAGGTTCTTCTCAAACTTGTATAATTGATAATTTCCTCAGTATTTGCTGTTGTGCAATCAATGTCACCTTCTCCTGTTCCCGTTGTCTTCTCATCCGAATTGGGCTTACTGGTGGTCCTTCCTCCTCCCTTCTTTCTTGATCTTGCTGCTCCTGCAGCAACACCTCACGGTGCTCTTCTTGGGTGACTCCCACATCTACTTCTGCAGTCTCTTGCTCCAATTCATCTTGTAACCTCCGTTTTTTCTTACGTCGAGGGGCTACATCCTCCTCCAGAAGCCTCACTCTCCTCCACTAGGACCATGTCTACTTTCTTCGCAATCTTCTTGGTCTTCACCTTTTCTGGAGTGGACTTCCCTATGGGTACTGTCTTTGCCCATCTCAAAATTGAAGATTGGTCTTCTAGCAAATCCCTTGGAGCAATCAATCCATAAAATGGGATATTGGCATGGGATACCGCATTGAGCATAATTCCAATGGTGTGAAGTGTCATCAAAAAGTTCTTTGTTTGCCGCTTCAGGAAATTCTTGATTCTGTGTCACAAATACTCTACTCAATCGTATTGCACACCTATGATGCCTTCCAAATATTGTGCCAACCATGTTGGCATCTCTGATGATCTTGTTTCTCCTGAAAGTTTTGCCATAACAATGTTCATGACACATTGCATTTCATCAGTCTTCAACTGGATCTATTTGATCCCAGCCCTCCTGAGCCGAAAGGCTTAGTAACATCATCATTACGCTTAATATCTGTCAACTTTCGAATTAGCTTGTTCCACTTATTTTGATCTATATTTTCTTTCTTTACTTCGGTTCCTCCTTGCGAAAACCCAAACGTTTGCCAAAACTTTCTTGCGAAGAATACCACCTTGATGTGTCGATTCCCAATTTGAACAAAGCTCGCATTCTCCTTTGTATTATAGGATTTGAGTATCTTTAACAAGTATTCTCGGAAGAAGTCCTTGTCAAAAATTGGAATTTGTGCAATGATGCTCACCCCTGTTTGCGCCAACGTAGCCTTCAACCCATGATTTGGTGGAGTATCTTGCCACCATTTATCTTGTTGGTTGAGTCCACGTCATGTCCTTCAATGGCATATTTTCTTTCTCCACTTTACTTCGAGGTTCATTCTAATCTTGGTGAAATTTGGAGGAGGTAAGCTACTGTTTTGGTCGATTTTGTCTTCATTCCCTTTTGGCGCCAGGCGCCCCGATGCGCCTAGGCGCGCCCGTAGGCGCCCATGCGAGCCTGCGGACTGCAGGCTCAGGCCTGCGCCTGAATGCGCTAGGTTAGGCTATAAATAGTCTTCAGACTAGATTTTGAGGCTCATTTGTGCGTTTGAGAGTTTCTGAAGTTGCGCTTGAGGAGTGGAGTGGATTGGTGAGCTAAGTGAGGCTAGTGGAATTCTGCGCGGAAGCTATGGCAGCGAAGGGATCGAATGTTGCTGGTGGAGCTGAGGCACAATTTGCCCCGGTAATGTTTAAAAACACTTTTTGTTTTTGTGCAATTTTTTTTTTTTTTAATGATATTAATAAAAAATGTTTGTTGTTGCAGTTGAGGGATATAGAGCCTCGACATTGCTTCTCTCCTCTTGTTCCTGGGATGCGGAAGAAGCTCACAGATGGAGATTGGGAGCTTTTGGAGAAGGTGGGTTTGGAGGGGTGGCTAGGTTTGATGTTGTGAGGGCGGATGAGGGGTATCTCTCATCATTGATAGAGAGATGGGATTCTGACAGGGGGACGTTCCAGCTACCGACTAGGGAGGCTACTGTCACCCTTGAGGATGTATACCGCATCCTCAAAGTGCCAGTAGAAGGGGAGAAGGTGATGATTGGACATGACAAGAAGGTGGAGATGGAGAAGATGTTCGGGGAGCGGTGGCGGGAGGCACGGATGGGGGATGGAGGTATATGCTATCTGAGCATGTACAAGGCGAAGGAGTTGGATGCGCTCCCAGCCTTGATCATGTTTGTGCTAGTGAACATAGTGCTACCTAATAGCATTGGTTGTAGGTTCCCTTGGAACCTATTGGGATGAGGTGGGGCTTCCATGTGCGGAGCCATGGCGGGTTCAGATAGGAGACGATGAGTGGCTGGAGGTCCCCGACGTAGATGATGTCGAGGTGACGCCGGAGTATTTAGCTTGGTTTGGTGCCCAACCAGTATGGGTACCAAAGGTGGTGAGTGGTAATGCGACAGCTACGGGGTCGAGGGTGACTCCGAAGAGGACGAGGCCTCAGCGATCGGTGAGTTAGAGGCGGTCGAGGGGAGCAGCTCAGCAGACTCCTAAGGTGGAGGTGGCGAATGAGGAGGGGGAATATGATGAGGAGATGGGGGAGATCTCCGAGGTGGCTAGGCTACGGGCTGAGGTGGAGCAGCTCCGCGAGGAGCGAGAGACTACACTTGAGTCTCATAGGGAGGCCCTGGCTACTATAGCTCGGATGGAGGCAGAGCGGGCGGCAGATGGGGCTTGTGATCGGGAGACAGTCACGAGGCTTCGGGCAGAGATTTTGGCGAGAGAGCGGCGTCATCAGATTGACATACGCCGGCTACGTGCTAGTGAGGCCTATGCACACTCCTTGGAGGATTTGTGCATGGCTAATCACATCCCTTTACCAGATTCTCCTTCGTCCTCTAAGACCGAGGCATCGAGGCATACAACATCTAGTTCTAGGTCTAGGGCTCCTGCTAGGTCTCAGGGGTCCACTCATAGACATTAGCTTAGTGCTTAGATGCACTTTTGTATATGAGCCTTGGTGCTCCATTGTAGCCTTTATGGCATTCATTGTACATATGATATTTTTGATATATATATATATACATGGCTTTTATATTTGTGTTATCTCTTGTGTTAATGCTTTTATGTGTATGCAATGCATGTTTTATGAAAATGTTTTTATGCATGTCTTATGGATGTTTTATGGATGATTAATGCAAGCTAATCATGATGTGTATGCATAGTGTTTATATGGATGATTAATGCAAGCTAATCATGATGTGTATGCATAGTGCTTATATGGATGATTAATGTAGGCATGTATATGAATGCAAACTATATGAGAGGAATGCATGATGTTCGAATGATCATTTTTAGTTCAGAATTTTGCTGGCCAATTTTGTTCATTGTTTTGCAATCGGGGGCACCAAACTTGGTGGCTTTATACGGGTTGATCCATGATGGAGACATGGATGCTGACATGGAAGAAGATATGGATGTTGATATGGAAGCAGATATGGATGATATGGAAGAAGATATGGATGTTGATATGTAATACTAAAATATTTTCAAAGACTCAAATAGACTAGTGCTATCAACCAAACCCACTAAAGGTTTTCTAACTTTCTTTAGGACCAAGGTGTGTGCAAGTGAAGTTCATGTACCAAATCTTGAGCATGACGATGACCCTAGGCAATCAAGAACCAGTGTGTGTGCACGTGAAGTTCATTAACCCATTATGAGTAAATTGGGCATGACCTGTTATGGGATGGACCAAGAAGCTAGCTTGCCCGTATGTGCGGTCAGAGGTCTCCCTTTTTGGAAGGGAGACATGTCGCCTCGCATGAGTTTACTCCACTACCAGTCAAGCGTCTATAGCCCCGGTGGAGACTCACTCCATAGTCCAATGATCTGATCTTTAGGCCTTGGGGATGACTACATAACTTTCTGAGGGAAATGTAGTACGATCCTTGCAGCTTTAGGGATCTGTGGTGTGTGCGTGGAAATTGTTAACTTTGGGTAGAGCTTTGGGGAATCGGATTCTCAACCGAAGTGTGATGAGAATGTGACCCTATCCTTACTATTCTATATTTTGTGTTTATATTTGGGGAGCAATTGTGATAGTGGTGAAAACCACTGTTTTTGATTTTGGACTATGTTGCATGATAGGACAAGCGAGGAATACCCTTTTCACTTCAAGGTGCTACCCAAGTATGGTGTTATCCCTCTTTGACTCAGAATGTTTTTAAGATGTGAAGAAGTGTGATTGGTGCAAGATTGTTTTTGGAATCAGTTGACCATACTCAAGACTTTCTTAATGTGAAAAAGTGTTTTTGGTCCTAAAGAAAATTGGACATCTTTTTGGAGGTTTGCTAGACACACTAGTAGTGGCTGAGTGAGTGAAAATTTGGGGTTTTGTGGCGTTGGACAAATGGGATTTATGGCTTATGATATTGGAGGAGATTGCATAAATGTCCCAAATAGGTACCCCCAATTGTGGAAACTTGACTTTTTGATTTGGCCATATCATCACCACTATAAAAGACCATTGAACATTGGATGTAATGAATGCAATTTGGAAAATGAATGGATGCATGTTGGATGTAGAATGCTATGGAATGTATGTGGAATGCATGCAAATGCAGTATGTATGAACGCAATTTGAAAAATGCATGTAAAAATGCCTATATGTAAATGCAATATGTATGCAATGCCTATGTGAATGATTTGTTTTTTTTTTTTTTTTTTTTAGCCATGTATATACATACATATAAACATCATATTAACAATAAAATGCCTTTAAATGGATAACATTAAGTGGTTCGGGTTCCTCTACACCCTCTAAATTGGCAAGTCTATATGTACCATTACCCACTTTTTGGGAAATCATGTATGGACCTAACCAATTAGCCGCGAATTTGTCACGAAGGTGCGGCAAAGCATTGGTGTTTTGTTGGTTCTCTTTAAGTACAAGATCTCCTACTTGAAATTCACGAAGATGGACTTTGGCGTTGTAAGCACGCTTTAGGTGGTCTTGATAAACTCGTAAGTGTTCTAGTGCATTGACTCGCCTCTCATCAAGAAGAGTGAGTTGGTCAAGACGTGCTTGTCTAGCGGTGTCATCATCGATGAATTCTTGCAAATAAATTCGCAAGGAGGGAATCTCGAGCTCAAGAGGCATGATAGCTTCAGCTCCATAGACCAAAGAAAATGGTGTTGCTCCTGTTGGCATTCAGATGCTTGTTCGATAAGCCCATAGTGCCAAAGGGATTTGTGTATGCTAGTCTATGATTTTCGTTAACAAGTTTCTTGAGAATAGCAATCAAGGTCTTATTGGTAGCTTCGGCTTGTCCATTTGCTTGTGGGTAATAAGGAGTCGAGAAACTATGTTGGATATTATATTTCTCGCAAAGTGCTCGAACATCCTTGTTTTTGAAAGACTTGCCATTATCAAAAATGATTTTAGAGGGAATACCGAAACGACAGATGATATGGTGGAGTATGAAATCCACAATTTGAGGTCCTGTCGTACTGGTTAGAGGAATGGCCTCAACCCACTTTGTGAAGTATTCAGTGGCCGTGATGATGAATGTATGTTATCCCGAGGAAGGAGGCGAAATTTTGCCAATTAGGTCTAGGCCCCATTGTGAAAAGGGCCAAAGGCTTTGTATAGGCTGTAAAGCTTGTGATGGTACATGAACTAAATTGGCGTGTGCTTGACATTGCTTACAATTTTTGACATAGTTGCAACAATCACGTTCCATTGTGGGCCAATAATAACCCATGCGTAAAAGACGCTTTGCAATAGCCATTCCACTAAAATGACCACCACAAGTACCATCATGGGCTTCAGCTATGGCTCTTTGAGCCTCACTTTGTTTGAGACAACGAAGAAGGATTCCATCATAACCACGTTTATACAACACGTCCCCCAAGAGAATGAAACGGGCTGCTTTTTGCTTGAAAGAGCGTTTTGCAAACCTAGACATATCAGATGGGAGTGTTCCAAATTTTAGAAAGGCCACTATTTGGCTTGACCAAGACTCATATGGCTCCGAATGGATAAAGCAAATGTCTTTTTCATCCTTAGGATCAGTACGGACAATGGCTGCTTTAGAGATTGTTGAGATTATTAGGGGTTGTACCTCTCCTAAGTTGTCTTTTGGAATCAATGATCCAAGGGAGGCCATTGCATCTACAAATCTATTAGTCGAACGAGGCAAGTTATTGATTTCATACCATTCGAATGTTGAGAGCAACTTCATTGCTACTTCATGATAAAGCTTAATGGTAGGTTCTTTGCATTGGTATTCTCCGGTTATCTGTTTAACAACAAGTTGAGAATCTCCAAAGATCCTGATACGCTTGATGCCCATAGCTATAGCGGATTGAAGACCTAAGATTAAGGCTTCATACTCTGCAGTGTTATTTGTGCATGGAAAGTCTAGCTTGAATGATAAAGGGATGGGGATCCCTTGGGGTGTATGAAAGACAACTCCAGCACCTTGATCTTTCTCGCACTTAGATCCGTCAAAGAATAAGGTGATATCGATGTCTTCCTCTGGAATGACATTTTCTTCTGATTAAGTGACAAAAAATACCGAATCATCTGGGAGCTCTATAATCAAAGGATGATCACTAGGTAGTGGAGCTTCCGCAAGTTGATTGGCTATGACCTGACCTTTAATGGATTTTTGGCTGATAAATTCGAGATCAAATTCTGTAAGGAGCATTATCCATTTAGCGGTACGAGTAGTATTGTAAGTGTGATACATCATATAACGCAGAGGATTTTCTCTAGCTATGACATAAGTTGTATGGCTAAGCATTTAATTTCGAAGTTTCTTAGTGGCCAAAAACCATTGCTAAGCACAATTTTTCTACATAAGCGTATCGGGTTTCATAACTCACCAACGTTCGACTAATGTAATAAATAGCTTGCTCTCGATTTTGTTCATTTTTCTATGCAAGCATTGTCCCTAAAGCAGAGTCCGTTGCTGAGATAAAAAGATAGAAAGGGACCCCCAAACGAGGAGGAGCTAAGACTGGCGGAGAAGTTAGGTATCGCTTGATATCATCAAAGGCTTTTTGACATTCATCTGTCCATACAAATGATACCCCCTTTTGTAGCAGGTGGTTGAATGGCCTGCATTTATCAAAAAGTTGCACAATGAAGCGTTTGATTGATTGAATCTTTCCTTGTAAACTACATAATTCCTTAATGTTAGTTGGGGGAGGCATTTCCATTATGGCCTTGACTTTGTTTGGGTCCACTTCAATGCCTTGTTTGGAGACAATGAATCCTAAAATTTTACCTGAGGTAACACCAAAGACACATTTTTTTGGGATTTAACCTCACCTTATGCTCTAGAAGTTGGTCAAAAATCTTTTCCAACACACCAATGTGTTCTTGTCGAGTTTTAGATTTAGCCAAAATATCATCCACATAGTCTTCGATAATCTTATGCATGTAATCGTGGAATATGTAAGTCATGGCTCTTTGATAGGTAGCTCCTGCATTTTTGAGACCAAAGGGCATAACCTTGAAGCAAAAGGTTCCCCAAGGTGTTGTAAATGTTGTTTTGTGTTGGTCATCAGGATTTATTCGAATTTGGTTGTATCCTGAAAAACCATCCATGAGGGAGAGCATTTCATGGCCAGCGCAGGTATCAACAAGAGTATCTATGTTTGGAAGAGGAAAGTCATCCTTAGGACACGCTTTATTGAGGTCTCGAAAATCGTTGCAAATGTGTATCGCCCCATTAGGCTTGCGAACGGGTACCATGTTTGAAAGCCACTCAGGATAGTCAATAGGAACAATGAAATTGACGTCTAGGAGCTTTTGAAGTTCTTCTTTGACTATGAGGGCCATGGTAGGATGCATCCTCCTAAGCTTTTGTTTGACCGGTTTGGCATCAGGATGTAAGGTGAGGTTGTGGACCACAAGACTAGGGTCAAGGCCAGGCATATCCTTGTAGGACCATGCAAACACATCTTTCTTCTTCTTGAGGAGAGCGATGAATTGCTCTTGTTCATCGAATGATAAACTTTTTCCAAGCTTGACAATTTGGGGATTGTCAGGGTCTGAACTAAGGTTCACTTCGATGGTATCTTCAATAGACATATGTGAACCTTCCTCAAGTTGATGTGGTGTTGGGATCAGATTAATGTCGTCTAAGATGTCATCCAACTCTTCCTGCTTATCGCTATCTAACTTTGCCTGAAAAACCTCGGGATCCTTGGTGGAAGATGGAGGTGAAGGTGGAGGGTATGGAGGAATGTAGTTGGCAGAAGCCCTTAACAATTCCTCGGATAGGATGAACTCCGAAAAAGAGGGTGGGGAAGAGATCTGGTCCATATCAACAAGGTTTATGAATGAAATTGGCTTAGCCGGTTTGTATGGATTGCGAAGCGGGGTGAATAAGTCAATAGGATTCATATTGACTTATAGGACGAAGAAAGGATGGCTCAGAAGTGGATAGGTGGAATGAGTGGAGTTGAACCGATGTAGAGTCTTGTGAACCCTGGATAGCAGCAATAAACATGAAATTAAATTTTATGCACATGAACTAAAAGATTTTTTTTTTTTTTTTTGAATATATATATTTTTTTATGTACATATGTTACAACTTTTGGCTTGGATGGATGGAACTCAGGTGGGTGGTGGTTCACCAGGTGGGTCAGCTTGTTCTTGTGGAAGAAGCAAGCGAAATATGGGGTGATGGATGGGGAACATTCTGAGGTAAAACTCATCCTGTTGGGTAATGGGAAATTCCTCTTCAGAGTCGTCAGAAGCGTTGGACATAAGTTCATATTCTTCATAACTTTCATCATCGGAATCTGGAAGTAGGTATGAAAAATTGAGGGGATCGTCTTCTTCATTGAAGCTAAGCTCTTGAAGAGCTTGTTCAAGAGAAGCGGTTGAGGAACATGGCAGGGGGGCTTTGTCTTCGTCCTCGAGGCTAAGCCTTTGAAAAGCTTGCTCAAGGGAAGCGGTTGTGGAAAGCGGGGTGTACCCTAAGCCTGAACGATCATGTGCTCCTCGATATGGAAGATCAACTATGTCATGTATCCCTTGTTCATGGGAACCTAGACCTTGACCTTGCCAATTGACTATGTGAAAGTAACGGGATGGAAATCCTACCATATTGTGTATGTTGGCACGTCTTGGTTCTTTAGGTTCTGTTGGTTACGAATCTGCCATGAGGAAAGGATTTGGTATAATGCGCCCAGATTCGCCCACCAGATTGAAAGGCCGGAAGGAAGGAATGCCTTCCGTGCCAATCTCCGGAGAAGGCCGGCTTCCTGTGGGGTTTTAGTGTTTAAGATAAGAGTGCAGGGAAAGAGATAAAAATGCGGAAAGAGAATCCAAATGTGATTGGAGTTGGGTGGGGGGAATAAGCAACACGGCAACGATCAATCACCACTACTAACAACATTCCTATACAAAACACACATTGAAACTACAGCTATCATTCATCCTATGTATCCTCTATCTATGCATTCCAGGAATACTTGATCATCAAATACCAGAGTCCAGAGTTCAGTACAACAGTAAGCAATGATACAAGAAACATGAGGCAGAAATGACAAGGAGAGGCAACATACAAGATAAAAGACAGTAAGCAGAGCCAAGTATATGCTTTGTATTAGAGGCAAACGCACAGCTACAATGGTTCCCTAGCAGTATATTCCCCTTCCACCCCTTTACAATGAAATTGCATGGCTATTTATAGCCTCAAGTTCCCCCCGATTACAATCACGGGCACAAAGTCCCGGGCCAGACAATAGCTGACAAAAGCGGCCAAGGAGCTGCTGATGCTGACTTCTGTCGGGTAGGACTGTACTTGCGGCATGGTCTCCCTGAAAGCTGTACAGCTACGTGGCGGTGTGTCGGGTGGAACCTTTGGTCAGCAGGAATGCGGGTAGCTGTGGCGGATGGAACTTCACATCAGCCTTAAATGGTGGCAGCTGGCGTAGATAGGGCGGTCCATGCTTGTCCTTGTTCCCGTCATGTCTTGGCTCGAATCCCGAGGTTGGACACTTGTCAGATGTTGATGAGTGACACATGTCTGCCTTGAAAGGCAGTTTATCCAACTTCGCCCAGGATCGAGCGTTGTCGGGTTGCGCAGGTGGAAAACAACGCAGTTGGGGAGGCCTCCGTGCCTTAGTCAATTTCTGGGCTTGCTTGCCCAATTGCGCACCGGTCAGAGGGCGCAGCCCGACTTCGCTGCGAAGTCGGGTTGCGCACCGGCACTTTGCTGTCTTCTCCGCTGTTCGGACTGCGCACCAAGAGGGGGGCGCACCCCGACTTCGCTGCGAAGTCGGGTTGCGCCCCAGCACTTAGCTTATTTTCTGCCATACTGCTTCCCAAGTGCGCCCAGGAAGAAGGGCGCACCCCGACTTCGCTGCGAAGTCGGGTTGCGCCCTGACACTTAGTCAAATTTCGCTCGTTTCTGTCTGCTTGCGCACTTCGCATTCCCTACTGCGCTCCAACTGGAGGGCGCACTCCGACTTCGCTGCGAAGTCGGGTTGCGCCCTGACACTTAGTCATTTTCAGGGAACACTTGCTGGAAACTTTACTGGGGGAAGTTCAAGGGGAAGAGGGAGGAATGAAACTGCAAGGAAGAGGGAGAAAGGGAGAAATGAAGAAAGGGAAAGAGAGGAGGGGGAAAGGGAGAGAGCAGCTCACTTACAGAAACTGAAAACATGGCACCCCGTGCAAAATGTGGCAACATTCCTGGCGGCTCGCGGGGTGTCGAGCTCGCCTCGACGCAAAGAACCATGCCTTCATCCATTGGGTGCAGAGGAACTTCCTTCCCCTGCTTTCTGCTGCTCTGACCGCTTCCTTCCGGGCAACTGTTCTTCTTCAGGATCACTTCCGGCAGTTGCCTCTTCAGTTTCTCCTTCTGAATCTGAATGCTCTCCACTGTCAGCCTCCCACTCGCGGATGCGTTTGTATGCAGCGCTGGCTCGGTCCCAGACTGCTGCTTGGAAGGGCCCGAGGTCGCTGATCTCTCTTAGTGCTGCGTGGAATGCAGCAACCGCGTGCAGGTCGATGGTGTTATATCTTTTTCCCAACTCCTTTAGGGAGGAGTTGATTTTGCAGCATTTTGACACCATCTGGGTGACCTGAGCTTCTTGAATTGGCTCCGCCCAGCTATCAATTTCTGCTGTGTCTGCCTCAAAAGACAGCCAATTCTGCTTAACCTGCTCAAGGGTCAGAAACTCGCCATCTTTGACGTAGCTCGGGCACCCGTGTTCGGACAGAGTGTGAAAGGGGGCCAGGCAAATGCTCCTTTCATGTTCTAGTGCATCCAGCATCTTCCTGGCAGTTCTTACCCTCTCTGTCTTATCGAAATACATATGCAAGGTTACCCTTGCATCTGCCCACTCTGAGGCAAGTTGGGACATAGGAGGAATTTGGAGGCCTTTGCGCTCAAACTGCTCAAGTTTCATAGCCAGGTCTAGCCATTGCCTCGCCTGGTGTTCGGCCTCCTCTACCACAGGCTTTCCCTGGGCAGATACTTCTTCGATCCTGGACACGAAATCCAGGACTGATAAGGACTTAACAAGGTTGGGCTTGCAACCCTGCAGCAGACTAGCCCGCATCTCCTTGACTTTGCTCTTTGAAAAGGCCGCCGCTTGTGATGTCTTCTCCGCAAGCTGCGACTGCGCCTGTTTCAACGAATCCTGGAGCTGAGAAACCTGCTCCAGCGCTGCCCTTTTCTCTTCTGACAGCTGCTCGGCTGTCTGTTTCTGCGCTGCGGCCTCCTGCTGAGAGGCGGCCAGCTGGGCCTTAAGCTCCTCTATCTCCTGCTGCGCAGACCCCAACTACGCGGTGGCCCTAGCTAGGTCCTCCTCAAGCTGCCTTGTGTTATTCTGCAGCTGGAACAGCGCTTCCTGGGTCTCAAGATGCTTGACGAGGAGATTATCTGTCCTACGACGAATACCATGAATTTCGTATTCCTCGTTGATGTCATCAAAGCTTTTCTCCTTCCTCTGATGCTCGTAGTCTGCCTCGGTCATCTCCCGGAGAGGCTTCTTTATTTTCGGGATTAATTTCTCAGTTGTCAGCACTCTCCTGTCTAGGTCGAACTTGGTGCGTTTTATCGGGGCAGCTATCTCTTCGGCTCTCCTTCGTTTCACGCCCTGGAGAAAGGAGGCGGAGCATCCTGAGGCCTTTGCTGCCAAAGGCTGGTCATCAGCGCTCTGCAGTTCGCCCATGAAGTCCAGGTTCTCCAGCATTGGATTCTGCTGCGGCATTTTCCCTGCAAACAGCGACGCGGGAGGTATTCCAGAAGGAGTGGCCGCTTTTGAGGGCGACCGGGTCCTAGGGGAAACGGGCGGCTGAGTGGATGGTGCTGGTAGGGTTTTAAACGGCTGGGGTGAGGAGCGCGGCGGTGAAGGAGCAGCTTCAGCACTGGCTGCGGGTGAGGGTTCTAGGGTTTGGCTCAGCGACTGGAAGGCGTTAGGATCCTGAGCAAACTGATCAAAGGAATGTGGGCCGCTAGAGGGCTGGGTAGCTTGGGAAGAGGAAGACGCGGCTACGGCTTGCCCTGATGAAATGGGAGATGGAGCTTTGGCAGGGCCGACTGGGACTTGGGGAAGAGGTGCAGTGGACGTACCTGCGGGCTCCGCCTGAGCCGCTGTTGGAGGGACGCTTGCAGCCCGAGTGTCTGCGTCTAATTCAGGGCTGTCCAAGGAGACAATTTCTGGCGCTGCTGCTCCCGTCTGTGCCGCGGCTGTCTGCTGTACCGGCTCCTTAGGCCGTTTGGCCCTTTCAACTCTCTTCCTCTTCTTCTCTTCTGGCGCTGTGGCTGTTCCGGAGGAAGGAGATAAGGTCGGGGCGGCAGGCGTTGACGTCCCCACGGTAAACTTGTACCTGGGTCTGGCTGGAAGGATGCCCGCCGTAGCCGGTCTGCTAGCTGGCAGCGCAAGCACTTTTTCTGCTTGAGGGGCCACCTCAGGGGTTGACTTCTCTGAATCTTGCGCCTTTTCGGGCACTGCCTCGGAAGCTACAGGCTGCATCGGGCCCACTTGACTGCTCGCCGGAGTTGCGCTGGAAGTCGCCGGAGTTGACGATTGTTGGGATGAAGGCCTCCTTGTATATCTTTTCTTTGCGCCTCGGGGAACGCAATCTCGAAATTCGAAAGGTCGCCATGTGTCAGCGTACTGGTCATATAGAGCTGAAAATTCATCATCGACGGCCAGATTCCTCCGGTTGGATTTATCGTGCTGCGTGCGACACCTCATCTTCCAGCATTCAATGATTTTGTCTTTATGCCAGTTGAGGGGCGCCACCTTGGTGAGGAATTTCTTGAAGCCCGCAGATTCCAACCGGTGATCCGGGTTTCGCTCCGGATCGTACGCTACCTCCTCGCAGTAGAATTCATGCCATGGAGGCCATGACTGCATTTGTTCGATGTGCCATTCCAGGTCTGCGCCTGTTCTGTTTCTTCTTTCCTGCATAATCTCCGCTCGGGGGCAGATGTGCGTGAACTTACCCCTGACCCCCTCTGGGTCGTATTTCCATCGCTGCGGCAGCATTATCAGGCCCATGTCGATGAGTTCCCGCTCGAGGTAGGCGTGTTGTCCGATTTCGTAAACTTGGGTATTCGACCAGGTGATGGGATACTGAAAGATATGGCCTTTCTTCTTGCCCTGGCCGAACTCTTCTTCGACATAATCCATCTGCCGCGCAATTTCCATCCCGAACTGGTGGTCAGTGCAGAAGTAGGGCAGCAGGAACGGCTTCCCCTTGAATCCGTAGATTCTAACTATGATGCCTTGAGTCAGCCGGAAGGTGTCCCCGTACTCATTTTTCCACAGGTATTTTGCCATGACTTCCGGTGGGCGAGACGCCTTACGGTTGAACAACCCCATGACCATGCACATAAATTTAAGATTAAATTCATAGAACGAGCCTTTTCTGTACAGAACCTCGGTCCATTCGTACACGGGCAGCGGCTCTCCTTTTTCGTTTATTTTCTTCAAGTCAGGAACGTTCATCCGGTAGTGCATGTGATACAGGCACAGCCATGCGAGGAAGGAGCAAAACCGGAAATCCGTTGACTGCTTCTGTTGCAGTCTAACCAGACTTGAATGTATTGCATACGCCAGCCAGTCCGCCCAGTCGAAGAAAATAGGGCGCTTTCCACTCTTCTGCGCTGTAGAGTCGTAAAATTCTCCGTGCAGGAGACATTCTGCCAGCGCCAGCTGGTACGGCCGTACCACTTTGTCAGAGTCGCAGCCGAGGACCCACGCCAGGATGATGTAGATATATTTATTTTCAAATCTGTCCAGGGGTATGGGGCCAGTCGGCCACTGTCCGGCTGCCAGCGGAGTCTTCAGCTCCGAGTCGAGGAATTCCCTCATCCGCTTTGTCTGCGTAAATCTGCCAGTCTGTTCATCAAGATTCACCCTTCTGACAATTGCGCCGGGCTCGTACTGGAGCCCTGGGGCGAACGCTGGCTGGACGCTCTCCCGAAAAAGTGTGAACAACACTTTTCCCTTGTTGTCGCAGACTTGCCGGGCAGCTGGTTTGTAATATTCTACAATTGCTTCGATCAGCTCCGGGCACTGGTGGGTAGGAGGGCACAAGAACCAATACAGGTTCGACTTGTATGCAGCCCCGACATGGTGTGAGGGTGAAACCCTGTCCGCCCACTTGGCAATGTTCAGCCGCAGTTTGGAGAGGCTGATGGAGAAAGAGCCGTCCTTGTACCCGGCCAGGTGATTAACTGGTGGCGGCGGAATTCGCCCAGCTACGCGCCTCTTTGTCCGGGTCTTTCTTTTCTGGTCCTGCGGCGCTTCGCTCTCATGAGCGCTTGACTCTGGTGATTCCTCAGCTTCGCGCCGCTCTTCGCTGGATTGCGCCTGTACGGGCGCTTTCCCCTTGTCCATCCTTTCTGAAACTTCTGAAACAGCAGGGACGGGAATTACGGCTTCTGAGTTGTCAGCTCTGCTCTTTGCAGTCAGGGAGTCAGCTTGAACGATTTGAATTTTCTGAGTGCGCCAGGGCCCTTTTTCTAGACAACGACTGCAACATTAATGGCGCGAGGGAGGGAGTTAGGGCGGTTAACTTGGAGTTGGTGGAGGCGTTATGATTTTTTGGCGGCTGTGCATGGGTTTATTTTTGAAAAGCGCACCCTAGTAGCCGTTGGTCCAAACGCACCTTGCTTTTTTAATGCATCATTCTTGAAAGCCGTGCAATCATTAAACCTCCTTGGACGTCGTGCCATTGCTGACGTCATCGCCGCCGTCTGGGCACACTTTACAAGGGAGAATTTCTGGCCCATGAAGTCCAACTTCGCACCGTGCCGTACTGCGCCCTGGGCCCACACTTAGAATTTTTTACGTTTTCCGTGGTGGGTTATTCGGGCTGCGCCCAAAATTCAGGGCGCACTCGGACTTCGCCCAAAAAATGGGCGCACTCCGACTTCGCCCGGATTTGACTGCGCAGTCTGACACTTAGCCGTTTTCAGCTTCCTGCGACGGATTACCCAGGGTGCGCCCGAGAATGGGAGCGCACTCGGACTTCGCCCGAAAAATGGGCGCAATCCGACTTCGCCCAGGTTTACTTGCGTGGTCTGATTTTGCACTTATGTCTTTTGCTGCCTGTTTCCCAACTGCGCTCTCCAGATGGTGCGCAGCCCGACTTCGCTGCGAAGTCGGGTTGCGCACCCAGACTTAGTCATTTTTGCTCCTTTTTTCAGCTGCCTTCTTCCGAACTTCGCACTGTTCAAGGAGCGCTACCCGACTTCGCTGCGAAGTCGGGGTTTGCCTTAAGTCTTACTTGGGCTCTTTGAAAAATAAAAAACTGAATGCTGAAATATATACATTCTGAAAACTAAAAATGCAGAAGGGAAATCTGTACAAGGAAGGACCCATTTGGGTGCCTTCAGTGGCGGTAAATTTTTAGGTGGAACCCATTGACGGGAATGGGGAGAAGCTGTCCCTCCATATCCCGGAGTACGAATGCATTAAACTGATTTACCCGGGCAATCTGATAGGGGCCCTCCCAGAGGGCATCAAACTTGCCGTGGTTGCCCGGCTTTGCCTTCAGCGAGTCCCACTTCAGCACCAGGTCCCCGATTTTGAAAACTCGGGCGGTGGCGCCTTTTGCAAACCAGCCTTGGGTTGCTTCAGCATGTTTGGTGAAGGCCTGGTATGCTTTTTCTCTGTCTTCCTCTAACTGCAGCAACTGGCACAGTCTGTCGTCCACCGGATCCCCGTTGCCTCTCTCTTCGTCCAACATCCAGAGAGCGGGAATTTCTATGTGGGTTGGCAGGACTGCTTCCTTGCCGTAGACGAGCGCATAGGGGGATGTCTTAATGGATTTTTTGAATGATATTCTGTCCGCCCACAGCGCCCGATCCAGGAGTAGGTGCCAAGTCCTCTTGTTCTTCTCTACTATTCTCCTGATGATCTTCAGCAGGTTCTTGTTGGTGGACTCGGCAAGACCGTTCCCCTGCGGGTAGTAATTGGAAGACATTTTGTGATAAATGCCGTATTTGCCGGTGTACTCCGTGAGTACAGCGCTCGCGAACCCCGGACCATTGTCCGTCACTATTGACTCAGGGACCCCGAAGCGGGTAATGAGGCTCTCGAGGAACCCGATGACCGTCTCCCGGTCCGCATTCTTTGTGGGGATCGCCTCTGCCCACCGCGTGAAGTAGTCGGTGGCGGTAAGAATGAACTTGTGCCCCGCTGCAGAGTTCGGCGTAATAACCCCAATGAAGTCCAGACCCCATTGCTGAAACGGAGTCTCGGCTTGGATCGGTTGAAGGGGCAGGGGTGCTTTTCTGTTTCTGCCAGCAAATCTCTGGCATTGATCACATTTTGTACAGATTGCATGCGCGTCTGTAAAGAGAGTGGGCCAGTAGTACCCAGCTCTGATTATTTTCAAGGCCGTAGGCCTTGCAGAATGGTGACCCCCAGGCATCCCGGAGTGAAATTCTCTGAGGACCCTGGGTTGGTCTGTTTTCTTGACGCACCGCAACAAGATGCCGTCAATGTTTTTGAAGTAAAGCCCCTCGGGGCGAAGAGTGTATTTCAGTGCACCTAGCCGAAACCTCCTTCTTTGTGAGGCATTCAGGTGGTCTGGACATCTCCCGGTGCAGAAATACTTCACCAGGTCATCTGTCCAGTCACTCTCCTCGGGTAAGGAGTTGGCTAGGTTGGTGGTTGTTGTCGGATCCTCCCACTTACAAGCAGAAATCTCGGCTGCTGCGCTTCGGGCCAGCTCCTGGCACAAGGCTCGGCCTCTGATAAGCTTGGTTGGCCGCACTTCGATGTCGAACTCCTGGATTTTAGCAATCCATCCTGCTCTCTTGTGACCCGGCTCTCCTTGTATGATGAAGCTTCGGACGTCCGGGTGTATCACAAAGACGGTTGTCCGGCTCTGGGAGACGAAGTGCTTGAACTTGCGGAGAGACTTCATGACCGCGTGAACCTGCCGCTCTATAAAGTTGTACTTTTCTTCGTGCGGTTGAATCACTTGGCTCAAGAACGCTATGGGGCGCTCTTCGCCATCGTCCCCTTTCTGGGTCAAGACTGCGGCGTAACTCTCGGGTTCTCCCACCGCGTACAGGATGAAGTCCTTAGAGTAGTCCGGGTTTATCAACACCGGAGCCTGTGCAATGCGGGCCTTGATCTCCTCGAAGGCCTGCCTCCTCTCATCAGTCCATAAGAATTCAGCATTCTTTTTCAGCAGTTCGGCCATGGGCTTGATTACTTGTGCGAAGTCCGGTATGAACTTCCGCACGAAGTTGATTTGGCCGAAGAAGGACTACAGCCCCTTCTTGTCAACTGGAGCGGGCAAACGGAGGAGGGCTTCTGCTCTATCATGGTCCACGGCTAGGCCTTTCTCGGAGATGACATGCCCCAACAGCTTACCTTCTTTTACCGCGAAGACAGATTTCTTCGGGTTTATGGAAATGCCGAATTCACGACATCTCTCAAATATTTGCCGCAAGTGGGGAACATGGTCCTCTCTCTTGTGAGAGAATACAGTCATGTCATCCAAGTAGATGACAATGATCTTGTTGAGCAGCTCTCGGAAGGCCAGGTCCATGGCTCTCTGGAATGTGGCGCCAGCATTGGATAGGCCGAAAGGCATGCGCTGATAGGCGAACGTTCCCCATTTGGTGGTGAACGCTGTCTTATGCTGGTCCTCGTCCTTGACCCAGATCTGGTTGTACCCAGAAAAGCCATCTAGGAGGGAGAATCTTTGCGCTCCAGCAACTATGTGGAGGATCTGGTCAATCTGGGGAAGCGGATAATGGTCCTTGAGGGAGGCCTGATTCAGATTTCTGAAGTCTACACAGAGACGAATGTCTCCGTTCTTCTTCCTCACGGGAACCAAGTTCGCAACCCAGGATGAATGCTTGATGGGGTAGATGATCTTGGCTTCCAGCATCTTCAGGAGCTCGGCCTTCATCATGGCTTCGATCTTCGGATTTACAGCCCTCTGCTTCTGCTGGAATGGCTTGGCACCATCTTCTAGCTCAATGGTATGCTGGATTATATTTCTGTCATACCCCTTCAAGTCCTGGTAGCACCAGGCTACTATGTCAGGGAACTCTCGGCACAATGTTCTGATTTGCTCAAGTTCCTCTGTGGTGCAGTCTGTCCCGACCTTAATTGTTTTTCCAGGTTCAAGCTCCAGGTCGGCGTACTGCTTCGGGTCTACTTTGATCGCGTGTGATATTGCTCTATCATTCTGATCAAATAGACTCTCAAGTGTAATCAGTCCTTTTGGGACATGATTATTTTTTAGCTGTATCAACCCCTCATATTGCTTGTCATCATGGTCTCTACCTTCGATTGAACACGCTTCGTTAAGCAAAAATGTGACGATTTCCTCGTCACGGTCAAACACCGCGGTGGGGTGTCTTTATCAGCACGAAGGCCCGTAGATGGTACGGACCGGCTCGGCTTCTGGACAGTGTCATCACCGGAATGTACCGGCTCCAACAGACGCCAGAATGTCAGCATGCTTGTTTTTCTCACGTGATATAGCCTTGACATTCAATGAGTCGAACGACTCCATCAGATCCCAGACCCGATTACGGTACGCCTTGAGATAGTGCTTCTTGGAGGCGCACTTGTTCGTAATATGGTTGCACACCAGCTCGAATCGCCAAAGATCTACGGATGCTTAATCCCAGCCCTCTCTGCTTTTCGCAAACCCAAGCACAGGGCTTCGTACTCCGTCGCGTTGTTGGTACAGCTCCAAGCCAGCTTGTAGGTGTAGTCTTTCTGGATCCCTATTGGGGAAACCAAAAGTACTGCACCGGCGCCATTTTTGCATCGTGCGCCGTCAAAGAAAAGCTTCCACAGCTTTTCTGGTGCAGGTCCTACTTCTTTCTTGGCTGACTTGTCAAGCCTCTCAGGCTGGATGACAGTGTAGCAGCCTTGCTCTGTCTCGATCACGGCGTTGAAGTCCCGCAAGGAGAATTCATCTTCCACTTGCAGCAGCTCGAGAGCTTGCTCCGTCATATCCACCACCACCAGTTCTTCCTCCGTCAGCTGGACCATGCAGTCTTGCGACTCTTCGCCGGGTATCTTCTCTACTAGGAATGTGGAAGGCTTCTCATTGTAGATTTTCAGTCTCCTTCCTTTGAAGGGCACTTCCATGTGTGAGTAGTCCAGAGACAGATACCCTCCCAACTTCGCAGTGAACTCCCTGGAGAGACACATGCCGAAGTAGGGTTCCAAGTCGACAACCACGACTTCTTGAATGACCACGATGTCGAGAGCTTTGTGCAGCCGAATAGGGATGTCCTTAATGACACCGACTGTCTTGACAGGGGTGTCGTCCAATTGCAGCACGCCTTGGCTGCTCCTTGTGTACTCCATCCCGATCTCGTCGCAGACGGCTCTCGACATTACGGTCGTGGAAGCACCAGAATCCACCATACAGTTGTGTACTATGTACCCAGATAGAAGGGAGGTGGTCTGTTCTTCCCGATGGTCGAGACCGCAGAGGTTGAACCAGGACAGCAGGCTGTATCTGCTTGCCATTTTTCATGTTTTTCAGAGATTCTTGCAGCAGATCAACTTGGCCTAGGAGCAGAAGAGCATCATACATGCTGATTCTTGCAGGGGTCCTCTTCAGTTTGTCTACTATACTGTAGCCCGAAGTACTAGCTCCTTCCGCTTCTTTTGTCGGTTGTCCGGTACTACTGAGTGGCCTCAACTCTCCGTCTCTTGGTCAGAGACGGATATCTCAGCTTCTCCTGAGCTTGTTCTTTGGTTTCAGCTGGAGGCTGAGCAGCGGGAGCTTTAGCCGGGGGAGCTTTTGCTACGGGAGGCTTGATTGCGGGAGTCTTCTCTTTGGCTGTGTAAGGCCACAGCCTTTTGTCAGGTGGTAGCCCAGCAGGTTGCGCCTTATCTCTTCGATATTATTGCGCCCAGATTCTCCCACAAGATTGAAAGGCCGGAAGGAAGGAATGCCTTCCGTGCCAATCTCCGGAGAAGGCTGGCTTCCTGTGGGGTTTTAGTGTTTTAGGATAAGAGTGCAGGGAAAGAGATAAAAGTGTGGAAAGAGAATCCAAATGTGATTGGGGTTGGGTGGGGCGAATAAGCAGCACGACAACGATCAATCACCACTACTAACAGCATTCCTATACAAAACACACACTGAAACTACAGCTATCATTCATCCTATGTATCCTCTACCTATGCATTCCAGGAATACTTGATCATCAAATACCAGAGTCCAGAGTTCAGTACAATAGTAAGCAATGATACAAGAAACATGAGGTAGAAATGACAAGGAGAGGCAGCATACAAGATAAAAGACAGTAAGCGGAGCCAAGTATATGCTTTGTATTAGAGGCAAACGCACAGCTACAATGGTTCCCTAGCAGTATATTCCTCTTCCACCCCCTTTACAATGAAATTGCATGGCTATTTATAGCCTTAAGTTCCCCCCGATTACAATCACGGGCACAAAGTCTCGGACCAGACAATAGCTGACAAAAGCGGCCAAGGAGCTACTGATGCTGACTTCTGTCGGGTAGGACTGTACTTGCGGCATGGTCTCCCTGAAAGCTGTACAGTTACGTGGCGATGTGTCGGGTCAAACCTTTGGTCAGCAGGAATGCGGGTAGCTGTGGCGGATGGAACTTTACATCAGCCTTAAATGATGGCAGCTGGCATAGATAGGGCGGTCCATGCTTGTCCTTGTTCCCGTCATGTCTTGGCTCGAATCCCGAGGCTGGACACTTGTCAGATTTTGATGAGTGACACATGTCTGCCTTGAAAGGCAGTTTATCCAACTTTGCCCAGGATCGGAGCGCTATCGGGTTGCGCAGGTGGAAAACAGCGCAGTTGGGGAGGCCTCCGTGCCTTAGCCAATTTCTGGGCTTGCTTGCCCAACTGCGCACCGGTCAGAGGTCGCAGCCCGACTTCGCTGCGAAGTCGGGTTGCGCACCGGCACTTTGTTGTCTTCTCCACCGTTCGGACTGCGCACCAAGAGGGGGGCGCACCCCGACTTCGTTGCGAAGTCGGGTTGCGCCCCAACACTTAACTTATTTTTTGCCATACTGCTTCCCAAGTGCGCCCAGGAAAAAGGGTGCACCCCGACTTCGCTGCGAAGTCGGGTTGCGCCCTGACACTTAGTCAAATTTCGCTTCCTGTCTGCTTGCGCACTTCGCATTCCCTACTGCGCTCCAGCTAGAGGGCGCACTCCGACTTCGCTACGAAGTCGGGTTGCGCCCTGACACTTAGTCATTTTCAGGGAACACTTGCTGGAAACTTTACTGGGGTGAAGTTCAAGGGGAAGAGGGAGAAATGAAACTGCACGGAAGAGGGAGAAAGGGAGAAATGAAGAAAGGGAAAGAAAGGAGGGGGAAAGGGAGAGAGCAACTCACTTACAGAAACTGAAAACATGGCACCCCGTGCAAAAATGTGGCAACAGGTTCATCGGGTGGTTTTATCCCAATTGAGGAATCCAACCCTCCATAAACAAAGTTGATACTATTTGCAGCGAAGCCCATGTTGTATACAACACCTATGGCTAAAGGGAAAGGGAGAGAGCAACTCACTTACAGAAACTGAAAACATGGCACCCCGTGCAAAAATGTGGCAACAGGTTGGGGGAAAGGGAGAGAGCAACTCACTTACAGAAACTGAAAACATGGCACCCCATGCAAAAATGTGGCAACAGGTTCATTGGGTGGGTTTACCCCAATTGAGGAATCCAACCCTCCATAAACAAAGTTGATACTATTTGGAGTGGAGCCCATGTTGTATACAACACCTATGGCTAAAGGATGGTCACGTGGGCGACCAAAATCCTTGGTTGTGGGCATGGCTAGAGGGGTGATGGTAACGTCTTGGACCACGTATTCACCAATACCAGGACTAGTGATGTGGACCTCGACTTGGGATGAGGTGATGGATGGCTCAGGGATGGAGGTGCTTGTGGATGTTGGTGGAGAATTAAATATTTCACAGTCTGAAAGTTCAACTTGTGAAACATCGGTTGATGGAGAAGGATTGGGTGATGGCTTGGAATTAGAAGAAGGTGGATGAGGCAAAGAAGAAGTGGTTGTAGAAGAAGGAATGGTTGATGTGGACGATGTGGCGAAAGTGGATTGACCTTGACCACATGTACAAGGAGAAATAGATTCGGTTATGGGTAACTCCTCAAGAGTAGGAGCTTTGGAAGAAGATGTGGATGGATTAGAAGAAGAAGGTGGATTAGACAAAAATGGGGATAAAAATAAATGGGTGGAAGGCAACATGGATTCATAAGGATTTGAAATAAAATTGCAATACTTAAAAGGTTCTACATCTGCGGGGATGCAATGGACTTGTCCATCATGAACGTATTTCAAGCATTGATGGAGAATTGAAGGAACACATTTCATTTCCCTCATCCAAGGTCTACCAAGGAGTACATTGTACGCCATGGTTCCTTCTAATATATGAAACATTGTGTGCAACGTTCTGGCCCCTACTTCAATGAGCAAAACAACAATGCCAACTGTGGTACACAAAGCATCGTTAAATGCTTTGAGGGTGAATGATGACTTGGAAATGTGGGAAGGTGGTAGCTTGAGGTGGTGAAGGGCAGCGGTAGTGATGATGTTAATGGATGAGCCATTATCTATTAGGACTCTTTTGAATGGCTTCTTATCTATCAAGGCCATGATATGCAATGGAGGATCCACGGATTCCGAGGTTATCAACTTTATTTCAAAGTCATAAAAGGTAATGGATGACTCCATGCATGTCCTAACACTCCCTACAAAACTGTTGAAGGCGTTAGAGTCTTGGGATTCTAACTCGATAGACTTAAGAATCTCCATCAAACCTTCTCTATGCCTAGGGGATTGTTGGATAAGCTCATATACAGATAATTTAGCTGATGCCATTTTCAAGCTAGTAGTCAACCGACTACTTAAGGTTACCACTGGCCTTATAGGGCGATGGATTGGCTGATTTTGTGGATTGGATAGATGGATTGGCGGGGATGGATTTGGAGATGTTTGGATGGGCGATGGATTTGAAGGTTGTTGGGCATTCTGTTGATTTTGTCTTTGCCCTCTTGTGACTACATGAACCGCTCCTACAAAATTTTGGTATTGTTGGACATGGTTGACTTGGTTAGGAGGTGTTTGATGGTTGTTTCCTCCTATGTTAGTTTGAGCCTCTCCATGGTTGGGAAGAGGTGTCTGAAAAATTCCCAAATTTTGGTTTTGCGGAGCTAAAGGATTACCCACATTGATGGCTCCCAAATCTACAAGGTCTTGGACAATGTTCTTAAAAACATGGCAAGAGTTGATGTCGTGACCATTTTACCTATGATATGGGCAAAATAGGTGTTCTCTGTAATTCTTGGGATATTTGGTAGGGTCATCGGGCTTGACTTCAGGCAAGGCTAACTTGTTTGTTTCGTACAACCTTCGAAAAAGGGAAGAATACGACTCCGCTAAGGGAGTGTATTGACGTTGAGGTCGGGTGTATTGGGGCAAGGGAGGTTGTTCCACAGTTGGCATTGTGTTTTGTACCGTGGGTGCTTGTGTTATTGATGGAACCGCATGATAAGCAAGTGGTTGTTGCATAGGTTGTTGAGCCATTACAGGCTGGCTCACCACCACTTGATTAACTTGATTGGGTGTGTTAGCCGTAGAGGCTTGTGATGATTTGTTTTGGCCAGATTGATTACTTCGATATTGGCCCTTGTTTTTCCATTATTTCTTCTTAGGCTTAATGACACCCTCTTGGATTTTGATTTCCTCAATGATCTAGCCTGTGCTAAAGCTTCTTCAAATGTGCGATAAGTATTAAGCTGAAGCATCCAAGAGATGGGTTTTAAGCAGCTCTTGGTGAATAATTTGATAATTTCCTCCATTGGTAGGGAGAATGGCAATTTGGTTATAACTGCCCTCCAACGGTTTCTAAAATCATAAATAGGCTCATCATCCCATTGTTTTAAATAATAAATATTTGATAATGAGACCTTTCTAATGTTTAGGGCAAAACGGTCCAAGAATAGATCCATCAGTTGAGTAAAAGTGTAAATACTGTGTGTTGGTGATTGATTGAACCACTCTATAGCGTCTCCCCCTAGTGTTTGAGGAAAATTTCGGAGCATGAGGGCATCATCGGTTTGAATCCGAAAACATGCGTGAACAAATGAGCTCACATGCTCCTTAGGGTCCTCGATTCCCCTATATTTATCAAACTTTGGTAACGTGAAGTCTGCCGGATATGGTGATGATGGCACCGAAGGATGAATTGGTTGGTGGATTAGTTGACTTAAGGTCAATTTCTGGCTTGACATGCCAGGGGTGTTCTGCATCAATTGATCAATCTATTTTTGCATGGCTTGTATCCTAGGATCTTCCCCAGGAATGTGGAAGCCTTGGATTACCTGATGATTGGGAGATGGACTGGAAGAAAAATGTTGTGGAGTGATTAGCCTATTTTGGTGGAATGGATTGGTTTGGACATGGGGTGAAGATTGGTGATTGAAATAAGGAGATGATTGATGAGGAGGATGTTGGAAGAATTGGTTGGGAGGTTGGCTAGAAGAAATGGTAATTGGCTGGGTTGGGGTATGAATCGGTGGAGGATTGGGAATGGATACCACTGAAGATTGGGGTACCCAAGTTGGATTTTGATTGGCTATGATGGGTTGGGTTGGAACCACATAGATCATAGGGTCTACAAGAACTTGTTGCTTAGCCTTTCTATGTTGTGAGAGCAATCTGTCCACAAAACCTGATGTCCTAAAGTTCTTGTTCGGACATGGTAGAAATTGACATGGTTGCGGCTAGATTGGAGGATGAAGGAAGTGATGAGGATGGATTAGAAGAAATGGGTATGTCACAAGTTGCACTTGATATTGCAACTTGGGAGGTTGGCACTTGTGAGGCAGCATTCACATACTCCTCATACAAGGGATTGGAATAGGCTCGGATATGGCTAGATGAAGGGTCAGTGTTAAAAACACTTGGGTTTTGGGCTGGGCTATAAGAAGACGACATACCATATTCATAGGTAGAATTATGATATCCTTGGGTAGTGGTGGATGGGCAGGCTGTAGCCAATTTTGGTTGTTCAACACAGTCTTGACTAAGGGGCTCAAGGACATAGTTAGAAGACTTGTAGATAGCCTCTACCTTGTCCATGTCTATGTGGGTGGTATGTCCCACCGTGATCGCCATTTGTGGAGACAAAAACACGACACTAAAGCAGATATAAAATAAATAATTCAAGAACGACAATAATTGCACAAAATGATATTTTATTCAATAACAGGGGGAGCTGAGAAACTCCTTGTTACAATTATTCTGTCCAACAAAATTATTTTGATACAGTAATTACAATTGCTAGGGTTCTCCGAAACCCTAGCTATACAGAAATGAGTGTCTTCAATGTGCTTTGCTCCCAACAGAGTGAGTGGGCTTTGTGATATCCGATTTTGGGCCACTCTAGCTTCAG
This sequence comes from Wollemia nobilis, assembly GCA_028583015.1. Classification (NCBI taxonomy): domain Eukaryota; kingdom Viridiplantae; phylum Streptophyta; class Pinopsida; order Araucariales; family Araucariaceae; genus Wollemia; species Wollemia nobilis. The sequence continues at coordinate 6,510,673 of JAQPPZ010017259.1, read as the reverse complement.
CAGTTGTCCAAGATCTCTTGATTGATGCTATCTAACCCTACACACACAACAAACAATAAGGTTGTTAGTAAACAAAATGAGGGTTTCACAGTGTGAACCCTCAGAAATGCAGATTAAAAACCCTAGATCTATGTAAACTGAATGTGTAAAATGAAATAACACCAAATAATAACAAAATACATTAGTGGAGCGAAGCTTTCTTTAAAAAAAAAAGTAAGTAAAAAATAATAAATAAATGTGCTTTCGCTCCACTAGTGGAGCGAAAGGTCTTTATTTTATGTTATTTCCTTTTAAGGCCGTCCATCGGGAAAGTGCCATGTGTCAAGCAGAGATAAGTTCGAAGGCGCTCTCCAGCCTAGTGAAGAGTTATAAAAGTGGGGCCATCCGACATCTTTGTCCAATCAGAGTGCGTTCGCTCCATAACACTCTGAAACGCACCTCCTCGAGGTGAGTTCAAGTCTGCGCCTCCCAAGAAGCACGCGCCCCAAGGGGTATTTTCTCGGCCGTCGCTGATATTCATCATTAATGAGGGCAAATCAGAGGCGCACGATTGCATGCACGATCTCCACCTGCATTAACTCTAGGCGCTATCATTTAAGGTGGTAGATTTGAAAAGAGCGCTATAAGAAGAAAGGTTCTCCAGAGTCATTTCATGCCCTTCATTGCAGTTGCATTTTCATGCAGTTCTTGCGCCCTGCATTTTCCAAATCTTTTATCTGTGCAGAGTTCGAACCAGAACAATTCGTTCTATACATGGGCAAGAAAAGTGGAGAGCATAAAGAAAAGGCGTCCAAGGAAAAAACGACATCCCCGAAGGAGAGCGGCTCGAAGAAGCCGCGAAAGCGTGTGAAGAAGCCGGTAAAGTTGACGCCGCCCGAGGACAACCTCTTCAAACTTCGGGATTGTCTGATGATGTACAAGGACCTCAAAGAACTGCGCCAGGACGTCGAAGGGGCGTTCAAGGAAAACCTAACTGGAAATGCGTGGGCTGCAGTTCACCACTCGCACCTGTTCTTTTACATGTGCATGCCCGTGCATCATTGTTCAGAGTTTGTGTGGGCGGTTTCTCGATTTTATGATGCTCGGACGAGAACAGTGCGGGATTCCAGTGGGAATAAGTTGTTCCCCATTACAGCTGATACCGTCCGGGAGGCTTTTGCCTGTGGAAAGAATCCCTCAACTGATTTCCTCCCCAAGAATATCACCAGTTCCGAGCAGAGCGAGAGGTATTACCCATTCACCTGACAGAGTTCGTGCACCATGACATTTATTCGATTCTGGCGTGGGTGATGGGGCTCTCTACAGACGCCATTGTTTACAACTGGCAGGTGTCCATGTCGGAGTCCATTTTTCACAATGAAATTTATTTCCCGTCCAAGATGCAGTCGAATACCCTACCAGTTTTCTTCGACTGGGCAAAGTGGGTGGCGCGGCAGATGCACCTCTCATTATCCTACTTGTAGAGTCGTGGAGATGATCGGTACAGACATTGCTACGCCCTCATGTGGTATTTCTTCTACCACCTGCATGAGCGCTTCTCCTTCATCCCCAAGAATCAGATTGACGAAGAAGGCAAGGCGGTGTCGGTCTATCTCTGGATGGAGAGCTTGTCCAGGGACGAATCGTACTACAATTTTAATCGAGTCTTCTTGGGGTCGACGTTGAAGCTGATCTATGGCCACTACGAGTGAGTTCCCGTGAAGATGAGGGACAAAGTGGTGGACGGGAAGTTGGGAGATGTTTTCTTGCTCACCCAGGGCTTGGTGATCAGAATTTTTGGGTTCACAGAGAAACCCTTCCTGTTGCCCTACTACGCCACGCCGTACTCGTTTGCCCTGGAGGTCGCCCGACAATGTGACTTCACCAACGAGTTGTACGGGAAAGGCAGAGGGAAGAAGCACACCTGTCAGATGCCCTTCGAGTTCGGAGACATCAAGGTGACACGGTGTGGCCAAAACACTGTACTTACAGTAACGTTGTACGATTTCGGGTTAGTTGAGCTCCCCCAACGCTGGAAGTACGATCTGAGGAACATCTTTCAGGATTTTATTGGAGCGAAGTCTTTTCACTGCTTCCCTTGACCGGACATTGTCGCACAATGAAATAACCCTACGGGACGCGAGTTGGAGTGGCACATCGACGAGATGGTGCCCTTGCCCCCTAGCATGATTTTTACACCATAGAGGTTGACTACGAGCCAACCGTCAACCCAGAGCAGAGGATTTCCAGGGACGTGTTCCAGGCGATGAAGGAAAAGCTGCGACATTGGTCAGATCGCAAGATAAAAGAGTGGTGGATCATGAGAGTCCACAATAATAAAGTGCATTCTGATTATCCAATGGCGTTGGACGACAAATTCTCCACAGTGTTTGATGAAAACGTAGACACCTATCGGGCTTCCTCATTTTTCGAGATTGTGCCTCGAAGCACACAAAGCCCTAACGAAGTGGATGACCTGGCAGCAAAAAAGCACGTGGTGCAAGGCAAGGGCAAGGCAGTCCTGAGTGGTTCGCGATAGGCTGGAGAGAGTGGGCCATCACCTCATAAGAAGCAGAGCACCCTCCCAAAGAGAAAAGCTGAAGAGACACCTCTCCCGCCGCAAGCAATGAAGAGGCCGCGAACCAGCGCTCCAAGGCCCTTCAGAACGAGCTCTCAATCGAACACCTGAAACCCCTCCATCGAGCGCTCCTGAAGCACCTATCGCGGAGCATTTGGAAAAGCATAAAGGAAAGGTGGAGGTAATTGACGTACAGGCGATTGGCGAGCAACAAAAAGAGGATCCACACACGCAGCATTCCCCTCGACTCCTTTGATCATGAATCCCGAAGGTATGCATTCACTCTCTTCTCTTTCCTCTTCTATCTCTCTGGCAGTCGTTTCCTCAACAGTTGAAACCCTAGTTGTTGCTGCTTTCTCCTCTGGCCTTTCCATCCCTTCTATTACTCTTTTGCTGCCCAATACCTTGGTTTCTAGCATTTCAGTTTCCCCAGCCCTTCCGTCGCCCTCAGCAGCTTTTGCATCTTTTGCGACGCGCCTTAATGCTTTCGCAGTCTCTGTGCCTGTCAACCTTTCTTTCTCTGTTTTGGGAAACCCTATCGTAGATCTTTCCACCATCGTAGAGATAAATCCATTTTCCCTTTCACCGCCCTCTGCTATCATAGCGTCAATTGCATCTGACATTTTAACGCCTAAACCCACCATCTCCGCAGTCACTGTCCAGACCCAAGCGCCCTTGAGGGTTAGCGCAATTGCTTCCCCTCCTATTTCCCATGTTCTGTCCGAACTCGAGTCGCAACCTCCTCTCTTTCCATACACACCGATCCTCACAGTTCAAGAGCCGCTCGAAGCTGAGTTGGAGATGATGCAGCACCTTGCAGCTACGAAGAGCATCTACAATGCACGCCATAGTTCATCGCACTGGCTAAGAGACCGTAGGAGGGAGGTGCAGTCTCTGGCGCAACTCGAGAAAGCGTCCATTATCAATCCAGACAGGATGGAGATTCACACGATAGAGAAAATACCAATGGTTCAAACGCCCCTGGGGGAGATGACCACGACTGACTACACTTATCGCCATACCATGGAGAACATGAAAAAAAATTAACACGACGTAGAAGATGGGCAACATTGCGGTTGAAATGGGCTCCGTCTATTTCCATGGTGAGCACTACAAGGAGCGCTTATTTGAAGCGCAGGCCAAGAACTTCGAGCATGAGGAGGCCTTGGCAGAGGCGAGGAGACAACTGGAGACGCTCGAGTCCGAAGCCGCGCAGTTGAGGCAGCGCGTGGTTTCGCTAGAGGCTGAGGTTAATTAGCATTCTAAGGCACACACCCAAGCAGACCAGCAGGTGCAGACATTGACCGTTCAGGTTCAAAAGTTGCAAACACAATTGCAAGAGAAAACGTCGCAGCCTATTGCGTTCTCTAGGGAGCGCATCAAGGAGAAGCGTCTGCAGTTCCTGATAGATTTCCCTGCGAGAGTTGCGCGGGAGGTCACGATTTTAACCTTTTTCAAGGAAGCGCAGGAGGCATTTGCCGCTGACAGCTCTGTTTTAGAGGCTGCTCAGGAGGATGTTGATCTTTGGCTGGACTTAGCCACGCAGCTCAAGAAAATTGAAAATGTGGATGCCCACCTTACTCCCATGAGCCCCCTGGCTAGATCTTGGGCAACAACGAAGATGACCTTGCATTCTTTTTTCACGAAGCTCGAGCTGACCAAAGAAGCTCGTAAGCTTTTAGACGCCCTCGAGCAGAAGAGAGACGTTTAGCTACAGTTTATTAACACCTTTGCTCAAATTGGCACCCTCGGCTTCATAGACAATGAAGGACCCATTCCATCACTTGAGGAGTTAAGGCCGATATGGACGGCATTCGTTGACAGCGCCTCAGACGTTGATGCCTGGTTGGATCCCATTTCAGATGTCCAAGTGATGCCTTTCATAGCCAAGTATGCCACAATTGAGTCTTGCTTACAGGAGTTCGACCGGAGGCTGGATCTCGCTGATATTGAGAGAATTGAGACCTTCTGCTACCTGATCTAGGAGCTCCAAAAATAGTCGACCTTTTGCCTCGATCATTGGGTCAATGCTTCCGCGGTGTACGAATGTGTTTAAGAGCTCTCTGGAAAGATTCCTCCCCCAACCGAGCGAGCTAGAGTCCGAGGAGGAAGTAGAAGGCGAACAGGAGAAAGAGGAGGAAGCAGAAGGCGAGCAAGAGGAAGAAGAGGAAAAGGACCGACTTGAAGAGCTACCAGAAAGCAGCGATGAGCAGTCCAAAGATGCTGAAAGTGAAGATGACTCTGCAACCCAAGGATAAGGCCTGGGATCTTTTCATTGAGGCAGGCTCAATATCCCGTGAGCCACCAGAGATGTTGGCCTTCCTGCCACATTTTGTAAAATTTTAATTTATATGCAGTTTTGGGAGTTAATCATTGTAAAACTTCTCTTTTTCCATTGAAAATGGTTAAGATGTTGTTATGTTGTTGTGTTTTCACCAGCTGTCTCCTTTTACTTTCTTCCTCAAAACTGTTTTCTTTCAAATCCTATGGTTTCTCTGGTTTTTTCGTGCTTTTCCTGTCGTTTCGCATGTAAAATTGTTAATGTTTTAGCATGGGGCGAGATCGTGGAGGTATTTTCTGGTTAAGATCTGATTTTTGCAGGTTCGTTTCATTTTGCGCATGAGATGACAGTTTCTAGGACTTAGATAATTTTCAAAAATGCTTCCCTTTTTGAACGCAAGTAAGGGGCACTTTCGCTCCACTGGTGGAGCGAAAGTGTTTTCGCTCCCAGTGTGGAGTGAAAGTTCCTATTAAATGAAAGGGGAGCAAATGACTAAGTCTTGGTCAAGGCACGAAGTGCTTTCGCTCCATGTGGAGCGAAAGCCCCCCAAAAGAATTAAGTGTGCACTGACCAGACTTTTTGCTCCACTTGGGGAGCGAAAGTGCTTTCGCTCCACTTAGGGAGCGAAAGCTCCTTCTTGAGAGCCGTGAAAATCAAAGTGCAATAAAAGTCAAAATCTTGGTCAAAGTTTTTGTTGCTCCACTAGTGGAGCGAAAATCTCTGTCGCTCCACCAGTGGAGCGACACTCAAGAAGAGGCACAAATCATCTAAGTGTAAGGCCAAGGGTGCTTTCGCTCCACTTGTGGAGCGAAAGCTGGCCAAAAAGAAAGTAGACTCTAAGCAGAGCAAAGGGATGCTTTCGCTCCACCTCTGGAGCGAAAGTGCTTTTGCTCTAATTGTGGAGCGAAACTCTAGGCGGGCCCCAGGCGCAGCGAAAGCTGCCCAGAACCGCCATTAACTGCTCAACCGACCCCGAAGTTGTGCTCTGAGCCATCCGATCATGGTGGATCAGGGGAACCTTCTGCATTCAATGCTAAGTTATCTGCAGAATCAAATTTATGTTGTTAAGTCGGTTTCGTATCAAATCTACCTGTCACCATCGCAGAAGTGGTTGGGCATTAATGTTTTAAGAGGCGGAATCCTCTATAAAAGCTAGATTTTTCTCTGTAACCAAGGATGGACAATCTCTGCTAGAAAAGTAGCTGTATATTTTGAAATTTGCTTCTAAAACACGAACTTCTGGTTCCGCTCTTGAATATTTTGTCTCTATGTATGCCTTCTATCATGTTATTTCTATCAAGTTAGTTACTTTGTCATACGGCTTGAATTTTGTTTCTGGATTTAGCTGTTGGTGAGGGATTAATACTGGAATACCCCTGGAGGTTATGCAAGTGAGAGGATTTAGTATCGGTTTCTGTTAGAAGTTTATTGTTTTGATTGTTGTTGGTTCAAGTGTTAGGCTGTGTATCGTGCTTCCTGTCCATCACCCCCGTATTTCAGGCTTTCAGCCTCCTTTCCCATTCCTTTCGGTAATTTCCCTCTCTTTTAGCATCTTCCCTAACCCTTATCTCAAAAACCAATTTTATTTTATTTCGGAACCAGCCCTACTGGAGATTGTCACGGAGGACATTTCTTTCCTTCGGACATTCAATGCTTGGCAGCGGGTCTAGGGCGCTATAGACTTAGAAAATCTATATCTAGGCCAATTCGATCGCCAACAGAAATATAACTCATTGTTGAAGAAGACTAGAAAGTTGTGCACTGTTGAAACTTAAAATTAATAACTCTAAAAATATGCAAGACTGTGAAAAATATAATTCTGGTTTTCAATTTGTGAATGATAGGCGTATGTTACTTCATAGAGTCATTTGGTTGTCTAAAGAGTGGTGGAGCATGTGGGTATGCATCTAACCCTTGTTTACCCAGAGTGCTTGAAAATATTTAAGATTGGAGGATGAAACATACGTTAAAAGTTGTCCATGTATAGGTACAAGGAATTTACCCTTTGGTGGCAAAGAAAAAATTCATCATCAGATGAGAACATATGTGGAAAGTTGTTTTTTATCTATTTACAATGAATTTTTCCCTTGGTTGAAAGGGGGGATTTACTGCCAGATGAATAATTTGTGGAAAGTTGCTTTTATGCGCTTGAAGATGGGCATGTGACTCATTCAACAAGTAGTGGGTTCTGCACTAATATTTTTTAATTTGTCAGTTTCTATGGTTTGAGGGACAACTAGGATGGCCAACAATGGCCAACAATGACATGGGATGAGAAGACGTTCGAGTAGTCAGCTATGATGAAAACCTGTAGGAGATTTAGCATTACTTCATGACTCAAAATTAGGGAGGGTATCAGTTGAATTTAGGAAGAATAGAGTGTTTGTCATTCGGTTTAAACTTATATCTAAACTAGAAATATTCAAAATATTATTGAGGCATAAATGATGTAACTTTATGTAACCAAATGACTCTTGATGCAACTTTTGAATAGTTGAATAGATAGTTGGGGATGCTGAAAATACTCATGAAAGCCAAATTGACACATGAAGGATAAATAGGTCAATGGTTTAGAAGATGAATTAGACATGAAGGATAAATAGATCAATGGTTTAAAAGATGAATTAGACATGAAGGATAAATAGATCAATGGTTTAAAAGATGAATTAGACTGAGTTAAGACTTACGGAGATCCATTCTTTGTACTTGAAAGGAGCATTTTCATATCAATAAATTGATCTATAATTTCCTACAACAGCACACTGCATCTTTTCTTCAATTCCATCTTCTGCAACTTTGTTGTAAATGTTTAACCTGATTTCTGTCTCTTTATATGTTGTCCAATTTATAATTTTATCTTATGCATTTTCGATTTGCACGTCTACTAAAATCTATATTCTTTTTTCAAATTAATTAGATGGGATTGAAACATGCCCGACCCATGTTACATCGTGACCACAATACCACGGTATTTCAATGAACCAAATAATGGTATTACAACAAACCATATTATTATGGTATCCATAAGAATTGAACTCTGCTGGGATCTTTGTGAGCCAAACACTCTCACTAGTCATACTTCAACCCCATGGTCTATTAAAAATTTAAGTTGTTTTCTAGAAGCCCAACAATTATATGGCAGTTACAATCCCATAATGATAAACATAATTCTATTTTAATTGGTTAAATGGAATAGAAATGGGCCTCACTCATATTACAATGTGACCATGTTACCACAGTATTCCAACAAACCATGCAATGGTATTGCAACAATATTTTGACAATTATGTATGTGTCGTCTAGCAAGATTCGAACCTAGGTCTCCTTGAAATTCGAGGTATTTAACTGGTTGCTCTAATGTCATTTGATTAATTATTAAGGTTCACCAAAGGGATTGGAACCTTGGTTTATGATGCGACAATGACAAACATAATTATGTGTACAATTCCACTTGATTTCCAGGTGACAACAAAATAGGTATTACTTGAGATTCCCCCTTAGTTGCTGTTTCATATTCTTTTCTACACTATAGATGTCTGTCTTCTCAAGCTTATATTTATGCAATACACTTGTAAAAATTATTGCCCCTTGATTTTCCAATTTACAATATATCAGATCTATTGCTTTGATTGTCATGTCAGCTATAATTATATTTCAACCAAATCACATCAAATGGAATGCTAAGCATGACTTTGTTTTCATCTTCTCTGGATGATATTGCAATGTAGTTTACTTCTTATTCCTTCATGGAATTGATGGGGTTCATATTAGAAGGTGAAAATAAATCTTGCAATCCAAACATTAAATTTTAGAAGTGATGTGATGTTGACACTCCTGAGTTCGTGCTAAAGTAGATATGTGATCAAAATGGACCAGTTATGGTCATTACTTAGGTTTGAAGTACTGATATGTAATCATACTTTTGTTGTGACAATATCTAAGATACATGCATTTTCAAAGGAAGAACATTGAACGAGATTGATGGTGTGAAATCAAAGTCAAGAGATGGAAAACATAGATAATAGAAGAGGCCACCAGGGAGAAGAATGCCCAGTCTATATTATTTAAAGATTCTCCAATCCTGTTTGTATTAGATTGACAGAAATCCAAGAAGAGTAATGAATATTTATGAAGGATAACTGAAGGAAGAGAAAATAATGATTCAGTATTGATTTTTTTACATAAAGTGTGTTTGTGTTTGTTTGGTGATGTGTTATTCAAAGGCTATAAATCTTCTCCTAGTTTCTATGACACTTTTTTGCAATGATAATGCTATGGTATTTCAAAGGTGCTTCAAACTACCAGCAGAATATTTCAATAAGGAAAAATGGCATTTATGGGAATGAAACAACACTGTAGGTTGAACCCAAAACTTTTAAATGAATGGAGGCATGATAGAAATGTATCTTGGCAATAAGCATACATTTAGTGGTGGGAATCTGATATGAACATGTTTAAGATGATAAATAGGCTGTTGTGGTTTGAATGGCTGATTTTTCTGACCTTATTTATGAACTATGTAGAGATGAGTAAATGGCAATATATGCCATATAAAACAAGATTCTTAAACATATATTTTTATTTAACAATCTACTAGCTTCTAGGAAGAACACTGTATGAATGGAAGAACCTGGTTGCAGTATTAGGATTGATGCCAAAATATTTAAAACTTGAGAACTCTTGTTCCAGCAGTTGCAACAAGAGCAAGCACAATGGAAAACTTATTGAATTTCAACAGAATCCTGTTACATGTATTTTCTGGGGATGGGAGATGCTTTTACTCTACAAAAGGCTGCTGGTCAAAGAATTTGATTTATTCATTTGGCTAGTGAATCCTATCTCTGTGCTCATTCTTGGCATAATGAATTTTGTGTCACATCTCCTTGTTGGATGTAGAGGATGCATTCCACATGGAATTTGAGCTCTCTACGAGTGTTGCTAGTGTAGAGGTGGCCCACTTAATATGTTATGGCCTCTAGAAAGGATAGTAGTTCTAGTAACAGTGAGATTGCAGGGAAGAACTTCCATGAGTAGCAAGGATGATTATAGCTTTAAACACAAAAATTCAATTCAAGAAAAAGGAATTGTTCCAAATTTTATATCACTTTCTCTTGACAAAAGTAAACTGGCTGCAGGGAAATTAGTAATGAAATCCTTAATGATACATTTTTTGGCTTCCAAGTGCTTGATTGCGCATAATGGACAGCGCACTTTATTTAACTTAATTAATGATGAAGATACCTGGAAGATGCAAGCCATGAGAACATTAAAATGTTAGGAGGCAGCCAACCAGATGCAAAAAGTATATCATTTCTGAATGTATTCATCGCTTATGAATATTTGACTAGACATTTTAGTCCAAATTCAAATCCATTCTGGCTGGTCACCGAATTTAACTCCTCTTGTTTCTCTTTCTTCATTGGACTATTACATGTTTATGATTTTAACCCATTTCTGGGTCTTCCTCATTAGGCTGTGACCTGATAGTGTTCCCTTCACTCTAGCATAGTTTACATTAGTTTCGTCTGATTACTATTTCTCTGTCTTCCTCATTAGGCTGTGACCTGATAGTGTTCCCTTCACTCTAGCATAGTTTACATTAGTTTCGTCTAATTACTATAGTCCAATTTATTTTATTTTGTTGTACTACAGTGCATTGTAACAGTTTGTTTTCAATGAGTCCCTTTAGCCTACTTTGGTCATCCCTAGACATTAATTCAATTATCTTATGTCATTTATTTTCTAATTACAATTTGATATGCAATGACAATCAGAAGCAATGTGTCAAACAACTTGATATTCAGTTCTTTTCCTAAATATTAACAACCAATTGGCTGAAAGCAGGGAATAGTGTCAATATTTGATGTTGTGCTGCATATTGGGGACAACTTAGATAATGCTGAGAATGCCCTCCAAACTCCTGTTGCAGATCTAATTGGCCAGACTAGTGAAAGCAGATTACTCTGGACAGTTGGTCAAAATACAAGGTATGCTGCTTTCTGTTTCTCTTGTTCCTGGGTATTTCTTGAAGTTCTGTCTATTGTCCCAGAACATAAATGTATTAAAAAAATTATGCTGAATCTAATGAAAAAGTACATCTGGATCATTGTAGTTTTTGAAAACTGCAACACTCATTAGATGGACTGAAAACAGATGTTTTCTTTCTATGTTTGTTTCAAACTCCAGGCTGAGTGATGCAATGGAAATCCTCTCCAAAGGAGTGCATAGATTTCTAGTTCCAATTCATGAACATCATGAGACAACATCTCCTCATGAAACAACTCAATTTAGCCTTTTGACACAGACAGATGTTGTGAACTTCCTGCTACTTCATCTAGATGAATTGGGACCATGCATATCAAGAACATTATCAGAGTTAGGTCTCATCCATCCAAACGTGGGGGCATTGGCAGTGGTATCCAACATGACGCTAAAGGAGGCACTGCGACTAATGCATCACAAGCCTGTATTCAGTTCTTTTGCAGTTGTTGAACCCAATGAAGATGGGGATGGTTCAGATGCATGTCCAACTTGGGTGCGTGGAGGCAAACTCGTGGCAAGTCTGTCAGCAACTCATTTCCGGGGCATGGGATTTGAGGATATAAAGTTGCTTAAACCAAAAACGACCATTGCAGAGTTCCTTAATATGCTAGCAGCCAAGGGCCTTTCAAGCCCTCTTGTCACAGTCCGTCCAAACACCCCCTTGTCTACTGTAATGGCGGATACCATTACAAATAAAGTCCATAGAGTTTGGGTTACAGATGAAGATGGTTGGCTTATGGGTGTTGTCAGCTTTTCAGATATTATTAATGCTGCATGAAGAGAGCCCACCAGCTTTGCTTAACACTGACAAAACTCAGACAACAATAATATGATTAACCTTTCTTTGCTTTATAAATATACCAATGATGTTCTTAACTGCATTATGATCTCAAGAGCTCAAAGGAAGGAAGAACATTAATCTTTACGTTATGGTGTAATTATTAAGTCCGTCTTGGTGTTAGTATCTATAATGTTATATGTTTATTGAAATTTCTTTTCTTTTATTCCTTCTCGTGGGCATCTCTTAAATCGATTAACCTAATTTTGACTTGTGAACAAATCAAGTGATCTCATTTTTGCGTCATTGAGCAATCCATTTGATCATTGAATTTTTTTTGTAAATTCTGGTTTGGAATCTAGTTTGTTCTATTATATATAGTCTCTTTAATTGCTACATCAAATTTGGCTAGATAAAGCTTGTAGATTATGTCTCCATCTCTTGGGGGGGGGGGGTTGCAAGGACAGACTACAAAGCTATGTTTGCAATTGAACCTATTTATGGCAAAACATATATACTATTATTGTTGTTATTATTATTATTATTTATGTTTTATTATATATAAGTTCCAGTGAACTCTCTGGTTTATCTCTATATACAATATATTCTAGATTATGGGTATTTTCTACGTGGTGGGTGTGTTGCCTTGCTTAACAATTTCAAAAAGCTCTAAGAATGCAGCTAACCGCATAGAAATACTTCTAGGCTCCCTATTGTCTTTTTGTCTTGGTTATTCCACACTCTCGTGTGGATGAAACTATCATTAGGATAATTTGATGCCAAAATACACCATTACAGTAACCACTAAATTAACAAGTTTTACCATGGTTTCAGTATATCAATACGACAACGTTACAACAAATTCCAAAATAGTTGCGCTCGAATACCAATTTCTAGCTCAACCATTAGCATTGTCTTCTTTTAAATTATAACATTTTTTAGCAGGTATCCCATTTATAGTGCCTCGTCATGCCCTCATAAGGGTTGCTATAGAACCTAAAAATTCTTCTTAGGGGGTTGCTTCCTTTGCACTTCTATCTTCACTCTTTCAAACCTTAATTCTTCCACTGCAATCTATCTTATCATTCTTTTTGTTTACTGGTTTTCATCAGTCTTTTTTAAATGCTTTCTTTTTTTATCCATCTTTCTTATTTTTCTCAGTGCTTTACATCAGTACTTTGATGAGCTACTATTGGAAGGTTACAATAAATTTTATAGTTCAAATAATATTTGATATGCATTCTTTAATGTCAATATTGTCTACAATTTTAGTTTATAGTTTTTAATTATATTACATATTAGTATTTTAATACTTATTATATATATTTTTAATGAGGCTACCATGGATCAACTCACTTGAGGCTAAGCACACATATTAGACCCCTATGTCCGTTTAGATTTAAAAAACAACTCATATTAACCAATTGAGCTTAACTTGATGAACTTAAAAACATTAGTTGTAACCCATGGGATTGGAACCTTGGCTTATAATGTGGGTGTTTTTCCTTTTACCATTTGCCTCAAACTTAATGGGCTTAAATTTTAAAGTACACTATTAGAACTTTCTTATGGTATGCAACTCCTTACTTTTCACCTGTTCCAAAGCCAATGGTTTAATCAATGTAAGTATTTATTGCATATAATAAAAACATAAAAATCCAAGTATTATTATTATTTTTTTTTGGTGTTGGAAGAAGGGGCTTGATCATTATTATTTTAGTGATTTATGTATATATTTATTTAACATATTTTAAACTTACATATATTTTTTAAAATTGATTTTACGGTATTAAAGTGAACCTCATTTATATTACCTCATGAGTATGTTAATGTGATATTTCAATAAAAACACATAGTAGTATTACAACACTTCTAGTAATTATGTTTATATCACCTAATACAATTTGACCATATGTCTACACCTTGAAAATCGATGTATTTAAACACTAAGTTCATATCATTTGATAAAATTCAAACATTTTATTTATTTTTCTATATACCTATTTAACATATGCAACATAGTGTTTGTTTATGAATTTTGAATGGACTCTTTTTTGTTGATCTACGAAATGTTCTGACATGGGTATGCATTTGCGAGATTATAATTCGACATAGAAAGGGAATTAGATTAATCCCCAATCTCCACCCCTTCATCTAATTAATCTAAACTAATCTAAACAATTTTGTAAGAAAAAAATTATGAAAAGATAAAGAAAAGTGCAATAAAACAAATACAATCATGTGATTGAATCAACTTGAACGATGATTGAATTAGGTGAAATCTTCATAAGGGTTTGAAAAACATAGATGTAATCAGATCTATGAACATCCTATAACAAGAAATTGAGAGGACTATCGGAAATGGAAAGGCGAAACCACAAGTATCATATATCCATGAACAAATAGTTCAAAGGACACAATTAACTCATGGAATCCATCCACAATCTCATCATTAATTTTCATCATTAATGGTAGTTCAAATTCTAGATGAAGATATATGGAAGAGGATGAAACTGCGATTAAGGAGATGACTAATCACATTCCTAGGTTGATATCCAAGGAGATCAATGCTCAACTTCTAAAGGAGATTGAGGAAGAAGAGGTAAGGATAGCCACTTTCTCCCCCAGTAGAGATAAAGCTCCAAGCCCGGACGGGTTCCAAGCAGGTTTTTTCCAAACCTTCTGGGATATAGCTAAAGTTGATGTTATTGAAGCAATGAAGGAATCTTTAAAGTCGGGTTAGATCCTAAAGGAGTTTAACAATACCTTTTTTGTTCTAGTTCCTAAGAAGAAAGGGTTAAAAACCTTCAAATATTTCAGACCTTTTAAGTCTTTGCAACACTATTTACAAGATTATCTCTAAAGTGATAGCCCTCAGATTGAAGATCTTCCTCCCCTCCATTATCTCCGATGAGAAAGGAGGATTTGTTAAGGGTAAACAAATTTTGGATGGGATTATATCCCTTCATGAATCCATGCATGGGATATAATAGGTGAAAGAAAATGTATGTTCCTAAAGTTAGACATGAGCAAGGCTTATGATAGAGTTTCATGGAGTTTTTGGATAAAGTTTTGGCTGCCTTTGGTTTTTGTAGACAATGGAGAAGATGGGTTGGAAGTTGCTATAAGACTGCAAGGTACTCTATTATGATCCATAATAAACCAGCAGTTTTTTTAATAGTAGTAGAGGTCTGAGACAAGATGACCCCCTCTCTCCTTATCTTTTCATTATTATGGCTGAAACACTCGAAAGATACCTCCATGCTACCAAGGCTTCTGGCCGGATAGGGGACATTAAACCAGCTCATAATATTGAGGGTATTACTCATTTACAGTTTGTGGATGATACCATTTTACTTGGTAATCCTACTGTGGCAGAGGCAACTGGATTTAAAAGAATCTTAGAGCTCTATGAGCTATCTCACCAAAAGATCAATTTGGACAAGAGCAAGATCTTCTTCATTAACACTAAAGTAGCTCTCCAGAGAAGGGTGGCTAGAGTGATAGGGTGTCCTGTGTCAACCTTTCCTTCTTACCTTGGTATGTCTATGTTCGTGGGAACTTGTAAGGCACCTCTTTGGAATGGTTTGGTTGATAGGTTTCAATCCAAACTTGCAGGATGGAAAGGTAATCTCTTGTCTCAAGCAAGTAAAGTATTGTTGGTTAAGAGTGTTTTGTAGGCTATCCCCATTTATCTTCTCTCCCTTTTCAAGATCCTTGCTAAAGTTTCAAAAATCATAGAAGGAATTCAAAAATAGTTCTTATGGTCAGGATCTGAAGAGAGGAGGAGGATTCATCTTGTAGCTTGGGAAAAAATATGCCATCAAAAGAAGCATGGTGGCCTTGGTCTGAGGAGACTTAACCTAGTTAATAGTGCTATGGTAGCCAAGGTGGGATGGAGAGTTCTAAGGGATGGTCAGACTCTTTGGGTAAGGATTATTAAAGAAAAATATATTGACAACTAGGAGGATACCTGATTTCTCACAGTTCAGGACCCTTGTCGTGGCTCTTCTTTATGGAACCACTTGGTGGAGGCTAGGGAGGCCTTGTGGAAGGGTGTGAAATGGCGTGTTGGAGATGGGGTCTCTATAAGTTTTTGGGAAGATGCCTGGTTAGATGACAACCCTTTAGCCAACAATGATATTTTCTCTAATCTGAAAGAGGATCTAGAAGATAGATATGGTAAAAAGGTTTGTGATTACATGACTTTATTGGATAACCAGTTGAGCTGGAAATATTTAGAGGCAGACCCTGAGAATTTGGAGGCTTTAAACCTCCTTAAAGCTAAACTAAAGGCTTATTACTTAGGTGTTGTCATGTATAGAGACTCTGTGGTCTGGAGCAGAACTAAGAATGGGGAATTCATTGTGAAGACAACCTATGATCTTTTGGATTCTGCTGTAAATAATGGTTTCCCTTGGAATAGAATTTGGGGTAAGAAAGCTATTCCTAAATTGGAGATTTTTCTTTGGGAAGCAGTCTAGAATAAGATCCTAACAGTGGATAATCTTAAGAAGAGAGGTTTTCAGTTTCCTAATAGATGCAATTTATGTGAAAAGGCATAAGAATCAGTGGAACACATATTCTTGGAATGTCCCTATGTTCTAAACATTTTCCAGGTCCTCATCAACAGGATGGGCATCTCTTGGGTGATGCCTTCTAATATGGTTCTATGGTTACAACAATGGGAGAACCCCTTTTTTAGTCCTCATCTTAATGTAATTTGGAACCTGATTCCATTTCATTTTGTGTGGGGAGTTTGGTTAGAGAGGAATAGGAGAATTTTTAGAGGGGAAAAAAGGTCTACAATGAGAAGTTTTGGAAGTATCACCCACTTTTTAGAGGAGAATGTTAAATCTATCAAGTACCCTATCAAGCCAGAGAATACTGAAGAGACTATGATAGCTAAGGCATGGAATTTGGAAACTATTAGTGGTGGAGAGGTAATTGTTCAGGTTAGAACTGATGTAAAATGACAATCACCTCGAGATGACTGATTGAAGTTAAATTTTGATGGGGCATCCAAAGGTAACCCAGGTAAGGCCGGAGCAGGAGCAATTTTGAGGGACAATCAAGGTAGATTGGTGGGGGCAGCCTGCAAGTTTATTGGGAATTACTACTAGTCATAAAGCTGAAGTTAATGCTTTACATTTGGGTGCAAAGCTAGCCAAGGATCTAGGTGCTAAAAAAGTTATCTTTGAAGGAGACTCCTTGAATATTATCAATATTTTGAAAAATAAGGGAGAAGCTAATTGGAAAATTGATTACATTGTGCAAGATATTAGAGAGATTGTAAAGCATTTTGAAGAAGTTGACTTTGTTCATGTCTATAGAGAAGGTAACAAACTAGCAGATTGGCTGGCGAACTTTGGTGCCATTAAAGAAGAGGATACGAGATGGATCCCCCCTAGGGTGGTCCATGAGGACTTAGAAAAGTTCACGATGGAGGACTGCAACTATTTGGGGTCTAGGATGGATATTGTTTGTCTTGCATCCAAGGGATCTCTGGCTATTTGCCCTTGGCAGTTGTGTAATTGATGGGCTGACTTTGTGTTGTAAAAGGGTTCAGACCCTTTCAAAATCCTGTTTTTATCCTAATATAAAAAATACAATTATAAGCATGATCGCAAGGAATAACTCTAGTAGTCTAAAAATAGCAAAAGGGTCCTTTACAATGAACATCATGCTTCAATTTAGAGTAAAATCAAAGTAAACTTATAATTGTAGTAACTAAATCTCTTGTTACATCAATTTAGCAAAATCTTCAAAGTTATGTCAATTGGTTGTATTGCTATCAAATTTAGTACTAAAATTTATTCTAAACACTTCTATAGCTCCATTTCTTCACTAATCCCATATGGCGAGAGAAGAGTAACTTTTCAAGCCATTAACTCGACTCTCATACATCTTAATCCTTGCAAACATGCTCCTTCCTAAGATTCTCCTTAGGACACAATTCATTATTTAAGATGTGCAAATCATTCTCAAATAAAGCATGTGAATTGTTCCTCAAGTTGTAGCACAAATTGTACCTTACCAGGCAAGTAAGATTCTCCCTTCAAATTCTTAGGAATTTGGGTCCTCGATGCCCAAAATCCATCAATAGAGTGTCAAATGACATTTTACAATTGTTTGTGACATTCACTAGTTTCAACTTGATTATAACCTCTTTTGCCACGATGATCTTTGCCTTATAGAGCCATAGCAATAGCAGATCCACTACAATTTGACAAAAACATCTTTTTAACTTATATAAATTTAAGGTTTGAGGCGTAGACCAATTGGTTCAACCAAACCCCGTAAGAAGGGCGGAGGTCCAAGGTTTAAATCTCGAGCCTCGCTGGACTGAACGCTTGTCTCTTTCCTGGTGCTTTTAGCAGCGTAAAAGGTTTAAAATGATTGTGGCATGGTGGTTATAGGGGTGGACTGTGCTAAGAACTATGTGGCGGCTTCCGGGACGGACAATGCAGAATACTGTGGCGGCCATAAAAGTCGGACAACCTGCCCAGATTCGTGGCGGCTACCGATTCCACCATGTAAATTAAAAAAAAAAAACTTATATAAATTTAAATATTTTTTGCTATTAATTCAAGGCTTCACTCTAATAATACCCTCAAATTTTTCTTTGCCTAAATTTAGTTTTTATTATTCTTTATATTTATTTGTTATAAGGAAATGTTTTTTTTAACTTTGTTTTTTTTTACTAAGTTTTTTTTTTTCCTTTCTTATTTTCAATAAGATTTATTTTAATAATAAACAATTCTTTGGGAATAAATAGTTGAAAGCAAAGAATTTCACATTCTGAATTTCATAGATGAACCTTAGCATTGTGCACATGTATTTGGGGCAAGTGGAAGTAATTTATAACGTCCATGAGGCCATAGGCCATATGAGATGACCCTTGTGAAGGATGCTTTTTACCCAATAAATGATTATCCAACCATACTTTGGTTATCTAAACATGATGTATAACCCTACCCCCACACAATTTGAACCTTGGACCTCTATTGAGAGTTTCAAAGTCTCCTCCATTAGGCCCACTCAAGTTGTACAAAAATCATGCTTTAAAAGAGGGCCCAATCTAAAAATTTATGAAGCCTATGTAATTGGAATGAAGTTGTGAGGAGACGAGTTTCACACCTTAAATCAAGGTTCAAATCCTATAAATTTAACAATATAATTAAATGATGTGAGCTTCAAGTGGTTTAAAATGTAAATTTAATGGAGCTTCAAGACAAAACTACTTTGTCTTTGTGTGATAACAACTTTTTGTCGGTAAAAGGTAAAGGTAACATAGTTTTGACATCCACGAGGCCAAGGGTCATATGGGACAATCATGATGGAGGATATTGTTTTACTCAATATATGGTTATCCTACCATACTATGGTGGTTACCGAAGTATAGTGTACAACCCTATCCCCCAAAGATTCTAACCTTCGACCTCTTATTTAGAGGTCTAAAGTCTTCAATGTTAGACCTGGCTAGGCTATATGGGATTGAAGTGGTCTTTATTTATATTACATCATGACCATAGTATCTCGATATCTCCAATCATTGAATTAATTCTCTTTGACAAATACTTTTAGAAATTATTATATTGGCTCATGTCATGGATTACATACTACACCCTATTTTAGAGAATTCTTCAATTACATCATGGTAAAAGTAAAGGTAACATAGTTTTGACATCCACGAGGCCAAGGGTCATATGGGACAATCCTGATGGAGGATACTGTTTTACTCAATATATGGTTATCCTACCATACTAGGGAAGCTACAATTTGACCCCAAAAGAATCTAAAAGATCAAGGATTTCAATAAAAGGATGAATAAACTTACATCAATAGTCAACTTGTTACAAGAAAATAATCAAGCAACAATTGAAAATGCTGGGAAACACTTTAGAGGGCAGACAATGAGGAAAATCTGCTAGAGAAATTTGAGAGGGTAAGACTTGTATTGAGGCTAAGCTTGCAGAAGACCTAAAGAATGTTTGGATACATTGATGCAACGAATGTTGCTTAGGCACTAGGTGGAAAATTGAGTCTAGGCAAACTTATTCAATAAGCCAATGCTTGTCTAATTTCGAGACCCCCTTATCCAATAAATCAACTAATGGCACTTATATATGGCATTGCTACATGCCTTGATTTTAGAAATGGATTGGTAAAAAGCTTATGAAGTCTTATCAATTTTCAAGAAAGGTGGAATGGTGTATGTGATCAAAAGGAATAAAAAGGAAGAAAGTGAGGGGAGATACAATTTTTTTTGAGAAGTATGCTATTTTGAATGAATTTAGAGATATTTTTTATTCCAAAAGATCTACTAAGACACCTACCACAACGTGAATCTGATCTCACTATCGCATTAATGTCCGGATCAGATTTTTAGGGCACATTATAAGTTGATACCCATCAAGTTGCAAGAGCTAAAATTCTAACCTCAAGAATTGTTAGAGAAAGGTTATTAAACCTAGAGTATCATGTTAGAGCACTCTAGAGATTAGGAAGGGAAGGAGTTCAAGTAAATAGAAAAATATGAGCTGATTACAACACCAATCCTCAAATACCTAATCCCTTGGAAAATTAACAAAGTGCACAGGAACTTCTTGATTACCCCAGAAGGGAGCTATAATAGCTTATGAATCTAGAAAACCTACGAAGCATGAGTTGAACTACGTTACACATGGCTTGGAATTAGTAGCGGTTATCCATACTCTTAAGATCTAGAGGCATTATCTCAAAGGAAAACCCTCGAATTGAGGATAGACGTGGCATATCATTGCCCAACTAATATTTAATGTAAGATAGAGAAGATGGATGGAGTTCTTAGCCGAGTATGATTTTGGTATAGAACACATCAAAGGAAGGGAAAATAAGGTCGTTGGCATCGCAAGGAAGGCATATATCAGCACTATGTTGATTCGATTAATAAAGTCAGTGAAATATGGTTACAGGATTAGTATTGCATTGAAATTCAGGATAAAATTGAGCCAAATCCTAGAAAAGGCAAGGATTTTAACATAAAATATGGGTTACTATGCTTTAAAAAGAGGGTGGTTATACCCAAAATTGGTGAATTGAGAAGAATAATTATGTGGGAGGCACATTGTTCTCCATATTTTGCTTAACCAAGAAGTGAGAATGGGAGAAAATATGAAAAAGACCTTTTTATTAGGCCTAAAATGAGACAGGGTATCCATAATTTTATAACCAAATGTTTGGTATGTTAGTTGGTAAAGGCAAAACATTGACATCTACAAGGAAAAACTTTACCTATATAAGATGCCTACATTGAAATGACAAGTTATATCTATAAATTTTATCGTTGGTTTACCCAAAACAAGTTTCCAAGATGATGCGATACTTGTGGTGATAGACAAGTTAACAAAAGGTTGTACCAATAAATATTGGGGATGATGCACCAATTGAGGCAAACAGGTTTGCCAAGGGAATAGTCCAAATACATGGTTTAATTTTATAGAATAGAGATTCCATATTTACATTAGAGTTTTGGCAAGGCTCTCCATCATTTTTGAAACACTAAATTGAATATTAGTTTTGCTTACATATGGGAAATCGAAGAAGGCTAACCAAATTTTGGAGTACATGCTTCAAATGTACTACATGGATATTGTGCATTCTTGAGAATGACTCTGTTTGAAGACTTATATAAGATGCGGATCACCTCTGACTTGGGGCAATATGAAAGATTAGGTAAGTATCAAACCGAATATTTTCAACAAGATAAAGGAGCAACTCAAGACAATTTAGCAAAGACTCAAGGAAGCAGTTAATTGTTAGAAGAACTATGCAGACCTAAAGTGATCATTGAGAGAATTGTCTGTGAAGAGGCAGTCTTCCTAAGGGTGAAATGCAAGAAAAGTTCCATCAAGTCAACTAAGTTAAACCCTTGATAAGTCGAGTAGCCTACAAACTCACCTTACTATCCAATCTATCAAAAATCCATAATACTTCCACTTATCCTCGCTTAGAAAACATATTGTTCCTTCTTGTGTTTAGAATGTGTTTAATTGTAGGAGATAGATCTCTTGGCCAACAAATATATATACGAATTTTAAAGTTTCATACTAATGGATCAATGCAGGGTCTAGTAAGAACATATATTTTTTAGAAACAATGTTATATTCGAAAAATGTAGATAAGATGAGAAAACATTTTTGTTTGAATAAAAATAGATATATTTAGTTTTCAAAACAAGCTAAACCCTTAGGGGGAGTAACGGTCCCTCTTAGCATGACTATTTTTGGTTGTTTAATAAGTTGTACCTTACTTTCTAGATTTAGATTATACTATTCCTAGAATGTGGTACTGCTGATGGATTTTGTGGTTGCAGGATTAGGTACTCTCACAGGTGGATTGATAGAGGATAAAGCCACAGAGATTGAGAGAAAAAAGGGGAAATGATGGATGAAATTCTCACCGATAGCTCAAGGGTTAAAGGGAACCCTTTGTATAGATACATTGCATGTGTATATGTTTAAAATGCATTGCATGTGTTGTGTATGTGTTTGATTTTAAAATTCTCCAACTAGTAAGGAGATTGCTATCAAGCAAAGGATCCATGCAGGTAGAAGATAATGCTATAGTTATCGTAAAACCACCTGCTAAAGGAAAAAAATATTGGAGGTAAATATTATTTTTGTTTGAATAAGAATCTTTGTATATTATGGAATAATGATAGATAAAATGAAATTAATTTATGAAAAGTGAAATATTAGTAATGATATTTACATTATTTTAATAGCCTTAATTATTAATCATTTATTAATAAATATACAATAATAATAAATAGGGGATCAACTACAACCGAGAGAAAGGTCAATGCATAAATGATGGAACCAGGTGCTCTCTCCAATCCAAGGTGAGTGCAAAAAGAATGGGGATCTCTGCCTTTTAAAATAGAGAGGCATAGAGAGGTCTGCTGCACCTAGCTATCCTCATCTATTTTTAGAGAGGAGAGGAGGGTAATATTTCATTTTCTTTAACGGAAAAGCCATTCTAAGAATATTATATTGATTGAATGTTTTAATATTTAATAATGGGTTAGGAGGGGAAGGTTGGTTTTAAAAAATGCACAATTTGTTTATAAAATGTTGGTAGTGTTTGTATCTCCACGTACCCACCCCATCCAGCTGGTGGAGAGGGTGAATGGAAAGGTGGCAGAATACACACAATCCACTTGGTTACCTCTTTCTACATGGAACATCATTTAAGCTCTTGTGCAACCTAGAGTAAGGGGGAAAGAGAGGAGAAAGTGGAGAGAAGGAATTGTAGAGCGAAGATTAAATAGGAAAAAGGAAATATTTGGGAGGAGGTAAATATTCTCTGTTATCTTTCTTTTGATGTCAGAATTATTTTATTTTCTTGAAAGTTTTTGAATTTAAGGTGACTTTGTACTCAACCAAGTGCTCCATCATTGTTAGGAAAATGGAAAAACACTTAGTCTTTTGAAACTGAGTAAGTTCATGATCTGCTTTAAATTTGTTAAGCCAACCCGATGTAGAACATTTGAAGTTCTTAGAACCTGCTCTTTGAGTTTTCTTTTATTCTTAAAGTTCTAAAAGATTGCATACAGAGGATAATTTTATCTATGATTGAATTGCAAAACATTATATATATAAACTTGATTGTGGGCTCTGGCATATATAAGCCCATTCAAACCCTTTGTCTTTGCCAATAAGTCAACATTTTGTTTCTTTCAGAAAATAAATATATAAAATGTATATTTTATAAGTAAATTATTCAGCCCTCTCATTTTAGTATATTGATGGTTGCACCAAAAATATTGTATTTACAAAAGTTCCTTTTCTCCTGAACGTTTTAACAGAACCTTTTCACCGTTCTTAGGTAGAGTATTAGACATTTTTAAGGAAAATATAATCCATTCACCATTAGAAGCTTGATTGTCTTAATAAAATTACGACTCTCTTTTATATAAAACAAAGTTATTAATTGTTGCCTTTTTCCTCGAGAGTGTATTACCACCTGCTTTAAGAGCTTATTTATATTTATTGAAGCTGGAAAACAAGTCTATACTTTTTTTTTATTATTGGAACCAACAATTATATTCAATAAAAATAAAAAGGAAGCTGGAAATATCATAGCTCAAGGTGCAAAGCCACCCATATGATCAAAACCAGAACCAACGCCTAAAAGGGTGAATAAACAACATAAGGATAAAAAATAAACTAGAGTAAAAAAACCTAAACTGTAAAACTATAACTCTAGGCACCAAGTAGACTTATTGCTCTGTCATCCTGCATCTGCTCAAAGCCAACGCTCCAAAGCTAATAAAATTTTTGGGTCAGATGGGTGAAACCGTTTTTCAAGTAGACTATCTCCATCTTCTTTCCCCTTTCAAGGACTACGAGAACGTCAAAACCGCATAGAAAGGGAGGGATCTTTAGATTTTGCTTCCTTCGTAGGAACTTCCAATTCCATCGATGATGGCTCTGCATCCAATGACATATCCTCGCCGCCGCTAAGATACTCCAACACACTGTAGTTGTTGGATGAATCAAGAACATAACTACCCCATTGAACATTGGTCATATGAAATTGTTTCTCTGGAGCGACATCTTCTTTTGCAGATCCCCTCTCGAGCTGCGGAAGCACCTTGCACTAGCCAAGGGGGAATGTACTGAAGGACTGGTCGGGTGCGCAGACTGTGAAGCAACCACTATTGCAACCCTTGGGGTATGAATCTATTGAGATTGAGGAGCCTCATTATTGGTAGTTTTAGTTGGGGGACCAACTTTTTCCTTTTCATACCCTTTTTCTATTGGTTTTGAGACATGCCGACTTGGACTGTGTACCTTTAGAAGCAGCCAAATGTGCATTTTTACGCCCTCCCGCAGTCATTCAACCATTCTCAAGGGACAATATTTGATCTTGTGTGCTGAGGACTGGCACTAAAAATATGTGTTGGAAAAATTAATGTAGAGGATCCGTTGGGATAGCACAGTGTCACCAACTTGTATGTCAATAGTCTCCCTGAGCTCTCGAGAAATATTAATCTCGATGCAAACATGTTTTTGAGGGCGTGCATTAAAAAATTTGTTTGCCTCCACCAAAATGACATGCCCTAGAGGGGCTTCTATGCGACTGAGAAAGGGCCACAAAGGTAGAGGGAGTCCTGGAAATTCCACCCACACAGGGACTTTGGTAGATCTTTCCTCAGAAACAGAAAAGACATGGGTTCAAGGAGAAAAAACAAGTAGAGAGCTTCTCATGTACCAAGGGCCATGCTCGTAAATCGCCTTAGTGTGGTTGTTTTCGCAAAGCGAAACAAAAAAAAACCCTTTGAAAGGTTTTGAACCATCATTAGCTTGACTCCATGAGGAGTCCAAGTTGTGTTAACCCAGGCCCTAAGGGAAGACTCATTAGGGATGTGTCCAATGAAATAGTCGACAAAGATGAATGATTCTAAACAGTGACATGTAGAATCAAATTCAGGCAATGGAAGAATTACATCAGGAGAACGAGGGTTACCTTGTGGACCATTCTCAGCACAAACCTGCACAATCGATTGAGAGGAGCCATTATCACATGCATTCCCTTCTGCAGCACCAATGTTGTGCATTGGTCCACCAGGGTTGGGGACCATATTGATACTCAAAACCCTAGCCTCACATCACAAACCCTAAAACCTCACCACAAGTCTATATTTCATGAGTAAGGTTGTTTAATTTGAAAAAGTGTCAACAAAATAGATAAGCAAACAATATTGTAGATATGTGTATTATTTATAATATATGAACTATGATGTTGTATATGATCTAATGTACATGTGCTAAATAGTAATATAATTATTTACTTTGTGTTGTTGTGTATTAATATTTTTTAAATTGCTCGTGTTTGTTTAATTGACTGATATATAACTTGTTATATATTATTAAAACATACACACTATGTAATATTGTTGTCATTAATATAAAATTGTGTGTTCATATAATTTACTGTATATAAAAGTAAATAAATGCAACTATACTATAAATTCTATTGATATTTATAGTTTTTCAATGTAAATGAGTTTATTTAGTAAATACAATGATTATTAAATGTGTGTGTTATATAGGATAAGTCATTAACAATTATATAACGTCCTTTGGTTAAGGTTGGGACTTAAGGATTAAACGGGGACTTTTACCTGTTTTGATTGAATATTAAATGTTTTATTCAATCCACATGCACTTTCAGTTCAACAAAGGCTCTCAATTTAACACACATCTTATCCAATGAAAAACCCAAAGAACGTACACATTGCAAAATTACACACACATTCCTGGTGATAATCTCGTCTACGAGCATACATCTTCTTACTTTAAACTTTGACAGAAATATATATCTATGCGTAGCATAGCTGTAATTCCAAAGCAGTGTATGCCATCTTTTTCTTAAGTTTGATTCTAAAATGAATTTCTTTTTGAGTGGAATGCCCTAAGGAACTATTATGGTCTTTGTTGGATAATTAAATAATGAGTTGATTGCTAAGGTCTTTCGTTTTTAACAATTAAATAATGCGATTCATCTTCTAGTCTAAAGAAGTCTTTCAATCAAATATTGTATTGTTTATTTAATCAAGTAGCGACCTATTTCTTAAAATTAATAATAATATGTTCCTAAATTAGTTTGAATAGAGAACCCTTGAATGAGCAATATATCGTTGTTATATATATATATATATATAGAATAACTCTTGAATGATTAAGGATTTTGATAATTGGAGAAAAGTACGAGACTACCTCAATATTCTTGTAAGGAATTTGCTTTATGTATGGTTGAATGTATGTTGCATAATGCATGGTAGACTTGTAAATGCATTCAAAATATGCATTCAAAAGAGTTGTCCTGATCCCCTTAAATCACTCTCGATTTCAGTGGGAAGAATTTATGAAGAAAAGACTCTCTGAGAAGTAAGAGAAGACATGAAGACAATATTTTTATTATATGGTTGTAATATTAAAGAGTATTGGTCTTTTATGCAAGCTTATGTAATGGTAGCTTTTACTAAAGAAAGAATAGATAGTCAAATAAAATCGTTACTTTGAAAGATAAACTTTATTTAAAGTTATTTATTTCCACAATGTATTCTCTTTGTAAGGGCAATCCATTATCTTGAAAGGAAAGAGTATGATTTATCCTCTTTTATGATTTTATTTTAAAGGAAAGGAAAAGAAGCTAGGTTGGGATCATTGTATACTTAGAATATTTTGTAAGTTATTCAAGAATTATTGTTTTTATAAGCATTGGTTTCTATCATTGAAAGAAAGAAAATCTATGTAACTACAGACTTGTATAATACTTTGTTTTGTTATGATAGTTAATTATCCTATCAAGGATTTTAGATATTTTAATATTATAGTTTGTATACTAGCAATGTGAGAGCTTTTAACTTGATCAACATAGCATTTATTTATTTCTAAAAGTACATGAACTAGTTAGACTTTATTTGGTAGATTATGACTATAATTGAAGTTTCTCTTAACCTCTTTAAGTAAGAAATAAGATAAAAAAACATTAAGTAAATTAAATCGAAACATTTGTATGTTATGCTTTAATACAACATCTTGTTCCTTAAAGGTTGAGATCCTTGAAAAGAATGGTTGCTTAAAATAGTAGTGCAAGATAGTAGATTTTACTTAAGGAATTTGGGTTAGAACCATAAGGGTTTGATGGAGCCTAGGAATAAAGAAGATTAGAAACCTTACTTTGTTAACTCTCAAGCCAAAACGTACCTAATTATGGTTGGATCATGAGGAAGGTAATCTATCAAAGAAATCAAAATATTCAATACTGGTTGTATTACATGCATGTAATCAACTGTGATTCGAGAATGGCCATTCCTGGTGAGATATGTCAAGACAAGTATGTAAGGTGGGATGGTATGGGACATTCGACTAGGACATTGTGCGAGCAATACAGTGGTGGCTCCTTGAGCAATTTTATGAATAGAAAGAGTCTAGTAGAAAAAATGAGGCTAGATAATCCCACGATGGTTGGTATGAGACAATTCATCGCATTATTCATAACTTTGACAAGAGAGACCATGACCAGTGTCAGGGTGAATGGCATGGTCTTAGTTGTTTCTATAATGCATGAAAACTATTCTAGGACTGTGGATATCAACTAAGCACTAAGGCATTTATGCTATATAATCTTACTTGTTATCTCGATAATAGATGAATTAAACTCAAGGATCTACTTTAAGATAACATGTTAAGGTTGGGGAAGTGCATCCCCTCTCTAAGTATTATGGGCCTTAGAGGATAACCCCCAAGTCGTGGTCCTATAGGTCTCATACCAGGTAATAAGGTGAGAAAGGAGGGACCACTAATTAACATCTTTTACGAGATCTGGCCAATCCTGTTCACTTGGGGGTAGACTGCAGCTACCAACCCAAAAGTGGATTTTTATGCCTTGTACGGATTAATTATTCGGTGAGCAATAAAATTTAAAATTATAAAAAATTACCTTTGGTTGAGTTACCTCCTCTTCTGTAAGTTTAGTCATTGAACCGGTGAGTTAGACTGGGTTGTTACAAGTAAGCATACAATAATGTCCCCTTGGATACAATGAATTGAGTTGAATGTTGACAGCTTACTTAAGTGATTGAGTGTCGCCTTATTCTTGTTTCCATATTTCATAGAAACTATAGGAATAGGAGAATAAGCCACTAGGTTTAATAGATCTTGGTAGGTCTAGTTAAAGTGTCAGTTTGTGGCCTAGGAGGTGGCCCATGATTATTCTACTAAGGATAATGTTGATCATATTGCAAATGTAGAGGTAGATAAGGATGCATTACATAACTATGAGGTGGATATGGAGGGTACTAATGATATAGATACAAAGGATAATAAGGTGGTGGATTTAAATAACTCCATTGTTGACTTAGAGGAGGTTGTATATTCAAAAGTGTAGGAGGGTATTGTAAACCTTGTTGGAGGATCTATTAATTTGTAGGATGTGGGTATTGCACATTTACTATGCTTGACTAGTAGGATATGGTGTTTATCCCTAGGGTTTTCCTTAGGACACCTTTGACCCTACTTGTCCAGTTAACACTTGCATATTTTAAGCAAGGTCTTGGTTTTGGTTTGGGAAGATTTGCCCTAAAGACCATACTTTTGAAGCTACATATTGACCTAGTGGAAGGTTGGATGTGTTTAAAAAACTAGATCTAGGTGGAGTTTATGCTGATAAAGAGCTTCATATTGACCTGGTGGAAGGTTGGATGTGTTTAACAAACTAGATCTAGGTGGAATTTATGCTGAAAAGGAGCTTGTAAAAGGTATATTTTGAGCATTATATGTAGGAGGTAGATTAATGCTATCAACATAGTAATGGCTTCAAAAAATAGATCATTAGTAAGGTTATTTACATCAATGGGTACACCATAAAGAGGTATAATGTGTATTAATGTCAGACCTGTATTTGACCAAGTTTAGTTTGCTAAGGCAGATGAGTAACTCATTTATTGGCCTAAGAAACCAATTTCTAGGTATGCGGTATTTTGATTCACAAGGTTAACCATTGTGTTTTTTCCTTTTAAGGAAATGATACTACACACTAGGAGCTTCTCAATCTTATCATTTGGATGAACCCATGTAGCAATTTGCTCTTTTCTTTCCTATTTGTAATTTCTTTAGTGGTCATAACTATTTTCATAGATTGATGTTATTTTCCTAATTTTTGTGTCCTTGGGCACATATCCATAAGCTTCTGCATACAGACCTCCATAGACAAATTTTGTAGGTCAAATTTTATAAAGTTTTAAAATTTTACCTATAGAGTGATCAAACAAGCAATTTACTTATAAGTTTAGGCGATCGACTAGTAATTTTTTTATTTAAAAAAATTGAAGTTGAAAGGCTCCAAGCAAATTGCTAAGAGTGAATTGCTTCAAAACTAGAGCAAATCACTCTCCCAAAAAGGAGTTAGGAAGAATTATGTATTTCCTAGCAAATCACTCTTAAATTTTGACTTAATAAAAAATCATTATTTTTGGAGTGAATCGCTCGATGAACTAGGTGAATTGCTTGCAAACTAAGTCCCTAGAAAAATTGACTCAAAATTTTTATTAAATGCTTTTGCTCCTTTCAAATGTAAAATAATAGTTAGATCTAAGGTTTGATGATGCTTTGATGTTGTTTGTATTGTTGTCTTTGCAAAAATTTTAGAAGTCTGAAGTTCATATTAGACACCATCACAAAGCACCTATAAAAATCAAGCATAAATAATGAAAATGTTGAATTTTTAAGGTCAATTTGAGAATAGGCTTGATAAATCAAGTCCCTAGCCTCTATAAATCACTCTATATTCAATCTATACAAAAGTAGAAAATTTGAAGGGAATCACTTAGAATTTGACCTAAACAATTTTTAGGTGATTGGCTCAAAATGGAACGAATCACTCCAAAAATGGAAAGAATCTATAAGTAGACTTGGAAAAAATTCACTCAATCTTGAGGAAACCATTTTATCCTTAATGAAAGTAAATTTGGTGTAAAAATAAAGGAATTTTAGCTAAATTGAGCAAAATTGATGGATAATAAGGGTGAGTCCCATTGGGCATGTCAAAAACTATGTTGGACTAGGGAATTGTCTTCACTTCTAATTAGCGATGCACCTCAATTCTC
This sequence comes from Wollemia nobilis, assembly GCA_028583015.1. Classification (NCBI taxonomy): domain Eukaryota; kingdom Viridiplantae; phylum Streptophyta; class Pinopsida; order Araucariales; family Araucariaceae; genus Wollemia; species Wollemia nobilis. The sequence goes on along the minus strand of JAQPPZ010017259.1, from coordinate 6,480,354 downwards.
GCTTCAACAAATTTGAAATGGAGTGCTATTAGATCCTCCAACCTTCAAATTGAGTTTGTCTTCCCACTATCCCCACTAAACACTCCTATGCTAACCCACACTAATTGCCTGAAAAGCAAAGTGTAAAAAAAACACGCATAAAAGATTAAGGGCGCAAGCGATTCAAATTAATTATGGGTTTCAACCATAGTAAGGAAGTGTGCATGATCAATAAACACATCATAATTAAAATAATATCAGTATTCTCTCATTCATTAAGTAATAAAATTTCTAAGCAAATGACAAGATACGAAGGGGTAATGCCTCAATTACCACGTATTTAGTAAATTAGGAAGACAACACCATCGATGAAATACCCAAGGAGTTACCAATTTTCCAACAATCTTATGGGATCAAATCACAATGTGGGTTTTATAGAATATAGATCTAAATTCGCATGACCAAAAGATGAATGCAATGGAGCCCTAGGTTCCTATTTATAGTTGGAATTTATCCCGAGTTACCTAGGTTGAGAAATAATTACTCCTAGTAAAAGTAAAGATTTGGGGGCATCTTTAGCAAAATTATGCACCACCAAATATTACGCATATCTAATTATACCTTTAATAGGCTTAGAATGTTAGAAAATCAACACTTTCCTCACAAAATCTCAAGACAAAATATTCACATAATTACATATATTCAATCCATGATAATAACAATGAACAATAACTCATTGAAAATATTATTGAGAAATATATCTACTTAAGCAATGCAAATACAATGTATTGCAAAGCTTATTCAATTCATCCATTATAATAATTTATATTCAATATATACATCTTGGACATTAGACTCTTCACATTCACAAAACTCTTGACCTTTCTCACTAACTCTCCATCTCCCAAACTCATGGGAGATATGACTCTTCATATTTCTCATAAGAGAAGTATATATTATTGACTCTTAATAAATACAAACCTATAATGATCATACACACTAAAAGACAACATTTATATGACTCTTTTCACTCCATATATTTACAAACTATTTACAAGGTACTTGCAATATTCTTGCAAGGTACCAAATAATGTAATACTTCCAACATAGAAGGCTTCTAAAATGACTTAGTGTGCCATTACATACCAAAATGTTTCCCTCAAAATATTTTCCTTAATATTAATACCTCTAGTTTTACCTCTCTATTGGCTATCAAGCAATATACTCCAGTTGTGATCAAATTGATAGTTGACATGAGCAGTTTACTCCTACAAGCTAATCAGGTCCATTGTAAGCAAATTGGTCCTAAGCAAATCAACACCTGTTCTAGAATTAGAAATTTTTTGGAAGGCTTTATAAGTCACCTATTGCTTGATTTCATTGATTCATGCCCTGTTGGAACCATTTGTTGCATCCATAGGATTCGATTGTCACGCTACAAAAAATCGTTTGAAACCAACGAACTATTACAGACTCTGGTCAACCTGCCTCTTTATTCTGATTAAAAAGATATTGCTAAAGAAAAACTACATAATGGGTAAGGAAACCCCAGCGGTGAACTTATAATTTTACAAGTATTACACGCTCCAGATTTATACATTATCTATATAAAATTGACCAAGCAAAGACAACTTAATTATTATGCCTTATGTAGACCGATGCCTATCCGATTGGGTTGGTATAGCAATTTAACAACAATCATAATATGAACAGAAAGAATGGGAAAAAGAAGAATTGGCACTGTCACATTCATTCGAATATCGTAATAAACATAGCAGTTGGCCAACGAGAGAATCGTACGTAACACATTCAAATAATGTAATTCATTATGTAGTAACACACAGTACCGAGACAAATAATTAACGGAAATGAGCCTCATAATTGTATTGATTTCACAGAATATTACATGCAGAGTCGGCAGAGTGTCGTTGAACTCTGCTTTTCAAAGAAATACATCAATACAATGAACAAATTATGTTCAAATGATGTAACAGAACTCTTCTACTCTCCTTGTTCCAATCTGGTAACAGCAGAGTCTCTGAACCTCTGGCTCAATAGAACTGGAAATAATCTCAGCTTCTTGAGCACTTTCCTATCAAAATCTTGCACAGTAAAGGGAGAAATAAGAAATGAGCAAGAAAATAGACACAGAAGGGGATACAACAGCACAACTCAAAAGGGCACTCAAGTATACCTCTTAGCAAAAAATGCTATCTCTAAATGCTTGATGCAGATTCTGGCCCTGGATGCTTCCTTTTATAGCCTTTGGTTCTTGAATCTGTTATTCTTGGTCTAATCTTGGCCCCACACTTGTCATCATCTGATTTGTCTTTCAAAATTGGTACAACTGGCTTCCATTATTTTCTTTTATTCATACTATACGCTTTTCTTTGGCTCCCTTTTATTCTAAGTGGTTCAACCGGTGATACTAGTACATTGGGGACTTCCCTCATCGACCTTTTTGTCCTTGGTTTCTTCTTTCTCTGTTTCTTGCTGAATATCTGATTTACCTTCTATTTTGGAAGTTTCTCCTTTCTCTTCAACTTGTTCTTCATCTCTAGGAGGGGAACTCATTTCCAATTGCAGGCTGCAAGTTTTAATTTCTTTTCCTTTTTTGCTCTACTGCAACCATCTTATCTTTTTATCAATCATTCTCCAGGCATCAATGTCAAAAGACACAACAAACCTCAACATGTTCATCTTCTGTAGAATCCTGTTCTTCTGTATACTAATGTAATTTTTGCTTTTTTCATAGTGGGTGATCAACATCTCTACAGTTCAATGGTCGTGGAACCAAAAGAAGAAGATAGGAAATTGGTAAATTGCGTCCAACTCCAACACCTCAACACATGAGGGGTGGCAAAAATCCAACGTCAAAGAACTGCAGTCATGTCCTGCTGCATGCAAGAAACAAAAAGAACCAAAGCCCAAGTAGACACTCTTGTATGCAAACAAGGGCACACAGATCTATCATTGATTCATTAACATTCTAGAGAGTTGAAACTTCAAATGAATGCTTGTTACTCTCGATTGCAAATATAGAGTGAAAGAATGAGGTGATTAGTTAAGTTGTAGTCAATATACGTTGTAATAAATGACATCAACGAGTGAAAGCTTCCCTAAAGTATAGAGCCAAGCATCTTTAGTCAGGATAGCTGAGAAAAGTGGCAAGCAATCTACCCAAGTATCTATACACACAACATTACCTCCCTTAAATCTTATAGTAAACAGGACATGTAAAGATTTTATGTTCTTCAATCTCCACCTCCCGAAGAAAGTAAAGATGATATACCTTTCCTATCGAGGAATATGGTACTCTGTCCCCACTTGCAAATGATGTGAGTACACTCTGAACTGACCAAGAGGAATCCTAAGGTTGTGTGTCTGATGTCGTTGGATATAATCATGGCAAGTAATAATGCCATTCTCAACCCTCATGAAATGATTAGAGTGAACTTGCAAAATTCATCTTCATAAAGACCACCAATTTTATGCAAGTGGTCATCTTGCACATTGGTTTGCTTTGAGAGATTTGCCAGCACTTCACTCATTTTGGTTCAGTGTTCAATACATTGGCAACTTGTTCACAGATGACCTTGGCTTTTGCACAGGGGTTCTTCAGTTTGATACCAGGACAATTTTTTTCTCAAGTTTCAACTTTAATACTTTGATCTTTGAGTTCATTTAGTGATATTGATACTCAACGTAAGGTAAACAAGGGCTGTGTTACCCTTTTCCAGATGTTAGACTTTGGACCATGGAAGGTCATGTTAGGCATGATTCAAAGTCTAAGCACAAGATTCTCGGACTATTTCATTTCATCTGTTTGTATTAGAGGCATGCCACCTATGCTTGAATTTGGTCTCCACATATTTGTTTGGATATGGATAACCATCATCACATTGGTTAGTCCTTAGTTGTTTGGCTGCACCTGATGGGATTGCATGGGGATGTATATTTTACGACTACTAGGGACACACTACATAGGATTGAATAAGTCAAGCCCTTTTGTTTGGATACGGGTAATCATCATTAGATCCATTAGTATTTAATTATTTAGCTATGCCTGCTAAGGTTGTGTGGGAGTGTGCATTGTAAGATTGTTATGTGATCACAACTATTTGCATATACCAGTTCTGAAAAAAACTTTCTAAAATCATGATTACCATGATGTATTTCATGTTTTTTTCTAGCCCCCTGATTTGTTCAGGCTAGCCTAATTTAAAGAAAGAAAAAAACTACAAATACTTTCAAAAAAGGATGAAAAAATCCCATTTTTTTCCAATTTTCCCCGATAGATTGACAATTTGATTTTTTTGGGCCTTGCTAACAAATTGGCGATCACGATTTTTTCAACAATGGCATATATCATTGTTGGTTTCGAGAGTATAGGTGAGTGCACCTCCCTATGTATTATTTTTGTTCATGAATAACACAAGCCTGTACTGCTCAATCAAGATCTGAGAATTATTTTTGACAATTAATCAATAGGGTGTGTTAACAAGACCAAAAACTACATTGAAAGAGTCTTTGGAATAGTAAGAACACTCCTCTCAGCACAAGTGGATCCAGCATATGATATCAAAGAGTTGGTGTAGAAAAGGAGTTAATTAGCCCTAGAGTTAAGTTGAAACCAATTATAAGGAATTCCATAATCCATTGGTAAATTACTTGATTCCTCATCTCCTACTCAGTTACTCCTGATTCACAACCTCTGCACTCAACTTTGAAATTTACACCTTTCAAATTGTCTTCATCAGTGAACAACCCCATATCCTCCCCATTGCGGATTACATTGTCTTTATCAAGTTGAAGACCAGCAACACCTTTTCTCTATTTTCTTGTAATCACTGTGTCAACTTGCTTGAAAATATACTGAACCTAGTCTCTACCTTAATATACCTTGTATAAAGACCGTGATGTTATATTATTCATAACTTTAGAACTTGCTAGTAATTTCTCAGCGAGTAACACATGCTTGGACTCATAAGCTGAATTTCCGACAAGTTCTTGGCAGGTACTCTCAAGAAACTAGCTAGGACTTGCAATCCCACAAAAAAGAGGCCCATGACTGCATAAGGACCAAAAGCACAAAAATTGCCACTCTTTTCCTCATTTCTACCATCTGCTGGAGTTTACTAGATATATTTTTTATACAGATTTCATCATTGCGAGTTCAATTTTCAAATGTAGGGTTTATGTTTTTTTCAGCAAATGCTAGTTTTTTTTTTTCAATTCATGGGATTATGGTCATTGAATGCTTATTTATAAATGACCGTAAACAGTAAGAAGATAATCAAGAGAAGCATAGCATGAGCAGAATGACTTAAAATTAAATACAAGTACAGCTCCACAAATGCGAGAGAGAAGATCTAGAATGTGTCACTCGGTATATTTATAAAAATATAAGCTTTCCACTCTTTAATATTTCTAACTATGTACAGCCCAAATTCCAGTGATGAACTCTTTATTGTTTTTTTTATAAAAAAATTATTAATTAAAATTATTATAAATATAAGTATAAATAGTCTCTTATTTGTTAAAATTATTACAAGTATAAATAATCTCTACTTCTAGAAGTATGGTTGGAGCTTCTTAGAATCTTAACCTTGAAAATATTGATTTGTGCTTTGAGTCATCTATGCAACACTCCTATATGTCGCAACAATTGCAGTATATGTTAAAACTTAAAATGTATCCACTCTATGAAGCACAACAAATTTCCTCAAAAGCAGAGGAATGACCTAGATTTTATTTAGTACGGCCTTCAATTCAGACACAATTAGAGGGAACCAATGGAGGATATACAATTCAATGAGGCTTGTCCACAATCAAATTGGATCAACAATTTTAAAAAACCCACATTATCTAGGAATTCAATTCCTTGGGTGCAGCAAATGCAGAGAGACAGGCACATGCATTGAAAAAGTTTCATGCAAAATTGACCATTGATGTGGATCATAAAACTCAAAGTGGTTTAAGGAAAATTAACAAACATTAATGACCACAGTGCAAAAGGGATCTGCTCTCCGAATCTAGAACCAAATGTATCTAGAACGCTCATTTGTTGCCATCAAAGAAACCTTAGAACAGATATGGTTATGAATTAGACAAGCAGCATTATCAGAACTTCAGAAGTCCATTATCTTGTCAGAAACTTAAAGCCTGGCTATAATCAAAAAGTCGGGGTACGGCCCTTTCTGGACTCTCGTGAGTTTCTGTCCAAAGAAACAAATCATGTAAAGCAATGACTTGCTAGAAGAACCACAGAGCACCATTCCAATTCCAACATACAACAAAGATGCTCTTTAATCTGGATACGCCAAAACTGATCTCCTTTGATTGCTTAATGTATTTTCTACATCCTTTACTCTTGTATCTCCAACACCTCTTATACCTTAAAAGTGATAACTTTAATGATAATGAAAATTATGCAAATTAAAACCAGATGGATGTTTATGAAATAGGCAAACATACTTTTTTAAGTAGAAGTTCATCTAAAGTTGATTATGATGTAAGCTATGTTGAGTATGACCTGGATCATAGGAAAATAGCGTATAATTAATAATACCTATGTACTATTGATATTATCATCTAGATCTTATTAATACATTTAAATACAACAAAGGAAAAAATCAAAACCTAATGATTTAGGTCACAGTCAAATTCATAAAGGTTACAAATGGCAAATAAATGATATTAACCTTTCTAAATTGATTCTCCCAGTAATGGTTGCAGTAAGATGCACGTTCATGTTTGCTTAGCATATTTAATGCTGATGGCATTGAATCAAAACCTGGCAAGCCAACCTGCAAAAGGTCAATTATTATTTGTAAGAATGTGTCTTGTACTATATTTAGCATGTGTCTATATATCAAAAGATTCCAAACATTATATATATAAAAACACTCATATATGTTTCATTTCATGAACACAGCCCCTTATAAATGTGAAATTAGAAACAAACATGGACAGTTGCATCAATATGAAATAAAGCCAACCTTTTCTGCAAGAACACGAAGAGCAACTTCAGTTGACTCTCCAATTTTTTCATAGGTTCCCTTGTCTGGATTGTACTGCAATGTTGAGTCATTACACAGAGCTGAGCACATAGCTATGTGAAGCAAGCAGGGAAAATGTGCAGGATGTTCTAGCTGCAAAACAAATAAAATTGTGGCTTTATTTATCAGTTGCTTGCAAATTCAATCAGTCCAAATACAAAGAAAATTTCTTCACCATTATTTAAAAGCCCTTATCACATTGATTTTTAAAAATATAAAGAGATCCTGTAAAACATGGCTTTGACCTAGAAATCTAAATTGCATATACAAAAGCTTATAAAAAAACATTTGTACAAAATATCCTCCTATTCTTAATATAGACAACCTAACTGATGAAAGAGTAAATAGCTCACATCTTCTGTCCTTTAACATTGCATTTTGGATACTTTGCATTGCAGTGTTTGAGCCAACCCCAACAACAATGGCTTTTGCCCGACCAGCCGCCACAATGGTTCCCTAATAATCAAAATAAGTATGAAGTGATTCACTAATTGGTACAAAATCCCTTTCTAACTATTAAAATTAACAGTTTTAGTTTAGATTGATTTTATTCCTTCATGCCAACATCAAACTATCCTGCAAACATTTTAACATTATCTTTCTTTCTTTCTTTCTCTGAAAAAGCTTCTGATAAGATGAAAATTTAACATGTAATACGGCCAAGCATTATAATAGTAAACAAGCTGTCCTAAAGTATCATCAAAACCGCAGTAGCCAAGCCCAAGCTCATTCATACTCAACAAGCTGCATAGACTCCACAAGCTAGAAGAATGTATAAATGTTTTGAATTTGTAAAGAATAAAAGGTTTCATTCAATAAGGAGGTTCTTATTCCAAGCTTGGTGCTGCAAATGGCAAAAAAATCCTCCAGAAGATCCTATAAAAATGCTCCTCACTACTGCAACCAGAAGGAAAAGCAGACCAATACAACAACAATATTCTTCCACATATAGGAATTTCAATTGTCATGCAAACATCTGGGTTGGAAGGCTTGAACTTGTTCTTATTCAAAAAAATTGCATAGGACAATAAATATGAGACAAACCCTCACTCTGCATATAGAAGCAAAAAGGAATGCTTTAGATGCCATGGAAAAAACTGCTGGCCCACTTACAAGTCTAACATGGCACTCTCAGAAGCCTTGTACAATCTCGAGAGTCCTACATAAAGTGCACCAAGGAATTGACTCTTCTTTTCAGACTTGAAAAATAAAATCTCACAACTATGCTCACAACTTTAAATTATGGCCACTGAAACCTAAGCAGCATGAATCGTAGAAATGAATACAAGTCTACAACTTTCAAGAAGCCAAAAAATTTGTCTCATAAGTACCTATCCATATGATGACACTGGGATCTCTATCTTTTCTTATTCAACTACAAAGCCTTTTTAATCCTTCATAATCATATGATCATTTTAAGAGGAATAAAAATAAGAAGAATAAAGATTTACATATTAATTCCTTGTATTTGATCCTATTCATGAGGATATCTGAAATCTGCTCAATAAAAATACCCCCTCTGATAATGTACACAACAAGGTTTTATGCTCATATGGCTAGAGCAAGAATTTTTTGGATAAGATCTACCTATCCATCAGTTATCTGAATAACTATGGTCACACCTTTGAATTATGGCCACTGAAACTAAAGTAGCATGAAAATTAGAAATGGGTTACCACTTTCAAGAATCAAAAGAAAATCACTTTGGAAACATGGCCTTTAAAACCCTTCGAATGAGAATGCAGTCAAGGAAACCACTAATTAAAAATAGATGAGAGAAAAAAAATTTAAAAATTAGAAATGAAATAACCAACACAAATCCACATGGTGACAAAATTTATTCAATCCTATGATTTAAAATACTTAATGAGAACTCTATCGAAATGCATTTATAAACAGCATTCCAAAAATAAATGGAATACCCCATAAACTTAACTTTCAATCTTCTAAAGAAATCTAAATTAGAAAAAAAAACAGTTAAAATTAGAACCGAAAGATCCAACTTCAATTCCCACAGGCTGCATAAGGATGTTCATTACCCTTAAGAAAATGCATTCAATGTAATGTCAAGGTCAGGATCTTCCAGATCCACATTCCAATATTTTGATTGCCCTATTTTATGCTCTTCTTTGGTGCAGGAAACAAGTAGTAACTGGTCAAGGTGGTCCAAAATGGTTCAACAAGTCCAAAACTGCCTAGAGGGCTCAAAATTGGCCAATGGTTAAAGAGGCCAAGAGGGTCAAAAAGGATCGAGAAGACTAAAACGGGTTGTGGGGGATTGTAACTAGCCTAGGAGGCACAAAATGGCATTGGTAGGGCGCTTGAAACTGGTTGTGGGGCTGAGGGGCCCAATATGGGCACAAATATGTAAACATGAGCAAAAATTTGTCTAGGAAAGATAGACCAAGCAAAAATTAGTCGGGAAGTCCCAAATGGACCAAAACGGACTAGGAAGGATAGACCAAGCAAAAATAGGCTAGGATTGTCAAACAAGTGGCTAGCAGGGCTCAAAATAAGTTTGTGTCGCCTAAAATGGGTTTAAAAGGTCAAACCATGTTGTTGGGGCTTGAAACAGACCAAGGGCACACAAAACATGTAGGAGGCATGCAATATGGGTTGGGGAGGCTGAAAAGGTAAAAACTGGTGGGTATAGGTTGGGTGCAGTTGAAACATGCTAGTAAGGCTAAAATAAGCCAAGTGGGTCAAAAGAGGTCAAAACAAGCAAAAATGAGCCAAAAAAGCCCAAATGTGTTGAAACAAGCCAAGAGGGGTAGAACAAGCCAAAATGGGTCGAGAAAGGCCTAAGATAGGGCCAAGAAATAGAAAGTAGGCTAGAACAAGTCAAAATAGGATAGAAGAGGCAAAAATTTGGCTAATAGAGCCAAAACATATTAGAACACACTAGGAAGGGCATAGTGGGTTGGGTCACTACATGATGAAATATTTAAAATGGGCTTGAAACAGGCCAAAATATAACAAATCAACCCAAGAAGACCAAAATAGGCTAAGTGGGTCAAAATGGGTTAGAACAAGTTAGAGAGGCATTTTGGGTTAGGAATCCCAAAATGGGCCTAAGTAGCCCCACACTAGTCAAGAAGGAAACAGGCCAAGGAGCAAAAAACTGGTCAAAATTGGCTACAAGGTGCTTAAAACATGTCAAGGGGGCAAAAATGACCCAAGAAAGATAAAATTAGTGGGAAGACTAAAAACAAAAGCACGATGTGGGGACCCAAATAGGTTGAAAAGCATAAAATAGGCTTGGGGGCTTGAGACATGTCACGAAGGACAAAATAAGATACTAGGGCCTAAAATAAGACAGGAAATCCAATACAAGCTGTAATTGGCTGGGGTGGCCCAAAACAAGCCAAGAAGGTTGAAACAAATGGAAGATATCAAAATTGGTTGAGGGGGCTTGAAATGGACTATGAAGGCTGAAATGGGCCAGGGGGCCCAAAACTAGTTAAGGGGCCAAAAGGTCTAAAAAGGGTTGAGAAGGCCAAAATGGGCCTTGATAGACTATAATAGGTCTTAAAATAGGATAGGTGAGCCCAAAATAGGTCAACAAGGCCAAAATAGTTTAAAGCACTTGAAACAGGTCAAGAAGGCTTACATAGGTCGTAACTAGCTAGGGTGGTCCAAAATGATTGATCCTATGGTCTTGTGGATGTTAACTTTTACTGTATAAAGCACGTCGATCAAAAGATAAGTCTCCCCTCAAAGCGTATGTACACTTGTGCTTATGTGAATACAAAAGGATATGATAGCTGAAAGAAAGTAATTTTTAAAAATTAATTAGTTAATTAATACAATTTTAGACGAGGATATTCAATTCCTATTTAAAGCATTTCCAACAAAACAATCTCTCCTTTTCAGTTAAAAGCTGCTACATTAAAACAGAATTCAGAGCTGCAGAGTAAACTCACCCCAGGACCATCGTCACGGCTATTGGCGCCCAATAATTGATTACCTTGTATGTTTATGACTTTGATTGAAATTCCCGAAAAAATGAAAAATAAAAACTCACATAAGATGTTGGCATGAACAGGAACTAAATTCACAAATAACATGCTAACTCTGCATGTAACTCTAATGTAAAAGAAGACTGAATGGCAATTATCTAAAGTCTGTGGAAACATCAGCTATCTTCCCTAAAAGGAAGGCTTCCAGGAAAGATTTCTTTACGAGGAATCACAAACAAATACAAAATCTATAAGATGTTTGTAAGACAAAAGGACATATAAAGTGACTTCATTACTTTTTCTGATAATGAACATAGAAAAGCCATTGTAAACATTTCCATAGCTTTTCTAGCCCTCATTAAAACTATTCTGTGAATTTTCTGCACCAAATAGCACCACCTCAAATTTCAAGCTAATTTCTATGCATGATGTAAATAATTATAATAAAGTTCTGAATTTCGAAAAAAAAAATTGCACTTAAATTAAACAGGTAACATATAGCAAGTGAATAGAAGAAATCCAAAGAGTCGACAAGGGTCTATGATATAAGGTACTGAGAAATTGAATGAATGTCATTTGTCTTCCACGTAAATAGCCTTATCAAGTATTCATGCCAGTTTCCCATCCACTTTATACAGCCTATGAAAGATATAAATCCCATTCTTGGCGATTTTACAATCTTAAAGAGTCATTCTGCACTCTAAGCTAATAAGATAATTCTATTATTGTCCATGTATGACCAAAGTAGGTAAATGGGAACATAAAAAGGCTGTTACACAGTGGTAATGGTAGGAGGGTTTTACCAGAGTAGAAAGAAGAGCCCAATTCAGTGCAGATGTGACAGCAGTGGGTATTATTTTGTAGAGGTTTTATGAGTGAAAATGAATGGATCAACTTGCCGGCTACAAAATTATATTTTTATGACTGAGTTTTGGACACGCTTCAAACCACAGCTTCTACAGGGTAGATATGGCAGGCCTATTGCAAGCACACTGTTAGGCTTTGGCTAAAGAGGAGGTGCATGTGGTTTAGTGTTGGCACTAATGTTGATAGTGCACATGCCTTCAATAGATTGTTCTATTGTCAGCGGCGAAAACAATTAAATAGTTGTATTGCTTTGATTGTAGGGGAGAAGCAAACATTAGTTGCATGTCAGTGTAGGGGAAGTGTTGCAAATACAGCTGTCAATCCAACTATATGAAGCAGCTCTTTAACTATATGAAGTTAAAGAGTTCGCCTATGAACAGGTGGGGGAAATTACCAAATGTCCTGGCTGTCTATATTAAAAGATAGAGAATACAATTCATTATCAAAAGAAGGCAAGTGATTAGTGAGGTCTTGCTGCCCATTGTGGGAAGCCAATTGCTGTAGTTCTCCTTATTTCATTGTAAATACCCTTTCTGGTTTTCATGTGTTGTATGTGGTTCACGCTTGTATGTGTCTTCTTCCAGTAATTATTTATGTGAGTGAAAGATTTACCGTGCTGCAATTACTTCTATTATAATCTGTGAACTTCAATACTTTCAACATGGTGCAGTGGGCATAGAGTGCATTCAAATATCCAACAGCCTCATCGTCTTCTCATAGCTTGCTTCATTTTCATGAGATTAGATGGTATGGGTGTTACATTTAAATGTATTCTGATTTCCATACAGTTTTATTTTACTATTATTCATCCATAATAGATACTCAAGGGTTCCATGTGGCTACAGGAAGGTAGATATGAAATGTATTTCAATCTGTATCAGATTTAGCATTTTATTTAACTGGGTTGGAGAGTCCATGCTGTTGTGTAAATGTAAATTATGCATGAGTATAGGTTGTCATTAGAAATAAATCATGTAAAGGTCATTTTAGATTCTCTGTTGTTATATTCTGCATGTGGGTATGAACCTTGTATTAAGCACAAGCATCTCTTAAGTAGGTTAGGGTTCAAACCCTCTAGTTAGGAGATCGAAGTTGACCACATTTAGTTGGAAGTGCAATTCTTCTATGGTCAAGTGTGTGTTTAATGGAATGGAATATGTGTGAGATTGGATTCGTTCTAGCTAGAATTGGAGATGGATGATCTCTAACAAACTAGTAAGATGGGCCACAGCTAGAACGGAAGGTTTAACCCTCCCTGATGCTATATAAGATTTATTTGAGTTATGTCTATTCTATAATCCTATGTTCCTGGTTCGGCACCCTGGGACCCCTGGATCCTGGTACGGAGGGTCCATCCATGGTTTTGCCTAGGGGACTCGAAAACGTCCGGGTTAGTCGATGTTACCGGTACGACACCTTAGGACCCTTGGATCCTGGTACGTGACGTACTCGGTCCAGACTCAGGTTCAGTACGCCTGAAGGTCCGTCCAAGGTTTTGCCTAGGAGACCTGGATACGTCCGGGTTCGTCCAAGTCTGGAATCGGGTTCGATACGCCTATGGGTCCGTCCAAGGATCTTCCTGGGGGACCCGGATACGTTCGAGTTCATCCAAGGACAAACCTGAGACTAACCCGAACATATTCGGGTCCTCGAGGCAGAACCCAGGTCGAACCCAAGGAGAACCCGGGGCATTATTTCCTTTAAAAAAAGTTGTTTTTTTTTTTTTTTTTTTTTTAAACTCGCCAGGTCATTGTCGAGTATTTGCCGCATCTTATCGTTAATCGCCTTTATAGCCACGAAAAGAATTTTCAGAATGACGTATTGACATGGACCGAAATACTACGGTGAATTACACAGACACAGGTTCAAAAAACGATTAAAAGTCAAATTCACAGCAGCTAGACTTACTGAATCCATCTTCTACGAGATAATTGAAAGTGTGGTGATCACAACTGTACGTAAACTTGTTATTGGTTGAGGGAAGCTTTTGGAGGCACTGGTACGCTATGGAGGTAAAATTTCCCGTGAATTCCGTAAACTCGGCCAACATGACCGTGCCTCTCGCAACGCAAGCTATATATCAGAGAGTGTTGTGCCATCCTAAGACAGATTTTGGCCCTTGTCTGCCGGAAAACACCTGCAAATTGCCTTTTTAACCACAAAAAGAATTTTCTACTGTGAGATTAAAGCTCGCAGTTTAACTTGTTGGTTGAATGTGCTTGAAAAACAATATCACGGGCATTGTAATAAAAATTGGGATCATAACGTGGCAACGGACTGTTATACATGGCAGATATAGCAGTTCTTAGTTTAATTATTAAACTCCCTAAATTTTTAACCGATACCCATATTTTTTAATTTTTATTTAAACACGGCATGTCTAATATCAGAAAGTCACCGATATATGTTTTTTATTATATTATTTATTAAATTAATATATGTTTTTTATTAGTAAATTAAATTAATATATGTTTTTAATTAGTAAATTAAATATATGTTTTTTATTAGTAAATTAAATTAATATATGTTTTTTATTATCAAGTGGCATTAGCTCAACTAGTTAGATTCTTCAACATTTAAGGAGGAGACCAAGGTTCAAATCTTGCCAAGCAATACATGGATAATATCCAAGCTTTGTTGTAATACCACTATGTGGTGATGATGTAATACGAGTGGGGCTTGTTTCAATCCCATATAACCAATTGAATATATATATATATATATATATATATATATATATATATTAATTATTGTACGAGTGAACCCAAAACGAAGCCAAGACAAAAAAAAATTGCCGTATCGGTGAACCCAAACCCAAAACGAACCGCTAACATAGCTTTAACCTTTGGGGTATCATGCTTGCTTTGAGGTAACATAGGGCCAGAATCATACACTCCATCCGCAATCAGGGCTATGGTCACTCCCCATTTACCTTAGGACATCACCTTGGTTATCCATAGGGTCGTTGGGTCTTAAGGATGTTTTTGTTATAGGCAAAAGGGAGCCTCCTAAGATTATATTCAACCTATGTTAAATACTCGTAGCCATGGCATGTTAAAAAGGGATGATACCACCTCTCGTGGAAAGAAATGAAGACCCTAGATACACCCACATGATGAGCAAAAATGGTTCAGCTGGATTTGGTGGTGATATGCAGGAAGCATGTGAAAGGGAGGGAAAAAGGACCAAAGACCAGCTTGAACTTGGTCATCCACCTTCTAGGGATTTATTTCTTGAAAAAACTTGGGCTGTCAATTTGTGATTGTTTGATGTTGTGGTTTCTGCTAATTTCTTAATTATAAGAAACACATTCACTCATATCTAGTGCAGTTTAGTGTGGGTGTTGCTTCATGAGGGATTTTTGCCATGGGAGACACTATATTGCTAAAAGATTCATCATATTACAATGATTTGTATTATAGTATCACATGAATATATAGCACATTACATTCCCTGAATAGCTAACTGCCTGATAACAAAATATCTTAACTGGGAGTTTAACTTAGACACAAATATTATATGCAGTTATGCTCTTACGCTAATATCTAAATTTATGCCAACTCCCCTCCCCCCTTAATGACTAAACCAAATACCTCACAAGGTTTAGTCATTAACACATGCACAAGCATGCCCTTATAAGGACTTACTGCCATTACAAAGGTGTTACTATCACACTTAAACAAACACAACAATGAGACTGAAGACTCAACTCAAAAACTTCTAAACCCGAAACAAAACGCTAAACTGAATTGTTGTTTTCGACAAGAAGCAAGTTGTAATTGACCACAAAACTTGGTAAAACCAAAATTCGGACTGAACTCCAGATTCTATAACACAAATGCAATGAATCTGAACCATCCAAGTAACGAACAAAACTTAACCAATGCCTTGCTCAAACTTTGAAATGTGTACACAACAAGCTATCACTGGGGTCAATAAAGTTATCTATGCTACCCGAGTCCAATAGTATCAAAACCCTATGCGCTCTAAGAAATCCGTGGACTGTCATGCACTGGGGTGTTGATATTCTTACAATAGCATTCAAAGAAAAGGTGTGAGTTTCTTTGACGAAACTATCGGTTGGAGGTTCTACGTCCATTGATTCTAGTTCCTCTTCTACTGAATCCACAAATTCATCCCTCATCTCTATAGAATAAGACAAAGTACTACACATATCCAAAAGGTAGAGGCGTTGTGTTTTGCACTTGTGACCACCCATGGCCCCCTTTTTCGTCACAGTTATAACAAAGTCCTGTTGTCACATTTTGCACGGGGTGCAATGTTTTCAATTTTTGTAAGAGAGCTGCTCTTCCTTCTCCCCCTTTCTCTCTCTTCCCTACATTCTCATTCTTCTCAAAATTGACAGCAGCTTGCCCTGAAAAATGGCTAAGTGTCAGGGCATGCCGAGGTGTTCGGGATTTTGCGGGCCATAAACAGGGGCGATAAAATGGACAAAATGAGCTCTGGATATTTTATTATTGCAGATCTTCTCGCCAGCTTTCCAACGATATATTATAATAGGCGATCGGGTCAGTGGATCAAAAGTTATGGCCCCGGAAGCTCGAACCAGGAAACCCAGCTTTTTGTGCGAAGTCGGTCCGACTTCGCCAGCTTTGGTGCGAAGTTCGTACTTCGCCGCTTTGGTGCGAAGTCCGACTTGCCCAGCTTTGGTGCGGTTGTACTTCGCTGTTTTGGTGCGAGTCCGACTTCGCTTTTGGTGCGAGTTCGTCTTAGTTTTTTGTTCGCCCGTTTTGGTGCGAAGTCCGACTTCGCCCTTCTTTCTGGGCGCACCTTGTAGCAGGCTGGCAGGCTGGCAGGAAAAATGACTAAGTGCTGGGGCGAAGTCCGACTTCGCAGCGAAGTCGGACTGCTCCCCCTTTCCAGTGCGAAGTCCGAACGGCAGTGAGAATCAGCAAGTGCTCGGTGCGCAACCCGACTTCGCAGCCGAAGTCGGATCGCGCCCTTTGACCGGTGCGCAGTAGGGAAATAGGCCAACCCGATCGCGTCGTTTTTCACCCGTGCTACCCGATTGCGCTCTAATCCCGGGCGAAGTTGGATAGACTGCCTTTTAAGGCAGACACGTGTCAAGCAAGATCATCCGACAAGTGTCCAGCTTTGGGATCTGAGCCAAGACATGCCGAGCAAAAGGACAAGCATGGGCCGCACTACTTATGCCACCTGCCTCATTTAATGCTGATGTGAGTTTCCACCTACCTCAGCCTACCCGCATTCCCGTCAATATAAAGTTCTACCCAACGCGCTGCCACGTGGCCGTTCAACCTTCAGGGAGACCATGCCGAGAGTACAGTCCAGCCCGACAGAAGTCAGCACTAGCAGCTCCGCGGCCGCTTTTGTCAGCTAATGTTTGACTGGGACTTTGTGCCCATTAATGTAACGGGAGGGACTCTGGGCTATAAATACCCACCACGTTTTCATTGTAAAGTGGTGGAAGGGGAATGTCTGTTAGGGAACCAATGTAACCGTGCTTCTGCTTATAAATATAATTTGTATGCCTGGTTCTGTTCTGCTGCTTTTATTTCTTTATGCTTTATGCTTTACGCTTCCCTGTGTCACGGCTCGTTGATTCGTTTCAGCATTTGGTGATCATGCGCCTTTAGCATTGTTTGTGCCATGGCTTGTTAATTTATTTTAGCATTTGGTGGTCAAGCACTTTTGAACTTCATAGACTAGATGTGGTAGCAGTTCCATCAGTTGTGTGTTACGTTGTTGTCCGTAGTGGTGATTGATGCGTTGTCGTGCTGTTAGTTCTCCTTGTAGGGAGAATGTTTGCTAGGGGACCATTGTAGCTGTGCGGTTAAAATCTCTTGCATAACACATATACCTGGTTCTGACATCTCTTAGTTACTTTCTGTTTTGAGTTTCCGTACGTAGTGGTGATTGATGCATTGCCGTGCTGTTAGTTCTCCTTGTAGGGAGAATGTTTGCTAGGGGACCATTGTAGCTGTGCGTATATTGCTTAGTACAGAAAGTACACTTAGGTTTTGCAGTTCCTTGTCATGCTTTGTATTTATAATGCAGTAAGTATTGGTGATTGATGTGTTGTCGTACTGTTAGTTCCCCCCACCCAACTCCACTCTCATTTGTAAATTCTTTCCGCATTTTTATCTCTTTCCTGCACTCTCATCTTACTAACCCCCGCAAGGAGCCGGCCTTCTCCGGAGATTGGCCCGGAAGGCATCCCTTCCTTCCGGCCTTTCAATGTTGGTTTGCGGGTCCAGGGCGCAATAACGACAAAATCCTTTCCTCATGGCGGATTCGTGACCAACAGTTTTTGGCACGCCCGGTGGGACGCTTTGTCTCGCATTTGGAAGATCTCAAGCTCGTCCTCACTCGGGCTGACAGTTTCTTTCCGAATACTCGGTGGGACAAGGAGGTTTCTCACCCCCAAACAGAATCGAAGCACTGGTGCTCGCTTCATTGCTGTTCAAAATCGTAGCACCCGGCGACTCGCACGTTCATATTCTCTGAGTCCAAAAGACCGGTCCTAACGCCTTCGTTCAAGCAAGAAGGTGGCGAGCGAGGAACCCGGGAAACCAGCCTGACTTTACGAAATTAATACCAACGCTCCAGGCGAGCGCGTCAGGCCGGCTGATTACCAAGCTCGCATAGACGAATCCGTGAGGTGAGACGATCAGTCTCCATATTTTAAGGAAGCCCGAGTTGGTGAATCTTTGGCTTGCCTTCATCTGGCAAAATCACCTGGCGACTCCGACTGAGCTGAAGATCCGTATTTCTTGATCGCAGGCGCCCTTTTTTTAAGCTAATAGAAGACACCCCCGAGGAATCAAGGTTTGGTGAGCAGCCTTGACCTCACAAGCGGAGAAATGAATGTTCACCTACAGTCTCCACCGTGGTGGTATTGGCTCCAACCATCACCGCAACCGGTACCCGAAGAGGGCTCCCGTCTGAAAAATCTCCTTGCCACATCGTTCATCAATTGTACGGGTACCGGCATGAATGACAATCCGCCACGTTGCACCATGTTCGCGACCTGGCAAACTTTGGGAGGCCAGCCGGACTTCAAAGATCATCTGAAGTACAATCAGATCTGGTCCGGGCACTGCAAGTTCACCGGATAGGCAACCAAAGCTAGATTTGTGTTGGCGGCATGCCAATAACGCCGCAAAATTTTGTATAAATAATCCGGCTATTATTCAAAGTTTTAGTTGTTTTTCTTATTTCAGTCTGTGCAGTGTTTTCTTTTTAAGTGTTCCGAGGAGGCAGCTGCCGGAAGTGGATCTGAAGAGCAGTTGCAGCGAGGGTGACTCTGTTGCCCAATGGATGAAGGCATGGGTTCTTTGCGCCGAGGCGAGCTCGACACCCCGCGAGCCGCCAGAAATGTTGTCACATTTTGCACGGGGTGCAATGTTTTCAATTTTTGTAAGAGAGCCGCTCTTCCTTCTCCCCCTTTCTCTCTCTTCCCTACATTCTCATTCTTCTCAAAATTGACAGCAGTTTGCCCCGAAAAATGGCTAAGTGTCAGGGCATGCTGAGGTGTTCGGGATTTTGCGGGCCATAAACAGGGGCGATAAAATGGACAAAATGAGCCCTGGATATTTTATTATTGCAGATCTTCTCGCCAGCTTTCCAACGATATATTATAATAGGCGATCGGGTCAGCGGATCAAAAGTTATGGCCCCGGGAAGCTGAACCAGGAAACCCAGTTTTTTGTGCGAAGTCGGTCCGACTTCGCCCAGTTTTGGTGCGAAGTCCGACTTCGCCCAGTTTTGGTGCGAAGTCCGACTTCGCCCTTCTTTCTGGGCGCACCTTGTAGCAGGCTGGCAGGCTGGCAGGAAAAATGACTAAGTGCTGGGGCGAAGTCCGACTTCGCAGCGAAGTCGGACTGCTCCCCCTTGTCCAAGGCGAAGTCCGAACAGCGGTGAGAATCAGCAAGTGCCGGTGCGTAACCCGACTTCGCAGCGAAGTCGGACTGCGCCCTTTGACCGGTGCGCAGTAGGGAAATAGGTCAACCCGACTGCGCTGTTTTTCACCTGTGCTACCCGATTGCGCTCTAATCCCGGGCGAAGTTGGATAGACTGCCTTTTAAGGCGTACACGTGTCAAGCAGCATCATCCGACAAGTGTCCAGCTTTGGGATCTGAGCCAAGACATGCCGAGCAAAAGGACAAGCATGGGCCGCACTACTTATGCCACTCGCCTCATTTAATGCCGATGTGAGTTTCCACCTACCTCAGCCTACCCGCATTCCCGTCAATATAAAGTTCTACCCAACGCGCTGCCACGTGGCTGTTCAACCTTCAGGGAGACCATGCCGAGAGTACAGTCCAGCCCGACGAAGTCAGCACACGCTAGCTCCGCGGCTGCTTTTGTCAGCTAATGTTTGACTGGGACTTTGTGCCCATTAATGTAACGGGGGGAACTTTGGGCTATAAATAGCCACCACGTTTTCATTGTAAAGTGGTGGAAGGGGAATGTCTGTTAGGGAACCATTGTAACCGTGCTTCTGCTTATAAATATAATTTGTATGCCTGGTTCTGTTCTGCTGCTTTTATTTCTTTATGCTTATGCTTTACGCTTCCCTGTGTCATGGCTCGTTGATTCGTTTCAGCATTTGGTGATCATGCGCCTTTAGCATTGTTTGTGCCATGGCTTGTTAATTTATTTTAGCATTTGGTGGTCAAGCACTTTTGAACTTCATAGACTAGATGTGGTAGCAGTTCCATCAGTTGTGTGTTACGTTGTTGTCCGTAGTGGTGATTGATGCGTTGTCGTGCTGTTAGTTCTCCTTGTAGGGAGAATGTTTGCTAGGGGACCATTGTAGCTGTGCGGTTAAATTCTCTGCATAACACATATACCTGGTTCTGACATCTCTTAGTTACTTTCTGTTTTGAGTTTCCGTACGTAGTGGTGATTGATGCATTGTCGTGTCGTTAGTTCTCCTTGTAGGGAGAATGTTTGCTAGGGGACCATTGTAGCTGTGCGTATATTGCTTAGGTACGTAAAGTACACTTAGGTTTTGCAGTTCCTTGTCATGCTTTGTATTTATGATGCAGTAAGTATTGGTGATTGATGTGTTGCCGTACTGTTAGTTCCCCCCACCCAACTCCACTCTCATTTGTAAATTCTTTCCGCATTTTTATCTCTTTCCTGCACTCTCATCTTACTAACCCCCGCAAGGAGCCGGCCTTCTCCGGAGATTGGCCCGGAAGGCATCCCTTCCTTCCGGCCTTTCAATGTTGGTTTGCGGGTCCAGGGCGCAATAACGACAAAATCCTTTCCTCATGGCGGATTCGTGACCAACAAGTCCTTGGGCTCTATGGTTGGCCATCTCCCAAATTCATCCCTTGTATCTATAGAAGAAGACAAAGTACTACTCATATCCAAAAGGTAGAGCCATTGTGTTTTGCACTTGTGACCCACAGCCCATTTTTCATCACAATTATAACAGAGTCCTTGTGCTATGCAGTTGGCCATCTCCACAGTTGTTAGCCTTTTGACTATGGGAGCCTTTGGAGCACTATTATTGATAGATGTAAAAGTTCTATTCTGGAATCGGGGTCTAAAAGCCTTCCGTTGGGCATTCCTTTTGCAATCTACAAGTTTAGCTAGCCCTAATGCAGTCATGTAGGTGGTTGGCTTGAGCATTTGGACCTCTATTTTAATCGCTTCCTTTAGGCCACTAATAAAACTTTAGTTCTATTGGTCAGCTTCTCAAAGCCAATAATATACTCAAGTACAGTATTTGTTTGTTGAAGCTTAGTGAGGGCAATAGCAAAATCCTCAAACTCTGATGGCCCAAATCAACTAAGGAGTTCCCTCTTAAATTGTGTCTGCCCAAGGTTTGGGACATGTTTCTGCAACCATTAGTACCAATGTAGTGCTTCAAGCTCAAAATGGAAAGTGGCTATAAAGATTCATTGGTCGAAGGGAGTTTCATGTAGTTCATACCATTGCTCGGCCTTAATCAACCATCTCTATGGCTTGGTCCCATCAAACCTCGAAAAATCTATTTTAGGAAGTATAGGAAGCATGCCTCTATTGTTCCATAACCGTTAATTGTTTTCCTCAATAAAG
Source organism: Wollemia nobilis (assembly GCA_028583015.1). Lineage (NCBI taxonomy): Eukaryota > Viridiplantae > Streptophyta > Pinopsida > Araucariales > Araucariaceae > Wollemia > Wollemia nobilis. The sequence goes on along the minus strand of JAQPPZ010017259.1, from coordinate 6,458,432 downwards.
ACCCTAGAGTAACCTGTCCGATCAATAGCCTTCCCCCTCTGAGCTTTTGGGCTATTTTCCGTTGAACCATTAAAATTTGGATTCTTAATCTTAAGCACTTCAACATCATAACCCATTATGTTCTGCTTATGTTGGCAGCCTACTATGATGGTGTGCAAAGTAGATATTTGACCCGAAAGTTCAATTAGGGTATCCAATTTGGCGAGTTGTTCATCCATCTTCTGCAATCTGGCCAACTTTGCTTGATAGTAGGTCTTCGATAGCATTTACTAAAAATAAAATTGCTATTTTGGCAGTTACCATTTTTAGAAAGGATCCCTTAAAAGTGTATGGGTGTTAGGGACCAAAACGATCATCTTGAAAAGAGGATCAAAATGGGATACACCACAAAATGACAATTTTTGAGTTCCCGAAAAACTGTATGGGCGTAATTTACCAAAAACACCATCTTGTAAAGACAATCGAAATGGGCTAATATACGAAAATGATGATTTTTTTTATAGACAACTCTTTAGCCCTCTTTACTCTTTAACTGAGCTCTATAATCCTTTGTATTCTGAGTTTTTGTCCTATGAGCACTACTCCTAATAAAGCAAATAGGAAATGGAGATATCCTAGGTTAAGGTGTATGTACTCTACATAGCCCTCTATTATATTGCAGCAGCAATCGATAATGCTCGAACCAATATTTCAAGCCACTACTCAAGGATGATTCCTCACATACCCTTGAGTGCACTACCTGCCTCTTTGAACAGTAAAATATTGTAATCTTCCTGAGTGTTGTGCTCGATGCACTATGGATATTATACGACCAAATGGCTTATATGAAGGTTTGACTCAAGGTACATGGGAGCACAAATCCGTGTACAAGTGTTGTTTGAGGCCTAGGGATTGGAGCCTGATCGCCCCTCACTTCACAAGATGCTTTATGGGTAATCTAGCTTAGCCAATAACGACAACTCCTCCATGTGATTTTAAAACAACCAAAACACCGTTTCTAACCTATGGACTTAGGGTTAATAGAAAAAAAAAAAGAATTGCTCACAACAGAAGCTTACCATGCCCTAGAAAGGGCTCCGATACCACTTGCAATGAACCTTTTCTTCTCATGCAAATATTTCACCTCGAAGTTCTTCGTTATGAGTTGTACTAAGAAATTAAGTGCCAAAGATAATTCTAACTACGATTGCAAAGAGTATTGACAAAAACAACACTAATATCATATACCCAATAACAAAAACATTCATTACAAGAAACATGGAAATACGAAATAACAAAAATTGCAAGAATTTGAGAAAAGTATTATTACTATCACTAGCCTCTTCAAGGGGGCAACCTCCTTACAAAATATACAAATTCTTCACTAGTCCTATGAGGGTTACATCCTTCCTCTTTTATAATATTTACAAGCATAATTCATGATATTTTATGACAATATTCTATGACAACCTGCTATGATAGTATTCTATGACAATATTCCTAACTACATATTCCATGATAGTTACATTTATGATTCCAAAGCCGTTACATACATGATTCTATGACACACACTCCTACCTATATCTAACTTAACACGTGGCCCACTTCTAACTTAATACGTGGTCCACTTTACATACAATTATGGGGTACGTAACATGGTGAAATTGTTGCTTATTTGCCTCACTTGTCTTTCATCTGGTGTGAAAGTTCTTGACCTTGATCTTGATTCCCCTCCATGTTGTCGCATTCTTCCTCCTTCAGCATCCATCTCTCTTTCACGTGCACTTTTTCCCTGGCTTCTCCCAATGCCAGCTCCAAAACTTCATCCATAGATATGAGGTCCTGCCCGTGACACAACTTCAGGTGGAAATCTTCTCCGCAACTACAATTATTCGATCCTCTCAAAAATCCTTGGCCTCGTATGCATTCTTCCGACAATCACCTTTCTCGGCTTTAGATTTTGAAAACTAAGAATAGTAGTTAACTCCAATTGCTCAAACTATATTCCAAAAACTCCACATGTCACACTTGCACTCCATGCCTTCCTCCTCTTTTCTCATGCCTTTTCTCACAATTACTTGTTCGGCTCTAACTGTTCATACGCTTCTCCAAACAACCCAACTCCAAACAACATAGTCTCAAAAGGCCTAGCTTCAGACAGTCTGGTTCCAAATGGCTCTATCTTCGACAACCCAAATCTAGACAGCTCCTTTGCAATTTCCCAACATCTGTACAACTTCCTCCACACTTCAAACAACTCGTACTTCTATTTTTAGCTACATTTTGTCTATTTACACAACCTTGCGTACGACTGTGCAATTTCTGAAAATATATTTTGTAATGGCATTTGATCTTCACTTTGCACACATTGTCCTTTCTTGCCTCAGTCTTGAACAATTCCGATTTTCTACTACAATCTTTCTACCTGAAAAAGAAATACAACTTCTGCCGACAATGGGGAGAGATTTGCAAAAAAACCCCTCCTAGCACAATATTTGCCTCTTCCTACAGCTTTGCATTCCTACAATGCAGCTTTTGTCTTCTTCAAGACTATCTACATCCTTTGTAATGCAACTGTATATTTTCCCTATGCAATGGTTTATGCCAAGAATACTTTTTTACATTTAGTCTAATGCACTACTACACCTTCAATCCCTTGCTCTTGCAATTGCTCCTATTTGTTTTTCTCCAACTCTAAGCATTTAAGTGCATAAGTGCAACCTCTTGACATCTACTTAAAAGATGAAAATAGAAAGGGGACAATTGTCTTGCATAGGCCACTACCACTTCATCTTCCTTAACTGTTTTCCATGCATCGAAACGTTTCGCATGTTTTGCCTTATCAATTTCATTTTTGTAACTACCAAGAGCATTGCCGAGCTCCGGCACACAATTGATTTTATGCGGAGCCGACTGTCTGCGGAGCATAAAAGGGTCGTCGCTTATTATTCTCAACTATACTGGTACCTGTGTCCCCCAGTGCACCATTGCCCCGAACTTGTCCATGCAATCGCCCAGAACTACCATCCTCTGACCAGGCAGGTCCGAGACGCTGAGGGGAACAATTTGTTTTCAATCTATGGTAGCGATATACAGGAGGCATTTGCTCCTCGGCAGGGGCCACCAAAGGGGTACACAGTTCGGAATGTTAATTTGGGTGAGCAGACGGGCAGATTTACTCCCACCCCTAACATAATAAAGTTCTTGGGGGAACAGTTGGTAAACGGGCTCCCTTCTGGCAAATTGCCACAGATGCCTTTGCTTCTCGGCGATTTCAAATACCCGGACATTTTCTCCATTCTTGCATGGGTGGCGGGCCTGTCTTCTGACGCTGCAGTGTATCCCTGGCAGGTGGCACTCGCGGAATGTGTTTCTCACGGAGATTTTTACTCCCCTAACCCGTCGAGGCCAAACACCAACCCAGTGTTTTTCGACTGGGCAGAATGGGTGGCCCGGACCCTGCATACTAGACTGACAAATTTGAAGAATTCAGGGCCAGATCAGTACTTCGGGCCGTGTTCCTTTTTAGTCTGGCTTTTCTTTTACTATACCCAAAGTCACTTTCCGCATATTGCTGTCAACTGTGTTGGCAAAGATGGAGCCCCGCAGCCGGTCTACCAGTGGACTCCTGTCCTGGCGAAGACCGAGTCCTATTATGTTTTTAATCAACAGTTCCTGGGACGCGCCCTGCAGCTCATGTGCGGCTCCTGCCCTCAAGTGCCTGCGACGCTCAGAGATAGGGTCATCAACAAAAGGACGGGCGACGTTTTCCAGCTAACGCAGGGGCTCGTAGGTTGCATTTTTGGGTTTACAGGTAAACCCTTCCTGCTGCCTTTCTATACTTCTGAGTATCTGTTTTCACTGGAGGTTGCTCGCCAGAGCGACTTCACGGATATAATTTATGGCCACGGCCGAAAATGGGGACACACATGCGAGTTCCCTTTCAAGATGGGGGTCATTGAAGTCTTTGCCACTAAGCAGTGTGCTCACCTCGAGGTGAAACTTAGCAACTTCGGCTTGCTGGAGATTCCCCAACGATGGTTCTACGATCCCCTGGGAGTAATGAGGGATTTCCTCAGGTTTAAAAATTTTCACAACTGCCCCCACCCAGAGATAGTTGAACAACGCAACAACCCAAACGGGAGGGATCTGGAGTGGCATATCGAGCGCATGCAAGCTCTGCCCCCGTGGCATGATTTTTACCCAATCGAAGCCGAATACGTCCCAGCCCGACACCCGTTTCCAGATCCCGATTCAGCATTCTGGAGAAAAATGAAAGAAGAATTGAATGGGTGGTCCGAAGCGAAGTTGAGGGAATGGTGGATAATGAGAGTTCACCGTCGGAAGCAGAAGTCTAGCACTTTCCTCATTATCGATGGGGAATTCTGCGAAATATATGACGCCAATGTTGACTCTTGGCAACCCATCTCCTTCGTTGATTTCGTGCCTCCTAGCGTCCCGGGCTCAGGAGAGAGCCCAAGAAGGATAGAGGAAGTGCCTGAGCAAGAAGAAGAAGAAGAACAGGCGGTGGCACAACAAGAGCAGCAGAACGAGCCTGCCGAGGGTTCCAGCCAAGCTGCCGAGGAGGGTGCGCAGCAGCTGGAGAAGAAGAAAAAGAAAAAGAGGAAGAAGGCCGACGAAGTTCAAATGCCCCCTCCACACCCAAAGCGGCCTCGCACCAAACCCTCTGGTTCTGCTAGCGAACGGCCTTCTGAAAGCTCAGTTGAGATAAACACTAGTGAAGCAGCACCCGAGCCTCCGCTGCAAAAGGAAAAGGAAATTGTTGATGTGGATGTCATCGATGTGGAGGAGCACCTCCAGGAAGAAAGAGATGTAGAAGAGAAAGGAGTTGAAAATACTGAAAGAACGGAGGAGGAAAGCGGCCAAGGACCCAACACACAGGACTTCGCCTCTACTGCTCTCACAGCAGAGCACGAAGGTACGCGCCCCCTTTCCCTTTCTTTCTCTTCTGGAATTCCATCTATAGTTGCCCCGGCCGAAAGGCCTGCAGTATTATCATTGCCAGCAAGCAGTCCCTCGCGGACTACAGTCTCCCTTGATGTTTTACAATCACCAGTTGAAAAGGTTTCACTCGCCGTCACCCCCCAGAATGTACAAGCCGCATTCAATCCCTTCGCTGAGTCCCCCAATGCCTTTACATCATCTGCGTCACTTGGCCGGGGCACCACCAGCGAACCACCATCCATCCACCCCAACCCCGCAACATCTGAACAACCCGGGGGCGACTCTTCGCTCCCAAACCCCAACAGCCCAGTCGCGGCAGTGCAACCCGTCGCTTCGCCCCTACCCGCCAAGTCCCCCACCTCACCTGTCACCAACCCATTGGGCGAAGCATCCCCCCATCAGTCCTTGTATTTGTTCACCCCTTTGGCTGGCAATCCAGCCTCATTGGATAATGAATTAGCTTTGATCGAAGAACGCCCTCTGGCGGAAAGATTGCTCCAGGCCAGGCAAAATACTGACAAATTGCTCAAGGAGGCCAGGAAGAAGAGAGGGCGGTCCTTGGCGAGAGTGGAGAAGTGTGCTGTCTTTGACACGAAAAATGCGAAGCTCCACAAGGTAAAGAAGGTGTCGAAGGTTCAGAAGCCCCTAGATGAAATGACACCTTCAGATTACACCTATCATGAGAAGATCAAGGACCTGGAGAAGTTAGATGTGGATGATGAATCGGAGTCCATGCATGTGAGAATTGACTCGATCAGCTTTCACGCCAAGCTAGTTAATGAGCGCCGCTATGAAATGGAAAACGCCAACATGAAGTTGGAGGAGGATCTTGCGAAGACTCGCGCCCAGCTAGAAGACGCTCAGAAACAGTGTGAGCAAGTGAAGCAGGAGGTGACTGCCCTAAAACAGCAAGTGGCTCAGCTCCAGGATGCTGCTAAAAGTCACGATGACACTCAAGCAGAAAATGAAGAGAGGGCTAAGAAGTTTGAAGCCCGAATCATGGAGATGCAGCAACAGCTATATGAGAAAGAAAATATGGAGTTGTTTGATAGGGGCAGAATCAAGAGCATCCGCACACATCTGTTAAAAAACTTCAGATCTCGGGCCTCCAGTGCCCTGTCAGTCCTTTCATATATTACAGAAGCCCAGAGTGCAGCCTCGCAAAGTGGGCCAATTGTTGATGAAGTGATGCACGAGATACGGCGTCGGCTAAAATTGGCCTTTGAGGCACAGAGCATTAAGTATCAGGATTTGCAGGTGCCTGCCATGAGTCGGACAGCAAGGGATTGGTCCACCGTTCAGTCCACAGTCCGCGCCTTCTTTTCAAAATTGAAGAAAGCTCAGAAGGCAAAACGGCTGATGGATATATTTGAACAAGAACAACGCACCTCTCTGGCGTATTTTCAAGATCTCTCGCAGTTGGGTTTCCCGAGTTTCACTGATGATGACGGGAACCTTTTGTCTAAGGAAGAACTCAAGCCCGTGTGGCTCGAATTTGAAAGTGATACTTCTGAAATTGATAATTGGGTTGAACCCATTACTGAAATACAGGTCACGGATTTCATCCTCAAATATTGCCAAATTGCAGCTTGTCTGAACGATTTGAGCAAGCGAGCCAAGCATGCCGATATAGGCCAGATAGACCAGTTCCACATTCTGGTCAAATCCCTTCACGATCGCGAACCATTCCAGAAGGGAGCTTGGGCTCATATCCGTCGGACAATGGAGCGTATCCGTGACCGTCTTCCCCCACCGCCTGAGCAGGAGCAGGAGCAAGAGCCCGATGAGGAAGGAGAAGGAGAAGAAAATGAAAGAGAGATAGCTGCAGAGGGACCCCCAGAAGGAGAAGAGCAAACTGAAGCAGGGACCGGAGGTAACTCTGGCCCAATGGATCAAGGCTAAGGGTCCGTGCACCGAGGCGAGCTCGTTACCCCGCGAGCCGCCAGGAATGTTGACAATTCTGTCACATTGCTTGAAGGGGTAAAGAAAATTGAAGTATAAGTTGATTTTGTAAAGTGTTTTCTTATTTTTTCATGAATTTGTTCCCTTGCTTTTTCTTGTATTTCATAGCATTGCAGCAATTTTGGTTCCCATTTTTGGCCCCCTTGTATTTAATTCATGTATGTAAGAAGCTTCGCTAGCAGAAAATAGGAAAAGATAGAAAGCTTCGCTGAAGGCAGAGAGAAAAGAGCAGCTTCGCAAAGAAAATCAGAGAAGTCCAGTTTTGGCCTAAATATTTCTAAGGCATGGAGGGCACTTCGCTCACAAGACTGCCGAAGTAGTCACTTCGGGCAGAGGAGCTGCGAAGCTGCAATTTTGAGTTGAGCAAGAATGTGCTAAGTCAGCGGGGTCACTTCGCTAAAATCTTTGCCGAAGTGTTACTTCGGCCCATCTTCCCAGCGAACTGTCACTTAGATGAACGCCAGTTTGGGCCCTAGTCTAGCGAGCTAGCTACTTCGGCCATCCCCCTGGCGAACCTCCCACTTCGGTCACCATTTTGCCGAAGCGCCAATGGAAGAATAGGAAAATGTCTAAGGCAGGGAGTAAGCTTCGGCCAATGTTTCCCCGAACTGCCACCTTCTGGTTTGATCGCTGCGAAGCATCTATCCAAATGCAAAGGGAGAAGATTTTGTAACACATTGCCAGCAGCCAGCCACTTCGGGCAAGTTCCTTGCCGAAGTAGCATTTTGGGCCCATTTCTCAGCGAAGCAGCATGTCTTCTACAAGCAGACTGGCCACTTCGGCCATTTTATCTGGCGAAGCTGTCTTCGAGGCCATTTTCCAGCGAACTAACCCAGACAAGGATATTTTGACTTAGGGCTTTGATCCCCATCCTGACCTTCACTTCGGCTCGAACTCATTGCGAAGCAGCGCTTCGGACGAAAATCCAACGAAGCTTCACCCAAGGCGCAGTTGACGATAGTGCTCCTCCCAAGGGGCACACATTCCAAGACTGGGTATGAGTCCGAGACACGCCCGCGGCACATAAATGCAACTTTCCCCGCCTAACGCGGCCCTGTAACTAGTTATGGTAATCGGATGGGAGGGTTCAATTGTGAAAAGTAGGCGAGCATCATTACCAGATCCGCCCTAGCATTCTTGTAAATCGGGTTCATTAATGGCTCAGAGGGGAGGGTCCTCTATAAAAACCCACGCATTGTAATGAAAACGGGGGGGGGAACATTTTGCTAGAGAAGCTGCTGTAGCTAAACATTTTGCTATCAATACTGAAGATCCTTGGCTCTGAATCTGTGCCTTCTTTTTATGCTGCCTCTGGCAAGTATTTCTGCTTTCATTTAGTTTTCTGGTTGCTATAATTCTGCTATCTGGATTTTAGCATGAGAAGGTGAATGTGTCTGGAATTCTGTTAGAGGATACATAGAGAGGCATATGCAGTTTCAGTTTCTGTTACATTTTCTGTATTGAATGTTGCTAGTTTAGATATAGATGAGTTATTGTGTTGCGTGTTCTTTCCCACTGCAATATCCAGTTATTTCCATTTCTTTCTGTATTTTTATCTCTTTCCTGCACCCTCACTCTTTTAATCTCTTTCCAGCACTCTTATCTTTTATTTCTTTCCTGCACTCTTATCTTGAAACCCCGGTAGTTTAGTATAGGAGCCGGCCTTCTCCGGAGATTGGCACGGAGGGCATCTCTTCCCTCCGGCCTTTCAATGTTGGTCCAGGTCTAGTGTAATGTTCCCATCCTAGTCAGCATCATGATGCAGTGTGAGACTTGCCTACTCACGGGTTCCCGTAGGCAGGAGGAAGTTGTGTGGGGACCCACATGGACAGTTTGGATGATGTCAAGGCGGATGGAGCTCTTGATTGCCACTCTTCTGGACCGTTTTGGGCATCTTTGCAGGGACTTCCTATTTTTAGTAAGTCAATTCTCTGGAGGTTTCAGTGGAAGCAAACATTACGGATGGACAGTAGAGCTTAATGGGTATCCGTTTCTGTATTTTGTTTGGTGGTTGGGTGTTAGGCGAGCAATAATTTTAATGCCCGAAGATTTATAAGGTTATATTTAAATCTTCAGTTGAGCCCGATGTTGGAGGATGAGGCCATCAAGTTTGTAGCTCTACACTTGGATGGGATAGCTCATGAGTGGTGGCATCATGGATATGCCACGATGGGACACAATCAGATTACCACATATGTTGAGTTCACGGAGAAACTCATGGAGCGCTTTGATAAAAAAGATCCTGAGTTAGAGTTTAAGGAGTTAGCACAGTTGCGACAATGGAGTACAGTTGATGCTTATGTTTCGGAGTTCCACAGATTATCAGTCATGGTGACAGATATTTCTAAGAGGCGTCTTATTGTGCTGTTTGTAGATGGGTTAGCAGATCCCTTGAGAGGGCTAGTCAAAGCCTTCAACCCACCCACATTGCACGAGGCCATCAGGAAGGCTAGAGATATGGAATCCACTTCATCAAAAGGTAAATTTTTCTCCAAGGGTAGTGATCACAAGAAATTTAAGGATAAGAAACATTTTAGAAGAGCTGAGGATCAGCATAAGGAGAAATTTAAACCCAGGGACAGCGAGAGCCTCAATGACTTAAGGAAGAAAAACTTGTGTTTTAAGTGCAAGGAGCCTTGGGCACCTTCTCATAAATGCTCAGAAAAGGCTAAGGCAAAGCAGATGGAGTATCTTGCAGCGGGGGAGTCTGCAGAAGAAGAATCAGATCAGCATTATGAGAGTTCTAGCAGCAGCTCCGAAAGTGATACAGGGAGTGACAGGGCCTCAATTGATGATGAGACAGTTGCACAGTTATATAGTCTTCAAAGGGTAAAGTCATTCAAAGTCCGTGGAGTACTTAATGGGCAACGTGTGACCACATTGATTGATACAGGTGCCACGCATAATTTTATAGATGCAGGACTTGTAGCAAAAAGAGGACTTGAAACGGAGACTTTAGTGGATTCTAAGTTTTGGTTGCCAATGGTACTACAGTAAATTGCACACATAAGATCCCCAATATTTGTATCAAGTTAGGTGACTATGAACTCAAAGATGAATTTTTTGTGGTGAATATAGGATATGTGGATGTAGTTCTTGGTATGCATTGGATGAGCTCATTGGGCGAGTTCAATATGAACTTGCGAAATATGGAGATGAAGTTTGAGGCAAATGGGAAAAAGATCATCTTAAGGGGCATATCAGATGGCAGCTTACGTACAGTCTCATTCAGGCGGATGGAGAGACTTTTCAGACATGATCAGATAGAGTGGGCAGCAGAGTGCCTAATCATGCCTTCAGGTGATGAGCAGCAGGGGAAATATTATCATCCAGATATTCGCATTACCTTGAGCAAACATAGCAAGGTATTTGAGAGTATTCCTCCAGGTAGACCTCCAGAGAGAGGAACAGAACACATAATTGAGTTGGAGGAGGGCACCAAGCCCATTATCACCACACCCTATAGACATCCGAAGAGGTTCAAAGATGAAATTGAAAAGGCTATCAAAGAACTTCTTGAGATGGGACATATTAGGCCCAGTAAGAGCCCTTTAGCCTCTTCAGTAGTGCTGGCAAAGAAAAAGGATGGTACAATGAGAATGTGCATTGACTACAGGGCTTTAAATAAGAAAACAATCAAAAATAAGTACCCTATTCCCAGGATCGATGAGCTAATTGATGAGCTGCATGGGGCTAGATACTTTTCCAAAATTGATCTCAGGTCAGGCTATCATCAGATAAGGATGCGTGAGTGTGACATTGAAAAAACAGCTTTCAGATGTCATTACGGGCACTTCGAGTTTTTGGTGATGCCTTTTGGACTCACCAATGCGCCAACGACCTTCCAATCATGCCTGAACAGGGTATTCAGGGGGCAGCTCCGTAAGTTTGTGTTGATATTTTTTGATGATATTCTAATTTACAGTAGGACCTGGGAGGAGCATTTGCAGCACCTTGATGAGGTGTTGAGTATTTTGGAGTAGGAGACTTTGTTTGCCAAGGAATCAAAATGTGAGTTTGGGATGACCGAGTTGCTATACTTGGGACATATCATTAGTGCATAAGGGGTCAAGATGGATCTAGAGAAAGTCAAAGCAATAATGGATTGGCCACCTCCTACCAATCTCACTCAGTTGAAAGGATTATTTGGTTTGTGTGGGTTCTATAGGAGATTCGTCAAGGGGTTTTCACAGTATGCAGCACCATTGACCGACTTGACGAAAAAGGGAGCCTTTGTTTGGATAGGTGCAGCACAAGCGTGCTTTGACAGGTTCAAGCAAATAGTATGTTCGAGCCCAGTTCTAGCATTGCCTGATTTCACCAAACCTTTCCAATTGGAATGTGATGCTTCAGGAGAAGGTATTGGTGCGGTTTTGATGTAGGATAAGCATCCCATTGCTTTTGAAAGCAGAAAAATTGAGGGGGGATGAAAGGGCTTATCCGATTTATGACAAAGAGATGTTGGTCGTGATGTATGCCTTGGCTAAATTTAGACAATACCTCGTGGGCAGCAAATTTGTGGTGAAAACAGATCATAATAGCTTGAGGTATTTTCTTAATCAACAGGATCTTAATAAGCAGCAACATAAATGGGTCAGCAAGTTGCAAGCATATGATTTCGACATTGAATATGTAAAGGGGAAAAAGAATGTTGTCGCGGATGCACTTTCCAAGAGACCTCATTTGTGCGCCATAGGGGTTATATTAACAAATTGGAAAGAACAGATATTGGCACATTATGCAAAAAGTGAATGGGCTTCTGGTATTTTAGAGGGCACACAGAGAGATGATAAGTATTCAGTTGTTGATGGGCTGATAATTTACAAAGGGAGAATCTTTTTGGTGCCTAATTCTCAGTTTAGACATACTATACTAAGGACTTTACATGACGCACCGCTAGCTGGTCACCTAGGCTTCTACAAAACATACAAGCAGGTGAGAGAAATATTTACTTGGAAGGGACTTAAGGATGATGTCCTTGAGTATGTTAGAGAGTGTGCCACTTGTCAGCAGAACAAGTCTGAGCACACATTACCAGCTGGATTATTGCAGCCCCTGCCGATCCTTGAGCAAAAATGGGAAAGCATCTCAATGGATTTCATTACAGGATTACCTAAAGTACAGGGAAAGGATTGTATTTATGTGGTGGTGGATAGGTTAACTAAATTTGCACACTTTTTTGCCATCTCAGCCACATTCACTGCTGTTTAGGTTGCAGAGTTGTTCTTCAGGGAGGTATTCAGACTACATGGTCTTCCGAGGAACATTGTCAGTGATAGGGACAGCAAATTCATGAGTAATTTTTGGCAGGAGCTATTCAGGTTGAGTGGGACAGAGCTCACTCCAAGCACAAGCTACCACCCGCAAACAGATGGGCAAACAAAAATTGTAAATAAATGGGTGGAAGGCTAATTTTGGAACAAGTTCAAGGCAGTTCGAAGAAGTCTAGGGCAGTCGTACAACATCCAGCAGGCCATACATACTTCAGAGGGAACGTGATTGCTGGTTAGGGAAGAAACACCTCATTTAAGGGCACTCTATCACTTGCATTGTAATCTTTGGCAAAAAGGGTACTCAAATATGCTATAAGTTTGATGGAGAAACTCGTATTTTGGAATCTATGAGCAAAACAATGAGATTTCTGTAGTTGATATGCAATTTCCAGGTTATATCAGATCTTCATATTTCCGGGTATTCTCATTTTAATGCAATTTCCTTCATTGGGTTTGTTTATCTATATTAGAAGAAGCTTGTGTACAAATTTGGTAGCATTCAGAGTTGTAGAAACAAAGTTAGAGGCATTTCTTAATTTCAGCAGTGTGTGTTTTTTATCTTTCATATATTGCAAAATACAAAAAAAAAAACATATATCATCAAAACACAAAAATTGCAAAAATACACAAAAACCAAACCAAAAAAACACCAAACCGAAGTGATAAGTGGCAATCTCAGTTGGGGGTTGCATATTACATCTAGGGCACTTAGACATACGAAAATCCTTTCTTGTGGCGGATTTGTGACCAACAATTTCATTGCTTCTATAAGGTGGCCTTGCCATGATTGCTGAAAAATGATTCTTCAAATGACACGGGCACAATCTACTTCAATGTCCTCCCTCCTACAACCTCGAGCAATTCTAGACTGCCTAACCCCTAGATCTCATGGCCCAAGGGTCACACGGGCTCTTGTCTCTCTTATCAGATGGCCAAGTGTTGGCCTAGATGGCCCACCCTCTTGGCTTGGAAATCTATGAGTCGATCGAGGAAGATCTCCCCCCCTAGACAACCAAGATAGATGCCAAACGACCTCCCCCTTTGGCCCTCCTAATCCAAACTATCTTGGGATCCTAACAACACTCCACACTATCCAAATCACCATGGGTCATCGAGTAGCCTTGTAATCTCTTGTAAATCCTTGCACGTCCATGCAAAGACCTTGTACTACATGAAAATTTAAAAGTTGTTGCTTTTCAAATTGGGTCCCACTTATCCCTGCAAAGGATTATATTTTCCTCCTCTCCTTCACCGAGATTTACCTGAGCCATCTTCTCACTAACCTCGGATATGCTTCTAAGTCCTTCATCTTGGACATCTTCCTCTATATTGATACACATGCATGAAATCTTCCATTTGTCAATGTAGAAGTTCGTTGTCTAAGTCCCCTTCATCTTCCGTGCACTCTTCCACCTCCAACACTCCTCCGTTGGGTTCTCGATCGTTCGTCGAATCTTCTAATGATGATGAGCTTCCCAATGCGTCAAATGTCACTAATTCTTCACTCACGAACTGATTCTTCAAATTAATTACATACTTTTGCTAGCCTTTCTTGAAGGTAAAGTAGTGCTTTTCCCAATTGTGGTTCACTTTCACCATGTGTAACCCCTCACCTCCTAACAATGCATTGTAGGCTAGTTTAACCATGAAATCCAAGATGAATATTTGGGTTGGCAATTTTCACTCTGTGTTGTCAAGACTCCTCATTTCTATGCCATACTAATATACATCATATGGTTAAAATTTTGGGAGATCATAAAAATGGTGCCCTCAAATCCTTCCACGTCTTCTCAAGCAATACATTCACACTTGAACCTCCATCAACAATCACTTGCAACGACTTGTAATTTAACAACTCAGTGTGAATCATACCTTGCTCTACCTTTGGCAATCATACCTCCTCAACAGCAAACTTCATCAACATGCAAGTCTTCCTTACGAGGCATGTCCACGCTCTCCTCACTTTTGTTGTGCAATTCTCAAACTTCGCCTTGTCGACTACTCAATCTCCCATGTCCTCACATCAGGTCATTTGTCATTCATCTCTCCTACCTTCAAACTCCACCTGGTCATTGATTCAAACTTCAGATGACAACAACGCCAAATGCAGCATGGCGACGATATTCTATAGTTGAAGGAATCAAGAAGGAATGACAGAATAAATTAGCAAAACAACTCAACATGCAGTCTTAGTAACACTAAAACAATCTCAGGGCTTACTCCAAACAACCTGCGACACAATCTACCTCGTCCCTAACAACCCTACACAACACAACAAATTAGACGACCTTATCTACAGTTCAAACAACCTATCCTCTTGATCAAATGGCCTTGACTTTGCATCGGACAACCTAGGTCAATAGTCCAATTGGCCCATCCTCTTTGTCTACAAGAAGATGAAAAATAGTACCGTCAACAACATATCAAGAAGAAATCAATCCAACATGAGTCAAACGAAGACAATGACAACAAGTGAAAGCACAAGTCAGAAGAGATATAACGTGGAGTCCAACAATGGAACGGAAGATATTAGTGCAACCATCCAAGCAATGAAAACCTAGAGAGAATGATGGATGATGTAAAGGTCGAAAAGAAGAAAGTTAACAAAGATATTTGGTGTTCGGATTGGTAGATGGAAGGGCACACAAAAACCAACTGCCCAAAGAAGGCATACTACAATATCTATGAAGTAAACGGACATGCAATTGTGAACTGTCCATTCAACTTGAGAAGCGCGCAACACCAAACATTGACAATGCAAAAGGAAGAAACAAAGCAAAATCCCAACACTTTGAAAAGTGGGTAAAATGCAACAAGTGGCACTTATCATAACAATCACCAACAAAGAAGACAAAATTCACAATCCAGCAACATGTCCTATGGTGGTCGTGAGAGTCGATTGCAATATGATTCAAACATCAAACTAATCATTTAGCGAAAAATATGTCAAGAGTGAGGACACTATCGAATTTGCACAAACGAACCAGTTGGAGGTGCTAGCAACAACACAGCAATGATGTGTCATTGGTGCAATGACAACAATCACAAGGAAGCAAATTGTCTAAAGAAGGCAAGTAGCAACAACTCGCAAAATGGCAATCTCATTCGCATTGAGGAGACATACTCAGACAAACAGAAAGAAAAAAGATGTGCTTTCAGTCATCACATTCACTAGGTAAGACAACTGAAGTACCCTAATCATGCCATGGAGAAGAAGAAATGGCAGGGATCCTGACAGGATCAGAAAGAAAGGAAATCATCACAGTGTTGCATGAGCACACGTCAGAGAAATGGTTGGCATTGTTGTTTCAATATAAATGTCTAGCTTATTTTGTACGATTTCAAATCTCTATTCTACAATTGGAGAGTTGAAGTGCACAAAGGAGATGTATTGCCCAACTACAACAAATAAGGATCTATATATAGACCCAATAGTTCTAATGATTGATGCCAAGAAGAAGCTTGCAATGATCCACATTGAGTTGCTTGGACACAAACTGATGTAACGTGAATGTATTGGCCAAGAAGACATGGACGACTTGGGTGTGTCATTCGTATGGTCATCCAATTTTCAATTGTATGGAGCAAATCAATATGGCGTCAAAAAAGTGAAGATCACCCAGGTGTTCATTCTGGACTTTGTCGTAGTTGCCATGCAAAAACCAGCCTACTATGCTTTACTTGGAGTTGGGTGGTTACGCACAACAAAAGTAGATCACAGTTGGGAGGACCCGCTGACATTCAAAAAGGGCCAACACAAGTATGTGATCAACTTGAGAAATCAATTTGTGAACGAGGAGTCGCCATCCTCAAATGAATTTTGCGAGGAGTTCAGCCTCTCAAGACTCTTTTACCATCAATGGTCGTCGAACCAAAAGAAACAGATAGGACATTTGTGACTACTAGGCACATGGGGGTGTCTATCTCACTACATGCAATAAAAAGAAAGTGTGAAAGCCCAAGTAGCAACTCCTCTATATAGATATGCATGCACGGATTTGTCATTAACATTATAGAGAGTTGTAGCTTCAAATGAATGCTTGTTACTCTCGATGGTAGAAATAGGTTGAAAGAATGAGATGATTAGTTGAGTGGTAGTCAATCTCCCCTATATTAACTAGCATCAAAAAATGGCAGCTTCCCAATGGTACAAAGCCAAGCATCTCTGGTTAGGATGGCTGAAAAAGTGGCAAGTCATCCACATGAGGAATAATGCAAAGATAAAAATAACTACAATAATATGTAAAACCACAACTTTACTCAAATATTCAAGAACAAACATTAAATTCAAATTAGCATGTCATATCTCAAATGTAAAAAACCAGTAGGAACATGTAATTTGCCAAGAAATAAACATCTCATATCTCATCTTATACACTATAAAAAGAGTGCACAAATACATTCATTCTGCATCCTACACAAATCAAGTTCCAACCAAAACTAATTCAAACCACATCCTTCTCCTGAAGGGTTTCCCAATACTATACGCAAACAGACTACCATCCCAACCTCCAAACACCAAAAGAAAGTGGCAGAAAATCGACATGAACCCATTCCAACAACCTCTCGACCAAAAAGCTTTCTCCATCCCCTCCTTGACTATCTACATGCCCTATCATTTCAATTATGTGCAGTGAGGTGGTACTGCTAATAGTTTAATAAAATTAAATAAAAGTATGATAATGTCCACATATGCCTAAACTTGGCTCCCATGCACACCATGTTACAAAGGAAAATAATAGGGCAAAAATATCCCTATAAGCAAAATATTACATTCACTCAAACAAAGAAAACCCAAAGTGAGGTAAAACCAGAGGGATTATGCCTTAATACAAAAGATCCAAGAGCAGCCTGGCCATGAGAGTAAAAGAGCAAATAAAAGATGAGTAGCTGAAGAAGACCAAGGTTAAAGATGAGTAGCTGGAGAAGACCAAGGTTAAAGATGAAAGCTGGAGCTGAGCACAGTTACATATCTTTTGTTTCATAAATGAAAATGTGTTTCAAATTATATAATGTCCACAAATGACGAAAGTAACTCCATGAGACTTGAAAAGTAAAGATGTTAAATTGTAAGGTGCTAGTGCAAAAAAGGAAATCAATGAACTGAATCAACCAACAGACAACAATGCCTAAGAGTAAACCATGTGGAACAAAAAAGAAGACGGGTTATATACTAGACCAGGCAATTTAAGTGCATGCGTAAGTAGGCCTTGAGAGGAAAGTTTCTACAAAATCCCAGGGATTGAAGACCAAAGCTCTGTACTAGGTCCATATTCATAAAGTGGTAAGAAACTCGCATGCATTTGCCATTGTATCCAGAGCCAGAGAGTTGAGGAAATCATCATCCACCTTGCCAAAGGGATCAGTCCAGATATGCTAATATCCACTAAATATTATCTATGGCTAAGAGGGCCCAGCTGGGTGATCCTAAAATCCAAGGTAAGAATGCCTCAAGGAAGAAGTTAGTCGTGTGAGTCCATCCCTAGAGTTGTGTGGTTAAGGTCAAAAAAAAAAAAAAGGATTTGCTCCCATAAAACATATTTCCAAGCATAAAAATCAAGAAACACAAGTACAAAATATCTACCTCTATGTGGTAATTTAAACAATTGAACAAAGATCAAGAATTGAAATACTTGTACAAGACTTCAGTGTTATGAAAACCAATGCCCATTATTTTTTTATGGATGTCCAAATATTTTAACACATAACCTTGTACTTGTGGATATGGGTCCTTGACCAAATCCTAGACCGTGGATATAGCAAGGTACCCACTTTCCAAAGAAAAAAGTGCAAAAAAAAAATTTCCGATAATTTTTTTTTTTTTTTAACTGGTTATATAGGATTGAAACAGGTCCCACCCATATTACATCGTGACCATATATTGATATTACAACTACTTGACAATTATGCATGTATCACTTGGAAAGATTCGAACTAGGGTCTCCTCCTTGAAGGTTAAGAAATATAACCAGTGAGTTAATGCCATTTGATAAATTTCTGATAACATTAATCTCAAATCAAATAAACTTTTACGAATGGACAATCAAATTTATTAAAAAATTATTAAAAGATTTGCCATGATGAATACTGGTGGATGAGATCATACCATTTACTCGAAGATCAGCCGATTGTGGCCAATGCATCCTAAAAGGTACCTTATCATTTAGAAGAATGCACCACACCTAAGAACACAGCAAGAAAATGTTTTATTTTACTTAACTCATCAAAAAAATAAAAATAAATTTCATCAATCTTGCAACCCACCATACATAACTAGTTTCACTCGAGTCCATATTTAGAATTTCTTGTACAGAAGTTCAATAACAAGACTAACATCAACTTTATTAATAAATGTGTACAGCCAATATATAGTCATATAAAATGGAATTGAAAAACATATAGGAGAGAAAACATAAGATTAATAACTAAATTTTTTCGATTTAAGGGGTGCAAGTAAAGGAGATTAGAAGGATCTTCGGTAGATAACACTATAGCACAGCAGACCATGTGTTACACATGGGCCCATTGGATTAGAAAAAGCTAAATCACAGAAAAACATACAAACAAATTACCCACAAATTTCTCATATAAGTTTGCCACAGATCATGTGAAGATCATGTGATGATGACCATGGGTATACATGATCTACTGAAGATCATGTATACCCATGGTCATCATTTTCGAAAAGCTTGATAGGTTAACAGGAAGGAAACGTTTGCCACAGTTGTATAACATAAAATACAAAAGTTTGACAATGAAAGTTCAAAGCTATAATACAATTTTAAAAAGTAGATGCAATTAAGCCTCAAATATTATGATTTCCTATTGTGCAGCACAAGACCTTTCAAGTTCCTTGTTATGAACTGCAAGCAAGAAATATTCATACAAATGAATATATGTAATTAAGAACTTCAGTATGTTAGTCCCTCTTTTCTAAATATTAATTATTCCCTCTAGGTCATAATGTCCTCTTTTTCCCATCTATAGTAGTTTTTCATTTCTCAAATTTTTAATTGAACTTGGAAAAACCATACCTTCATGCAACATAGTCTAAACACAGATTCTTAACAATCATCCGATTTCACGATATTACTTACTTGCAAGAATTACATGCTTAAATTCATTTGGATGGCAAATTTAGTGCAATTGGTAAAAGCAATCAGGAGATAACAGCCAAGTAGAGATTTACTCGACCAGTAATATCAAAGAATAACATCATATACTGAGATTATGATGGCTAAATAGATCCTCAGTTTTCAAAGATAAAGTATCCAATGTCACAAGGGAAAGCTTTTAGTTGTATTACAAGAACTTCACATATAAAGGAAATTTCATTGTAAGTTTCCAAGTGGAAACTTTGCCATTCTTTGTCCTCTTGCACAGTACTATTTTTGTGTCACAGGATAAAGTTTTTCCCGGTATCAGAGCATTTAAGGTTGTTATTCTTGTATTCGGTTTGCAAGACCAAGATGATTGAAGGGTATATGGTGGTTGTTGTCATAAATGTATGGGATGCCCTTTCAAGTTTCACATCTTGAGATCCATATACTGCCTCCTGCTCTAATCTTGACTCTCAACACTTGCTCAACGGTATTAGGTGCAATAACAAGTGCAATTGGAAGCTCCTCGTACTTTCCCAGAATACCAGTTAACATGGAAAAATGAGCACTTGACAATTTGCATTTCTTTCTACATTATCACTTTTCAAAAATGCAGTTAATAATACAGTCTTTATTTCAATAGTGGTTCCACTTATTGGCCTGCATTGATTGACACCTTGAGAGTGGACGGTTCTAGGTTCAAAGCCCCTTTCATTAATGACATTAGATGACCTATATTAAAGGCTAAAAAAAGCAGATGGGGGGAACCCAAATGACTAGCAACAAACTGTATTTAAAATGGACTGTGCTATAATCTCCAATGGTTGGACATATTGTCCAAATCAAGCATTTAACAATTCCCTTTTATATTTTATAAAAGATATTGTCTTCCTCAAACCCATTGATGCTTCCTAAAAAATGAAGAATGTTGAACATTAATGTGACAAATTTAAGAAAATCGTCATGGTACGCATTGAGAATGTTGCACCAGTGGTCATCAGCAATGCCGCCAATTACATGTCTATGGAAAAACTTAGAGAGGCACATGTCAAACTTTTATAGTCCTTGTGCAACCTGTTGCCTTCACTTTACCCTAGAGCAGCAAGGATATCTGGCAGGCTTAAACAAATTACGGAGTGAAAAACATATCTAAATACATACAACCACTTTACCCTAGAGGAATAAGGATATCTGGCTAGCTTGAAGTATTTGTGAAGAGTGAAAATCATATCTAAATACACAAAACCACTATTACATTCTCCCTTCAATGAGGATATTCATGAAAAAGTTAGGAACCTCTACAAATAAGACTCGCTCAATTTGCCACTACATTTATAACCTTGTAGGAGCCAGTTCTGACCAGCCTCAAAAGAAGGGGTGTACATAGTAGAAGTGTGAAATGTACACACATGTAAATGTAAATACAAATGAAATGAAATGTAAATGAAAGTGTTATGCAAATTTGTAGTCTGACATCAAGGGTGATGACGTCATAGTTTGATTAATTGCAATTATAATGTACAGCTAATATATGTGAATGGGAGCCAGTTAGTGGTGAGGTATTTGTGCGGTGGTTGTAGTTAACTGTGCGGCGGTTGTAGTTAACTGCCAGCCCTCAAGGTCACATAGGACACCCATTCAATTATTGTAGACACCATCAGAGAGGGAGTACAAGAGAGTATTTATGCTAGTAGAGCCTATGTCTGTATATCCATTGTAGCATTGTATTTTGCCAATGTCGACGTTCTGTAATGTCAATGTCCTACAGGCAAGAGTAATAGAATGATGATTCATCCTTCATCTGTGTGATATATGTGTTTTGTGTGATGCTATTGTTGCTAGTAGGTTGGTAGATTGTGTTTGTTCCAAGTTTTGTGTGCAGGTGTGAAGCAAAGTTGCAGCCAAACAATTGTACGAGTTGCATTCCGAAAGCGCCGTACAACAGTTGTAGTATGAGTGTAGCAATCAGGAGTGTCGATCAAGTGGATTGCACAATTGTCGTGCAAGTGACAACCGTACAAGTTACTTGCTAAGACCATCATATAAGTGAATTAGTTGTCATTCAAGTGTTGTCGTACAAGTGAAGAGTTCAACCTGTCGTACAAGCGAATTGTCACTTCATTGTCGTACAAGTGGAATATCACTTGATTGTTGTATAAGTGGGATGTTGGACCAGTGTGAGATAGCATTGACTACAGTCATTTTTTTCAATTGGTTATATGGGATTGAAACGGGCCCCACCCGTATTACATCATTACCACATAGTGGTATTACAACAAAGCTTGGATATTATCCATGTATCGCTTGGCAAGATTTGAACCTTGGTCTCTTCTTTAAATGTTGAGGAATCTAACCATTTGAGCTAATGCCACTTGATTTTAATGAGTTTACATAGGTTTTTATGAGGGGTCCCGGTCCCCTCATACTGAGTGGGGTTTGAACCTTGGACCTCTCAAGGAGAGACCAAAACTCCTATACTTCTCAAGCAATGATGAATGGAAGTTTCGTGCTGATAACACTCTTTTATTATTCATGTGTCGTGCTCTTAATTAGAGTACTATGTTTTTGTCTCTTCTCTTGCATGGCATGGAATGAGGGTTACAAAGAGCTTTCCAATGGATGTCTATATTTCTTATTCATGCATGCAACTTCTGAGCTTTGGCACACCAAAAATGCAATCCTGTCAATTCTTAATTTCTTTCCCACACTTCCTAAAAACTGGTTTTTGAAAAATCTTCAAAATTACACTCCAGAAATATCATTGTGAAGAGATGCCTTCAGTTCTGTTACTTCTCACTTGTAACTATTCAAAGTTAATCCTCAAAAATTTTCCGAACTTTTAAAAAGTTAATAACCCATATTTCAGGGCAACATGTGTGTGTCCTTTATATGACTAGAGTAATGATATAATGGAACCGAAAAGGACAAATTGAAATGAAGCTCTTGGCCCTAAAAGTACTTGGATAATCTTCATTTGACAAGAGTAATGCAATCAAGTTAAATTTCCAAGTGAAAAGCACTACCTAGTATGATGTTCTTTAAATCTAGCATGACACAAGTGAATCTAAGCTCTGCTTCCATGTAGATCTGATTTTGGGCAAACAAAAAAAACAAAGAATAAATTGTTTTGCCTATCAAGCTGATATCCTACTATAACTTCATTTAGATGGCAAACTAAAAACATAGGAGATGAAAAGAATTCTTTCCCTTTGCAACCAGACACATGATCTCTGTTTAGTTGTTTAATTCTAAATAGATCCCTTCTAATAAGAGTTGTTTTTCAAGGTCTCTTACATATGAGAATTTAAGCTTACTCATCAAGATCTAAGATTTCCATTCATTGAGATTCTGATACAACATCAATGTTAAAAGCCTACTTCAAATTCCTTGAGCACATCTTCTAAGCTTTGGATTTAATATATGGTTCAAAAACTTTCTGACAATGCTGTTTCTTATGTAATATAAATATGTCAATAACCATAGTTACTCTCTTACTCTCTTGCTCTAATACAATACTTCTTGGATACAGTATCCAAATATATCCAAACACACAAGTACCGTATCCAAACATATTCATATACATGGGTAACGTATCTCGACATATCCCCATACAGCTAGAGTGAGTCTAAAGTTGCAGGCTTGGATACTCTAGACAGGAGATCCAAGGTTCAAATCCAAAGAGATGTAGAATATGTACACCGCCTAGGGAGACAGCACAACATAAGTGCCTCCTCCCACGCATAGTAGACCCAAGGAGTACGAGGTGGTCTAAGCATAATGCTCCTAGACCTTGAAAGTTACTTAACTTTTAATTTAATACATGGGCACCATATCCAGATGTATCTTAACACATGCCCCTATTTGGTCCATATCTAATATATCCTGGTATGGCCTAGGCACATCTAGAGTTGTATTCACAACATGAGAATAAAAGACGATTATGCAATTTAAAAAAAAAATTAATTAATTAATTAATGACAATCATCATCTTAGTTAATGAAAATATCCTATTCAAAACTCGTATGTAAGCATTTTTGTGTTATATATTTTTTCTTTTCATGTACAAAACATATATGCTTTTCATAATGTCATATGCACCTGTATCCATATTAGGTCTTGAAAACTTCTTGTTTCCATGCAACACAATCAATAACTTTGCATCTTTTGCTAAGGTTTTCTAACACATACATCCTCAAACAAAAAACTTGAAACAAAAAGATCGTATGCACTTTCTCTAACATCAATAGTTTTTATACAACTTTAATATGTTGCCTGTTAAGAGACAAAAATGAGCAGAACACTGAATACTACAATTATAGAGAATGAATGACATGAATAACATCCATGAATGACCGAAGTATGTCAACGCGACCAAGAAGTAGACCACCATGACAACAAAAAAGAAGAGAGTGGTCAAGAAACCCTCAAGAAGAAAAAAATTTCAAAAAAAAAACGCACACAACAAAAGAATACATGAAAAATAACAAACAAATAGCAACTGGAGGATTGCCTTAAGCCAGATAGCCCTAGAATATCTTAAACTTGAAATATATAGACGGTGTAAGAAGGGATATCCAGCGCAGGCTAGGACCCCAAGAAAGAGCACCCAGCCAAAGGTACCAGTCTCAGGTGTTTGTAGCAGCATTCAACATTTAGGAGGTAAAAATTCTCAACAATCAGAAAGTAGCAATACAAAATAGACAATCCAGGAGAGTGTTCTAGGATTATCCAGGAGAGTATTCAGGCCTAAGGTAAATACCCCTAGTCCCTCTCCTAGCACCCAAGGTCAAGACTTCGTAGGTAGAAAGGAAGCTAGTGATGCGCATCTGGCTACAAAGTCTTGAGTGATGAGATATCTCATCACCCCACCTAATCTGCGGGGTGATGAGATATCCAATCGGCAATACACAAGAAGTGTCTAATCTCATTGATTTATCACCTTTCAATACTAGAATCTACTGTGCTTGAAAAGTACTTGACCCTTCACTGTCTGAAACCACCTGGAAAAAGGATGCAATCAATCAGGTGGGCTTCCAACACCATTGGGGTGCCCAATAATAGAGAGCAATCGCCTCACAAAGGAAAAGCACAAGACATTTCTAGATGGAATAGAAGAAGAAGGATCTAGGCACAAGATGTCTCTGGATGGGATATATGAAGAAGGACTAAGTGAACCCAAGTCACAATCCACACAATAGTACCTCCCCCAGATGTAAAATATATGGCCATCAAAAGATACATGCTCCTCATCTTCTGTTTCTAGGATAGAGCAAAAGCAGCAGATACTTTCCTCCCAAGAAAGGTAATGGTTAGTATCATGGTGCAACAGACTAAAGCAGACTTAGCCAAGGGAGATCCGCAAGCCATGAGACCAACGATGTCAGAGATAGTCTGGTCAAGGACAATGCCATACGTAATTTGAAGAAATGATCAGCACAGAGAGCCAACCTAGTCTAAAGAGTTGCGAAAGTAACAAACAGACCCACAGGTATCTAGAACAGATCTATTCAGCTTGACCCAAAGATTTAATCTTACAAACAAATGCCTTCATTGCCCATCCATTCATATCTACAAAGTGAGATGGACTAAAACAGAACAGAGATGTCACAAGCTCAAAACACAAGGGAAAATCTGAACAAATACAAACATATGGCAGAAACAAAGTTGCATTTATTGTCTGTAAAAGAACCGCAAATGATTGCAACAATGCAACCCATAATAATACATTTTGTTGTAATACCACTGTAATGTGGTTTGTTGACTTGAAATTCTGCGATAATGTGGTCATCATGTAATGCAGGTGGGGCTTGCTTGTTTCAACCTCATATAACTAATTTCTATATATAAATATATACATACAAAGAACTTACTAAAGCCTTTAGGCACTTGTATAAGCACCCACAAACGCAGAGGATAGGGCACAGGCCACAATCCAAAAATAACCAGAGGACCAACAGTAGACATCACAAAAATGTCAGAAACATCAATCATGTACAAGCATGGCAAATGAAAATTGATCTTTTAAAAATTGACCAATTTGCATCCACCCAAAACCATAGTTGGAAAACTCGCACCCCAGGTTTGGAGATTTGATCGACAACTCTGGGAAAACTCAGCCAAACAAAAAAAAAAAAATCAATTAAAAAAATGACCATTTATATAACAATTGAAGAGCTAGAAAGTGGATTTTATATTAGATATTCATAGAAAACAGTACAATTGCAGTTCATTATCATCAAATACATCATAGTATCATACAAATGTAAAATTTCAAAATATAAAGCAATTTTTAGACTGTGTTTTGTTTTTCCCTCCTTCCCCTCGAACTAGATGGTTGGCCTTTGCTCTGAATAGGTGGTCGAATTGGAAGCTCCTCAAGTATGGGATCATCATGGTATATCACCTTCAATCCTCTCAAATGTTCTACTTCCTTCAATAAAACTTACTACCACACTTAACTTTGTATTCCATTTCTTTGTCATGGTTCATTTTGTTTTTCCCAAATTTAAATTTGAGTAGACTAGTAGTATTATATTAGGAAGAGGTGACAAGTAGAATCTGCTTGGCATAATAATAATAGAATGGCAATAAACATTTCCCATTCTAGATTTGTTACGAAAATGCAGTTTCAAATATTTTGCCTATTTCATCAATTAGCCTCTTTTCCCAAGGGTACATGAAACTATCAAGAGATCTCTATATTTCTATTGCATTTAAGAACTTAAGCTTACCATAAATACCATGGTCACTTTATTAGAGATTTATGTGGATGCAGTTGAAATTTTGAAACTCCTTCAAATATAATAAACACATTATTTTCAACATTATAAATAATGAAACTTTATAAAAATTTGTTCACGGCTGGAGAGAAGAAAAAATGCAAATATAGGCCAAATGGCCTTCTGAAAAAATATTTTGCCTTCCATTTTCTGCTAATGGCGCAAAATCGCACAAAATATCACCGCAAGTCATCGATTTTCTCAGTGTCAAGAATATACGGGGAAAAAAAATGCCACCTACAATTTAGTGGGCAACCGGCAATTTTTCCAACTATGGCCAAAACTACTTGCAAAACTAGGTCTTTGAATGCAGCAAGACAAACCATCAAAATTTTTTGTTCTGGATGTTTGTAATGATTTTCAAAAATATCGACAAAGCTTGCTCCTAAAATTCATTCTCCATAATGATAAATTTCAATGAGCTAGCAACACAAACACTTGGAAGTTGGAACCATGTTTTCAAGACTTGGACTCAACTCAGACTTGGCAAGCATGTTTTTTCCTTTTTTGTTGTGACCCCAATTTAGGCTCTGACAAAACTCTAAGAAAAACTATAACCAATGAGTTGGAAAATCAGAAAATATATAAAACATTGGAGATTTTACAAAAACACAATCGCTGGGGGTCAAAATGACTCTCCCAAGGTCACCTGGCTTGCAGACTTGCGAGGGTGGGAACTATACTTGAAACCACAAATTGCTAACCCAGAAGCCAAAGTAAAAACAAATGATAATATCTCAGCAGAACAAGGAAACAAAGACACAGATAGGTAAGCAACAATTTCTAAAATTTACAAATAAATCAATGCATTATTGACCTATTAAACACACACACATGTAAAGTTCTTGAAGTAGTAACTTTACATACAAACCAAAGGCATATATTTGATTAGGATTCTCTTTGACTACGTGTGAAATTTGTTTCTGATACAAATCTAGTCTTAATTTAATGTGCTAGCAAATACCTCTATGGATAATTTATAAAAAGAGCAAACTGAAACATACATAATATAAAGAAGTAAACATTTCCAAAATCCAGAACATAATGCAACACTTCCTGCAGAAATTCGAATGCAAGTATCATATTTGTTTGCAACTGTCTATCAAAATCATTACAAACACTATAGATGATCTAATAAAATTACTTGCTCTAACAAAAGGAAATCTTTATGAGGAAGAATCTAAAATGTTCATCCCACCATGTTCTAGTTTTTACATAATGCATACCGGTAAACTAAGAGGAAAAAGATCAGCAAAATAACAAAGATTCCCACAGGTTGTTACATATGTTGGAATTTTTATCCTGACAGACAAAATATTGATTAGAGAGGAAATACAAAGCTGACTAAAGCTATAAATATATTAGGCTATGATACTAAATGAACATTGCCCAACTATGTTCCCTTTGTTTTGCCTCTGTCCATCTTTTAAAATTTATAAAGCAAATGGCAAACAGAAGGCACCCATAATCCCTAAACCAAGGTGGGGCAAAATTCATTAAGATCAGATCCTACCTTGAATAATATATGTATAACTGTTACTTAGATCCAGAATTACTTTGATCAGATCCTACCTTCAACAGTATGTTTATACCTTTAATGAGATCGATAATCACTTGCTAAACAAACCTTTCCTTCTATTGGTAGGTGAATGAGTTCATCAAAAAACATCAGACTAAAATTCTTAACAGGTAAATACAGAAATAATGTTCACAAAATAGAATAACTACTTGATAGATGCATCAGCTCAATATGCCTTTATTAAGCCTTCATGTACAGGTTAATAAACAAATTTACTTACTGATAAATTATTTGACTACATCAATGAGAACTACCAAATTGTAATGAGGGGAATAATACTTTTTCAAGTACCCTTTTAAACGCACCCAAAGCCACAAACAGACAAAAATAGATATACTGAGAGTACTTATACCCTTTTTATATACTGAACCAAGCTTGCAGGCTAGTAAAAATATTGTATGCACAAAGAGACATCATAAATTTGCATAAGACAAATTTGAGAATGAAAAACATGATATCCCCCACAATTTAATGATCTTTTTGATACTCACCTGAAGCTCATAATCTGTTTTTTGGAATAGATCTTTAATTGTCCTCGTCAATGTAAAGGTCTTTTCCACAGTCTGTAAAGGGTTGTTGTATCTGATGCACAAATCACACCAATCAGAAATGAATCTTCTTGTATCTTTGAATTAGCCAAAGTTAAACAACACATTGAAATGGTGGGAGAGAGCATTGAAAACATTTCAAAACAATATCTGCACCTATGCCAGAATAACTGCTTTACAGTTCACATCTAGCAAATACCACATTCCACACAAACAAGCTCCCTCTCCCCACTTTTCATTATATTTGGAATAATTTTGCACAGGTGTATCTCAACAGAAGGACACATCAAGCTGCCTATTGAATTAAAATTAACTCTGCAAGAGTTACACAATGGCTAAGCTAAGAAGTTTGAGATGTTTACCAATCATACAAAAAATAATCCACATACAAATCATACAAAGAAGAAAAGCCCATAAAGTAACTAATCTCTAAAGATTCGGGACACAGACATTAAGTCATTGAAATAACAGCAACTCAAAAATCCACCCCTAGTTTCTAATCTTCTTTAAGTTCCCTAAAAAAAATTGTATGCTTTACATAATCAGAGAAGATCAGACCAACCTTGAGCAGAAATAGACAATGCAAAAGTCTGATGAAAAATATATGATAAACATGAGGAATGACTGTCTTCTACATCAGAAAAAAAGTCAAACAAACATAAGATCCAAACATAACTATAGATTTTACAACATTAAGACTTGCTGAACAAGAAAAATATAGAACCCATAGAACAGTAGACATGTATTAGAAAGGCACTTCAATTATATTCTATAATCAAACATAAAACATAGTTTTCAAACTCAAACACTAGCACTGCACAAGAATATAAAGTAAACCATTGCCTTGTTCTCAAGACATTTTAAGAACAAGCATCAGGCTAACATAGTGAAAGATCCTGACAACAGACATTCCTCAAGCTAGGATAGCTAATGTTTTCTCTAAAATAATTTTTTAGATGCTAAGAACCAAGACTTGATGATAAAATTAAGTGTCCCCACTGGCAATAATTAAATAAATTGTAAACACTGTACTTTTTTCCCAATTGCCAATATTAATCAATGTTTGACATATGTATATGCCATTTACTAATATATCCTGTCCACACGACCTTTATACTAACTTTAGGCAGGCAAATTGACATGTTCTGCGTAATCAGTAATTAAGTTTTGTCATTTTGTGTTATTTTGTATTTTGTAGTTCGTACGCAAAGTGTTTGACAAAATGTGCATAAGTATAATAAAGTTATGAAGTTGTGAAATGTTAAGTTATGTACGGTTAAGTCATAAAGTGACACATGAAATGTAAATGTAAGTCAAATGCATATCAAATGTAATTTAGGAAAATGATGAGGTGTTGGGTAGTTGGAGGATGCAACTACCTCTTAGTTGTATAAATAAGACCCTTCCTTGATTCATTGGAGTAGTTGTTGAGGGCCGAAGTGTGTGGATGTTGTTGGGAGGCTGGCCGGTGCTTGTTGGCTGAAGTTGTTGGTGTTGGAAGGAGATATTCCACACAGATATATATGTAAGAAGATGTTGTATGTAGTTAACTGTACAGGCCATTGTTAATACAAGATCTGCTCATATTCATTTATCATCTGCTATTGTTATTGTATGTATACTGCATGTGTTGTCATTGTTGATTGCTGCAGTAGATAGGTTTTGTATTGTTCCTTTCAAGTTTCGGATGCAGGGTGAAAGTCGTAAACCAAGTGTTATCGTTCAAGTGATACTGCTGCACAGGTGATATTGCTATACAAGCAGCTGTTGTGATTACAGTACAAGTGAAGAGTCATGTCTAATTATTAAATCTGTCATTCAAATTCATAAGTGGAATACTCCCATCGTTCTACAGTAACAATTTTGTAAACGATCATAGATTCAACTTTTCAATCAAATGGCATGAGCTCAATTGGTTAAAAGTGTAGGTTCTCAATGGAGAAGCCCACGTTCTCATCTTGCCAGGCAATATGTTGTAATACCACTATGTGGTTGTTTGAAATACCATTATCAGACGGTAATGTTGTAATAGAGGTGGGCATGTTGCAATCCCATATAACCAATTTAAAAAAAAAAGGGGAGAAATTTTTATGTTTTTGCCAACCACCACATGGTGTGCAAAAAGCATTATTTCTTTTGTTTACAACCATTTCTTAAGCACCAAAAACAACTGTAAATGATGAAATCCACGAGTCTCCATTCACAATAATTACATACAATATAAACACTAAACTCTTTCTTAGTGTCCGAAAACTAATTTCCATTTAAATGGTATAGAATATAAGGTTTCTAACATCAACAAGGCCCAAAGCAGCCCATGGGAAAACAACCTTACAAAGAATCGTGGCTATCAAACCCAAAATCTGACCCAATCATTTTTTTTTCTCTGAAACGTTCATCTTTCGCTACTGATTTTGATGATAAAATCTCCTAGTTTCTCTAATTTCGCTTCTTCAAACAACTCCTGCAATGTTTCCACAGCTAGAGTATCAACAAAGCTAAACTCAAATATCACTACATGCCCCGCATTGCAAAATCTTTGTTTCTCTGTCTCAACTGTCCCTAATGTACAAAAGGTACATATCTTCTCCTTCCTTTCCTTTTTGGGTCTCTTCCATAAGCAAAGGCATTGCTTCTAATGCAAGGAACTGTGGTACCCAGACCATAAATGTGCTAATAAAAACCGGTTTCAACTAACTGAGATGGTTGATAATTCCTCACACTCTGAAGATACAAAATAAAGATATCCTTGAAAAGGACAAATCCCAGCAGCCAACTATATTATTCTTAACCATGAGAGATATATCTGTTCAATCTAACTTATGCATGGAATGTCTTCTAAAAGATAAATAAGTCACAAATTTGATTGATTCTGAAAGTACTCATAGCTTCCTCGATTCAAAATTATATCATGCCTTAGGTTTATCAGGTACGGAATGTTCTCCCTTCAACATTTGTATTGCAGATAGCTTCCAAATCCAATGCTATGCATATACATTAAAAGGGCTCACACTGACCATTAGAAACTATTCTGTCAAATTTGATTTTATATTAATTGATGGTGCTGATGTAATTTTAACGATGTAGTGGTTAAGAGTTAAGACTACTAAGCAATATTAACATCAACTCTCATGAGCTGCCCATGAAGCTTATGCAGGATTGAAAACAGCAATAACTTCAAGGGTTCCGAACTCCAAAAAGTAAACTGATTTCAGTGCATAAATGTAGAAAAGAAATCCAAAAAATGACCCCAATTTCTTTGGTCCAATGCAAGAGACTTAAGGGACTACACCAATCAAACAAATCACCAAAACCTGTCATATACAGCCTGTACAGGACATACTGCATAGTCTGCATATGTATTTAGAAATCTTCCCCTAAAGGATTCCAGCCAAACAGAGGTCATGAATGCATCCTAAAGCTGAAGGCAAGCAACAAACCACAGTGGGGTCTTCGACTGGGGTGAAGTCGTAACAAGGTAGCCGTAGGGGAACCTGTGGCTGGATCGAATCCCAATCTATCTCCCTATTAGATAGATAGATAGATAGATAGATAGATAGATAGATAGACTGGATCCCAAGATTGGTTGGATTCGGGCTTTTTCAAGAGGTCCATGGCGTTCAATTCCCATACTACTCACAACCGAAGGTATTCAAGCATGAAATAGAGAAGGTGATTCAAGAGCTTCTTAAAATGGGACACATCAGACCAAGTAAAAGCTCTTTGTGGTACTAGTAAGCAATAAGAACGGATCCTACCGCTTGCATATCAACTATCTCACTTTTAATAAACAAAATAAACTCAGATTTGTTGACTGAAACTGCCAAAATTGATCTAAGATCACAGTACTATCAAATTCGCATGCGAACTAAATATTTGCACAACAAGGCCTTTAGAACACATCATGTTAATTACATGTTCCTATTCATGCAAATTTGTGCTTGTTCTCTTTTAGAATATTTTGGTCTATAGTAGATATCTATATGAACATTTGCAACATTTGAACACCGTATTGGGAACCATTTGAACCTTAAGGCTCTTTTAAAGGAAGCAAATGAACCTTAAATTATTGTATCTAGGGCATGCCATCAGCAATGGCAGGGTCAAGGTAGATGACATAAAGATTCAAGCCATATGGGACTGGCTTGAACTGAAGAAACTGACACAAATATAAATTTCCTTTGGGTTGTGAAGCTACTAGCAAAGATTCATCAAATACTCTCAACATTTAGCCGCTCCTCTCATGGATCTGACAAAGAACGGTTTAAATGAAATGAAGCAGCAAGAACAAACTTGCAAATAGTTGGAATGAGTAACGTGCACCTATCCAATTCTTTCTATACCTGAATTCTCACTTTCTTCTTATTGAATGTGAAGCTTCAACCCTGGGAGTTGGTGATGCAGTCCTAATGCAACCAGGAAGGCCAATAGCCTTTGAAAATAAAATACTAGAAGAGAGGCCAATAGCTTTTGAAAGTACATAACTGAGGGGGATGCTCTATCCAGAATTCCAAGCCTTAGTGCCATATCCATAACAATATCTGATTGCCATTATGAGATTCAAGCAGAGTCACAGAAGATGATGAATAAGCTGCATTTCTGTAAGATCCACAGGCAGCTCACAACAAGAATAACAGCAATATTTCCATGAATGGGCTTCTTTAACATGATAATAGCGTGGCTCTTGCCTCTAAATAAAAATTCAAATCTAAATTCATGAATGAAAATAACTCTTCACTGTCAGTTGGACACATAGGATTCTTCAGAACATATGTGCATATCAAAAAGACATACAAACGTAAGGATTTAAAGTGTAATGTATGACAAATTGTTTCATCATGTGAACCAGTAAAACAAGGATGAAACTGTACGTAGGCCTGAACTACTTCAGCCTTACTAATGAGAATCCATTTTCATTATCAGGTTGCCAAAGGCAAAAGGTTATGGGTTGTATTTATGTCAACTGATTTTATTATCAGGTTACCAAAGGGTAATAGTAAGAATTGCGTTTTATGTCATAGTTGAAAGAGTCAAAAAATAATCTCATTATATTGCCATTGATTTTTCCATCTGGGCACACATCAGATAGCAAGTAATTTTATGGAGAACATTTACAAGCTGAATGGGTTTTCAAGAAACTTGGTCAATGACCATGATCCAAAGTAACTAGTAATTTCTGGAAGTAATAATTCAAGCTCTCACCAGCAATTACCATCATCAAACAAATGGAGACTCTCGATAAGACCCTCCATATTTATGTAGCTGATTTGCAAAGTACTTGGACCAGGTGGTTGCAATTGGCCAATAATTGGCACAACACAACCTACCAAATATCTATTGATATGACTCCATTCAAGTCTCTCTCCAGTCATGACCCGCCTTCATTGGTTACTTGGGATCTACAAGAAACCAAGGTACTGGCCAATGCAAGATTGCATTTTGGAAAGCCAACAGATTTGCAGGTTACCAAGGAAAATTTGAAGACATCACAATATCAGATGAAGAAAAAAATGGATCAGAACTGCTCTACAAGAGAATTTGAGATGGAAATTCATGGTTTCATCAAAGCTTCAACCCTTAAAGCAGAATTTTCTTGAGAAAAAAATTTCCAAGAAATTGTCAACCAAATATTAAGGACCCCTCATGGTTCTTTCAAAGATTACGTCAGTTGCTTAGAAACTCCAATTACCTCAATCAACCAGAATCCAAACACATTTCATGTTTCCCAACTGAGGAACGCCATCATTGGACAGAACTTACAGGCTTCCCCAACCCTATCTCCATTGAATGACAATGGCAAATTGTTATTAATTCCTATTCAGATCCTGACCACACGCAACTACAAAACCAAATCCTGACCAAGTACCTAATTCGGTGGAAAGATTTCGCTATTGATGATGCCTCGTGAAGCCCTGAAATCTTGCAGTGCCCAGCATTACAGTGCATGATTTGGTACCAATCAAATTTAGAAAGGCAAACTTGTAATGAACCCAAATATTGCTTAGGGGGGAAATAATTACTTTATAGTAAAAGAATAAAGAAATTCAGCTAAGAGAAGATATGCCAATTATAATCAAGTGGCATTAGCTCAACTGGTTAGATTCCTCAACATTACAAGGAGGAGACCCAAGTTCGAATCTTGCCAAATGATATACGGATAATATCCAAGCTTTGTTGTAATACCACTATGTGGTGATGATGTAATGCGGGTGGGGCCCGTTTCAATCCCATATAACCCATTAAAAAAAAGAGATATGCCAATTATAGCGAATAGAGCAAAACAAATGCAGTTGACAAATAAAAGCAAGTACAGTTGGTTAATGTAGAAAGTTCAGGTAGGAGAATAAAGCAAGTGCAGCTGGAGAAAATATAACAAGTTGAGGTGGAGAATAGAACAAACACTGCTAAGAGGATAAAGCAAGTACAGCTGGGGAATAAAGCAATGATAGACTAAAGCACTCTTTCATCTATGAGTATGAAAGACAATAACTGGTTTTTGCTGAATTAAAATCGGTATACGAAAGAAGATCAATTAAGAGGGGATCAACTGTTAGCTTGGGCTGTTTTGTTTATTGGTTGTAGGCAGAATAGATTTTTATTTCGTTTTTTTTATAAATAAGGTTATTTCCAGATCTTCTCCCTGGTATTGAAATGTCATGTTTAAGAATACATAAGAAAATTTCTGTTTCAGAATTTTCCTTAATTTCGGTACGGATTTCAGATTTGAGTTACTATGGGTTTAAGCGAATTCCAGATCTTCCTAGGTTTCTAACAATTTATTTAACAATTATCAAAGATTTGACATCCACAAGTAGTCATCTATAATCATTAACAATTCCGTGATCTGGAACAAATTTTCCACTGTATAGCTTCATGAAAAGCCCATCATATGCTTTTCACCTTAAAGAGTATGCACTTGGACATGTCTTTTCTCCAATCTAAAAGTTAGTGGCCACTAGTTTGAAAACACTTCTCACGGACACAAAACACAGAGAGAGAATCAGAAAACAGGCTTAATATCAATTGTATCTCAAACTGAATTCATTACATGGCACATTTTCATGAGCCAAAATTTAATAAAGGTAGTTTAACCACCCACCCATCTTGTGCAACCAGTCCAATAATATAAGCCACTCCAAACAAATATTGTACCATCAAATAATATTAAACACAAAATATGTATACACCAATAAAAATGAACTTTTTAAAATACTTATAAACTGATAATAATAATATTCTTTTTTAAATAATTATAAAATGATAGTAATAGAACAGTATAAATTAAAAAGCATGAATAAATAAACAATCATGAAAAAGCAATGACAACCCACCCATCTAATTCAGTTGGCAAAATGACAAGCTTTGTTAGGAGTACAGGTTGTCCTTCAGTTACCCAAAACCTGCCAAACACCAATGTAACTTTAGTCAAAAATCAAATTCAAGTAAATCCAACAGTACAGCCGGCAAAAAAAAAACAAATAAAATTACACCACAATACTTGCCTTAGTTTCAGAAATTCAAATATAACCCTATCATTTATATCTGGCATTTCTAGATAAATGTTTCTTTATAATTTACTCATGCACTACACTGAATATTTCAAACAAAGTACATAATGAGCATAAAAATATTTAGACCAAAGACAAGGAAAAGATTCAAAAAAAAAATTTCGCAATTATCTGAAAAATTACATGCATGAAGTATAATTAAAAAATGCATCAGCTAAAAGGGAGTGCGAGCCGAAAGAGAGGTGGAAGTATGAGCGTCGAGCCAGGAGGGAGTACGAGCCAAGAGAGTGCGAGGCAAGAGAGAGTGCAAGTTGGGAGCGAGCGTGAGCCAAGAGGGAGTGCGACCCAAGGAGGAGCGCAAGCCCCCAGGAGGGAGTACGAGCCAAGATTCAATCATGGCGGAAGAGCGGCAGGTTCATCCGGAATGCATCAATGCTTCAAACCCTTACCACAAATGCATGGAACATTGTTTCCAAAAAATTGTTGAAGCAAAGGAACACCGGGAAAAAGAAGAGGCGGGGGCGAGTGTAGGTTGGGAGCGAGTGCGAGGCAAGAGAGAGTGCAAGTTGGGAGCGAGCGTGAGCCGAGAGGGAGTGCGACCCAAGGAGGAGCGCAAGCCGAGAGGGAGTGCGAACCAAGGAGGAGCGCAAGCCGAGAGGGAGTG
Source organism: Wollemia nobilis (assembly GCA_028583015.1). NCBI lineage: Eukaryota > Viridiplantae > Streptophyta > Pinopsida > Araucariales > Araucariaceae > Wollemia > Wollemia nobilis. The sequence continues at coordinate 6,422,075 of JAQPPZ010017259.1, read as the reverse complement.
CGAACCAAGGAGGAGCGCAAGCCGAGAGGGAGTGCGAACCAAGGAGGAGCGCAAGCCGAGAGGGAGCCCCATTAGCTAGTATGGAAGGAAATTCATATTTGAAAGCCCTAATGGGAATTCAGGATGCCCTAGATGTTAGTATGGAGGCCCAAGTTAGAGATAAGCAGAAGAGCAAATACATGGCAAGTTCAATCTAGGTAGCATATGTTACACCAAAAGCAAGTATCAAGGATGAGATGATTGAGCATGATATAACAGTTCTTGAAAGTAGAGTTAATATGTAAGTTCCATAGATCATGGCCAAGGTTTTTGGAGATTCAAAATTGGATCAAGTGGAAGTGGGGATTAAATTCAAATTACTCTATGACTTTTCTTCCTAAAGGTTTTTTCCTCGTCATCTTCTCCAATATAGAAATTAGGGATAAAATAATGGTTGGTGGCCCATGGTTTAGGGGTAAAAATGAACTTTATTTGAGACCATGGAATGAAAAATTTTCTGTTGAGACAGAAACTATTAAGAAGCTTCCAATATGGGTTAGGTTTTTTGGACTTCCATATCAGCTTGTAAATAAGGATGTTTTGAAGAATATTGGAAATACCCTATTGGAATTCATCAAGGAAGGACTAACTACTAAGGAGTGAAAGCATGCTATATATACTCGAATATATGTTGCTATGGATATTTCAAAACCTTTGCCACAATCCATTAAGATTAAATCTAAATCAAGAGAATGGGATCAACAAGTAGATTATGAAAATATCGCATTTCGTTGCCACAATTAATACGAGATTGGACACATGGCAAGAGTTTGCAAAGTGAAAAATATGAAGAAAGAGACAAAAAATTCTAGTGCTGAGATAAACTTCAAGATGAAGCAAGGAAATTATATAGTAATAGAAGCTAAAGATCAAATCAAGGATATTCCACTCCGGAAGAAAGAGCAAAGAAAGCCTATCCACAGTATCATTTGGCAAGTTCAGAAGGAATTGAAGGTGCAAAGAAGATGTGGAGAGAAATCCTAAAACAAAGACGACAAAAGAGGTCAAGTTTATTCCAGGTAAATCATCTTCATTTTCCTCAAGGAGTATAAAATCCTCTCCAGGTAATAAAAGTGAAGGGGGTGAAGATGTTATCCCTTGCACTTTAATGTTTCAAGAACAGCATATTAAAAAAATGAGGATGGAGGAAACCCATAACAATTTAGGTTTTTTAGGGCAGAATAAGAAGGTAATCGCTGCAAAATAGCATCCTTGCACTTTAGGGTTTCTAGGGCAACATAAAGAAGATTGTGCTTTTGAGGTTATTCCTTGCACTTCAGATCCTTCAGAACAAGGTAAACCTAAAGATGACAAGTCTTACTATGAGCAGTGTGAGAAGATTGAAGAGATTGATGAAGATGAAAGTATTGCTGGGAATGAAAAAAAGAAAGGAAGACCCAAGAAGCAAAAACAAAGAGAAAAAGAAACCCACAGGGATATTGATATGGGAAAACAAAAGCAAATATCACAGTGCTAACAAGAAGTGGGGCTAAACCCACAAATAAAAACAAAAAATGATAATGAAAATAATATTTTGGAATATTAGGGGAATGAATAAGAACCCTAAAAAAAGGTATTAAGAAATTGTGAGGTTGTTATAGACAAGATATTTATAGATATAAAAGCTGGGCAGCAAATATTTTAGCCATTCGCAATGTTGAATTTCATCTTAACAGAATTTAAATTTTGGAAGGCATCTGATATATTAAAGGAGTTGATTATTATGAAAACTCAGGAGTTTGAGGAAGATGGAGAATATTTTTGATAGAAATGCAAATAAAGAATATTTTTGATAGAAAGGCAAAGGGTATGCTTTAATTAACTTGTTAGAAATGTAATGAGAACAATATAATGTTTTGTTTTTGTAATGGGAGTGGGCCCCAATAGAAGCCAGACATAGCTTATTAAAAATAAAAATAAAAATAAAAATGCATGAGCTACACAAGGCTTAATCCTATCCCCAGTGCATCTTTAGTCAAGAAAATCCAAGCACTCCACATGTGGATTTTAAATATATGCATTCAACACTTGGACCTTGCTGACAGTCAAGAAAACTGCAATTCTAATGTCTTTGGCAGCAAAAAAAAAAGGGATTTTACATTCAACACAGATAAAGGGGGAAGAGTCCATAAATCAGGAGAGAGTGAAATTCATTGCTCAACATCAGAAGAGAATTATGAGAAAAGAAGAGTAAAAATATAAAATCAGTGAAAAGGGTAAAAAAGAAATTGGTTTACCAAAGTGTAAATTGCAACAAACAGTGATCAAATTTGCAGTTGCTGACTACATATAGATATAGCTGATATCCTATTGTTATCAACAATAAAATATAGAACTCAAATTACCGAGTGAAAGTTCAAATTCCCTTTAAGCATCTTGTCAAAGAGAGAAAATATGAGCCACACTATTGAGCATAAGGATGAGACAACATACGGATCCGCACGATTGACACGACAGATATCACAGAAAAACTGAGTAGAGCGTTCTGGTTGGGAACCCTCCACAAGATTTTCTGGAATAACAACACATTCCATATGCTGCCAAACTCCACATTTTGGATCGTCACACTGCATAACCAAATCCAAATGCAATAACCAATAAACTCTTAGCCCCAAGAAATAAACACTAATATAATATTTATTACAAAAATTGCATTGTAAAGACAATTTTTCACATAATTATTGTTTCAGCATTGCCCATGTAAAACATTTTCTACAAGAAAAATATAAATAAAAAGCTTTGGTTTCACTAATGTGCAAAAAGAAAATATTTATCCCATCAAGATATGTATGCGGGCTCTAAAATAATGTCCATTGTTGTTTTCCCTTTCAACAGAGAGATTTTTTTAACACAAGAACACATGGGAAACATGAGTTTATGTTGAAAATTATTGAAAAATTCTAGTTCACTTTCTAGCATTATGATAAGTGCCTTTCAAATATAAGCATACAGAAGAAAGAGGTGAATTTCAATTGGTAGTGCCTCGAAGCTTAGATTATTAAATGAAATAGACTCTTCTACAAATAAATATGGTTATTGAGTTATGTAGAGAATTAAGCATAGAGCTCATAGAAAAAGGTCATTTCTATCATCAAATCTTCAAACAAAAAATAAATATAAGGCACATACTTGAATCATGCTTTCATTCTCCATCAAACTTCCACAGGGGCAACACGTCTTAGGTGCTGGTATGACTGGTTCTTTGATTACATTAAGACTTGAACCATTTTGATTTTTTGATGCCAACTCAGGAGCTTCATGTCGATTCATTTTCCTGGCAACAATTTTCATTCAAAACTAAAATTTAACGTTCACTACAAAATGGAATATTGTAGAACATTAAAATTAGAAAGACAGAAAAAATTAAAAAAAAAAAATTAGAGTTTAATAATGATATCCAAAAATAATTGTCAGATAATTAGGTGAAATATATGCACATACCAACAATGCAACTATACAATTATCCAACAGCATCCATAAAACTTTAGATGAAACTTCCTTCAACACAACTAATATGGGAAAACATGAAATTTGATATTTACCAGGAGGTTGGTTGATAAGTCAGTGATTCTAAAGGAAAACAAGAGAATGAAGCACGAATAGATAGAAGATACTTACTATTACTTTCTAAATTTTAACAATAAAATTTAAAGACAGATTTGCTTCCATAATCATGTATTATCCAAAGTAATCTGAATAGATATAAGAAAACTTTAGCATGGTATGTTTTTTCCTTGCATTCATTTGCCTTCAAGTCCATCATAAATGTTCTTATTTTTATTGTGAAATGAAATTATATTAATGTCGAAAACTGAACAAAGTTGGTCCACTGTGACTCAGAAGTACAGCAAGATACAATAAGCACTAGAGTTGAAAGAACCCTGGAAGATGGAATGAAGCAAAGTAAAGCCAACAAAAAAGAATAAAACAGAAGGAGAAAATTCCCAAGAGAACAAAACCGCCAGAACACATTAACAAAGAGCAAGTCCAATAAGTAGCCCTGGGGAACAAAGATCCCTCAAATAGCCAGCCTACTAAAGAAGACCAGAAAGCTGGCGATGAAAATGTATGACATTTGTAACTGGTCCTTCAGACTTGCAGTTTGTTTCCATCCCTCACAAGAGGACATCATGCCACCAAGTTTTTGTAACTGGTCCTTCAGACTTGCAGTTTGTTTCCATCCCTCACAAGGACATCATGCCACCAAGTTTTTTAAGGTCTCAACATGAGCAGAAAGTCTTTATCTTAAATAATTTCCATTAAGTATCAAAATACAAAAGTCAGTAAGCAACAACATTATCAAATGCCTCTACATGAGTGGGCAGTCTGTATATTAAATAATTTCCATAAAATATCAAAATACAAAGATCAGAAAGCAACTTCATTCACACACAAAGAGTAATATAAATTAAATGCAAAGATATCCAGATCTTAGTTGGGCGGGATATGTAAAGATGTAACACAGGAAACATAATATTCAAAACTGTTGAAAAGCAAGACTGAAATATTACTTTTCAATGTTTCCCAAGTTCAAAAACATTTTATTCGGCTCAAAAGACCTAAATCTCTGCCAACCCACAGTCAATAGAACCCCATTTCACAGCTTTGCATTCTCATCTTACATTGTAACCTTAATATCATTCAGATCTAAAATAACTCGGCAACAAATCATCATTCAAACAATCGATGGCTTCTTAAATGTTTGTCTTTAAAGGGAACATCAAGTTTAGTTAGCAATGGTTTCTGACAACTTTCATTTCATACTGTACCAAAAAGACCAACATAGAAAATTCGTTTTGACGGATAGTCTCATTCCCTCCTAAAGGCTACAGAAACGCTACACATTTTTTATATTATTCCCCATAATAAAGCAAGAGAAATAAAAACAATCAGTTACCTGTAAATATCATCAATAATTTTTGCCACCTCTTCCTTTCCAATGAGATGCTTGTTGGCCCATCTATGTGACTTTGACCCTATCATGCAGAAAAGAATATTAGACCAAAGGATGAATAGTAACCATAATTATTAATTACAATAACATCTCAAACGCCAAACAGTGTAGCCTTATACACAACAAATTCAGCACTGGAATACATATCCCTGAAAACATTTTACTTAATCTTGTGAGAAATGCTTGCAACAGTCTATCCACCAGTTTCCAGGAGATCACTATGCTAAAACAACAAAAGAAACATAATCCCTAATTGAAAAAGGAATACAATCCTGAAATAAAAACAGCAAACATTTATGCCAGGACAAGGCAAATATAGAGCCATAGTAAAACCAGTTAAAACATATAGACAGGAGACAAAACAAGCACAAAATAACCCCTCCAAAAACCATATTTGAATTAAGGCCAAAATTCCAAGAAAGCATAAGGCCAAAAGTCCACAAGCTACAATTGCCAAAAAGAGACAATATAATTGAAAAGAACAAAACAAGACAACAAAATCTCGAGTTTACAGGAGAAAAGAATTACTGGTCTGCTTAAACCTTTAGATGACCACACTAACTACTCAAAACTCTTATACCTAGTTGTTTGTTACTGAAGTCATGCATATACTGCTAGAAATCATCCAAACATAAACTTCAAAACTTAGGAATCTAGTCCTCCAACTCATTATCCAGATCCAAATTGAAAGATAACAAATACCTAAGCTAAACATAAAAACAGCATCAAATTTTAATTTTTCGTTTTCCATTACACATCTTGCCTATATAACAAATATTTCAGTATAAACACAGAAATTTAACAGTCTATTCTTTACTTAGACCACAGACACTAAGAAATGCAAACAACCATCAAATAGAAGAGAACTTTTGGAAGTCTCACCTTTGTCATCAGAAAGCATTGCCATTATTCTTTCCAAAAGAACCTGCTTATCAATGCAGAACATCATATAAATAATAGGAAAGTTTCATAAAGCAATTAACCAAAGAAAAAAATATTGTTAGGGTAAAAGGGATGGCTCTGTCTCTACATATTTTCAGCAACACAGACAACAACTATTCAGATTCTAATAATTAACTATATCATGATCTTTTAAAATTGTCTCTCTGATATAATTAACAAAATTTGATTTTGAGAAAGAAGAACGTGAAAGCATAGTGAAGAGACAAAAACGCAACACCAAACAATGCTAAATAAATTGAACACAAAGAACCCAGAATTGCACAATAGATGATCTTATATTAATGGGGGGAGCCTAAAAACTCCATTGTTACAATGTGGATCCTTGAATCCTTTTGATACAGATTTACAATGGCTAGGGTTCTGCGAAACCCTAGCAAACAAGGTTGGTGGTGTCTTCAGGCGCGTCCTTGCTCCCAACAGAAGTGAGTGGGCTTTTAGTTATCCGATGTCGGGCCACTTTTAGTTATCCGATGTCGGGCCACTCCAGCTTAAGCAGTTGTCCAATGCTGATGTCACACTTCCAGATCTGCACACACATAAAACAGTAAAAGAGTTAGTAGCAACTGTGAGGGCTCCACAATGTGAGGCCCTCAAAAAGCAGATAACAAACCCTAGCTATGCAATATGACTAAGTGAACAGAATCTGAAAGTGCATAAATAAAATAATAAACAATGGATTTACCTTATGTACTTGTTGTCTTCTGATCTGATGTAGCTCGTTGCAGTGAATCGATGCGGCGATGCCCTAGCGTCGCCCAGAGGCTAGGGGGACTTCAGAATGTCTGACATAAAACACTCGCGGGTGCTTGGCGGTTGCAAGAAACGCCCGTGGGCGCTTGGTGATGGCGGAAGGCGCCCAGCGGCGCTTGGCGGGGGGGAAGGAAGCGCCCAGCGGCGTTCGGCAGCTGAGGGAAGAGATCTGCAGAAGCAGATCTGGCAGGGCGAGAGGGGCAGCGACGATGCGGGGGTTGTAGCAGGTGAAGATGGACGACAAGTGTGCTTGGATGCTCTAAGGAACTCGGGGATTGCTTAGGACTCCAAGGAAGATTCAAGAAGAACTCAAGGGTTGAGCCATCAAAATAGCTCCTATTAATAATCCAACCTAGGGCATACTTAGGGTTTCAACGACACTAATCGTGTGGCTGAGATAAAAGCACATCGAAGGGTGGATATTAAATTTAGGTTGTGGCATGGATTGATGTAAATGGATGGATAGGATTAAATGAAATCGGATGGCTGGGATTAATTCTTTTATATATATATATATATATATATATATATATATATATATATATATATATATATATTAACCTTGGGCCTTGTGAGAGACCACGAAGGGGGTTCTACACCGTCAAAGTCACCGGAGTCCGCCCTGCTCGCACCAACATTATCAATTGGATTTTGAATACCCAATTCAACTTTTTGGTAGGGTGGAGATTCGAACCTGGGACCTCCCTTGGAGTATTGCCCTCTCCTCTCCAACTCACCTACAACACTGGTTATATGAATATATATTTATTAAATATATAAAATATAATATATAAATATTAATATTTAAATATATATAAAATAAATATATATGAATAGTGGGTGGAAAATGGCGGGAAAGCATGGATGAAGGACAAGTGGCTAGGTTTTGGTGTCTACAGCTGCCTTTTTTTGTACTGCGTTGCGTGAAACACAATGCAGTGCAAAAACATAAGACACCTGTTTTGGCTAGGTACAGATATAGCTTCTCTTGGAATGTGCAACACGAGCTTTAAGACAAAAGAATGAAAGAATTTGAATTTTTGCGTAGCTTACCCCCTCAATTGGCAAATGAGTTTGCGGATGAATCTCACGAGCCAATTGAAAAATTTGTGCAAATGAATGATGGATGATGTGATATGCGGTACCATTTTTGCCCCAACAGTGCAAAGGGGCTTGGTGAAAAAGAATGTGAAATGATGCGTATGTTTTTGCCCCAACAGATGAAGGGTTTTGTGAAAATAAAAATACCTCAAATAGAAGATGTGAATGGATGCAAATGATTAATCTAAAACCTAAGATGCAAGCTAGTATGGATGCTCTTTTCCAGATTAATTAATTATGTTCTTTTTATCTTAAAAACCTGAAAAAGACATAAAACTACCAAAATACGAAAACAGAAAAGCTAGAGTTTTAGCTATAGACTTACAAAACAGCCTACGCTTCTGCTCCAACTCTTTGTAAAACGCCCCTGAGCGTTTCTGATACGCACCTGGGCGTTTCTGGATAGCCTTCGAGCGCCGTCGGGCGTTTCGAGCACCTTCTGCAACTTTCAGAAATCCTAGATCCAGCGAAATCTGCGCTTCTGAAAATCCTGCAAGATGATAGAAAACGGCAAATAAATCAGTAAGGCAAATCATAAAAAGAAACCCTTAGGGGGTCCCACCGTGATCGCCATTTGAAGAGACAAAAACGCAACACCAAACAATGCTAAATAAATTGAACACAAAGAACCCAAAATTGCACAATAGATGATCTTATATTAATGGGGGAGCCTAAAAACTCCATTGTTACAATGTGGATCCTTGAATCCTTTTGATACAGATTTACAACGGCTAGGGTTCTCCGAAACCCTAGCAAACAAGGATGGTGGTGTCTTCAGGCGCGTCCTTGCTCCCAAAAGAAGTGAGTGGGCTTTTAGTTATCCGATGTCGGACCACTCCAGCTTAAGCAGTTGTCCAATGTTGATGTCACACTTCTAGATCTGCACACACATAAAACAATAAAAGAGTTAGTAGCAATAGTGAGGGCTCCACAATGTGAGGCCCTCAGAAAGCAGATAACAAACCCTAGCTATGCAATATGAATAAGTGAACAGAATCTAAAAGTGCATAAATAAAATAATAAACAATGGATTTACCTTACGTACTTGCTGTCTTTTGATCTGATGTAGCTCGTTGCAGTGAATTGATGCGGCGATGCCCTAGCGTCGCCCGAAGGCTAGGGGGACTTTAGAATGTCTAGCGTAAAACACCCGCGGGTGCTTGGCGGGCGCTTGGTGATGGTAGAAGGCACCCAGTGGCGCTTGGAGGCGGGGAAGGAAGCGCCCAGAGGCGCTTGGGAGTGACAGGAAGCGCCCGAAGGCGTTCGGCGGCTGAGGGGAGAGATTTGTAGAAACAGATGTTACAGGGCGAGAGAGGGATGGCGACGGATGAGGGGGCTGTTGCAGGCGAAGATGGACGACAAGAGTGCTTGGATGCTCTAAGGAACTTGGGAATAGCTTACGACTCCAAGGAAGATTCAAGAAGAACTCAGGGGCTGAGCCATCAAAATGGCTCCTATTAATAATCCAACCTAGGGCATACTTAGGGTTTCAACGACACTAATCGTGTGGCTGAGATAGAAGCACATCGGAGGGTGGATATTAAATTTAGGTTGTGGCATGGATTTGAAAGGAATGATAATCAAATCATTCCAAGCTGCAAGGATCTCAAGTGTTAACAAAACACCACATTCAACCAAAACAAGAATCTGAAATCAAATTGATAGCATAAGTGTACAAATGGATATACAAAACAATGAGCAACAATATCATTTATTATACCTAAATAATGAACTTCTCAATTGAGTACAATGAAGGTGCCTTGCTTATATAGACAAAGGATGATCAACCATAGCGGTAGGATCAAGCTAAGGACAAATATCCACCGTACAAAAGGAAGTGATATGGTCCATAGATCTGTAACTGCTATGGGGAGAAAGAATCCCAACCCTCCAAATATGCCTAAAAATATCCCCATAATTCCTAGGAATAGTCAAACCTAAAAATATCCCCATAATATCTAATAAATAAATATGTAACATCTCATAATATCTAAATAAGATAAATGAAATATCCACACATAAGTGGGTGGGGAAAATACATGAAATAACTAAATAAAAGTAAAGTAAATTACCTAGGTGAACATGAACTACGGTAAACAACCTACTCTAACTGGATTGATGTAAATGGATGGCTAGGATTAAATGAAATCGGATGGTTGGGATTAAATTAATTCACTTATATGAATATATATTTATTAAATGTATATAAAAAATAATATATCAATATTAATATTTAAACATATATACAGGTGTTGTAGGTGAGTTGGAGAGGAGAGGGCAATCCTTCAAGGGAGGTCCCAGGTTCGAATCTCCACCCTACCAAAAAGTTGAATTGGGTACTCAAAATCCAATTGATAATGTTGGTGCGGGCAAGGCCGGGCGCGACTCCCAAGTGACTTTGACGGTGTAGAACCCCCTAGTCGTGGTCTCTCGGACCAAGGCAGCTCCGCAAAGGGTTTTTCGCTTAAAAATAAATATATATGAATAGTGGGCGGAAAATGGCAAGAAAGCATGGATGAAGGACAAGTGGCTAGGTTTTGGTGTCTAAACATAGGAAGAATACCCAAAGCAGATAAGACTTGAAAGCACAATTAAACATAGGAATTTGACAGAATGGAAAAACATGTCATTTCAAAAAGAGAATTGCCCTTTGAAACTCAAAAGTCAACCTTAAAACCTACATAAATAAATCCATGATGCAATCATGCTATGTAATGGACACAAATGTTCAACTTAAAAAGCCTTCTTCAGATCAACAAAAGGAAGATTGAACCAGTTTTCTCCCTTGTTTTGCCAAGCCAAGCCGGCTCAGAACATCTCTCAGCTCTCTGAGATGAAAGTTTGCCAGTTTATGCTGAAAAATATACCAATAATATCACTTTCAGAATAGTACAAATAAAATATCATTTGAATCTAAAGCTAGAAATGAATGATAAATGTTATAAAAATGTTGTGTTCTTTTATTTTTAAAATACCTAATAAAAAATCTAAGTGTATTTAGAAAGCTGAATATATTTTCATATTTAAATCAACTTGAAACATGATTGTTTTCTATAACTATAGTTCAACTTTGCGGTTAAACTTTAATTCTTATACTGAACTGTGATTTAACTAAAAAAAATTCCATGTTAACACAATCATTTGAGAATGAGTGACGTTGCAGTCAAAGAATTCAGTTTATTGTCTCAAACCAAGACAATGACTGCATGTAAATTTTTGCATTATATCATGACTAGCCAACATACTAGTTCTTTTTTTATATCCCTGTGTCTAGGCCATCATAAGAACATAAAACACTTACAATCTTTCAGCAAACCCAGGCCCTTGAATTTAATTAAAATTTTAAATTCATCACTAAGAATTTAGCTTGAAATATAAATCTCCTTGCCCTGGTTGACATTAAAAATGTTAAAACAGTCTTCGCAATGAACTAAGTGATAAACCATCATCCTTGACAAATCAGTCCAGGTGTTTTTCAAACTCAATTGTCTCTCTCATTTTCCCTGAAGCAGCAATCCCCCTTTGACAAATCAGTCCAGGTGTTTTTCAAACTCAACTGTCTCTCTCATTTTCCCTGCAATCCCACTTTGATATGACCTTCACATTTCCATACCAAAGAGATAGATGGTTGCCATTGACCAAGCAGTTAGCCAAACACTGATTTGCCACCACAATAGTAGTGAAGATCCCTTGAATGCTCCTTGGTTCTAATCTGGATCGCTCTCCTTATTTCACCATTGTAGGCCATACCAGTGTATGCTTTGGGATCAACAGAAGTTCCTTTGGTCTTTCTTTTTAATGGGCTCTGCTTAAAAGAATAGGACCTTTATATCTATTCCTCCTCAAAATTATGGATATTTTTTTAAATTCCGTCAGCATACGGGATGATCACTGGCTTCCCTGTTTAACGTATATGATGACATGTCTTCATCATTTCTTTTTTTTCAATGAGTTATTACATCATCACCACATAGTGGTATTACAACAAAGCTTGGATATTATCCATGCATCGTTTTTACAAGATTTAAACCTGGGTCTCCTCCTTGAAATGTTGAGGAATTTAACCGGTTGAGCTAATGCCACTTGATATGTCTTCATCATTTCTTACATTTAAAATAAATCCTCGTTTCCCATGCAAAAGAGATGGTGACTATCAACCAAGCAGTTGGCCAAACACTGAGTTGCCAGTGCAATAGTAGTGAAAATCCCTTGAATGCTCCTCAGTTCTAATCTGGATCACTCTCCTTGTTTCACCACTATAGACCATACCAGTGTATGCTCTGGGATCAACAGATGCTTCTTTCGTCTTTCCTTTTAATGAGATCTGTTAATGCTCCTTGGTTCTAATCTGGATCACTCTCCTTATTTCACCACTGTAGACCATACCCGTGTATGCTCTAGGATCAACGGATGTTTCTTTGGTCTTTCCTTTTAATGGCATCTGATAACAAGAATCGCACCTTATTTTTGAAGATTCCCTCATCACACAGGATGATGATCATTGGCTTCCTTGTTTGGCACATATGATGACATGTTTTCATCATTTCTTACATTTAAAATAAACTCTCTCTATGCAAAGATCATTAATCATTGAACATAATTTAGTGCTAAACTATGTCTATGTTTCCTGATTTTTGTTAACATGCATGCAACATCTTCATACTTTGTTTATGCATTTCAGTTTATTCATACTCGGAGAGGGAGCATGAACAAGACATATTTCATGCTATATTCAGTCGATTTCTTCTGGGGAGTATTGAGACAAAATGCCTTGTGGCTGGACTGTAAATTATGCATGCCACAATGTGAAAAATGGATCTTAAAAGGGAAATCCAGTGGAGTGAACCTTCAAAATGCATGATGAAAGTAATTTCTTGACAAAGAATATTCATGTAGAAGCATAGGATAAATCTAGCTCTATATTATGTAAACAACATAAAAGATACTATTGGTAAAAACCAAGGTTCCACGAACCTGGGGGACGGGGGGACAAGTTTCCGGGGACGGTGGGGGACGGCAGGCCAATTTTAGGGGACGGCTCAGGGACAGCTGGGGGGGGACGGCTAGTATAATACTATAAAAATTGAAATTTTTTAGAAATTTAGAATAATCTACACATTCAGAATTCTACACCCAACAAAAATGATATTTCATATTTCTAATCAATTATGTAAGTGCAGCCATTAATATTCAGATTAGTTACTAACACATAAGTGCAACCATAATTGAGTCATTTAACATTTTCATATTCATATTAGTTACTAATTTGCAGCCATTTAATTGTTTCAAGTTCAACAACTATAACTTGAAGGTTCAGCCAAGGATATCAAGTGCAAACAATGTTCAAACAGTCATCATTTTAAATAATAACAGTCATCATTTTTTCAGCCACCAATGTTCAAACAAAGACTGTCATTTTTAAAAATTCCAGTCACTAACTGTTCAAATTTTCAGTCACTATACCAAAAGAATTGGTATTGTTTAAATAAACCTCCTTTTAGTCTTGTAATGATGGCATTATAGCATAATTCCAAAGACCCTTACCATAGGTCCTTGGGGATTAGACCCCACAAGTGAATTAGTTTAGTGTTGGCTTTGGTGGGGAAATTTTGTAAGCCTGAAAGTTTGATTTTAAGTAAGGGGCAAGAACCAAATTAGGGCTAACCTTAGACAAATCAATATAAAGCAACTCATTTCTTGCACACCTTCATATTGGAACCCTAAGTTTTGGTGAAAGAGAGAGTGCAGGTCTGAACCATCACTGCAAATTAGCAAGAGGATGCAATGGCACTGCCTCATGGAAGCCATGCCCTAATCAAACCTCTAATTTTGCTGACTTCTTGCAAAACCCATTTGTGGATTCTGATTGAAATGAGAGGGGTACATGGAATGAGATGGATTTGGTGCTGGAAATGCACCATTTTTGGTCTTATAACAGTAAACCCTCGGAGGTTTGGGACACCGGCAAAAAAAAGGAGGAAGCGAGACAGTGAATAGAGAAAGCTTGTGCAAATTTTGCCAAGAACATCTAGGGTTTTGTTGCAAATAGAACCAGGTACTATCCTTGGTTAAATTATTTGTTTACCATTCATGTTGAGATGGAAAAAACCTGTGTAGAAAGAGTTTTTCATGCTGCTATGGAAATAAGTTAAGTCTCCTATTTTCACTCCTTGTTTTGTTAGGTTTAGGGTTTGATGGGGGGTGAGACTCAAAATGGGTCCCACCCCTTACCTTTTTTAAATTAAATTTTTTTTTTTTTTTTCCCCCTTGGATGAGGACGCCCAGCCGTGGGGGACGGCTGGGCCCCGTGGGGGACGGCTGGGCCCCATGGGGGACACTCAAACCGTCCCCGGGGACGGCTGGGCATCTCCAAGGGCGGTCGGGCTCCATGGGGGACGCTCAGACCATCCCTGGGGACGCCTGGGCGTCCCCAGGGATGGTCTGAGCGTCCCCCATGGAGCCCAACCGTCCCCGGGGACGGCTGGGCGTCCCCAAGGACACCCCAAAAAGGGGGACGTCCCGAGGACGGCTGAGGCCTGTGCCACAGGCCTCAACCGTCCCCCAAAAAGGGGGACTGGGGGAAACGTCCCCCTTGTCCTCCCCCCGTGCTGGGGGACGCGAGAAACGGGGGGACGCGTCCCCATGGAACACCGGTAAAAACTATAAACATTGGGATGCTTGCAAACTATTCCATTAATAAATTGAAGAAGAAAATACAGAAGGAATCTCCTTTACAAAGCAATGTCTTGCAGGCTCCAAAAACTGTACAAAATAACAAGCTTTTAGGGGACAAACCAAAAAAAATGACTTTTTATAATTAAAAAAAAGCCATCATAGTGCATTATACATCATAGTTATCAGGCTCAAAAAAATTGATTCGTTCAAAAGTTCTTAAAAGAAACTGAAAAACTGGACGCTCCAAAAAAGTTCGAAAATTTCCAATTCAGAGAATATATAAGTGTGCATGGAGAGTCTCTACAAAATAGAGACACAGATTATATGAAATACATGAAAGTTTACAATAATTCATGGCCAGAAATTTGGAAATATGCTAAACATCATTGTTACCAGGTTCAAAAAGTTTGATTCATTCGAAAGGTCTAAAAAAAACCTGAAAATCTGGAAGCTCCAGAAAAAGTTTGACAATTTACAGTTGAGAAATGAAATGAAATATTATTAATGTCCGCGGTGGGACAAAATAAGACCCAAGGGACTATAAGAAGTACAATAATGACTGCCAACTAGCAGGCTAAAAAGCCCAACAAAGAAAAGAACTAAGAAAAATACAAGATCAAACCCAACAAACGGGCCAAAGAGAAAGGGAAAAGAAAAGAAAAGGGAGAGCAGAGGGGGAGGGCTGCAGTCCAACAGAGATAAGTGCATGCCAAGAAGAACGGAGAGAGAGAAGGAGGGGGGAGGGAGCAGCCAAGGAGGGGCAAGCTCCGAGAATCCCCCAAAAACTAATCTCTCCTAACAGTCGAGGCCAAAGTACCGAAGCTGAAGAAGTCCATGATATGTCTCTGCCCATTGCTAGTTCGGAACCTTGACAAACTGTTGGTGCGCTGTCTAGTGACCCTGCTTCTATTCAAACTGGATGGTGTGGGGCGTTTCCGAACGAAGTCACTTGGTCCGTCGGAGTTGATGAAGTATGTTGTGATGAGCCGATGTTGAGGAGGGTGAGATCCATTTGGAGAACTTTTATGTCGTCGAAGCTGAGTTATCTCCCTAAGAAAGAGTGCGAGACAACGCTGGTCCGGGTATCTGAAGAAGGTGGAAACACATCGAGAGTTGTCCCTGAAAAGGCAATGGAACCTACCCCGGATCTCATAATAAATGGGACAACAAAAAATGAAGTGATGCAGGGTCTCAACTTCACCCAAGGAGCAAAACAAGCAAATCCGCTCCTCCATCGAAAGATGGTGATCTGACTCAATCCGGAGTTGGTGAGAACACGCCCTGAGTTGCCCAATAGTGATCCGAAGACTATGCATTGTGTGCTGCTGAAGGTATTGCGGAGAAACTATTCTGCCCTCCTGTATCTGTAAGAAGTGCTCATGGTAGAAAGACAGCTTGGGGGAAAGAGGGGCAACAGGAGAGATCCATGTGCATCTGGTGTACTGGAGACTAACATCCTTCCGAATCTCGTGGAGCATCTTCTCCTTAGTAAGCCGAGAGGGGGGGAGAACCCCCAAAGAATAAGGGGGCAACCTGTCTATCTGTATCTGAATGCTGGCCAGGAGAGTAGAAACCTGAAAATACCAGCTCCTTCGGCCTCCTCGAGAACTCGGAGAGAGTTCCATCGAGGAGCGAAGGGCGAGGTAAGGGTATCGCCTGCAACCCTCAGGGATATCTCCGAAAGTACGGATCCTGTGAAGATAACCGATAATCAGGAAGATAATCTCAAGCTAGAGAGGAGAAGCCCCAAACTCGCGCAGAATAATAGAACGAGGGACTGTTCCCTTGCAACGAATGAATCGTCAAAGAAAGAGTGTTTGCACTCGTTCAACCCGTGACCACTCAGTCGGGCCAAGACTAGGGCCCCAAACCACTGACCCATAAGTAATAGTTGGCTTGACCAAAGTGTCAAAGATCCTCATCTTCACAGGTATATCCTGAAAATGTGCTTTGAAGCAATTCCTCTCTAGCAAAGACAGAGCTGCATACCCCTTACACACCCGGACTTGGGCGGCGGGTTTCATACCAAAAGTGGGACCAGTGAAAAGAACCCCCAAATACACATAAGAGGTGGTGATTTCGACCTCTTGGCCCTGGAAAAGGAAGTGGAGATGGGATAGAGCCTCTTTGGTAGTATTGAATACCATAACCTTGGTCTTAGAAAGATTCACCGTCAACTGTCTCGAATCACAAAAAGCAGCATGTGTGTCCAAATGACGCTGAAGCCCCTCAGGGGATGAGGACAAAAGAACAACATCATCGACAAAGAGGAGAATAGAAATCAACACATGGTGAAGAAGGCAACCATCCTCTGGGTGAGCATTCTCCCTGATAAAAGTCTCAAGCTCATCGATAAAGATCCCAAAAAGTGTGGGCGAAAGGGGGCATCCCTGTTTCACTCCTATGGTGCTAAGAATATTGGCTGAAAGCCCTTGAGGGGAGCGAAACTAACCTTTCACAGTCTCATATAACCGTGTAACCGCTGTCAAAAGCTGCCCAGAGATGCCAATTGATCGAAGCCTCTCAAAAAGTAAATGTCGAGGCACCGTGTAAAAAGCTTTCTTGAAGTCTACAAAGCAACAATAAACCTTCGAGGACCTAGAACATGCCTCCTCAATAATAGCTCTGAGGACTAGAATGTGATCTGTGGTCTGATGATCTTTCCGAAAACCAGCTTGGCCAAGAACCCCGAAACCCCCCTCCTCCAACCTTCGAGAGAGAAGCACATCCAATGTTGTGGCATACAGCTTGGCAAAGATATGCCCAATCATGATAGTCCTGTAGTTATTGGGTTAATGAGGATCACCTGCCTTATGAATGGGGTGAATGATATGCTGAGTCCAAGACTCAGGAAACCCAAAACAGACAGCAAGATTAAAGAGATCAGCAAGAGGCCCAACAAGAGGGTCAATACCATGCTTCAAAAATTCCACCTGTAACCCATCCAAATCTGCTGCTTTGCTTGTACAGAGTTTCCGGATAGCCTGCCTGACAAGACCAGTAGAAAAGAGGTGGCCCGAAGAGGGGGGGAGGGAACAGAAATACGAGGCTGAATTGGGATGGTATAAAGGGAAGAGGCATGGATGGTCCAAGAAAAAAGATCGATCCCATGAGTAATCCGATCACGGGGGAGGATAAGGCGCCAGAAGGATTTAGGAGATTGTTGAAGGGAGTGGATAAGATCAAGTCGATGCCGAGAGAGGAAGAGACGCTTCTTCTTTCGAAGAAGCATCCTATAGTCTTTGTGAGAAATGCCATGGGGCTGGGAAGGATTTCGAATGGCATATTTCAACCTTCGGTGGGCAGACTTACATTCCTCATCATACCAGATGTTCATGGGGCAATGACCAGGGGGACGAGGACGAGGACGAGGGGGAGGACGAATAGTGTGGGGGTATGATTCCAAAGCAGCCTTCCAAATAGTTTGGACCAAGCAAGCAGAACGATCGAAAACATCGGAAAGAGAAGACACCTTGGGGAGAACATGAAGCAATTGGTCCATGTAGATAAAGGAATAATAATAGTCAAAGTCTATAGTGACTCAAGGGACTGAAGGGGAGGGAGGAGGGGGAGGAGTAACTGGAAGGGAAACAATGGATAATGTAAGAGAAAGAACTGAATGATCGGTGAGGGGAGGAGGGTGATCAAAGACGTTGAATCGGGAAATGAATGGAATGAGAGTGGTAGAGGAAATAGCATAGTCGACGACACTGGCTCCACCACTATGAGGAAAGCAAGTAAACCCACGAGAATCTGGAAAACAAGATATACCATTGAGAAGCACTAGCTCGTTGGATTCACCCAACTCAATAAGATGCTTACCATAAGCAATCACCGTGTGTCGCTGGAGGTTCGAGCAAAACCAAGGTCCTCAAGATCCAATTCCCGAGTCTGCATCTCATCGGTTGTGAGGTCATGAAGAGAAACCTGCATAGGTCCAGTCCGAGCATTGAAATCTCCCAACAGAAGTATCTCCCCTAAAGCCGAGTATCTAGTAATGTCCTCATAGAGATCCTAGAAAGGGTCCCCGTCCGTGTGAATAACAAAATTGGACGTGGTTGGGGGAAAGTAACAGGTGGCAATGTAGATATCCCAAAGAGAATATATGAGTGTGTGTGGAGAGTCTCCACAAACTGGAGACATAAAATATATGAAAATACATGAAATTTTACAATAATTCATGGTGAGAAATTTGGAAATATGCTAAGATGAGAGAGATTCTACAAAATAGAGACATAAAATATATTAATATACATAAAATTTTAAAATAATTCATTGATCAGAAATTTGGAAATATGCTAAGATGATAAAGGATGATAAACATACGATTTTCATGCTTCAATAATATTGAAATATATAATATTATCCATCAAAGATTCAAGGCTAAACTTGAATTGAAATGAACTGTCAAGAGTTAAACATTTACAGCATCAAAATCAGTTTATTATTTTTAAATTTATTGTTTTTATAGATGGCCACAGGCTGGAGCAGACCATACGAATCCAGTGTGCCCCAAAAACCAGACTGGACCAGATCTTGTCCTGATCCAATCAGATCTGGTAACCATGTTACACATCTTTGATCCCTTTGTTAGACTTCAAATTTATGGGATGTGCATGCAAATCAAATCCAATGCACCTAACAATCAAATCGAACTCATAAACATGTACTTGTGCATATGGGTCGGTAAGCGAAAGCGCAAACAAGGAGCTATTCACAATAGCATGTTAATAGACTTCCTACAACATAGTCACACAAAGAAAAGAGAGAACCAAACCCATAACCTTGTACTTGATAGGGTGCATAAAGTCAAACAATGCTCATTCTTATTTCATTGTTTGTTCACATACTCAAATATCAAATTCCATACTCATAAAGCTTTTCTAAAGTTAAAGACAAAGATGAAATGGCAAAGGCCTCAATTTAACAATAGCTTTTTGTTTATATATAACGTGTGTATATATATATATATATGGCTTATATGGGATTGAAATAGGCCCCACCCGTATTACATAATCACCATATATGGTATTAAAACAAAGCTTGGATATTATCTATGTATCATTTTGGCAAGATTCGAACATTGGTCTCCTCCTTGAAATGTTGAGGAATTTAACGGTTGAGCTAATGCCACTTGATATATAGCGTGTATATATATACACACACGCTTATACACGTGTGTGTGGGCATATACGTATATATATATACACAAGTATACATATACATACATATACATGTATACATGTATATGAAATATATATATACTTACACGTGTATGTATATATACATACGTGTGTGTATATATATATATATATATATATTTACGTAATGTATATGTATATATATAGGAGAAAATAATCCTTCTTTACATGATCAGTGATATATCATGTGCTTTTATTAAAACCTCTCCTCAACATCCTGCACCATCAAATACCCTGCATTGAGGAAAGGTGAAACCATGATGCAAATAATGCCGGTTATTTGGATTGTGAAATTTCAATTAGGATGCACACATCTCTAAGTAAGACCAGATTCTGATCTACCCTTCACCACTAGGTACCAAGTATTCAAAACTAAAATTGTAATATTGCTGTAGAACATAAGAAATGTTCTTGTGAATTTTGCTAATAGAAGTACAGAGGCAGGGAAGACATCTTGCCAATGAAAATTGAACACTGTAAAGGACAATTCCCCTTGGTGTACAATTTTATGCTATATAAAAGATTCTAAAATCTCATGCAAATGCAAGGCGTTTTAGGTTTCTTTCTAAAAGAAAAAATGATTTGATTCTTAATAAAACCAAGCTCTTTGATGTAACACATTCACAACCTTGTTCTTCGAACTCTTACCATCCGAACTCATAACACTTAGTTCACTGGAGCATGTTGACTATATATAAGCTTTCACAGTTCGTAAAACTATTTGCAGATTTCTAGAGTAGAGTTCGAATGGGCAAAATTGTTTATTTCCTTTTACTTGTTGTTTTAGAGCATCTTGCACTTTGCAACAAACCAAGAAAAATAAATATAATATCAAGTATCTACAGACAGATGGACATTCACAGGGCAAATAGGGAGAGAGAGACTATTTATTTTTACTCATACTATTTCAGGAAGAAAAATTAGATGATTATAGTTTCAAATAAAGTGCGGTTCTACTCCAAATCTCACTGAGCATTCACGCAATTGTTCAGCTACGCATGGAATGCCCCAAAGTTTTTCCCGCACAGAGATTTATTATCAATTTCTACTATTCTATGCCAAATATTGCAAAGTTAACAAAGATTCTAACAATTGAATGGCTATGCATAAATTCTCATTGCGATCTCCCATCGATAGAGCTTTTAAACCAATTTCTACGTTCATAAGGGATAGCATACCAGTGTTTCACGCGAAACATATAAAAGCGTACCAATCATTCACCAAAGAACCCAAGAAATCGAGGAAGAAAAATAAAAATACTATCAAGTATCAACTGGCAGATTGAACTTCATAGAGCAAACAGGGAGAGGTAAAATATTTTTTTTTACTTACGGTATTTCAGGGATAAAATTAGATGATTATGGTTTCAGACAGACTTCCAACCTTGAAAGGTGAAACCAACCTACTACTGTTAATGCAGAAAGAAGAGCAACCTTAGATGTCTATAAAATTTGGCAAAAAGAGGAGGAACCTACAAAATCCTAAACGTTCAACACATCGAAAAGACTAAAGTTGGACTCCAAATCTCACTAATTGTTGCGAGGATTCAAGCAATAGATCCGCTATGCATAGATTTCTTCGACGCTTTCGTCACACAGAATTATTATCAATATCTACTATTCGACGCCAAATTTTGGTAAATTAACAAAGATTCTAACAATTGAATGGCTAGACACAAATTACCATTCGGCTTTCCTATCGATAGAGTTGTTTAACCAATCTCAATGTCTAGAAGGGCTCGCAGAGGAGGGCTTCACCGCAAACTTATAAAAGCGTGCCAATCATGACCCCAAGGTAGGATGAAATTCACGTATGAACACGAAGTACGAGGGAGCTCTGGCTTACCTGGCACTCAGAGACTAGCTTGTCCATAGCCGCCGTAGATTTCCAACGCAAACACCTCCGCCTCCTTCCGCTACTTTCCACCGAAACTCCCGCCACGCTGCATAGTCTCGATTATGAAGCCCTTTGTCTCTAAAACCCCTTCCAATAACCCTCAAAACCCCGATCAAAATCGTGCCACGAGAATTGAACCCTTCACGTCATAATACCGCCGAGGAGAATTGAACCCTTCACATCAAAAATCCCACCGACCAGAGTTGAACCCTCGACCACAAGCCTCCTTAGTGCTAACTCCCACAGATCAACTCTGCCTTTCTCGTCCAAACCCTAACGAAATCTCGCCGCTAGGGTTCCCTTCCGCGGCTCGTGGACTTTCTTGCAACTGCTGAAAAATAAAAATTCGGAAGAATCTCTCACCTACCTTTAAGGGAAGAAAAAGAACAAGATTCAGGACCCGATCGGCGCGCCCTGCCAAGCAGACTGGCAGGCGGTCGGCGTAGGGGCGCTGAATGGTAGAACAGAAAGCTCGGCGCGATCGACGAACGAGATACGATTTTGCAGGGAGGGGAAGAGGTATTCGTGTTCTACTTTGGCTCGTCTGCTTTGCTCTCTCTCTCTCCTTTTCCCCGGGCGACAAAAATGATATAATTGACAGAAATTTCCCAACCATTCGGTAGGCCGAACGCAGACGCCAAGGAATATGCTTTTCATTAAGCGGAATGGAACTGCGTTTCACGTCCGGAGTATTTTGGTTCTTTTTCTCTGGACCGTGAGCGCCGTCGCAGCTTGCATTTGCCGGGCTCCTCCTCGTCGTCGTCGTCGTCCTCGTTTGACGGCGAGACCTCCGCTTCACCTCATGCATCAAATCTCATTTGCTTTGTCCGTGCGGATTGTCCTTAAGCACAGAAGTGGGTCATAACTGGAGGCTTTACTTTTAAACATGCCGGATGAAAATCTGAATAATTTGAGTCTGAATACTTTACTAGCTACGAACAGAAAATGCGATGTGATTTTTTTTTTTTTTTAACAAATACGAGCAATAATAATTTGAGAAACGTGAAATCTCTCTTTCAAAACGAGAATATATATCAACTCAAGCAAGTTGTTTAATCTTTTTTCAAAAAAAAATTTAAATTAAAAATGATTTTGGTGATCAAGCAAGTTGTTTAATCTTTTTTCAAAAAAAAATTTAAAATAAAAATGATTTTGGTGAGGTGAGGGAGGCCGTAAACATTCTTTGGCTTTTCTTTGGAAAGTAAAAGATTTAAATTAAAGTGGGGTAAGTGTGGGCGAGTGTATAAAGGGTGGGTATGTATGGTTGTGTGTTTGGAGCTATTGATAAGTTCAACTCTCACCCATATGAAAGGTGGGATGTATGACGATGCACAAATAAATTTGATTTTACCATGAAATGATTTTTTTTATATTTAGAATTTGAGTTTTGGTGTACAATGATATCATTTTAATTTTAAACTGAATAAATTATAAAATATATTTATATAATTTTTTTTTTTTATGATTTTTTTTATTTGGTTAGTATGAAGAACTCCTACGACCAACGCACAAGCAGTCCCAACCATGATCCCTGTAAAGTTGAGAGCTATACTTAGCAATAGGGATTTAACACAACCACCACACACCCACCTTATAGATGGGCCACTCCAGCTTCAGTAGCTATTCAAAAATCTTTTATGAATGCTACCCGATCATGATCTTGTTTTTACCTGTGGAGCAGGCCACTGTCGGGTCCAGCGGCCTCTGAGTTTCTGCCTGTGGTCGCTGTCGCTTTGAGCGGCCATGAAGTTCGGCCCGCTGACATCAACAATAGCCAAGGCATGATTTGAAAAAATATTTTTTTTTGTGATTTTAATTTTAAATAAAAGTTATCAAGTGGTATTAGCTCAAGTGATTAGATTCATTTAAGGAGAAGACAAGGTTTAAATTATGCCAAGTGATACATGGATAATATTTAAGCTTTGTTGTAATACCATTATGTAGTGATTATGTAATAAGGTGGGGCTCAATTCAATCCCATATAACCAATTGAAAGAAATTAAATAAATGTTACATATTAATTTAGTTTACAAAAATGCATGTAATACGTATTAAAAAATTGTTGTTTACGTGGATATAGATGAAGGTTAAATTTTAAATAAAAATTGCATAATTATACATGCAATACATATAAAAAAAAGTGTTGTTTACTTGCATAGATAAACACTAAATTTTAAATAAAAATTGCATATAAAATTAGTTAAATTTTAAATAAAAATTATATATAAAATTAGTTAAATTTTAAATAAAAATTGCATATAAAATTAGTTTACTAATGTAGAGATTGTATAACATATATAAATAATTTTAAAATATCTAAATAATAATGTAGATTTTATGCGTAGTGGTTTGGTTTTGGGCTTTTTCCATGGTGGGATGGGATGCAAATGAAGCTACAAATACAACTCATTTGCACCTTAAAATCACAAAGAAAAAAAAGAAGAGAAGGTTGTTAAAATGAGTGATGTTGGGTACAATCATAACAAAACTATGGGAGAAAGTAGCTAAGAGGAAAAGAAGGGAATAAGCTCATAAAGAAAAAAAAAAAAAGGCTACCAAAATGAGTGACGGTGGATGGAATCATAACAAAACTATGGGAGAAAGTAGCTAAGAGGAAAAGAAACGAATAAGCTAAGGAAGATGCTAAAGATGCAAAGAGAGGACAGAGAATCCTTGAAGAAAAAAGAATCATCAATCTTGAAGAAGCATAATTAGTTGATCCAAACTAAATGCTTAAATTATATGTACTTTTGTTTCATAAAATATTTTTAAATTCTATACAAACAACTAAACCTGTAAGATGTATGGAAATATTTCGAATATAATATAATTATACCTTTCTTTTTTAAGACAACATAGAAGCAACATATAACTTATTATAAAAACAATGCCCCCAAGGGCTAGGTGGATTGGTAGTTGCTTGTTTAGCTAGACACTTACCAAGAAGAGACATGGGTTTAAACCTTGGGGATGTGTTGGAGCCAAAATTGACTCAACATTAGATACCCCCAAATTTGAATTTTTTATTTTCAAAGCCTTCGCCCAAATTTGTTGGTCCCTGTTGCATTCACTTATGAAAGATTGGTTTTTAATTTTTGACCCTTAAAGAGTTGTTATAAAAACGTTCGTCTAAATCAGGTCTAAAGTCATAGCCTTAACCATTGGATTAAATACCTTTTAGTCGTTAAGAAAGTGACCATTGAAGTTATCCGATTATTAAAAAGCTTAAAATTTGAAGAAATAAAACGTTCACTAAAAAGCTCCCCCTAGTCCATAGGTTCCTAAGGAAATTAATCAAAACATTCAAATGTAAGTGGCAAGAAATAAACCGAAGGTCTACATAAAATCAATTCGTTAAATGAGGGTATGCGCCCCCTTTGTGGTAAAATTTGAGCAACTCCTCCAATCTGGATGGATGCACGTGCTCCCACAAGATCTGAACAGATGCGCTCTCATAAGCAACTCAAAAGTTAAGTCAAGGATGCCATGGTCAAAATCATATAACATAAGGTCTAACGCAATTGAATTAATTAAATCTGAAATAAGGGTCATGCACCCCCTTGATTAAGTCTCGAGCAATTTTTAAGATCTAGACGGCTATGCTTGGTCCATGATTAATTCGATGGAGCACACCTACTAAGATATCTGATTTTTAAAGCTAAAAGTCAAATTTGGTCATACCTAAGTTTTCACATAAATAAAATCAAGGGTCATGCACCCCTTTCAATTAAACATCAAGCAAGTTTGAAGATCTCAAGGGTAGCGCTCACTCTTACCCCTATCTGACACATGCGCGCTCACTAAGGATGACCAAAGCTAACCGCAAGTTTTATTAAAGAATAATTAGATGATTAAGTACGGGATTAAAATCAACCGCATTAAAAAGCTTGATGTTAACTAGCATGTAGCTTTCGAGATCTAAGCGGTAGTGCACGACTCCGAAAAGATCCGACATTCGCACACCACTCAGAATAATCGATCCTTAGCATTAGAGGATTTAAGCGCCCGAGAATTAATTCTTAATTAAACCGCATTAACTCTCGGTAAGCTTGATTAAATAAGGATCTTAACCACGTTGTTAATCTTTCCCCTTCGGTAATCAACACTTTTAAAATCACCAAATTTTAAATGAAAATTATAATATAAGGTTTCAAAAGGTAAGGGAACGCACCCCTTTGATTAAAGATCGTGCGGATCTCAAGATCTCAACGGTTGCGCAAAATCCTTAGTTGATCCGACGGCAGCGCGCGCACCAGGTTGACCGATCATTAAAGCTTCCATCAAAGCGATGGGTAAATGTCTTGCATCTCGTAAATTTGAACGGTGACACTCGTTGAAGTGGTCGGGTGTTAACAAAAGTCAATCATCAAAAGAAACTAATGGTCAAAAAATTGGTTGAGCAAAGTTAATTGTGATTAGCAAGAGTTTAAGCACATATTAAGTGATTCCCCCATCGGATAAAAGGCACGCAGCTGCTCATATCTCAATGGCAGCGCTCACCCCTGCCCAGATCCGACGGTAGCGCATTTTTATAGTGGTTGTTGGAACTATTTATCGCATCCATAGGATTCGATTGTCACGCTACAAGAAATTGTTTGGAACCAACGAGCTATTACAGGCTCTGGTCAACCTACCTTTTATTCTAATAAAAGATATATTGCTAAAGAAAATAATCAGAATGGGTAAGGAAACCCCAGTGATAAACTTCAAATAATTCAAATTTAAAGCACTCTAGATTTTAGTTATACATTACTCGTATTTAAAATGATCAAGCAAAGACAAAAACTCTTATTATGCCTTATGTAGACCAGTGTCTAGATTCATTGGGCTATTATAGCAATTTAACAACATTTATAAAATGACCAGGAAGGAGGAAGAGAAGAAATTGGCTCTATTAAACTTGTTCGAATATCATAACAAATTTAACAGTTTAACCAACAAAAGAAACGTTCATAATACATTCAAATAATGTAATCCATTATGAAGCAACACACAGAACCGAGATAAATAATTGATAAAATCGAGACCCATAATTGTATTAACTTTCAAATAATATTACATGCAGAGTTGGCAGAATGCCATTTAACTTTGTTCAAAAAGTGTTAATACAATGAAGAAGTTCTATTCAAATAATATAACAGTCCTACTCTCATTGTTCCAATCTGGTAACAACAAAGTTTTTGAACCTCTGGCTTAATAGATCTGGAAATAATCTCAGTTTTTTGAGCATTATCCTATCAAATTTGCACAACAAAGGGGAAGAATGAGGGATGATAGAGAAAAGACACAAAGGGAATACAACAACACAACTCACAGGGCACTCAAGGAATGAGGGATGAATGAGATCTTTGATGCTTGCAGTTTCTAAAAACTCTTTTAATGATAGCCCAATATCTACCAACTTTTCTCTTATATCATCTATCAAAGCAAGCATTTTTGCAGCATCATTGTACCACATTCCTCTATTTGCTTCAAACATTGTTGCTTTCATGAATTAAATATTATTTTTACCTCAGAGCCATCCCTCAAGATCACTTCTTTACTCTACATTTCTTCAAAATATTCTGCCATCAGACGGAGAGTGGTATGGATGACTTCTAATTCTTGCTCTTTTTTATATAGCAAGCTCTCCATTTCTTTGGCAGTAAATTGGATCACTTTGATCTCCCTGAACATCTTTGTGATCCCATCAATCTTGTCTTGTATCTTAAATGATATTTCTTTTCTCATTTTAGATAAACAATTTGCATAGTATGTTTCTTTCACAACTAGAGGGGGTTGTACTAGTGTGGCGGTTGCTTTAGCTAACTGTTCTTTAATATTATCAATTAAGACTTGCATTTTAGCCTTTTCCTTATCACTGGTCTCCAAATGATTCCTAAGCTCTTTAGTCACCTGATGTAGATGGTCTATAGTTTGTTCATTCATGGCTTTGTTCATCTTGACCATGTCATATTCTTTCCCGCACATTGAAATTTTTCCTGTTTGATCATCAACTGTGAAAACCAATGGCTCTTGTGGAGCAGGTATGGATATGTCTGTTATAGCTTATTTGGACCTGTTTTCCTCCACTCCTATAGCATAACTTTCTCCTATGCTGCCCATCCCTGCTACCATCTATAGTTCTTTCTCACTGGCCACACTAAAAATTGTTTCTTCTTCTACCCTCTCCAATGAAACTCTTATTAAGGTTAGGGCCAGCTTAGGCTTCTTTGCCTCAGGGGTAGACATAACTTCTTACCATTTTACTCTGTGTTCTTTTAACAGGTCTCCAAAACCACCTACTTTCCTCATATTTATTTGTATTACTAATGGAACCTGTATTTCTACATTGTTGATTTTCAGTGAGTTGGGGATGGCCCGCGGGGCTATCTTTTTTGCACTAGTAAGAGCTAGCAGTTGGTCAAAAATAGGGGCTACAATATATTTCTCTAAAATTACCAATTCTTGGGAAGATCCTATAACAATTTATTTTCCTTTCTCTGTATGAAGCCTTGCAGGATTTTCTTGTGAAGTACTAGGTACTACTTCTATACTGAGTTGGTGGCTTTCTAGGGCTTGAATCTAGTGTTCCACTATATTTGTTGTACTCACTGTAACCTCTACTTGTTCAATGCCCTACTCTTCTATAATTTTCAATATAGGATCTTCTCGGATTGCTTGAGTGGGAGGAGAGAAGATTCGGGTCGCTAAGTCTACATAAATTCTTCGTACGTTCAACTATGTGGGGTATTCATATGGTGTGTGGATTTGTGAATTACCCCTTAGATTATATGGGAAAGCATCCCATACTTTTTGCAAATTTTCTCCCTTCTCTATGGCTTCCAATAACGCTTCTTCATATTGGTCATTTCTATGCTCAACCCAGGCATACTCGCGTTTCATCATATCCTTGTATTTTCCCACAAGATCATAGGGTCTCCAAGTTACCTCTTCAAAATCCTGGCCTTCTAAATCATACATGCCTTTGAATAGGGCCGAATATCCTACGAATATGTAATATCTAAATTTGCAAGGGACGTTGAACCAGGGGACTCGACCATGCTTCTTAACTTGTCTCATTTTGGCTTCTTCTACAACTTGTCTTACTAGTTCCAGGGAGGCTAGGGAGAAAGGGAAGTACATAGGAAACACCTTAGGGGGAATTTTGGCCTCATAGAGCCTAATGTATGTGAAGCCTTCTGAGAAGAAATAATATCCTATTTCCTTTTCTTTGATAAAAGCTTTTATCCCAAGGCTTAATCTCTCAAGCATGTTGCCTATTAGGATCCAGTGGATTTCCACCATGAAATTATCGCAAAACCAACCCAAATGAGTGCGTCCCCTGTGTATCCTCCAAAATATAGTTTGAACGTAAGGACTCTCAATAGCTTTCAGTCTCCTTTTACTATCTTCTCCTATTTGCCCAACCAATAGATGCATGAGAATCGAGTAGTGGGAGAAATAAGGCATCTGTTTCCTTTGCTAAGACCTTATCACTTTAGATTTTAATCAATTAAGTTGTCTGAGACCTTAGGTTATACAACTTGAACCATGATTTTCTTTGACTTATCTTTCGGGTTGATTATGCGAGCGCATCCATTCAGATTTTGAAGGGTGAAGCGCTATCGTCCAAATATTTGGACTTGCACGATCTTTAATCATGAAGGGGGCACATACCCTCATTTTTCCATGTGATTAAAATTAAACCTTAGACTTATGTACTTAGGTTCGAATGATTTAATCAATTTTATCATAGAGACCCAAGGACTTAGGGGTTTGCTTTAATGAATATTTCAATAATCGAATTTCATAACCCTTTTAATAATCGGATGATTTCAATGGTCAAGGGCAATTTAGTGAATGTTTGATTAATTTGAACTCAATAGGCTCTTTGATTATCGGATAAGATTAACGGTCACAAAGGCAATTTATTAATGGTTAAGGCCACGACTTTAGACTTGATTAAGATGAATATTTTTATAACTATTCTTAGGGATCAAACCATTGACAATCAATTTCTCAAAGGGGAAAGCAACAGAGACCAACAACATTTGGTAAATTTATTGAAGCCAAAAAATTTAAAATTAGGGGTATCTGAAGTTGAGTCAAATTTGGCTCCAACATAGGCTCTGACTGGGACAATGTGCTTAAAACATGAGGCACTTGAGAATTCCAGAATCTCCTGGTTTTATTTTTAGCCTTAAACAGAATCATAAACCATCAAGCCTGATTAGAAGACCAAAACATAAATAAAGAAAACTTAAAACTAAAAAGATACAATAAAGCAATAACAAACATGATATCAAAGCAATAGAGTATCCAAAAACTATTATTCTCCTCAGTCAAATTTAGATCAAAGGATCAAAATTTTAAGTTCAGATGAGCTTTTGAAATATTGTTATGATTGTTCTACAAAGTCCTAAGATATGATCATACATAATGCATCAAAGTCACTTGCTCCATCATGCCTTGGCCTGAGTGTGTGTTAGTGCATTCATTTTGATTTTTGGGTCTTCCAAAACTTCATCATGTTTGGAAAATGGTCAAGCCTAATAAGTAATTTCACTCCTTAATATTTTTGCCATTTGCAGGGCTCCACTACCAATCAAGCATCTATAGCCCCGGTGGAGATGCTACTGATCCCATCTGGTTTTACTCTACTTCCAGTCAAGCGTCTATAGCCCCGATAGAGGTTTTCCAAGATATCTCAAACACTAACTCAATCTGCATTATTTTAATTTTCTTTCTCTTTTTGAGAAATATTTTGATATAAGCAAATTGTGCAATGAGTGTGCCTGAGTTGAGGATCAATTTTT
Organism: Wollemia nobilis; assembly: GCA_028583015.1. Taxonomy (NCBI): domain Eukaryota; kingdom Viridiplantae; phylum Streptophyta; class Pinopsida; order Araucariales; family Araucariaceae; genus Wollemia; species Wollemia nobilis. The sequence continues at coordinate 6,391,698 of JAQPPZ010017259.1, read as the reverse complement.
GGCTAAAGGATAGAGTGTAATGATTTTTAGCTCAACCATCTTACCAAAGATAATTTTGTCCCTTGGACCCTAAAATTTCTTTTAATAGTATTTGGAAAGTGAGGCTTTGTCAGGATGGACCAACAACTCTGATTTACTTTGTTTTGTTTCATACCATATGACAGTTGCATGAACATTCAAATTTGAAAATTGTAAGCATCATCAAAATCTAAAATAAATTTCCTCTTCTCCTATTTGTCTTTAGGGAAATAGATAGTAAGGAATACTCATCATCCTATGATAATCATGAGAAACAACACAATTAAAACCACACAAAGCAAAATAGAACAAATAAAGAAAACTTGACTATCAAAAACATAACATCCTAACAGACAAAGCACTCTATTTTTGGGATTTTTCCATATATATATATATATATATTAGGGCTTTTACTCCCTATTGACCCCATGGCAGGGGTTATAAATCTTGAGATGTATACCATTGATGGGGATTTTCATCAGTTTTCCCTCCAAGGTTTGCAACCTGTAAGTGTTTTGACCAACAACTTGAGCTATTTGGTAAGGGCCAATCCACTTGGGTTCAAGTTTTCCTTTCTCACCATGCTTATCATTTTTAGGATCCCAGTAGATTACTACATCACCTTCACAGAAGGGAGTACCCTTTGCTTTCTTGTTAAATGATTTTACAGTTTTTTGAGTTTGATCAATTATTTTGTTTAAGGTCTCTCTTCTTTGCTCTTGCAATTGGACAATTTGGTCTAATCTCCTTTGCAAGGCATCAGGGTTCTCATGGTCTTGTAACAACAGGGAAAATGCTAATTTTTCTATTCTTGGGGGTAACAAGGCTTTCTCTCCATATACCATTTCGTAGGGAGTTCTACCTGTATTTCTCTTTAGTGATAACCTATCTACCCACAAAGCAAATTTTAACTCACTATCCCAACTTTTCTTATTTTTACCTAATGACCTTTTAATTCTGGTAATTAAGTTTTTATTTGATGACTCAACTAGACCATTTTCTTGAGGGTAATAATTTGCAGAATGGGAAAGTTCTATTCCATATTTAGCACAGAATTTTACCATCTCAAATGATACAAAATATTGCCCATTATCTGTTACTAATTTTTGAGGAACCCCAAATCTGGTTAGAATACTTTCTTCTAAGAAATTTATAATAGTTTGAGATGTAGAACTTCTTAGAGGAGCAACTTCTACCCATTTGGTGAAGTAATATGTTGTAGTTATGATCCATTTATGTCTACCTGATGAGTTTGGATTAATTTCCCCAATTAGGTCGATGCCCCATTGTGTGAATGGTGCTTCTATGATTACTGGCTTAAGGGGCATAGCTGCCATATGCTTCTTACCTACAAAAACTTGACAATTATGACAATTCCTAACATATTGATATACATCTTTAAAAAGTGAAGGCCAATAATAACCTGCTCTCATAATTTTATTAGTTGTGGCTTTTGGAGTAAAATGTCCTCCACAGAAACCATCATGAAATTATTTCATTGTTTCTGGGACTTCACTTTCATACAAGCAAACTAATAACACACCATCAGGGTGTCTCCAATAAAGCACACCATCTTGCACATGATATTTTTGTGCTTGTAGTTTCACTGATCTCATTCTATTAATTGGCATGTCCTTTGGGAAAGACAGAGTTTGTAGGTATGCTAATATTTCATCATACCATTTACATTCAACATTATTAACTCTCTTGATGTCATGCATCTCATCTACTGTAATAACATTATTTGAGTCCTCTCCTTCTTTATATGCTAAATATTTTTCTAAGCCTTGCCCTCTTATAGTTTTGACTATTTTGAATTCTGCATCATACTGTAATAGTTTCACCATCCATCTTGCAGGCCTTCCTAGTGGTTCGGATTGAGTAAAGATATCTTTTATTGCTATGAAAGGGATACAACAATAAACTTTACTTGAACCAAATATACCCTTGAAATGTTCTAAAGATTGAATCACTGCATAAGCATGTTTTTCTAACAGGGTATACTTGAGATGTGCTCCTTTTAATCTTGAACTCATGAAGGCTATTGGTCTTTCATTATTTTCGTCATCCTTCTGAGAAAGGACTACAACAATGGAATGTTCTGATGCGAATGAATAGATATTGAAATCCTTTGAGTAATTAGGGCAAGTTAAGATTGGGGTAGTAGAAATGACTTCTTTTATCTTTTTAAAAGCTTCCATGTTTTTTGTTGTCCATTTTATTTCTCCAGTATTTTTAACCATATCATTAATGGGTTTGGTCATCTCTGCAAAATTGGGAATGAATCTTCTGACAAAATTAATTTTGCCAAAGAATGACCTAGCTCCTTTTATGTTTTTAGGAGGGGGAATTTTTGATATAGCTTCTATTCTATCTGGATCTATACTCACCCCTTTTTCTGACACTATGTGTCCTAGTAATTTCCCCTATGTTGTTCCAAATATGCACTTTTTAGGATTTAGGGAAATTCCAAACTCTTTGCATTGGGAAAAGACTACAGCAAGATGTTCCAAATGGTCCTCTGGATTTTTAGAAAACATTGTTATATCATCCAAATACACCACTACTATTTTGAACATCAACCCTTTGAAGGTAAAATCCATTGCTCTCTAAAAGGTAGCACTTGCATTCATTAGACCAAAAGGTATTCTCAAATATTCAAAAGTACCCTAGGGTGTGGTGAATGATGTCTTATGTCTATCTTCTAGATTAATCTGTATCTAATTATATCCAAAAAATCCATCTAATAGGGACATTCTGGATGAACCAACTACAACTTGCAATAGTTGTTCCATATTTGGCAATGGATAATTATCTTTTAATGAGCTCTTATTTAAGTTTCTAAAGTCTACACAGAGTCTAATATCCCCATTTTTCTTTTTGACTAGTACCAAGTTGGATATCCAAGATGAAAATCTTACCTTTCTGATAATTTTGGAATTCAATAATTTATGTACCTCTTTTTACATTATTGGTTGCAAAGATGGGTTATACTTCCTTTGTTTATGTCTGAATGGCTTGGAATCTTCCTTCATAGGTATTATGTGTGATATTACATCTGTTTTGAAGGTTTTAAGATCTTCATATGTCCAAGCAAAATGTTCCTTATTTTTCTTTAAGAAACTGATATATCCAACTTTTTCTTTTGCTAGTAAAGTTGTGTCTATTTTTACTATTTTGGGCTCTTTAACTGTACCAATATTAACATCTTCATATATTGTTTCTTTCAAAGGAGGTTTGAATGCCTTATCAAAATTATCAAATAAACTCTTCAAAGAAACTAATCCTTTTGGTATTCTATTTGTTTTCAGTTGGATTACTTCTACTAGTTCACCTATTTGATCTTTTAGCTTTTCTTCATCCTTTTCATCATAGATTATATCTGCATATTGATTTTGTAAAGTCATGAAGTCTTTGATGTCTACATCATCTTGGAAGACTTGTAAGTAAACAATGTTATCTGGTACAGAGGGCTTATAGACTGAAATGGTTGGGAACCTGTCCATATATTCTGTAGTAATTTTTGGATGGTCCAGGCCTGATGCATTGATAGCTAAGAGGTCTGCAACATGATTTTGTTCTCTAGGAATGTATGAGATATTGAAAGCTAAAAAATTTTCAATTTCTTCCAATACTACATTTTTATACTATTTTAACCTAGGATGCTTAGTTTGATACTTTCCTCTTATCTGTTGGATGATTAATTTTGCATCTCCAGTTACAGTCAGGTAGTTTATGCCCAACTCTTTAGCTTTCCTCAATCCTAGCAATATAGCTTCATACTCAGCTACATTGTTAGTGCAAGAAAATTCTAATCTGTAAGGAATACCTAGATAATTTCCTTTTATATCAGTTAAATTGACTCCTGCACCTGCTCCATATTGAGATTTGGCTCCATCAAAAGTCATGGTCCACATCTCTTGTGTCAATACTCTATCTGATTCAGTATCAACCATTTTCATAACTTTTGGATCCATGTTTTTGGCTTTTGGTACTTCTACCAGGAATGGGTTATGCCATATTGAATAAACTCCCATTCCTTTCTCCTCCACTGAGTTTACTAAGTTTATCATGGTATCATCTGCCTTAATTAACTCTACAAAATATTTATTGAAAGGTTCTCTTCGTAGAGTTACATTTTCTTTATCTAACATTGGGATGGTAGCATAAGACCAATCCAATTGAATTGATCCTCCCAATTGTTCTGCCCAATGCCTGCTTAGTAGTAGTGAGAAGAAAGGATCAACATCCACTACTGCAACATCCATCACTATACCTTTCTTGGGGTGTTGGTCTAGATATACCAATAATCTTGTTATCACTCCAACACAAGGTACTTGTCTACTATCCATTACTGATACAGGGGCAGAATCTATGGTACATGTTAATCCCATTTGGTCAGCTATCATATTGGGTTTGATATTGTGTGAAGCTCCACTATCCAGCATACAATTATGAATCACATACATCTTCCCTTCATCTGATTTATATCTTAATGACACATAGAAGGGTCTAACAGAGGATGGTGACCTTGTATCTTGTTGATTTTGTCTAGCAGCATGGCAAGATGGATCTTATTTTTGTTCAATAAGTTCAAATGCTCTACAGACTTGTTCTCTATACTGTTGAACTTTCATAAGCTCACCAAATGTGATATTAACCTTCTGCTTACTGATTTCTGACCCAACATCAAATTCTATATTTTTTATATCGAGTGGTTTATTGCATTCTTATTTGGGAGTTTCCTCTTCTAACTCTACTAGCTTAGGGATTACCTTTTTGGGGGTTTTATCAATTCTCTCTTTACTAACATTTTTGTTGGTAAAGGGATGTTTTCTTGTTTCACTAGTGGAAGCTTTCTCTGCTCTATCAGGGATTGTTCTGTTCCTTAAGTTCAGAGCATGAGTAGCTTCTAATTCTTCCACTTCTTGGGCAGTTGGGATTAATTTCCCCTACTTCATTTTATCATATCTTGACTCATGTGGTCTTTGTAAGATTTTGGTATCTTCAACAACTAAGATCTGAGGATGATGATTTGAAGCATATTTATCCATGTTTTCTTCAAGGAGTCTTTCTCTTGACTCATCTTCTAGAGACCAATAGGCATTAATTTTTATATCATCTTCTGAATCATCATTAAGATCTATATTGTGCTATGTACTTAAGTAAATACCACATCCTTCTAGGTTATGGGGAGCATCACAGGTTGAGCAAAAATAATGAAAACCCTATGTTAGCATATGGTATGGGATTTGGAACACTATTTTGATCTCTATCAGTTTCTCTTTTCTTCCAATTATTGTTCCCATTGTTCCTATTTCTGTTTCCTTTATCAAGACCATTATTGTTTCCCCAATTCCTATTGAAATTTTTCTTGAAGGGAGGGTGATTATCAACATGTGGTCTCTCTGGTTGTGATGACTCACCACTATTTCCATTATTCCTTTCTATCCTTGCTAACCTGTTGTTCATGGTATTAAACATCTCTGTAAACTGATTAGTCAATTTCTCCATTGGATCTACTTCAGCTCTTCTTTGTAAATCAAAGGCTACTCTTTTTGGTTTTCTATCAGGTTGGTTGGTTTCTAGAGAGTAAGGCTTCATCTTACCACTATCAAGCATATTTATTTTGATATCCATTGCTTTTTCCATACATCCATCAATGGTGGTGGCTTGTTCTTGCATTAAATCATAATTGAATTCACCTTGGAAAGCATTTTTATAGAAACAAATCGATTGAATGTCACTAGGCCTGAGGTTAACAGGGATTTTGTTCCTAGTTTTGGAAAACCTTCTATTAAAATCACTGACAACTTCATTTTTCTTTTTCTTCATAGTGGCCAACTCGATTAATAGAGATTGTTCATTTTTCCTCTCTCCAATTTTTTTTAGGAACACGGTTTCCATTTTAGCAAAATTTGGAATGTCATTGGCTGGGAGGGAGTTAAACCACTCCCTGGCATCCTTTTCTAAAGTTTGCAAAAACAACCTTAGGACTACATCTTCATGTTCTACCTCTAAGCTATCCAAGGCATATAAGAAACTTTTGATATGGTCTTCTCTAGTTACTACATTATTTCCTTGAAACTTAGGAAGATACTTATGGGCTTTGCTAGGTAAGGCATTCAAATTTACAAGTAAGGCAAACGACCTATACCTATTAGTCCTCCATAATTGAATATTATTTTGATTTGGCTGAGCCATTGTTACTGTAGGTGTAATGGGATTTGGATTCACAATAGCACTACCTACAGGAATATGGGGTTGGGTAACCTCAATAAAATCTGTTGGATTATCTACCATAGTATTACTGTTAATTGGGCAATGAGAATAATCAAATGTATCATCTACAACAAAACTTAACCCACTATTATTATCTATTTCTATAGCAATAATATTTTGATTTTTATTTTTCTTTACATACTTTCTACTGCTAAAGTAAGATTTATTCTCATAAATAGTACTCTTAAGAAGTGGGACTTTTTGATTATGGGTAAATACCTCAGGGTTCTCAAATTCTGGAAATAGCTCCTTATCGCTTCTCCTCGTGTGCGCCAACACGTTCTACTCCTTCTTTCTTGATTTTTGATTTTTAGGTTTGTCTATACAGAGTGGCCAACATAGGTAGTGCAGAAAGAACATAATGTATGATCAAGACTGCTTGATATTTTTACTCTCAGCCTCATAGAATATGATTCTTGGGGAATTTAAAAAAAAATCATGAAACATCAAGAATACTTCAAAAGATAATTTAAAATCGTGGGTAAAAGAAATAAAGAACATAAAAGACGTAAAAAACTAAACACAGGTTCTTTATTCTAATTGGTCGTCTGTTGTTTAAAATATAATCATTGAAAGAAAACTTTTAAAAATATAAAAATTTATTTTAACAAGTCCTCCCCGACAACGACGCTAAAAAATTGTTGAAACAATTTCTTGCATCCATAGGATTCGATTGTCACGCTACAAGAAATCATTTGGAACCAACGAGCTATTACAAGCTCTGGTCAACCTACCTCTTTATTCTGATAAAAGATATATTGCTAAAGAAAATAATCAGAATGGGTAAGGAAACCCTAGTTATAAACTTCGAATAATTCAAATTTAAAGCACTCTAGATTTTAGTTATACATTACTCATATTTAAAATGATCAAGCAAAGACAACAACTCTTATTATGCCTTATGTAGACCGGTGTCTAGATTCATTGGGTTGTTATAGCAATTTAACAATGCTTATAATATGAATAGAAAGAAGGAGGAAGAAAATAAATTGGCTCTATTAAACTCGTTCGAATATCGTAACAAATTTAACAGTTTAACCAACGAAAGAAACGTTCATAATACATTCAAATAATGTAATCCATTATGAAGCAACACACAGAACCGAGACAAAGAATTGATAAAATCGAGACCCAAAATTGTATTAACTTTCAAAGAATATTACATGCAGAGTTGGCAGAATGCCATTTAACTTTGTTCAAAAAGTGTTAATACAATGAAGAAGTTCTATTCAAATAATGTAACAGAGTCCTTCTACTCTCCTTGTTCCAATCTGGTAACAATAGAGTTTCTGAACCTCTGGCTCAATAGATCTAGAAATAATCTCAACTTCTTGAGCGTTATCCTATCAAACCTGCACAGCAAAGGGGAAGAATGAGGGATGACAAAGAAAAAGACACAAAGGGAATACAACAACACAACTCACAGGGCACTCAAGTATACCTCTTAGAAAAATTTGCTATCTCTAATGCTTGATGATGATTCTGACCGTAGTTGGTGTATTTATAGCTCTAGGTTCTTGAATCTGTTATTTTTGGCCTCTTCTAGGCCTTACACTTGTCATGATCTCTTTTGGTTTCCAAAAATTTGTACAATTGTCTCCCATTATTTCTTTTTGTTGTTATTGTACACTCTGTTTGGGCCTGGTCTTATTCAACTGTTTAACCGGTTATCTTAGTGCCTGAAGAATACTCTTCTTCCGTTCCTACTTCATCTTTTGGTCGATTTCCTACTTTTGAAGTTTCTCCTGCTTGAGTAATCTTTATTTCTTCCCCTAGAGGTGTATTTAGCTTCAATTGTAGACCGCATATTCTGGTCCCTTTATTTTTCTTGATCTGCTGAAGCCTTCTGATTTGTTTTTCAATAAGCTCCCAAGCGTCAGTATTAAAAGTTACTACAAACTTCAATATATTCATTTCTTGTAGGATTCTATTTTTTTGTATGTTAATAAAAACTTTGTTCTTCTCATATTGGGTAACAAGAGAATCTATAGTATTTCTTTGTCATCGTCTGGTTCACAGTCAAACCCTTCAACCTTATTCATGAGGAAATCTTTGATGCTGGTAGTTTCTAAAAACTCTTCTAATGATAACCCAATATCTGCCAACTTTTCTCTTATATCATCTATCAGAGCAAGCATTTTTGCAGCATCATTGTACCACCTTCCTCTATTTACTTCAAACATTGCTACTTTCATGAATTCAATATTGTTTTTCACCTTAGAGCCATCTCTTAAGATCACTTCTTTACTCTGCATTTCTTCAAAATATTCTGCCATTAGATGGAGAGTGGGATGGATGACTTCCAATTCTTGCTCTTTTTGATATAGCAAGCTCTCCATTTCTTTGGCAGTAAATTGGATCACTCTGATCTCTCTGAACATCTCTGTGATCCCATCAATCTTGTCCTGTATCTTAAATGATATTTCTTTTCTCATTTTAGATAAATAGTCTATATAGTCTATTACTTTCACAACTAGAGGGGGTTGTACTGGTGTGGCGGTTGCCTTAGCTAACTATTCTTTTAGATTATCAATTAAGGCTTGCATTTCAACCTTTTCCTTATCACTGGTCTCCAATTGACTCCTCAATTCTTTAGTCATCTGATGCAGATGGTCTATAGTTTGTTCATTCATAGCTTTGTTCATCTTGACCATGTCATCTTCTTTCCCACTGTTGATCATCAACTGTGAAAACCAATGGTTCCTATGGAGCAGGTATGGATATCTCTGCTATAGCTGACCTAGACCTATTTTCCTCCACTCCTGCAGTAGAACTTTCTCCTATGCTACCCATCCCTGCTACCATCTGTAGTTCTTTCTCATTGGCCACACTAAAAATTGTTTCTTCTTCTACCCTCTCCAATGAAACTCTTGTTGAGGTTAGGGCCAATTTAGACTTCTTTGCCTTGAGGGCAAACATAACTTCTTGTTGTTTTACTCTGTGTTCTCTTAATAGGTCTCCAAAGCCACCTACTTTCCTCATATTCATTTGTATTACTTATGGAACCTGTATTTCTATGTTATTTATTTTTAGTGAGCTGGGGATGGCCCACGGGGCTAACTTTTTCACACTAGTAAGAGCCAGTAGTTGGTCAGGAACAGGGGCTACAATATATTTCTCTAGAATTGCCAATTCTTCGGGAAGATCCTGTAACAATTTCTTTTCCTTTCTCTGTATGAAGCCTTGTAGGATTTTCTTGTGAAGTACTAGGTGTTGCTTCTATACTGAGTTGGTGGCTTTCTAGGGCTTGAATTTGGTGTTCCACTATAACTGTTGTACTCATTGTAACCTCTACTTGTTCAATGCCCTGCTCTTCTATAATTTCTAATATAGGATCTTCTTGGATTGCTTGAGTGGGAGGAGAGAAGATTGGGGTCGTTGAGTCTACAAAAATTCTCCTTAGTGCATTCAACTCTGTGGGGTATTCATATGGTGTGTGAATTTGTGAATTACCCCTTAGATTATATGGGAAAGCATCCCATACTTTTTGCAAATTTTCTCCCTTCTCTATGGCTTCCAATAATGCTTCTTCATATTGGTCCTTTCTGTGCTCAACCTAGGCATACTCGCATTTCATCATATCCTTGTATTTTCCCACAGGATCATAGGGTCTCCAAGTTACCTCTTCGAAATCCTAGCCTTCTAAATCATACATGCCTTTGAACAGGGTTGGATATCCTATGAATATGTAATATCCAAATTTGCAAGGGACATTGAGCCAGGGGACTCGACCATGCTTCTTAACTTGTCTCATCTTGGCTTCTTTCGCAACTTGTCTTACCAGTTCCAGGGCGGCTAGGGAGAAAGGGCAGTACATAGGTAACACCTTAGGGGGAATTTTGGCCCCATAGAGCCTAATGTACGTGAAGCCTTCTGAGAAGAAATAATCTCCTATTTCCTTTTCTTTGATAAAATATTTTATCCCAAGGCCTAATCTCTCTAGCATGTCGCTTGTTAGGATCTAGTGAATTTCCACCATGAAATTATCGCAAAACCAACCCAAATGAGTGTGTCCCTCGTGTATCCTCCAAAATATAGTTTGAACGTAAGGACTCTCAATAACTTTTAGTCTCCTTTTACTATCTTCTCCCATTTTCCCAACCAACAGATGCATGAGAATTGAGTAGTGGGAGAAACGGGGCATCTGTTTCCTTTGCTCCAAAATTACCCTTTTTAGTTCTATCAACTATCTATGCATTTGTTTTCTCAACTCTTCTTCCTAGGCATAAATGGGGGTGTTCACACTTCTATTACTTTGTGTTACTAGATACAATATATCCATGTATACCACATCGAGTTCTGGCACTCCTAAGAGGATGTTAACCATATCACAGAAATCCCTGACCCAGGGCTTAAATACCATTTTTCTAATAGGGAATTCATATTGTATCTTTTCATGTGTATCAAAAAGCATTTTGAAAGATTCTAAACCAGTTAACATGCTAGACTATCTTTGAATTACCTGGTAGATTAGCGGTGTTTTTGATGGTGTCAAGTTGAAGACTTTGTTGATATACTTGGGTGCAATACTGAATATTGGTCGGTCCTTGTTGTCCCTAAAGGTTTTTGTGTTCTCATTGTAGGCTACTGCTAGCCACACCATTAGGTCCACGGAGTAGTGTACTTTGGGATAGATCAATTTCCCCACATTGCTTGTCCATCTATTGCTTCTGGAAACTCCCTTGTTTTATGATTTTCTTGCTTTGTGGAACAAATCCGCCAATAACCATGGATAGCATTGTAAATTCTCTTCTGTGGACTCGAAACTCCGAATACAGGTGTTTTCAATTTCATACTATTGAGCTGGCGTGAGCTTCTTGTCTTTCCCAGATTATTTGGAGAAATCATACATTCCCATCGTGATAGTAGCTTGCTCGGAGAGCTCGGCATATGGGGTCTAGTCTGTGATGAATTTTACTACCTCCAGGGTGTCTCTAGGTGCAAAAGCAGCTCCCCAGGTGGCCATTCTGCTTACAGACAACACTTCAACTCACTGTAGGACACTCTTTTGAATTCTCACTTGCCAATGGTAACCCTTCGACTCTCTGCTCGCCTACAACAATTTTTTATTCTAAGATAACCAGGGTGGTAATGGTGTTCGAGAGTGGGGGTTTAAGTAATTGATGGAGGAGTGGCTTCACTGTCTTCGCACAAGGTGTTATTAATGCAGTGTCACCAACTACCTTTTGAATTTGGCCAATGGATGTTGGCCATAGTGTCATTTCTAAAATCGGACAGTTATGGTAGGTGATTTTCCTCGGCTTGCACGTCCACGAGAACTTTGGTTTGTGCACTTGCAATCATTCGTAGTGTTTTTATTGGTTGTTGGGCTGCTCTCCCTCCTGACGTGGTATTATGAATGTGGTAGTGGTAGCTTTCACAAGAATTTTTACGAGGCATTCTGCCACCTTGGCCCTAGAAAAGAGTTAGTTCAAAAATAGATATACCGTTAATGATAGTCATTTTATCGAGGACCGATCGTCTGATTTTGATCATAGAGGTGCGTGCCCACCAAGATTTTCCAATATGCACGTTGGTTAGTCCAAAGGAACAACATATCATATTTGGGTTGCTTTAACCTAAGATTTATTATTATAATGAATCAAAGACTAATCAAGGCTTAAGGTGTCTTAGTCATAATACTTACCTTCCCAAGCATCGCATACCATGCTTATCGTTAGATCTTATCTGCTTCAATTGCTGTCGTTGATGTCTTTGAACCTGCATAATCGTTAGCCCTACAACATAATAGACGTATGCTAAGGTAGTCACATATATTAAGGTTGAAACACTATGGTTAGCAACAAGTTGATCACAAATACTTAGGCCCAAAATTAATAATCATTGTGTTCACTAATCCTAGTATTAATCTTATAAATAAATCTATTTTATTAATGTTAATCTAGTGATTAAAAATGTTAATAACCTCTCAATAAAACATGGGCCTTTATAATCTGATCACCTCTCCAAGCGCTCATCGTTCGATCAAATAATGGATGTGCGCGCTCGTCTGATCTTCTAGGTATGCACCAAGGTTAACCAAGGAAAAGGGGATCATTAACAATGTATTAGACCCTCCCCTAATCTTAATTAGGTGTAGGATTTTGGCTTTATTAACCTTTAATTAATCATCCAACCAAAAGAGCTCATCTATATTAACCCTTGGATGCCTTGGAAATGTGTTACCGTCAGATATGAGCAGGGTCAAACGTTGTCATTGGATCAAAAAGGAGATGTGTGCTTCATATCCCAATGGGGAAACATTAATATGCACTTTAGACTTTATTAATCATGATTAGTGCCCGTCTTAACCCTTAATCATCCAATAACCTTACCTTTATTAGATTTTGGTCACCTCGATCAAGTGCTACCGTTGGATCTGAGCAGAAATAAGTGCGATCATCCGATCTTGTTTGATCGCAACTCTATTGATGATCGCTTTGTTAATATTTGACCACTTTTGGGAAAGCGCTACCATCAAATCTAACGAGGATCGATGCCACCGTTGGATCTTCTGAAGGTGGGGGATAACTATCTTTGACTTAGATGTGAGTTTTTAATCGATCGATCAAACTACTACGAGCACCACCATTAGATCGAGTCAGGAATGAGTGTAGCCATCGATCTCCTTTAACCTATAAGATTGATAACTGATGGGTCATACTTTTATTTTTTATTCTTGATTAGTTAAGGGGACGATTACATGTTTATAACCCTACTAATCATGATTAACTTGGCTTTAATCAAGCTTTGACTTAGCTTTACCAATGAATTTTGACCTTCGTTAATATTTGATCACTTTGAGAAAGCACCACTGTTAGATCTGGTTTGGAGCATGCACCACCATCGGATCCCATGAAGGTGCAAGCCTTTTTATCACTTAAAGGATACTTTTAATTTTTGGTTATCTTCCTGCATGCATGATCGTCGGATCATCGGATTGAGCGTAGCCATTGATTTCTTTAGATTTGCAAGACTAATAATCAAAGGGGTGCATGCTTTTAATTTTCAATAATATTTGATTAAGCAAAGGGGGAAAGCTTATCAATGAATTAAGACCCTCGTTAATTATGCTTATCATAGATTTAAAATGATTTAATTAAAATTAATCTCTGGGCGCTTTTAACTTTCTATTAACTTCATGCATGCGCGGTTGTCGGATCAACTTGGATTAAGCGCAGTCATTGATTCCTTTAGATCTACACAAAGTTTAAACAATGAGTGTATATAAGACTTTTACCTAACCTTGGTTACTTTTGGCAAGCGCGTTCATTGAATCAGAAAGGAGTGAGCACTATCATTAGATCTTTTGGAGTTGCTTGGTGCCTTAGTCAAATGGGTGCATGACCAAAGTTGACTTTTTTGGAGAGCGCGCATCCGTTGGATTGACTCTCGATTAAGCGCAATCGTAGATCTTCCTTGACCTACAAGACTAATAACCAAAGGGGTGCACACCTTTTAATTTTTAGAAATCTTCGATTAAGCGAAAGAGGAATGATTAACAACGTGTTAGAACCCTTTTTAATTGTGATTAGCAGTTTGATTAATCTTGAGGTGCTTAACCCATTCAACGTTAACACTTTGATATTTCAAGCGAGCGCGATCATATGATTTCATCACAATGGAGTGCTACCGTTTAGATTTTACAACTTGCTCGAAACTTAACCAAGGGGGCGCATGACCCTTACTTTAGGTTTAATCAATTAAGTTGTCTAAGACCTTAGGTTATACAACTTGGACCATGGTTTTCTTTGACTTATCCTTCGGATTGATTATGCGAGCGCATCCATTCAGATTTTGGAGGGTGAAGCGCTATCGTCCAGATCTTTGGACTTGCATGATATTTAATCATGAAGGGGGCGCATACCCTCATTTGCCCATGTGATAATTTTTAAACCTTAGGCTTATGTACTTAGGTCCAAATGCTTTAATCAATTTTATTAGAGACCCAAGGACTTAGGGGTTTGCTTTAATGAATATTTCAATAATCGAATTTCATAACCCTTTTAATACTCAAATTATTTCAATGGTCAAGGGCAATTTAGTGAATGTTTGATTAATTTGAACTCAATAGGCTCTTTGATTATTAGATAAGATTAACGGTCACAAAGGCAATTTATTAACGGTTAAGGCCACGACTTTAGACTTGATTAAGATGAATATTTTTATAACTGTTCTTAGGGATCAAACCATTGACAATCAATTTCTCAGAGGGGAAAGCAACAGAGACCAACAACATTTGGTAAATTTATTGAAGCCAAAAATTTTAAAATTAGGGGTATCTAAAGTTGAGTCAAATTTGGCTCCAACAATGGCCAAAGGTAAAATTACACAAGGATTTAATTGGTGATTAACTAAAGGTTTTATTAAAAGCTAAGCTCCATGTATAATTGATATTAGGGAGGGTCTAATACATTGTTAATGACCCTCTTATTTCGGTTAACCTTTGAGCATATCTAAAGGATTCAATGAGCGTGCGCGACTATGGTTTGATCTAACGGTGAGCACATAGAAAAATGATCAAATTATACAATGCTTATGGTTTAATAGAAGATTATTAAAGCTTTAATAATCGATTAATCTTAATAAACCTAGATTATGGGTAGGATTAATGCATTGATTAATAATGTTGCACCAAGAATTATAAATTTTTAGACCTAAGTGTTTAAATCAGATTATTGCTAACCCAAGGTTTCAAGGTTAATCCAATTATTTGGCATGCATTTATATGTATATCTTAAGAATAACTAAAGTGTAGGTTGATGAATCTTGATGGGTGTGCACCTCCATGATAGGATCCAACGACAAGCACTCGAAAATATGATCGCTTTTTAACAGTATTTGTTTTGAGCTAACTCCTTTACAAGACCAAGGTGGCGAAATGTTTACGATAATTTTTTTGCGAAGGCTACTACCACCACATTCTTAATTCTATGTCAGAAGAAGGTGCAACCCAACGACCAATGTTTACACTGTAAATGATTAAAAGTGCACAAACCAAAGCAATTGTAGACGTACAAGCTGAGGAACATCGCATACCATAATTGTCTGATTTTAAAAATGATGCAATGGCAAGCATCCATTGGTTGGATTCAAAAGACAGTTGATGAAACTACATTAATGATACTTTATACAAGATCAATGAAGCCACTCCACCCTTAAGTACTTAAACCCGCACTCTCGAACGCCACTACCATCCTAGTTATCCCAAGTAAAGGAATCATAGAGCAAAAAACTGGTGTTGGTGAGCAGAAAGTTAGAGAGAACTTAGAAGAGTGTATTGTAGTGAGTCAAAGTGTAAACTAAGAACAAAATGATCGCTTGGGGAGCTACCTTCATGCCTAAGGATACCAAAGAAGCTGTGAAATTTGTCATAGACCGAACGCCATACATTGAGCTCCCTAAGGAAGCTGTTACTAGGATGAGACTGTACAATTTTGCTGAAAGGTCCATGCCAAACAAGTAGCTCACACCGACCCAACAATATGAAATTGAAAAAACCTGCATTCGGAGCTTTGTGCCTACCATGGAAAATTTACAATGCGCTCTATGGCTGTTGGCTGATTTGTTCTACAAGGCAAAGAAGTCACAAAACAAAGGAATTCCTAGGAGCAATAGATGGACCAACAATGTAGGGAAGCTAATATGTCCTAGAGTATACTACTCTACAGACCTGATGGCATGGCTGGCGGTGGCATATGACGAAAACACCATAACTTTCCAAGACAACAATGATCGACCAAGGTTTAGCATCGCATCTAAATACATCCAAAAAATCTTCAACTTAACTCATTCGGACACGCTGCTATTTCGCCAGGTAATTGAAAGACAGTTCCACAGGCTAACTGAATTAGAATCTTTTAGAATGCTTTTTGAGACATGAACCTGTACAATCTATTTTCCCCATTAGAAAGACTGCTTTCAAACCGTGGGTTAGGAATTTTTGTGATATGATAAACATCATTTTGGGAGTAAATGAGCTTAGTGTGGTAGGGAAAGATGTTTTATACTTAGTAATGCACAGTAACAAGAGAATAAATCCCCCTACTTACGCTTGGGAAGAAGAATTAAGAAGATAAATGCACTCATAGTTAACAAACCTAAAAAAGGTAGTTTTGGAGAAAAGGAAAGAAATGCACCCATTCTCCCACTATTCAATTCTCATGCACCTGTTAGCTGGATAGTTAGGAGACCAAAGCAAAGGAATACTAGGAGCCACTAAGAGCCCCTATGTCCAAAATAGGTTTTGGAGGATACATGAAGGATGCACTCACTTGGGATTTTTTGCAACAATTTCATGGTGGAAATTCTCTGGATATTAACAGGCGATCTCCTTAAGAGAATAGGGCATGGAGTCAGAGCTTTCCTCAAAGAAAAAGAAATAGGGAATTACTTCTTTTTAGAAGGTTTCACATACATTAGGCTTTTTGGGACCAAAATTTCCCCTAAGCTGTTACCTATGTACCGCTCTTTCTCTCTGGTTGCCCTAGAACTAGTGAGACAGATCGTTAAAGAAGCCAAAATGAGACAAGTGAAGAACCTTGGTAGGGTCCCTTGGCTCAACGTTCCTTGCAAGTTTGGGTATTACATTTTTTTTGGGTATCTAGCCCTGTTCAAAGGCATGTATGATTTAGAAAACCTGGATTTAGAGGAAATAACTTGGAGGTCTTATGGAGGTCTTATGGCCCTACTAAAATATATGAGAAGTTGATGAAATGTCACAGCTATGCCTGTGTCCAAAACATAAAAGACCAGTGCGAAGAAGAGCTCTTGGAAGCCATATATAACGGATAATATTAACACAATGTATGGAGAGGTTTCCTTATAAAAAAAGAAATTTCACAAATTCAAAAGCCATACGACTACCCCCCAGAGTTAGTCGCAATAAGGAGAATTTATGTAGATGCAACAACCCCTCTCTTCCCTGCAACCATCCTAGCAGTTCGGGAATATGCTATATTAGAAATCATAGAAGAACAAGGTATTGATCAAATGGAAGTTACGATGAGTATGGAAGATATAGTAGAACACCAAATTCAGGTTCATGAGAGCCCTCACCTTAGGATAGAAGTGGCACCTAGCACTTCCCATAAAACTCCTAAAGGGTGTGATATAGAGAAAGAGAAGAAAATTGCCACAGTACCTTCCTAAAAACTTATAATTTTAGAAAAGCAAGCTATAGCTCCTATTTCTGATCAGTTGCTAGCCCTTACTAGTGTAAGGAAGTTAGCCCCAAAGGCCATTCTCCGCTCTCTGAAGATTAATGACAAAGAAGTACAAATCCCATCAATAATACTATGAGGAGAGCAGGTGGTTTTGGAGACATATTCAGAGGGCATAGGGATAAACTTCAAGAAGTTGTGCCTGCCCTTGAGGAAAAGAAGCCCAAGCTGGCTCTAACCTCAACAAGAGTCACACTAGAAAGGGAAGAAGAAGAAACAACTTTCAATGCTGCTAGTGAGCAGGAATTACAGATAATAGAAAGAATGGATGGGATGGAAGGAAGTTCGGCTACAAATACTGAAGAGAACATATCCAAGACATCCATGGCAAAGATATCTATACCTACTCCGCATAGAACTTTTGTCTTCGAAATTGATGATAAAATAGGGGAGATTTCAATGCATGGAGAAGAAGATGACATGGTCAAGATAAACAAAGCTATGCAAGAGAAAACTACAGACCTTCTGCTCTAGAAAACTAAGGACTTGAGGAACCAATTGGAGATAAAGGATAGTAAAATGGCCGAAATGCAAGCCATGTTTAACATATTGCAAGAGCATTTATCTCGGGAAAACACCACACAAGCGCCACCTATTGCAACAAAAGAAGAGGTAGATTATGCAATTTGTCTCTCTAAAATTAGAAAAGAAATCTCTTTTAAGATACAAGATATGATTGATGGGATCACAAAAATGTTTAGACATATCAAATTGATCAAATTTACTGTCAAAAAAATGGAAATACTGCTATATCAGAAGGAACGAGACTTAGAAGTCATTTATCCCACTCTCCTACTGATGACTGAATATTTTGAAGAGATGTAGGATAAAGAGGTAGTCGTGAGTAATGGCACCAAGATAAGAAAAAAAATTGAATTCATGAAGGTATCACTATTTAACAAGAGATTAGGGAAGTGGTACAATGATGTAGTAGAGATGAGCTCTTTATTGGATGACATAAGAGGAAAATTGGCAAATATTGGACTATCACTAGAGGAATTCCTAGAAACTGCCAACATTGAGGATCTCATCATGAACAAAATAGAAGAGTTCAACTATCAACCAGATGATGAAAAAGAGATGGCTAGACAAGCTACATTCTTGGTCAATACTGTGGATTCCCTAGTTACTATGTACGAGAAGAATAAGGTCTTCATCAACATACAAAAGAATAGAATCTTGCAAGAGATGAACACAGTAAGATTCGATGTATCCTTTTGTACATATGCATGGAGGCTTATTGAAAAACAAATCAAAAAACTCCAGCAAATCAAAAAATGAAGGAAACCAAAGTATGTGGTCTACAGATAAAGTTGAATACTCCTTTGGGGGAAGAAATAAGGATCACTGAAATAAGGTAAATCTCAAAAACAGGAGGCCGATAAGAAGATGAATTAGGAACAAAGAAAGAATATTCATCAGAAATTAAGTCAACTGGTCAGTGAATTGATCAAATTAAACAGTCCTAGTAGAATCTATAATACAAGAAAAAAAAGGATAATGGAAGACAACTATTTGGGAGATCAAACCAGGGGATGACAAGTGTAAGATCTAGATGGGACAAAAAATAACTAAATCAAGAACCAGAGGCTATAAAAGAAACAACCATGATCAAAATCAGCATCAAGCTTTAGAGATAGTAAATTCTTGCTAAGAGGTATACTTGAGTGCCTTGTAGTTGTGTTGTTGTATCCCCTTTGTGTCTTTTTTTCTTTTTCATCCCTCATTCTTCCCCTTTATTGTGCAAGTTTTGGTAGAATAGTGCTCAAGAAGCTATGATTATTTCCAGAACTATTGAGCCCAAGGTCCAGAGGTTTTTCTTATTACCAGATTGGAACGGGAGAGCAGAAGAGTCTTGTTACATTATTTGAACAATAATTATTCATTGTATTAAAGCTTTTAATAGAGTTTAATGGCATTCTACCAAATTTGCATGTAATTCATTTGAAAATTAATACAATTATGGGTTTTGATTTTGTCAAGCTGTTGTTTTCAGTACTATATGTAGCTTTATGGTATATTACATTATTTGAATGTGTTATGAATGTTTCTTTTGTTGGTTAACTATTAGATTTATTACGATTTTCGAATGAGTTTAATAGCGTAAATTTTATCTTTTTCACATTCTCTCTATTCATTTGAAAGAGTTATTAAAATTGCTATAACAACCCAATGAATCTAAGCACTAGTCTACACATAAGGTATAATTAGAGTTGTTATCATTACTTGGTCATTTTTAAAGATTAAGTTTATAATTAAAATCTGGAAGTACATAAACTTGTAAAATCTTAAGTTTACCACTAGGGTTTCCTTTCCCATTTTGGTTTCTTTTTAATCTTAGCAATACATCCCTTACCAAAATAAAAAGGTAGGTTGACCAAAGCCTATAATAGCTTGTTGGTTTCAAATAAATTTTTGTAGCGTGACAACTCGATTCCTATGGATGCAAGAAATTATTCTAATAGGGTACTAATTTGCAAAGGTAGTAGTCTGCTCTGAATCCTTTGAGTGTGTGCCAGGTCAATGACGACGATACAAATCTAGAGTGATCGATGGTCCCCTCACGTCGGGTCAGCAACAACAAGGTGATATAATCTTATTGGGAGTAGCTCTTGTGGTTTGAACCTTGCGCTTGTTAGTTACTAAAAATAGTAGTTGTAACCAACTCCCCTATGTATCTTAAAAAAAAACTTATTCAAAGGTAGTAGTCTGCTTTGAATCCTCTGAGTGCATGCCAGACCGACGATGATAGTATGAACCTTGAGTGATCGATGGTCACCATCTCACACCGAGTCAACAAGAATGAGACTGATAGGTTTGTTGGGAGCAGTCCCTATGGTTTGAACCCTACAACATATAACTTATTATAAAAAAAATACCCCCAAGGGCTAGGTGGATTGGTAGTTGCTTGTTTAGCCAAACACTTACCAAGAAGAGACTTGGGTTCAAACCTTGGGGGTGCCAATTTGCAAAGGTAGTAATCTGATATGAATCCTTTAAGTGTGTGCTAGGTCGAGGATGATGGTACAAATCTAGAGTGACCGATGGTCCCCTTACGTCGGGTCAACAACAAGGTGATATAAGCTTGTTGGGAGTAGCTCTTGTGGTTTGAACCCTATGCTTGTCAGTTACTAAAATAGTGGTTGTAACCAAATCCCCTATATATCTTAAAAAACTTATTCAATGGTAGTAGTCTGCTCCGAATCCTTTGAGTGTGCACCAGATAGACGATGACGGTATGAACCCCAAGTGACCGGTGGTCCCCATATCACGCAAAGTCAACAAGAATGAGATGGATAGGTTTGTTAGGAGTAGTCCCTATGGTTTGAACCCTACGCTGACGAGTTACTAAAAATAGTGGCTATAACCAACTCTCCTATGTAATCCAAAAAAAAAACAATGAATTAAAAAGAAAACTCAACTGAGTGATATTGATTTTTTTTTTTTTTTATATATATATATATATATATATATATATATATATATATATATATATATATATATATATATATATATATGCAACATGGGATGAAGGGGTTTTCGGAAGAGAAAACTAGGACATCAGTTGGGTAGTCGAAGATATTTCTAGTTGTTGTGGAATTGAAGACAAGATTGTTGCCCCAAGAGGGCCCAATGGGGACACCTCCAGATCCTCTTTTAGAGAGACATAATTATTTTGCAGATTTGTTAAAGGATAAATCTCCAGCAGAGATTGAATAAGCATAAAAAACTACATTAAAAATGTTCTTTATGGTTGTTGGAAATAGATCAACATCTCAACAAGTTAATGGATGCTTGTCATTGTCAAAATCAAGGCCAAATATTATCATTGAGTAAAGGATGGTAGAAGAAATAGTTTTATATAGAGCCAATCATGATTTGATCTATAAATTCATGGGTATGAGTTCTACCCTAAATTTTTTGTATTCTTGGGTCCGACAAAACTAGAAGCCTCTTGGTGAGTATTCTTTGTGGTTTATTAGCAATGGATATTTTGTTGTTAGTTTTTCTTCACTTACCGATAGAAATAAGGCTTTCAAATTAGAAAAGAGGAATCATGGTTCAACATGATTATTTGTTCAACCCTGGAGAGTGGGATTTGATCCTTGAATTGAACCCACTGTTGTCCCGATTTGGATTTATTTGTATGTGCTTCCAATGAAGTTTTGGAGTAAGCAGGTATTGGAAATTATCGACAATTCCTTTGGAAGACATTTGGGTGTTTTCAAAGACACAATGTAAGGAAACACAACCATTTATGCTAGATTATGCATGGAAATAGATCTTAGCTAGCCTTTGCCAGCAGAGGTTGAACTAGAACTTGCAGAACTATCTTGGATTCAACAACTGGATTATGAGCTTCAGGTGCAAATTTTACCACAAATATGGACATTTGGCCCGATCCTGCCGAAATAATATGAAATTAAAAATGGAGGCTCCTTTGGGAATGTCAAATCTTCCTAATGGGAGTAAGTAAAAAATCAGTAAAGAAACAACCAACATTTCTTAAGCAAATAAGCACAGGGAGATGGTTTTGAACAACCCAAAAGAAGGAGAAGGTAAAATAAAAAAGATGGTAAAGAGCAAACCCAACTCAATCCCTCAAATAGGTATGAGATCTTCAAGATATTAGTGGACCAGGAAGAAGAACAATTAATGGAAGGAGTGGATGGGAATAATAAAAATAATATTAGCCATGTTCAAGCCCCTCTTTCACCTCCTCTCATCCTAGAGCACGTAATTGAGTACAATGAGTTACCACAATCAGAGATTGCAGGGGCATTGATAGTGCATAACCAAGAGTAGTCGATAATTAAGGATGTCATCATGGATACAGTAGAAAAGAATAAATAAAGGCCAACTCTATGGATAAATCGGGTGGAAAAGAGATAACAAACATATTAGCTCTCAAGAAGTGGGTAGAAAATCAAATAAGGAATTGATAGTAGTTCAAGGAGATAAACTAATCATTGGAGGATCGGTGAGGCCAATAGATTTTTACTGCTCTCAAGGTAACCAATGATTATACAATCATGGAATGTAAGGGGTTTAAATAGTAGAACCTATCAATCTGTTGTTTGAAGACTCTTAGAAAAATGTAAAATAGATTTTTTGGTTATTGAGGAGATAAAAATGTTGTTGGATCTTATGTGTAAAATAGTAAATAGACTTTGGAGGGGTGTTGGTCATATGGAAGTGGCTGCCCAAGGGGTCTCAAGGGGGATAGTTACTTTTTGGAACTCTGTTAAATGGACGACAATAGAACATATAGCTTGGAGGGGTGTCGTCACATCGCATTTTAAGAACAATGTGATAATTGAGCACGTTTTAATCACAAATTTTTATGGGGTTCAAAACCTAGATGGTCAGATGCATTAGTGGAAAGCAGTGCATAACATGACATCAGAAAGGGGAATCCCAATTTTAGACCCAAGAGATCGATTTATGATTGCCCAAGTCCATGCATTACATTTGGTGGATATTAAATACCCTGGAACCAACTATACTTGGACTAATAAGAGGAGGTAGCCGCATAGCAGGAAGGTGAAGTTAGATCATTTTCTGGTTTTATAGGAGGCATTTGTGAAATGGAATATAAATTTTTTCATTTTGGAGGGTCAAATTTCAAATCACTTTCCCATTTTGTTGGAAGGGGGGATCAAGATAGTGCAGCATCACAAACCATTCAAAATGAAAACTTTTGGTTACAAAAAGAGGAACTTCAAAAGAAAAGTCCATAGTGGTGGGAGAGAGACGCCCAACATATGGGACATCAATATTTATATTCCACAAGCAACTTCATTATGTCAAGGATCAACTTAAACAATGGAGACGAGCTAACAAGATAAACTTTCAAGTCCAAAGAGCTCCATTGGTGGCCAAATGGGATGAGGTTCAAAAACACTTCAGGGAAGGAACAATTATAGAGCAACTCAAAGAAGAGGATGATGCATTGCATAAAGCGGTTGAGGACATTGATAACCAAGAGGAGATCTACTAGAAACAGAGATTAAGAACCACTTGGTTATTATAAGGTGATAAAAATACCAAATTTTTCCATCGATATGCCTATGCTAGGAGACAAATGAATAACATTGAAGCTCTTCAAGATGAGAATGAACACTCCTTTGATACAATTATAGTTATGCATTTTCATTCAATGGATTATTTTTCTAAACTATTTAAGGAAAGTATGGTGCAAGATGAAGAGGCTCAAAAAGAAGTTATTATTGTCATACCCTTTGTTATCTTTTAAGAATGAAATCAAGCCCTACTTAAACCCATTGATAGAGAGGAACTAAAGAAAGTAGTCTTTGGAATGAGCACTGAAAAAACTCCAGGTCTAGATGGCTTTCCAATTGAGTTTTTTCAGGCCTTTTGGGACAACTTGGAGGAGGATGTAATGGTTGTTATAGAAGAGTCCAAAGGTAGTAAAAGAATGTTTAAAGCATTAAATCATACTTTCATTGCTTTAATTCCAAAATGGGAGGAGGGAGTGCATTTTTTAGATTATAGACCTATTGCCTTATGCAATGTCATATATAAAATAATCATAAAGGTAACGGTTGAGCAGATAAAACCTCTTCTACATAGCATTATCTCCTTGGAGCAAGGGGGTTTTGTAGAGGGTAGGCATATCTTGGATGGTGTGTGATGAGTGGTTATTTGACACATATTTTTGTATCAAAATTATTTTATTGTTATAATTATTTAGTGATTATGATATGTTTTATGTGAATTACTATTGAATATTGTGTGAATTATTAGTAAATATGATTAATTGCAGTAATCTAACAAATGTGTTTGATTTATACAAAATTCATCCGAGTCTTGAGAAAAATGCAGGAAAAAGTGTTGATGATCGATGAAGAGATTGTAGAGCTTTGGAGTGCACCTCAGATGAGAAGAAGGACGAATAAGAGGACCTAGGATAAAAGCAGATCTCGATGATAGTAGTAGTTGACTTGTTACAAAAGCATGTTATAGATGTATATTACTTAAGTATATTACTGAAGCATATTACTGAAGGTAACTACTGAAGAAAGTTACTGAAGAATATTTTACCAAGTAGTTATCGAAGGATAATAAAGGTTGTTGATTTACGTAGCATGCCACATCAGTGACGACACGTCAAGTTTAAACGACAACAAATATTTTCACTTAGCAAAATATTTCATACTATTCGCGAGAATATTTCAGTTGATAAAAGTTGTTATTTGCTTAATAAAGTTTGTAATCAGATTATTATGAGAATTTTTAGGTATAAACGCAAAACTGTTAGACCTTTCCTGGAATATAGGACATGAGGTCCTAATGTATATCTTGCGAATTATTCAAAGTAAATATTATCTTGTTAGGTTTGTTTGTAGGATGCCACTTGGACCAGTCAGAATATTTATCAAGTCCAAATAGGAATATGTATTATGTTAGGTTTAGATTATTTTGGTTGATGCATAGTTATTGCATTAGAAAGTTCACAAAATACGCATGGCAAAATATGTGGAGAAGTACTGTTTAGAATTGTATTAGTTACAGTATAAATTACATAGGAGAGACCTTGAAAGAGGTCTGTTGTCTGCGGGAAAAATACAAGAAATTATTGTCTATTATAAGTTTACAATTATGAAGAAATGTGCCAGCATGTACAACTGAATCTCCAGTAATAAAAGTAGAATTTTGTTCTTCAAAAATGGTAATTTGTATCAATTTCATGTGTTGTTTAATTTATGTTATGTAAATTGTGTTTATCTGTTACCTGCATTCACAGAATAGACATAATGTTAGTATTAGTTATAAAATCTAGTTACTGAGATAAAGTAAACTAGGGGAGAAAGACTTACACTACCCTCTAGGAGGCAGGGCCCACTCCTATAGACAGTCCCTAAGATCTCGCCCCTGTAATAGGTTAGATTTAATTAGCCTTAAATTAAATTGCATTTTAATTTACATAAAATAAGATAGATTGCACAAGGATCCTCACAAATAAATTAAATCATGTCATAAATAAATTAGTTTACAAATAATTAGATGCATCAGTAATTTAATTCATCAGTAATTAGGTGCATCAGTAAATAAATTCATCAGTAAAAGTAAATTATCATTGCATTATTTTATCATACCCTACACCATTCATTTATGCACAAATTTAATTTTGTTTATTACTTTCCTGTACACGTGAAACCTAAAAAAAGAAACTTGAGCTAAGCTTAGTATTAATCCCCACGGTATAATCTATACAAAATTCCTAGTCTTTAAATCTAACCTTGATTTCCTTCGGATTGATAAAATTAAATGTAAGCTCTACAACCGATCAGTGTGGTTCTAGCTCAGGAGGTAATCCATTCAATACAAAAATTTGGTAATAGGGGAATGTTCATAAGGATATGTCAAAGGCTTATGATAGGGTGGAGTGGAGCTTCTTGTCAAAGATGATCACAACCTTTGGTTTCTCTCAGGATTGGATAGAATAGGTCATAAGCTATGTTTCTACTCTAACATACTCAGTGTTAATCAAGGGCCTTCCCTCATAATTGTTTGGAGCTACTCGAGGCCTTCGTCAAGGAGATCCTTGTTCCCCTTATCTTTTTCTCATATTAGTTGAAGGTTTGGGTAGACTCATCTTAAGGAGAAGACAACAAGATTTGCTAATATGTATCAAAGTGGGTGAGGAAGTTTTGACTCACCTAAAGTTTGAGGATGATACAGGATTGGTGGGAGTGGCCAACTTCAAGGAAGCAATAATGATTAGAGATACATTTAATGTATACCTTAAGGCCACAAACCAAGTCATCAATGATAAAAAATCCAAAGTGGTATTTTTTAATCTTGATCAAAGGCTTCAAGACAAAAATTTTAGAGATCTTGGGATTCATGAGGACTTCTCTCCCAGTGGTATACTTGGGGGTCCCTTTGCATTTTAAAAATTTAAAAATATATATCTGGAGGAATATTTTGATTTGTATCAAGGAAAGAATTAATCATTGGTCTCACAAATGGTTAAGCTATGGTAGTATATTAACCTTTTTACAGTCAGTCATTAAGGCCATGCCAATTTAAAAATTTTCTATCCTTGTTGCCCCGCATACCATATGGAAAGAGTTGGACAAGATGGTTAGAAACTTTTTATGGGGAGGAGTAAAAGGAGAGAGGAAATGGGCCTTAGTATGTTGGGAGAAAGTAAGCCAACCCAAGGTAAAAGGAGGTTTGGGACTGAGGAGATCAAAGTTAAATAATAAAGCTTTGGCTGGAAAGCTTTATTGGAGGTGGATTTCCCAACCAACTTCTTTATTCAGGAGAGTTTTAACTAGTAAATATTTGGGATAGGTAAACCCAAATGAGGTGGGTTGTTTCCCTTTGGATGATAATGGGTCCTTAGTGTGGTAGACTCTAAAGTTAGGATCTCAGGTAGTAAAATATGGATTATTTTGGAAAGTGGGGAGAGGGGAGAAGGCATGATTTTGGATAGATTCATGGAATCAATACCCACCTATCATTATTGACTTTCCAGAACTGCAACCAATAAAAACAACCATGAAAACTAGGGTTTGGGTCCAAATTGAAAGTTATTTCAACACTAGTCAGTTGGGAGATTAAATTTTAAGTAGTTTAAGAAGTTAGATGAGTGGCCAATTTCAATCCCTCCAGAATTGAAACCCATCATGACTAAAATCTTAGCAAAAGGATTTCTCATAAGTAGAGATGAGGAGGATTAATTAGCTTGGGGCTATGAGATCCTTGGTGTCTACACAGTGAAGGATGGATATGATAAGATCCTTCTAGAGCCTCCTCCTCATGCATATCAAGTTGAGGATTGGAGAAAGATTTGACAGTCCAAGGATTGGTCGAAAGTAAAATTTTTTGCCTAGTAATTCATGCATAATGAAATCCTTCTATGTATCATTAAGGTATAATTCAAATTAAGGAGAAAGGTATGTGATTCATAAGTGTATGCTAGACAATGGATCCTCACATAATATCATGCCCAAATTAATAGCTGACCAAATGGGGTTAATCTGTACAAGAGATTCTGCCCTTGTTTCTGTAATGGACATCAGACAAATTCCTTGTGTAGGGGTGATAACTGGATTGTTGGTTTTTCTAGACCAACACCCTAAAAAGGGCATAGTAATGGATGTTGCAGTAGTTGATGTTGACCCTTTCTTCTCACTATTACTTAGTAGACATTGGGCAAAACAACTGGGAGGTTCAATCCAATTGGATTGGTCCTATGCTACTATCCCAATGATAGATAAAGAAAACATAATATTATGAAAATAACCATTTAACAAACACTCCGTAGAGTTAATTCAAACAGATGAAACCATGATAAACTTAGTAAACTCTATGGAAGAAAAAGGGATGGGAGTTTATTCCATATGGCACAACCCATTCCTGGTGGAAGTACTAGAAGTAAAGAACATGGATCCAGAAGTTATGAAAATGGTAGATGCTGAATCAGATAGAGTATTAACTCAAGAAATGTGGACCATGTCTTTTGATGGAGCTAAGTCCCAATCTGGAGTAGGTGCAGGAATTAATCTAACTGATACAAAAGGAAACTACCTTTGTATCCCTTACAAACTAGAATTCCCTTGCACCAATAGCATAGCTGAATACAAAGCTTTATTGTTAGGAAAAAGAAAAGCATAAGAATTATGCATTAACTACTTGACTGTAACAAGGGATGCTAAAATAATTATACAAAAAATCAAAGGTAAATATCAGACCAGGCATCCTAGACTTAAGAAATATAAAAATGCAGTATTAGAAGAAATTAAAAAATTCTTAGCTTTTAATATCTCATTTATTTCGAGAGAACAAAATCATGTTGCAGACCTTTTGGATGTAAATGCCTCAGGCCTAGATCATCTAGAAATAACTATAGAATATATGGATAGGTTCCCAACTATTTCAGTTTATAAACCCTCTGTGCCAGATAACATAGTTTACTTACAGGTCTTTCAAGATGATGTGGATATAAAAGATTTCATGACTTTGCAAAATTAGTATGCAGATATAATCTGTGATGAAAAAGATGAAGACAAGCTAAAAGATCAAATAGGTGAACCAGTAGAAGTAATCCAATTGAAAACAAATAGAATACCCAAAGGATTGGTTTCTTTAGAGAGTCTATTTGATGATTTTGACAAATCTTACAAACCTTTACGTAGAGAAGTAATATCTGAAGACATTAACATTGGTACAATGAGAGAGCCCAGAATAGTGAAGATAGATATGGCCTTGCCAGCAAAAGAAAAGGTTGGATACATCAGTTTCTTAAAGAAGAATAAGGAGCATTTTTCTTGGACTTATGAAGACCTTAAAACCTTCAAAACAGATGTAATGACACACATAATACCCCTAAAGGAAGATTCCAAGCTGTTTAGACAGAAACAGAGGAAATATAACCCTACTATTCACCCAATAATCCAAAAGGAGGTACAAAAATTACTGGATTCCAAAATAGTCAGAAAGGTAAGATTTTCTTCTTGGATATCCAATTTAGTACCAGTCAAAAAAAAGAATGGTGATATTAGACTCTGTGTAGAATTCAAAAATTTAAATAAGAGTTCATTAAAAGACAATTACCCATTGCCCAATATGGAACAACTGTTGCAAGCAGTAGTTGGTTCATCCAGATTATCCCTGTTGGATGGATTTTTTGGATACAATCAAATTTAGATAAATCTAGAAGACAAACATAAAACAACATTCACTACACCTTGGGGCACATTTGAATATTTAAGAATACCTTTTGGCCTAATGAATGCAGGTGCTACTTTTCAGAGAGCAATGGACTTTGCCTTCAAAGGATTAATGTTCAAAATAGTAGTTGTATACCTGGATGATATCACAATATTTTCTAAGAATCCAAAAGATCACTTAGAACACTTAGCTGTAGTTTTTGCTCGGTGCAAAGAATTTGGAATTTCTCTAAATCCCAAGAAGTGCATATTTGGGACTACACAAGGAAAATTGTTAGGTCATATAGTTTCAAAAAAAGGAATAAGCATTGACCCAGAAAGAATAAAAGCTATTTCCAAAATTCCTCCTCCCAAGAACTTAAAAGGAGTCAGGTCATTCTTTGGAAAAATAAATTTTGTTAGAAGATTTGTCCCAAATTTTGCAGAGATGACCAAACCCATAAATGACATGGTTAAGAAAACAGGAGAAATAAAATGGATAGTAGAAAATATGGAAGCATTCAATAGAATAAAAGAAGCCATTTCTATTACTCCAGCCCTAAGCTACCCTGATTATTCTAAAGACTTTAACATTTATTCATATGCATCTGAACATTCAATTGCTGCAGTTCTTTCACAAAAAGATGATGAAAATAATGAAAGGCCAATAGCCTTCATGAGTTCAGGTCTGAAAGGAGCACATATTAAATATACCCTATTGGAAAAGCATGCTTATGCAATTGTTCAATATTTAGAACATTTCAAAGGTATATTCGGTTCAAACAAAGTTTATTGTTGCATCCCTTTCATAACAATAAAATATATTTTTACCCAATTTGAGCCATTAGGAAGGCCAACAAGATGGATGGTGAAACTTTTGCAATATGATGTTGAATTCAAAATAGTCAAAACTGTAAAAGGACATGGCTTAGCCAAATACCTGGCATATAAAGGAGAGGACTCTAATAATGTCATCACAATAGATGAAATGCATGATAACAGGAGAATCAATAATGGAGAATGCAAATGGTATGATGAAATTCTGGCATATTTACAAACTCTATCTTTCCCAAAGATATATCAACAAATAGAATGAGGTCAGTAAAGCTTCAAGCTCAGAAATATCATGTGCAAGATGGTGTGCTTTATTGGAAGCACCCTGATGGAGTGTTATTAGTCTGTTTATATGAAAATGAAGTCCCAAAAATAATTAATGAATTCCATGATGGTTTTTGTGGAGGACATTTTGCTCCAAAAGCCACAACTAATAAAATCATGAGAGCAGGATATTATTGGCCTTCCATTTTTAAGGATGTATATAAATATGTTAGGAACTGTCATAACTACCAGGTTTTTGTAGGAAAGAAGCAACTGGCAGCCATGCCCCTCAAACCAATAATCATTGAAGCACCATTCACCCAATGGGGCATTGACCTAATTGGAGAGATCAAGCCTAATTCATCAGGCCAACACAAGTGGATCATAACTGCTATGGACTACTTCACCAAGTGGGTAGAGGCTGCTCCTCTAAGAACCTCCACAACTGCCACCATTATCAAATTCTTGGAAGAAAACATTCTAACCTTCCTCAAAAACTGGTAACAGATAATGGGTAGTATTTTGTTTCATATGAAATGGTAGAATTTTGTGCTAACTATGGAATTGAACTCTCACATTCTGCTAATTATTACCCCCAAGGGAATGGTCTTGTTGAGTCATCAAATAAAAATGTAATAACTAGAATAAAAAGATCATTGGGTAAGAACAAAAGGGGATGGGATAGTGAACTAAAATTTGCTCTTTGGGCTGATAGGTTGTCTGTCAAAAGAAACACAAGAAGGACTCCCTATGAAATGGTATATGGAGAGAAAGCCTTATTACCCTCAAGAATAGAAAAATTGGCACTTTCCCTCTTGTTGCAAGATCATGAAGATCCCAAACCCTTACAAAGAAGGCTAGACCAAATTGTCCTATTAGAAGAGCAAAGAAGAGAAACCCTTAATAGAATGATGGAACAAACTCAAAAAACTATGAAATTGTTTAATAAGAAAGCCAAGGGTACTCCTTTCTCTCAAGGAGATATAGTCATCTATTGGGACCCTAAAAATGATAAGCATGGTGAAAAGGGAAAACTCGAACCTAAATGGATTGGTCCATACCAGATAGCCCATGTTGTAGGTCAAAATACTTACAAATTGCAGACTTTGCAGGGAGAACTAATGGCTATCCCTATTAATGGCCAACACCTCAAGATGTACAATCCCTGTGGAAGGGCCTAAATATATATATATATATATAATAAAAAAAAAATCCCAAAAACTGAGTGATGTGTTTTATTGTTGTTTTGTTTACCAAAAAGCAAATTTCTTTTGTTTGTATTGTTCTAAGTTTTGTTGTTTCACATAGTATTCTTAGTATGATGAGTATTCCTTACTATTATTGGTTCCTCCATAAACAAATAAGGAGAAAGGAGATTTATTTTAGACTTTGATGATGTTTACAATTTTTCAAATATGACTGTTTATGCAATGGTCATTTGATATGAGATAAAACAGAATGAAATCAAAGTTGATTGAAACACCATGTTGAAGCCTCACATTACAAATGATACTTAAGGTGATTTCAAGGTCCAAAGAATAGAGTTATCTTTGAGAAGGTTGTTGAGCCAAAAATCATTACACTCATCCTTTTTAGCCAGAAACTAATCCTCAACTCAGGCATACTCATTGCACAATTTGCTTATATCAAAATACTTCTCAAACAAGAAATAAAATCAAAATAACGCAAGTTGAGTCATCGCCTGAGAGATATCTTGGAAAACCTCTATCGGGGCTATAGATGCTTGACTGGTAGTAGAGTAAAATCGGATGGGATTAGAAGCAACTCCACCGAGGCTATAGACACTTGATTGGTAGTGGAGCCCTGCAGAATGGTAAAAATATTTAAGAGTGAAATCATACATTAGGCTTAACTATTTTTCTCAAATATGGCAAAGTTCTAGAAGACTTAGGAATCAAAATGAATGCACAAACACACACATGGGCCAAAGCATGATGAAACAAATAGCTTTGACAAATTATGAGAAATCATATCCTATGACCTAACTAAAACAAACATAACGATATATCCAAAAACTCATATGTTTCTAAAATTTTGACCCTAGTTTCCAAATTGAATAAAAGGAATTATAGTTTTCAATGCTCTATTACTTTGATATTATGTTGTTATCATAGTTTTTCAGTTTAAAAGTTGTTATGTTTTGTTTTTCAAGCTTTACTTATCAGTTTTAATGATTTGAAATTTTGTCCAAGATTGCAATAAAACCAGGAGATTCTGTAATTCTCAAGTGCCTCATGTTTTCAGCACATTGTCCCAGTCAGAGCCTATGTTGGAGCCAAAATTGACTCAACATCTAAAACCCCCAATTTTAAATTTGTTGGTTTCAATAAAATTAGCAAAAGTTGCTAGCCTCTATTGCATTTTCATATAAAAAGTTGACTTCCATATGTTTGATTTATGAATTTAACCTTAGCCATTTTTGGGTTGATTTTATGGCCGTTGTTTTATCCTATAAACATCCCTACAAAGGTCAAATCATTGAAATACCCGACTTTCTAAAAATAAGGTTTATAATCCATGAAATAGAAGCCCCCATTTTACAAAATAATCATAATTTGTGAGCCTAAGTCAAAAGAATAAACCCCTAAGTCCCAAGGTATCTAAAAGTATTAATAAAACATTTTGGACCAAGCTCACCTATAGACTAAGTAAAGTTTTCATAAAATCATTTAAGGGGCAAGGTAAGCGCCATGGTCTAAAGTCTAAGAACCCAAGGTCTTAAGCCAAATACTAATGGTTCAAAGGTATGCGCCCCCTTTCATTAAATATCGAACACCTTGAGGAGATCGAAAGGTAGCGCCCAGATCTTCCTTGATCGGATGAATGCGCACACTCTAAGAGTCAATTCTTCAATGCCCCATGGTCAAAAGAGGTAAAACCTAAGGTTTCGAATGAAAAATTATTTTAAGCCTTAAGGGTATGCGCCCCCTTTAATTAAATATTGGGCTATTTCAAAGAAATCCAAAGGCAATGCTTGATCATGATTCAATCGGACGGTTGTGCTCTTTTAAAAAATCATAAAGTGCCCTTTGGTAACTAACCCCGCAGGTTGGAAGAGATCAATGGCTACACCAATCCCCACCAAGATCTGATAGCTGCGATCAAGTCAAAATCCAAGAAATAGAATGGTAAAAGTGTCGGGTAACATGGAGGTAAACCTAGAATTAATCATGCATTAGCAAGGGTCTTAATACATTATTAATTACCCCCCTTTCGACTTAATTAAATATTATTGAAATAAATTAATGCACCCTTTTTTGGTTATCAAACTTGCAGGTTACAAAAGATCCACGACTGCGCTTGATTGAGAGTTGATCTAACGGATGCACTTTTACCACGAATCACCAAGGTTAGCCTAAGATCATTATTCACACTCATGATTAATGCGTGGGAAAGACCAAGGAATATCAACAGCTACGCTAATCCTCCCCAAGATCTGACGATTACGCATTTTTCACTAACCACCAAGGTAAGCCAAGGCATTATTATAAGATTATGTGCAGAATCGAAGGAGATCAATGGATGTGCTCTTTCTCAAGATAATCCAACGATAGCGCTCACTTCAGATAAACGAAGGTAAATCTATCGGTAAGACAAATTCAACACTTGATTAGTCAAGTTAATCATATTTAGCAAGGGCCTTGAACACGTTGCTAATTATCCCCCATCCGCTTAATCAAGGTTAATAAAAATCAAAAGCATGCACCTTTCAGTTACTAACCTTGCAGGTCAAATTCAATCGATGGTCGTGATCAATGATCCATACCTAATCCAATGACAGCGTTGGAAGCATTTCGTCTAGCCAATCAGAAGTCCACGACTGAGTTGAACCAAGTTGTCCCTCACTATCGACAGATCAATGGTAGTGCTTAAACCAGATTAAATCCAATGGTCGTGCTTCGAGCAAAAGGGTCTATAGGATAATGAGGGTCAAAGTAAATCAATGGCGATGCTCGAACTAGCCTAGATCCAATGGCAGTGCTCTTTCGAAAGCAATCATGAACCAAAGGGAGATCAACGGTGATGCTTCAATCTGCCAAGATCTAATAGCTTCGAGTTAATCAAGGTCGCATAAAAGACATTAATGTACACAGGAAAAATCCGACAATCATGCTCAATCATGATCAAATCCAATGATGGTGCTTTTCCCTTGGTCAAATCAAAGAAAAGGACATCAACGATGGTGCTTGATTGAAATTTGATCCTACGACTATGATCTCGCGAAGCTATCAAAGGTTGACGAGTGAAAAGGCTAAAGACAATCAATGGCTACACTTTTTCTAGGAAAAGATCTGACGGTTGCGCTTATACATGAATATCAAACAAAAATAAAGTCCAATAAAGAGTGTATAGCTCTACCAAATCCAATGACAACGGTGAACCTCGACCAGATCCGACGGTCGCATACAATCAAATCACCTGAAGGTTTAAAGACATGGTCCATTTCGCCAATAAAATCAAGTAAGGTAAATCAAAGGTCTAACCACGATGAAAACAACCCCCCTCTCAGTGAATGATGGTACAGGTTTAGCTAATCGGACGAACGTGCAAGATTGTGTGTTTGATCGGACGATGAGTTATTAACGAGGTAATCAAGTTATTAAAGGTTGGGTATTAACCAGAGGTTAGTAATTCTTTTGATTACTCTTTAATAAGTGAATATTAAATGAAGGATAAAGCTCTAATTTAATTTTGAGTCAAAGATTAATATTCTCAGTAAAATAAAAGCATGAATTGATTAACCAATAAAATACTAGGATATCTCCTATATTGTGCATGACCACCATTGACATATGCCTTCCATATTATAGAGCTAACATTTTTGTAGGTGTGAAAGTATCAAACAGGTACGCGATGCGTGTTCCATCCAACAACAATCATGAATTGATAGATTCAATAGGTATGATCCCCCATGTGCAAATCTGGCGGACTACAACCAAAGGAAAAGAGTAATACAATAACAACGCAAGCTAGACTAAGGTGGTGAATCACTAATAGGTACAACCAATTAAATAGGAGTAAGTTGCGACAAACAGTAGCCACTGCAAGGTGAATTGGAAATACAGGCAAAAGGACCAAGGGAAATGACTAATTCAGGCAACAACCAAGAGACAAAATAAGTAGACTATCAAATAAAATCACATGGACTGTACCCAAGCAAGGATGATACAGACTGTTCGAGTGACGAGTTTTGTACAAAAGAATAAAATCATATCTTTTAAGTGTGATCGTGTACTACGCAAGCAACAAGATAAACCGGTCTAAAATGAAACCATGCATGAGTTTGCTCGATTTATAAATAGGGACGGTAAAAGGTGATCCATCCAAAGAGGCAATGGAGTGCAAAATACATGAACGTGATTGTTTCCTGCTCTGCATATTTAGAAGATGTAAGAAGCACAAGAAGATCGAGATATTGTTTCAGCTCATCAAAGGTTGCACACTTAGCGCTTTGATGAAATATAGTTACAGAGGGTTCACTCCAACGAAATATAGTTATGGAAGTGCCATATAGGCACTTCCAGATCTTGTTTTCCATTTCGTCCTTCCTCCTACCTATCACTGCCCTCCTCCTTCTAGGCATTCTCCCACGACCATCGTCACTATCCACTCCACATAGCACCATATCTCCACCATCCACTAAGCAAATCAACTCCCATTGCTCCCTCCTCCCTCATATCCATCTTGTTATCAATGCCATTTCGTCTGTTTACCACCCACACTCCATATCTTCTCTTCACCATCACGTTGAGGCACCCTCTGTCTCACATCAAAATTTCACTATAGCAACCTAGTCAACCCCAAACATTATAATCCAATGACTAGGTTAAGCAAGAAATAAAAAATAATTTTTTTTTTTTTTTTTTTATATATATGTATAAGATCTCTGTTTAACTATGCAGAAGAAGAAAAACAAAGATTGCCTAATCCATTCAGTATGAGAACTCCCTTCAAACCAAAAGCAAAATCACGATAAGAAATCTAGGATCATAATAGTTGGATAGCATACAAAAAGATCAAACTAGATGATGACAAGTGTAAGGTCAAGATCAGGTCAAAAATAAGAGATTCAAGAACCAAAGGCTATAAAAGGAAGCATCTAGGACCAGAATCTGCATCAAGCATTAGATAACATTTTTGCTAAGAGGTATACTTGAGTGCCCTTTTGATTTGTGTTGTTGTATTCCCTTCTGTCTTTTTTCTTGCTCATTCTCATTCCTCCAATTACTGTGCAGGATTTTAATAAGAAAGTGCTCAAGAAGCTGAGATTATTTCCAGATCTATTGAGCTTGAGGTTTAGAGACTCGTTGTTACCAGATTGGAACAAGAAGAGTAGAAGAGTTTTGTTACATCATTTGAATAAAATTTCTTCATTGTATTGATGTATTTCTTTGAAAAATTGAGTTAAATGGCATTCTGCCAACTCTGCGTGTAATATTCTATGAAATCAATACAATTCTGGTTCTCATTTCTATTAATTCTTTATCTCAGTATTGTGTGTTACTACATAATGTGTTACATTATTTGAATGTGTTACGTACGTTTCTCTCATTGGCCAACTGTTATGTCTGTTACGATATTCGAATGAATGTGATAGTGTCAATTCTTTCTCAGTCCGTTTCATTATTTTCATTTTACAAATGTTGTTAAATTGCTATAACAACCCAATAAATCTAGGCACCGGTTCACATAAGGCATAATAATGGTTATTTTCATTGCTTGGTCATTTTAATACATCTAGCATATTATTCTAATCTGGAGTGTGTAATCTTTGTAATATCATAAATTACCACTGGGGGTTTCCTTACCCATTATGTAGTTTTTCTATAGCAATAGCTATTTTTAATTAGAATAAAGAGACAGGTTGACCAAAGCCTGTAATAGCTCGTTGGTTTCAAATGATTTCTTATAGCGTGACAATTGTCCTATGGATGCAAGAGATGGTTCCAACAATGACCTTAATAGATATTGGTAGATTGAAATGCCATCATTGATTTCTCTTTGGCTCGTAATTGCCCTAAAATGAAGTGCCACTATTGGATCTGGGCTAGTTCAAGCACGCCCGTCAGATTCGTCATTTGTATATTACCTTTTGATTATTATGATGAATTGCAACCGTTGGATTTAGATATGGATGAGTGCTACCATCGATTTAATTTAGCTCTTTGACTTATCAACCTTTGATAGCTTCGTGGGATCGTAGTCGTTGGATCCAGGAAGGATAAAGCGTGATCATTGATTTCATTTGCTTTGGTTTCTTCTTTAAGTGAAGCACTATCATTGGATCTTTCTCGATTGAGCTCCACCATCAGATTGCACCTTGACCATTGGTATTTTGACAAATTTTGTTTAATCCATGTCTACTTTGAGTAAAGTGCTATCGTCTGATCTATGGTGGATTAACACCACCATCAAATATTATTGAACACAGGGAATCACTTTGCAATATTTTGATTGGTCGAGCGAGTGGCTGTAGGCGTCGCCGTTATATTAACTTGCGATCACATGCTATCGTAGATCTTAATTTACCCTTTTTCAAAGGAAGCCCTGTTTAATCTTTGATCAACTTTCTCAGAGTGCGACTATTGGATCAACCAGGCTTAAGCGCAACCGTTAGATTTACTTGAATACGAGGGTATTTGACTTTGAATTGGACAGGAGATTTTAATGATTGATTACCTTGAGATGCGTGCCATCGTTGGATTTTCTCTAGTGAGGGCACGTCCGTTGATGTTACTCGAACCTACACATACTTTAAATCATGAGTGTGAATAATGTTTTTATGCTAACCTTGGTGATTTGTGGTAAATGCGCATTTGTTGGATCAACTCTCGATCAAGCGTAGTCGTGGATCCTCCGTGACCTGTTAACTTTATAATCGAAAATAAACCTTGTATTAGCAAAAATGGGGAGGGATTAGCAATGTATGATGACCCTCGCTAATCTTGCTTAGTAGTTTTAATTAATCCTTTATAATTTAACCCCTTTAATGATAACTTTATGAACTTTCAAGACAACGCAGTCGTCCGATTAAATCATAATCGAGCACTGCCCTCGGATCTTCTAAAATAGCTCGATGTTTAATTAAATGGGGCACATACCCTCAAGGATTTAATTAAAATTTCCTTTCCAAACCTTAGGTTTTATTTCTTTTGACCATGGTGCATTAGAGGTTTGACTTATCAAAGTGAGCGCATCCATTGGATTCTATCTTGATGAAGCGTTGCCCTTGGATTTATTAGTTTTGCATGATTTTTATTTCAAAGAAGCACGTAACCTTCAACTTGGTCTTATTAGACTTTGATTTATCACCCTTTTGACTCCTTGGGACTTAGGGGTTAATTCATTTGACTTAGGCCCAAAAGTGGTCATTATTTTTATAATGAGGGCTCTTATTAAATTTGTGGATTATAAACCTTACTTTAAAAGAGTCGGGTATTTTAATGGTTTGACCTTTTTAGTGGACGTTCATTTAATTTGATCTTTATGGATTCTTTTAGGATAAAACAATGGTTATAAAAGCAATCCAAAAATGGCTAAGGTTTGGTCCAAAAATCAACATTTAAAGTCAGCTTTTCAGATGAAAATGCAACAGAGGCCAACAACATTTGCTAAGTTTATTGAAACCAAAAATTTAAAATTGGGGGTTTCAGATGTTGAGTCAATTTTAGCTCCAACAGGAAACCCTAGTGATAAACTTCAGATATTACAAGTTTAAGAACTCTAGATTTTAGCTATACACTTCTTATATTAAAATGACCAAGCAAAGACAAGAACTATTATTATGCCTTATGTAGACCGGTGCCTGGATTCATTAGGCTATTATAGCAATTTAACAACATTCGTAATGTGAATAGAAATAATGGAGAAAAGACAAATTGGTGCTATTAGACTCATTCGAATATCATAATAAGTCTAAGAGTTAACCAACGAAATAAATACTCATAACACATTCAAATAATGTAATCTGCTAAGAGGATACACATAGAATTATAGACAAAAATAGTAGAATTGAACCCCATAATTATATTAAATTTTCAATGAAATTACATGTAGAGTGGGCAGAAATACATTTAAATCTGTTACAACTCTTTAATAGAATGAGAAAATATTGTTCAAATAATGTAACAAGACTTCTTCAGTTTTCCTATTTCAATCTGATAATAGTAAGAATCTCTGGATTTCAGGCTAAAAAAGAATTGGAAATATTCTCAGCTTCTCAAACACAGTTCTACCAAACCTGCATAGCAAAGGGAGGAATGAGGGATAAAAGAGAAAAAGACACAGGGAATACAACAACACAACTTACAGGGCACTCAAGTATACCTCTTAGCAAAAAATGTTATCTCTAAAGATTGATGCAAATTTTGACCGTAGCTAGTGTATTTATAGCTTTGAATTCTTGAATCTATTATTCTTGGCCTTATCTGGACCTTACAGTTATCACTCTTTGGTTTAACCCTCAAAAACTTGTACAGTTGTCTTCCATTATCCTCTTTTGTTTACATTGTACACTCTGCTAGGACTCTCTTAACTCAACTATTTAATTGGTAATCTCAATGCCTAAAGAGTCTTCTTCTTCTGTCCCTTCTTCAACCTCCGACTGGCTTCCTGCTTTTGAAGTTTCTCCTCCTTGAGTAATCTTTATTTCTTCCTCTAGAGGCGTATTTAGTTCCAGCTGTAAACTGCATATTTTGATTTCTTTATTTTTCTTGCTCTACTACAACCCTCTGATTTGCTTTTCGATAAGCTTCCAAGCGTAAATATTAAAAGTCACAGAAAATTTCAATATATTCATTTCTTGGAGGATTCTGTTCTTTTGTATGCTAATAAAAACTTTATTCTTTTCATAATGGGTAACAAGGGAATCCATAGTATTGACCAAGAAAGTAGTCTATTTGGCCATTCCTTTGTCATCATCAGGTTCACAATCAAACCCTTCTATCTTATTCATGAGGAGGTTTTCTATGCTAGTAGTTTCCAAGAATTCGTCTAATGATAACCCAATATATGCCAACTTTTCTCTTATCTCATTTATTAGAGCAAACATTTTTGTAGCATCATTGTATCACCTTTTCCTGTTTGCTTCAAATATTACTGCTTTCATGAATCCAATATTGTTCTTGACCTCAGAGCCATCCTTTAAGATCACTTTTTTACTCTACATTTCTTCAAAGTATTCTGCCATCAGAGAAAGAGTGGGATGGATGACTTCCAATTCTTGTTCTTTTTGGTATAGCAGACTCTCCATTTCTTTGGTAGTAAATTGGATCACTCTAATCTGCCTGAACATCTCTGTGATCCCATTGATCCTGTCCTAAATTTTAAATGATATATATTTTTTATTTTGACAAAATAGTTTGCATGTCTATTATTTTCACGACTAGTGGGGACTGTACTAGCACGATAGTTGTCTTAGCTAACTATTCTTGTAGGTCTTTGATCAAGGCTTGCATTTTTGCCTTCTCCTTATCACTCGTTTCCAATTGACCCCTTAATTCTTTATTTGTTTGGTGTAGAAGGTCTATGGTTTTTGCATTCATAGCCTTGTTTATTCTGACCATGTCATCTTCCTTTCCATGCATTGAAATCTTCCCTATTTCATTGTCAACTTGGAGAGTGAAAGGTTCTTGTGGGGCAAGCATGGTTATTTTTTCCATGGATGCTTTGTACATGTCTTCCCCTATTCCCAAAGTATGAATCTCTTCCATGTCACCTATTCTAGCTATCATTTGTAGTTCACTCTCATTAGCAACACTGAAAATTGTTTCTTCCTCGACCTTTTCTAATGTAAATTTTGTCGAGGTCAGAACCAACTTAGGTTTCTTTGTCTCAGGGGAAAATACAACCTCTTGCCATTTTACCCTATGATCTCTCAATATTTCTCTAAAACCACCTTCTTTCATTTGTGATACAAATGGAATTAGTATTCTTTATCATTAATCTTCAGTGAGGTGGGAATGGCTTGAGGGACTAACTTATTTACACTAGTTAAGGCCAAGATTTAGTTAGGAACAAGAGCTTCAACTTGTTTTTTCTGAAATGGCAAGATCTTGGGATGACACTGCAACCATTTCTTTATCTTTGTCTGTATCAGGCCCTGTGAGAGTTTGCTATGAAGTACTGGGTGTTGCTTCTATCTAGGATTGAGAATTTTATGAAACTTGTATTTGGTGTTCCACTATATCAACACTATCCACTGTAACCTCTACTTGGTCTATACCTTGTTCTTCTATAATTTCTAATAGTGCATCCTATCGGATGGCTTGAGTGGGGGTAGGGAAAATTGGGGCTGCTGAATCTACAGTAATCCTCTTTATTACATTGAGTTCCGAGGGGTATTCATATGGTCTATGAATTTATGAATTTCCCCTATTCTCAAAAGGAAAATCATTCTATACTTTTCATAAATCTTATCCTTTCTCCATGGCTTCTAATAGTGCTTCCTCATATTGGTATTTTCTATGTTCGACCCAGGCATATTCATGATTCATCATCCGCCTATATTTTTTATGGGAGTCATAGGGCCTCCAAGTTATCTCTTCGAAATCCAAGTTTTCCAAATCATACATGCCTTTGAACAGGGCTAGGTATCCTGTAAAGGTGTGATATCCAAATTTGTAGGGAAAATTGAACCAGGGGACTCGACCATGTTTCTTCGCTTACCTCATTTTACTCTCTTCTGCAACTTGCCTTACCAGTTCTAAGACGGCCAGGGAGAAAGGGCAGTACATTGGTAACATTTTAGGGGAAATTTTGGTCCCATAAAGCCACATATATGTGAAATATTCTGAGAAGAAGCAATCCCCTATTTCCTTTTCTTTGATGAAAGCTTTTACCCCTGACCGTAATCTCTCTTGCATGTCGTCTGTCACAATCCAATAAATTTCTACCATGAAGTTGTCACAAAACCAACCCAAGTGGGTGCGTCCCTCATGCATTCTCCAAAATTTGTTCTGTATATATGGACTGTCACTGGCTCCTATTCTATGTTGACTTTCATCTCCCAATTGTCCATCCAACAAGTGCACGAGAATCGAATAATGAGAAAAAAAGGGTATCTCTTTCCTTTGTTTCAAAATTACCTTTTTTAATTATAACAACTGCTTGTGCATTTGTCTACTCAATTCCTCCTCCCAGGCATATATGGGAGTATTTATTCTTTTGTTACTTTGTGTTACTAAGTATAGAGTATCTCTCCCTACCACACTGAGTTCTTGTACCCCCCAAAAAAATGTTTATCATGTCACATAAATCCTTGACCCAAGATTGGAATGTGGTTTTTCTAATGGGGAATTCATATTGTACCTCCTCATATCTATTAAAAAGCATTTTAAAAGAATCTAAATTAGTCAATTGATGAAATTGCCTTTCAATTACCTGGTAAATTAGCTGGGTGTTTAAGGGCTCTAGATGAAAGAATTCTTTGATGTGCCTGACTGCTACATCAAAGACAACAAAAAATAACAGAGACCAACAACATTTGGTGAACTTATTGAAGCTAAATTTTTTAAATTAGGGGTATCTGATGTTGAGTCAAATTTGGCTCCAACAAGAGGTTTGAATGCTTTATCAAAATCTTCAAATAAACTCTAGAGAGAAACTAATCCTATTGGTATTCTATTTGTTTTCAGTTGGATTACTTCTACTGGTTCTCCTATTTGATCTTTTAATTTTTCTTCATCCTTTTCATCACAAATTATATCAACATACTGATTTTGTAAGGTCATGAAGTATTTTATGTCCATATTATCTTGAAAGACCTATAAGTAAACAATGTTATCTAGTATAGAAGTCTTATAGACTAAAATTGTTGGTAACCTATCCATATATTTTGTAGTAATTTATGGATCATCTAGGCCTGATGCATTTACAGCTAAACGATATGCAATATGATATTGTTATCTAGTAATGTATGAAATATTGAAAGCTAAGAATTTTTCAATTTCTTCCAATACTGCAGTTTTGTATTGTTTCAACCTAGGATGTTTGGTTTGATACTTCCATCTTATCTGTTGGATAATTAATTATGCATCTCCAATCACAGTTAAGTAATTTATGCCCAACTCTTTGGCTTTCCTC
This sequence comes from Wollemia nobilis, assembly GCA_028583015.1. Classification (NCBI taxonomy): domain Eukaryota; kingdom Viridiplantae; phylum Streptophyta; class Pinopsida; order Araucariales; family Araucariaceae; genus Wollemia; species Wollemia nobilis. The sequence goes on along the minus strand of JAQPPZ010017259.1, from coordinate 6,348,290 downwards.
AATCCTAGCAATAGAGCTTCATACTCAGCTACATTCTTAGTGCAAGGGAATTCTAGTCTGTAAGGAATACCAAGGTAGTTTCCTTTTATGTCAGTCAAATTAACTCATGCACTTGCTCCAGATCAGGATTTAGCCCCATCAAAAATCATGGTCTACATTTCTTGTGTCAATACTCTATCTAATTCAGCATCAACCATTTTCATAACTTTTGGATCCATGTTTTTAGCTTTTGGTACTCTTACCAGGAATGGGTTATGCCATATTGAATAAACTCCCATTCCTTTCTCCTCTACTGATTTTACTAAATTTATCATGGTATCATCTATCTTAATTAACTCTACAGAGTATTTATTGAAAGGTTCTCTTCGTAGAGTTACATTTTTTTTCTAACATTGGGATGGTAGCATAAGACCAATCCAATTGAATTGATCCCCCCAATTTTTTTGCCCAATTCCTGCTTAGTAGTAGTGAGAAGAAAGGATCAACATCCACTACTGCAACATCCATCATTATACCTTTCTTGGGGTGTTGGTCTAGATATACCAATAATCCTATTATCACTCCAACACAAGGTACTTGTCTATTGTCCATTACTGATATAGAGGTAGAATCTCTGATACATATTAATCCCATTTGGTCAGCTATCATCTTGGGCATGATATTGTCTGAAGCTCCACTATCCAGGATACAATTATGAATCACATACTTTTCCCCTTCATCTAAGTTATATCTTAATAATACATAGAAGGGTCTAACAGAAGATGGTGACCTTGTATCCTATTGATTTTGTCTAGCAACATGGCAAGATGGATCTTCTTTTTGTTCAATAAGTCCGAATGCTCTATAGACTTGTTCTATATACTACTAAAATTTCATAAGCTCACCAAATGTGATATTAAACTTCTGCTCACTAAGTTCTAACCTAGCATCAAATTCTAAATTTTTTATATCGAGTGGTGTATTGTATTCTTCTTTGGGAGTTTTCTCTTCTAACTCTACTAGCTCAGGGATTACCTTTTTGGGGGTTTTATCAGTTCTCTATTTACTAATATTTTTTTTGGCAATGGGTTATTTTCTTATTTCGCTAGTGGAAGCTTTCTTTGTTCTATTGGGGATTACTCTGTTCCTTAAGTTAAGAGCATGAGTAGATTTTAATTCTTCCACTTCTTGGGTAATTGGGATTAATTTCCCCTTTATTTTAACATATCTTGACTCATGTGATCTTTGTAAGATTTTGGTACCTTCAACAACTAAGATCTGAGGATGATGATTTGAAGAATATTTATCCATATTTTCTTCAAAGAGTCTTTCTCTTGACTCATCTTCTAGAGACCAACAAACATTAATCCTTATATCATATTTTGAATCATCATTAAGATCTATATTATGCGGTGTACTTAAGTAAATACCACATCCTTTTGGGTTATGGGGAGCATCACAAGCTAAGCAAAAATAGGGAAAACCCTCTACTATGTTAGCAGATGGTATGGTATTTGGAACATTATTCTAATCTCTATCAATTTATTTTTTCTTCCAATTATTGTTCCCATTGTTCCTATTTCTGTTTCCTTCATCAGGACCATTGTTGTTTCCTCAACTCCTATTGAAATTTTTATTGAAGGGAGGACGATTATCAACATGTGGTTTCTCTGGTTGTGATGACTCACCACTATTTCTATTATTCCTTTATATCCTTGCTAATCTGTTGTTCATGGTATTAAACATATCTGTAAATTGAATAGTCAATTTCTCCATTGGATCTACTTCAGCTCTTCTTTGTAAATCAAAGGCCACCCTTTTTAGTTTTCTATCAGGATGGTTATTTTCTAGAGAGTAAGGCTTCATCTTACCACTATCAAACATGTTTATTTTGATATCCATTGCTTTTTCCATACATCCATCAATAGTGGTGGCTTGTTCTTGCCTTAACTCATAATTGAATTCACCTTGGAAAGCATTTTATAGAAACAAATCGACTGAATGTCACTAGGCCTGAGGTTAACAGGGATTTTGTTCCTAGTTTTGGAAAAAATTCTATTAAAATCACTGACAACTTCATTTTCCTTTTTCTTCGTAGTTGCCAACTTGGTTAACAAATATTGTTCATTTTTCCTCTCTCCAATTTTTTTAGGAACATAGTTTCCATTTTAGCAAAATTTGGAATGTCATTGGCTAGGAGGGAGTTAAACCACTCCATGGTGTCCTTTTTAAAATTTTGTAGAAATAGCCTTAAGACTACATCTTCATGTTATACCTCTAAGTTATCCAAAGCATATAAGAAACTTTTGATATGGTCTTCTCCAGTTACTGCATTATTTCCTTGAAACTTAGGAAGATACTTATGGGCTTTGCTAGGTAAGGCATTTAAATTTGCAGGCAAGGTGAACGACCTGTACCTATTAGTCCTCCATAATTGAACATTATTTTGATTTGGCTAAGCCATTGTAATTGTAGGTGTAATAGGATTTGGATTTACAGTAGCACTGACCATAGGAATGGTTGGCTGGGAGACTTCTGTATAGTCTAGTGGATTATTAACTACAATATTATAATTTATAGGGCTACGGGACTAAGATGAATTAGATGTATTTTCTACTGCAAAATTAAACGCATCATTTATAGTAATATCAGTAACAACAATATTATGATTTTTATTTTTCTTTACATATTTTTTATTGATAAAGTAAGACTTATTCTCGTAAATAGTACTCTTAAGAAGTGGTATCTTTTGATTGTGGGTAAATACCTCTAGGTTCTCGAATTCTGGAAGTAGCTCCTTATCGCTTCTCCTCGTGTGCACCAACATGTTCTGCTCCTTCTTTCTTGATTTTTAATTTTTGGTTTTGTCCAAACAGAGTCGCCAACACATGTAGTGCATAAAGAACTAAATGTATGATCAAAATTGCTTGATCTTTTTACTCTCAGCCTCATAGGATATGGTTCTTGGGGAATTTTCAAGAAAATCAAGAAACATCAAGAATACTTCAAAAGATAATTGAAAATCATGGGCAAAAGAAAATAAAGAACATTAAAAATATAAAACTAAAATGTAGGTTCATTATTCTAATTGGCCACCTGTTGATAAAAAAAAAAAATGTCGTAAAATCTCATGCCTAAAATTGTGAAGATTCTATCCCCGACAATGACACCAAAAAATTGTTGGAACAATTTCTTGCATCCATAGGATTCGATTTTCACACTACAAGAAATCATTTGGAACCAACGAGCTATTACAAGCTCTGGTCAACCTGCCTCTTTATCTTGATAAAATATATATTGCTAAAGAAAATAATCAGAACGGGTAAGGAAACCCCAGTGATAAATTTCAAATAATTTGGATTAAAGCACTCCAGATTTTAGTTATACATTACTCTTATTTAAAATGACCAAGCAAAGACAACAACTCTTATTATACCTTATGTAGACCGGTGCCTAGATTCAATGGGCTATTATAGAAATTTAACAATGTTTATAAAATGCCCAAAAAGGAGGAAGAGAAGAAATTGGCTTTGTTAAACTCATCCGAATATCGTAACAAATTTAATAGTTTAACCAACGAAAGAAATGTTCATAATACATTCAAATAATGTAATCTATTATGAAGTAACACACATAACCGAGACAAAGAATTAATAAAATTGAGACCCAAAATTATATTAACTTTCAAATAATATTACATGCAGAGTTGGCAAAATGCCATTTAACTCTATTCAAAAAGTGATAATACAATGAAGAAGTTCTATTCAAATAATGTAACAGAATCCTTCTACTCTCCTTGTTCCAATCTAGTAACAACAAAGTTTTTGAACCTCCAGCTCAATAGATCTGGAAATAATCTCAGCTTCTTGAATGCTATCCCATCAAACCTGCACAACAAAGGGGAAGAATGAGGGATGACTGAGAAAAAACACAAAGGAAATACAAAACACAACTCACAGGGCACTCAAGTATACCTCTTAGCAAAATTTGCTATCTCCTAAGCTTGATAATGATTCTGATCGTAGCTGGTGTGTTTATAGCTCTAGGTTCTTGAATCTGTTATTTTTGGCCTCATCTGGGCCTTACATTTATCACCATTTTCTCTAATCTTCTCTGTGTGCTATCCAACTGTTTTGAACTACGTGGAACTAGATTTTCTATCTTGCTTGCTCTTGGTTCAAAGGAAGCTCTCAAAAGGTGGTGTATTGGGTAATTTTGGACGTATATAATTAGTGAACCAATAAGTACATATATATGCATATATTTTTATTTTTCCTATTTTTTCTAGTCATTTGATTTTATCAGTTGGGATCAGACCAGATTGTTGTAGTAAAATTTTGATGTAAGATAGGGGGAACCCGACATGATGGTGAAGAGAAGAGATGGAGTGTGGATGACAAACGAGCGAAATGGCATTGATTACATAATGGTTATGAAGTAGGTGGGAGCAATGGGAGTTGATTTGTGTAGTGGATGGTGGAGAGATGATGCTTTGTGGGATGAATGGTTACGATGGACAAGAGAATATGTCCAAAAGGAGAAGGGTAGTGATAGGTAGGAGGAAATATAGGGTACTTCCATAACTATACTCCATCGAAGTGACCCCTTTGTAAGTATATTTTATCGAAGCGTTGAGTGAGTAGCTTTCTATAAGCTGAACACAATTTCTTATTCTTGTCGTGCTTTTTACATCTTCTGAATATGTAGAACAGGAATCGGTTGCACCATTGAGACTTTTGTATTTTACACTTCATTGCCCTTCTCATGGATGGCCCTTTTTCACCTTTTACTATCCTTATTTATAAGTCGAGAAACTTCTCGTATGAGTCCACTTCGAGTAGGCTTATTTTATTTCCCATATAGTATGCGATCACATTCTATGGATATGTAATGATATGATTTTGTTCTACAGTATCGGTCTTGTCACTCGAAAAGTTCACATTATTCTTATTCTGGTACAGTCGATGGAATTTTGTTTGATCGCCTGAACATTTCCCCCTCCAACTACTATCTAAATTTGTAGCTATTACTGAGCTTTTGTCTGTACTTTTTAGTTTGATATGCTATCACAGTCATTGCTATTTGTTGCAGGTCTCTTTTTATAGTGAATGTTTTTGTGAACAATCCGCCACCTTGGTCTTGCATAGGAGCATTAGATCTTGTTTGGGTCAATTGCTGTCATTGATGTCTCAAAACCTGCATAACTATTAATCTAATGATATTATAAGAATATGGTAGGTTACTCACACATGCAAGGTCAAAAATGACCATGATTAGCAACTACCTAATTAGGAATATTTAGGTCAAAAACCAATAATCATCGTGCTCACTAATCATAGTATTAATCCTACAAATAAAACCATTTTATTGAGGTTAATCATGTGATTATAATGTTAATAATCCCTTAATAAAATACAAGCCTTTATAATCTGATCACATCTCCAAGTGCTCACTGTTCGATCAAATAATGGATGCATGCACTCATCCAATCTTCTGGGTATGCATCATGTTTAACTAAAGGAAAGGGGATTATTAACAACATATGCCCGGCGGGGGGGCGTTCATGCATTAGACCCTCTCCTAATCTTAATTTAGCATAGGATTTTGGCTTTATTAACCTTAATTAATCATATGACCAAAAAAGCTCACCTATATTAACCCTTGGATGCCTTGGAAATGCGTTGTCGTCAGATCTGAGCGGGGTCAAGCGCTGTCATTGGATTAAAAAAGAGATGTGCCCTTCATACCCCAATGGGAAAACATTAATATATGCTTACACTTTGTTAACCATGATTAGCGCCCATCTTAAACCTTAATCATCTGATAATTTTACCTTTATTAGCTTTTGGCCACCTCGATCAAGTGCTGCTATTGAATCGGGGTGGAAATAAGTGTGATCATCAAATCTTGTTTGATCGCAACTCCATTGATGATCACTTTGCTAATATTTGATTGCTTTCAGGAAAGCACTACCTTCATATTTGACAAGGATCGATGCCACTGTTGGATCTACTGAAGGTGGGGGACAATTATCTTTGACTCAGATGTGAGCTTTTAATTGATCGATCAAACTACTACGAGCGTCACCATCAGATGGAGTCAGGAATGAGCGCAACTGTCGATCTCCTTTAACCTTCAAGATTGATAACTAATGGGGCGCATAACTTTTAATTTTATTAAATCCTTGATTAGTCAAAGGGGGAACGATTAGCAACGTGTTCAAAACCCTCACTAATCATGATTAACTTGGCTTTAATCAAGCTTTGACTTAGCTTTATCGATGATTTTTATCTTTGTTAACGTTTGATGGCTTCGGGAAAGCACCACCATTGGATCTGGTTTGGAGCGTGCATCTCCATCGGATCCTATGAAGGTGCAAGCCTTTTTACTGCTCAAAGGATGCCATTAATTTTTTGTTATCGTCCTGCATGCACGACCATCGGATCATCTTGGATTGAGTGCATCCGTTGATTTCTTTAGATCTACAAGACTAATAATCAAAGGGGTGCATGCTTTTAATTTTCAATAATCTTTGATTAAGCAAAGGGGAAAAGCTTATCAATGTATTAAGACCCTTGTTAATTATGCTTATCAAAGATTTAAAATGATTTAATTAAAAATAATCTCTTGGCACTTTTAATTTTTTAACTTCATGCATGCGCGACCATCGGATCAACTTAGATTGAGCGCAGTCGTTGATTCCTTTAGATCTACACAAAGTTTAAACAATGAGTGTATATAAGACTTTTACCTAACCTTTGTTACTTTTGGTGAACGCGTGTTCGTTGGATCGGGATGGAGTGAGCATTGTCGTTAGATCTTTTGGAGTTGCTCAGTGCTTTAGTCAAATGGGTGCATGACCAAAGTTGAATTTTTTGAAGAGCACGCATCCGTTGGATTGACTCTCGGTTAAGTGCAGCCATAGATCTTCCTTGACCTGCAAGACTAATAACCAAAGGGGCACACACCTTTTAATTTTTAGTAATCTTCGATTAAGCAAAAGGGGAATGCTTAGCAATGTGTTAGAACCCTTTTAATTGTGATTAGCGATTTGATTAATCTTGAGGTGCTTAACCCATTCAAAGTTAACACTTTGATATTCTGAGTGAGCGTAATCATCCGATTTCATCACCCTGGAGCGCTTCCGTTTAGATTTTACAACTTGCTCAAAACTTAACCAAGGGGGCGCATGACCCTTGCTTTAGGTTTAATCAATTAAGTTATCCAAGACCTTAGGTTATACAACTTGAACCATGATTTTCTTTGACTTATATTTTGGGTTGATCATACGAGTGCATCCATTTATATTTCGGAGGGTGAAGCGCTATCGTCCAGATATTTGGACTTGAACGATCTTTAATCATGGAGGGGGTGCATACCCTCATTTGCCTATGTGATACTATTTTTTTTTAAACCTTAGACTTGTGTACTTAGGTCCAAATTTTTTAATCAAAATCATTAGAGACCCAAGGACTTAGGGGTTTTCTTTAGTGAATATTTCAATAATCAAATTTCATAACCCTTTTAATAATCAGATGATTCCAATGGTCAAGGGCAATTTAGTTAACGGTTAAGACCACAACTTTAAATTTGATTAAGATTAATATTTTTATAGCTATTCCTAGAGATCAAACCATTGAAAATCAATTTCTCAGAGGGAAATGCAATAGAGACCAGCAAAATTTGGTAAATTTAATTAAGCCAAAAGTTTAAAATTAGGGGTATTTGATGTTGAGTCAAATTTGGCTCCAACAGTTTCTTAGCCAACCATCCCTATAGGCAGTACTAACGTTCAACTATGGATAACTAATAGGTACAAGATTTTTGCTTTACCTGCAAATTTGAATATCCTACCTAACAAAGCCCATAAGTACCTTCCCAAGTTTCAAAGAAATAACGCAGTTACTGGAGAAGACCGTATTAAAAGTTTCCTATACGCAATGGATAGTCTAGAAGTTGAACATGAAGATGTAGTCCTAAGGCTGTTTCTGTAAAATTTAGAAAAGGATGCTAGGGAGTGGTTTAACACCCTCCCATCCAATGACATTCTAGATTTTGCTAAAATGGAAACTGTGTTCTTAAAAAAATTGGAGAGAGAAAAACAAACAATCTCTACTAACTAAATTGGCCACTATGAAGAAAAATGAAAATGAAGTTGTCAATGATTTTAATAGAAGGTTTTCCAAAACTAGGAACAAAATCCCTATTAACCTTAGGCCTAGTGACATCCAATCAATTTTTTTCTATAAAAATGTTTTCCAAGTAGAATTCAATTATGAGTCGAGGTAAGAACAAGCCACCACTATTGATGAATCTATGGATAAAGTAATAGATATTGAAATAAACATGCTAGATAGTGGTAAAATAAAACCTTATTCTCTAGATATAAACCAACCTAATAGAAAACCAAAAAGGGCGATCTTTGATTTGTAGAGAATATCTGAAGTAGATCCAATGGATAAATTGACCAAACAAGAGATAAATATATTTAATACAATGAACAATAGGTTAGCAAGGATAGAAATAAACAATGGTAATAATGGTGAGTCATAACTACTAGAGAGACCACATGTTGATAATCGCCCTCCCTTCAAGAAAATTTTCAATAGGAATTGGGAAAAAAACAATGGCTCTAATGAAGGAAACATAAATATGAACAATAAGAACAATAATTGAAAGAAAAGAGAAACTGATAGAGATCAGAATAGTGTCCCAAATCCTATACCATCTGCTAATCTCGTAAAAGGTTTTCCCTATTTTTTCTTAGCCTGTGATGTTCCCCATAACCCAGATGGTTGTGGTATTTACTTAAGTACACAACACAATATAGATCTTAATGATGATTCAGAAGAAGATATAAGGATTAATGCTTGTTGGTATCTAGAAGATGAGTCAAGGGAAAGAATATTTGAAGAAAATATGGATAAATATGCATCGAATCATCATCCCCAAATCTTAGTAGCTGAAGGTACCAAAATCTTGCAAAGACCACATGAGTCAAGATATGATAAAATGAAGCATGAGAAATTAATCCCAACTACTAAAGAAGTGGAGGAGTTAGAAGCTACCCATACTCTAAATTTAAGAAACATAACCATTCCTAACAGAATAGAGAAGGCTTCCACTAGTGAAACAAGAAAACAGTCCTTCACAAATAAGAATGTTAGTAAAGAAAAAACTGACAAGACCCCCAAAAAGGTAGTCCCTGAACCAATAGAATTGGAGGAAAATATGCCTAAAGAAGAAAGCACCAAACTTCTTGATATTAAAAAGATAGAATTTTATGCTGGGTCAAAACATTGTAAAAATAATGTTAATATCACATTTGGTGAGCTTATGAAAGTTCAACAGTATAGAGAACAATTCTATAGAGCATTCAGACTTATTGAGCAAAATGATGACCCATCTTGTAACACTGCTAGAAAAAATCAGCAAGATACCAGGTCTCCATCCTCTGTTAGATCCTTCTCTATGTCATTAAGATAAGCACTATATTTTTGGGTTTTAACTTTATATATCGTTTTATTTTATTTTATTTGTTTATTTATTTATTTTAGGGCTTTTACTCCCTATTGACCCCATGGTAGGGGTTGTAAATCTTGATATGTATACCATTGATGGGAATTTTCATCTTTTCTTCCTCTAATGTTTGCAACCTGTAAGTGTTTTGACCAACCACTTGAGCTATTTGGTAAGGGCCAATCCACTTGGGTTCAAGTTTTCCTTTCTCACCATGCTTATCATTTTTGGGATCCCAGTAGATTACTATATCACCTTCAAAAAAGGGAGCACCTTTTGCTTTCTTGTTAAATGATTTTACAGTTTTCTAAGTTTGATCAATTATTCTGTTTAAGGTCTCTCTTCTTTGCTCTTGTAATTGGAAAATTTGGTCTAATCTTCTCTGCAAGGCATCAGGGTTCTCATGGTCTTGAAACAGTAGGGAAAGTGCTAATTTTTCTATTCTAGGAGGTATCAAGGCTTTTTCTCCATACACTAGTTCGTAAGGAGTTCTCCTTGTATTTCTTTTAAGCGATAGTCTATCTGCCCATAGAGCAAATTTTAATTGACTATCCCAGCTTCTCTTATTTTTACCCAATGATCTCTTAATTTTGGTAATTAAATTCTTATTTGATGACTCAGCTAGACGATTCCCTTGTGAGTAATATTTTACAGAGTGGGAGATTTCTATTCCATACTTAGCACAAAATTATACCATCTCAAATGATATAAAATATTGTCCATTATCTATCACTATATTTTTAGGAACCCCAAATCTGGTTAGAATAATTTCCTCTAAAAAAATTATAATAGTTTGAGATGTGGAACTTCTAAGAGGAGCAACTTCTACCCATTTAGTGAAGTAATCTATTGCAGTTATGATCCATTTATGTCTACCTAATGAGTTTGGATTGATCTCTCCAATCAAACTAATGTCCCATTGTGTGAAAGGTGCTTCTATGATTACTGGTTTGAGAGGTATAGTAGCAAAGTGCTTATTACCTGCAAAAACCTAACGATTATGATAATTTCTAACATACTGATATACATCTTTAAAGAGTGAACGCCAATAATAACCTGCTCTCATAATAACCTATAGCTTTGGGAGAAAAATGTCCTCCACAAAAACCATCATGAAATTCTTTCATTGTTTCTGGGACTTCACTTTCATACAAGTAGACTAATAACACACCATCAGGGTGTCTCCAATAGAGCACACCATCCTACACATGATATTTTTGTGTTTGCAATTTTACTAATCTCATTCTGTTAATTGGCATGTCCTTTGGAAAAGACTGAGTTTGTAGGTATGCTAATATTTCATCATACCATTTACATTCAACATTATTAATTCTCCTGATGTCATGTATTTCATCTACTGTAACGATATTATTAGAGTCCTCTCCTTTATATGCCAGATATTTTGCTAAACCCTGCCCTCTTACCATTTTGAATTCTGCATCATACTGTAATAGTTTCACCATCCACCTTATAGGCCTTCCTAGCGATTCAAACTAGGTGAAGACATTCTTTATTGTTATGAAAGGGATACAAAAATAAACCTTATTTGAATCGAATATACCCTTGAAATGTTCTAAAGATTGAATCACTACATAAGCATGTTTTTATAATAGGGTATATTTAAAATGTGCTCCTTTCAATCTTGAACTCATGAAGGCTATTGGCCTTTCATTATTTTCATCATCCTTATAAGAAAGGACTGCAACAATGGAATGCTCAGATGCAAATGAATAGATATTGAAATATTTTGAGTAATTTGGATAAGTTAAGGTTGGGGCAGTAGAAATGACCTCTTTTATCTTTCTAAAAGCTTCCATGTTTTCTGTTGTCCATTTGATTTCTTCAATATTTTTAACCATGTCATTTATAGGTTTGGTCATCTCTGCAAAATTGGGAATAAACCTTCTAACAAAATTGATTTTGCCAAAGAATGACCTGACTCCTTTTAGGTTTCTAGGAGGGGGAATTTTTGAGATAGCTTCTATTATTTTTGGATCTATACTCACCCATTTTTCTAACACTATGTGTCCTAGTAATTTCCCCTATGTTGTTCCAAATATGCACTTTTTAGGATTTAGGGAAATTCTAAACTCTTTGCATCGGGAAAAGACTACAACAATATGTTCTAAATGGTCTTCTGGATTTTTAGAAAATACTATTATATCATCCAAATATACCACTACTATTTTGAACATCAATCCTTTGAAGGTAAAGTCCATGGCTCTCTGAAAGGTAGCACTTGCGTTCATTAGACCAAAAGGTATTCTCAAATATTCAAAGGTGCCCCAGGGTGTGGTGAAGGTTGTCTTATATCTATCTTATGGATTAATTTGTATTTGATTATATCTAAAAAATCCATCTAATAGGGACATTCTAGATGAACCAACTACAACTTGCAATAGTTGTTCCATATTAGGCAATGGATAATTATCTTTTAAGGAGCTTTTATTCAAGTTTCTAAAGTCTACACAAAGTCTAATATCCCCATTTTTCCTTTTGATTGGTACTAAGTTGGATATCCAAGATGAATATCTTACCTTTTTGATAATTTTGGAATCCAATATTTTCTATACCTCTTTTTGCATTATTGGGTGTAGGGTTGGATTGTATTTCCTATGTTTTTGTCTGAATGGCTTGGAATATTCTTTTAGAGGTATTATGTGTGACATGACCTCTATTTTAAAAGTTTTAAGATCTTCATATGTCCAAGCAAAATGTTCCTTATTTTTCTTTAGAAAACTTATATACCCATCTTTTTCCTTTTCTGGTAAGGTCGTGTTTATTTTTACTATTTTAAGCTCTTCAATTGTACCAATATTGACATTTTATGATATTATTTCCTTGAGTAGAGGTTTGAATGCTTTATCAAAATCATCAAATAAATTCTCTAGAGAAACTAATCCTTTTGGTATTCTATTTGTTTTTAGTTGGATTACTTCTATTGGTTCTCCTATTTGATATTTTAATTTTTCTTCATCTTTTTCATCACAAATTATGTCTGCATATTGATTTTGCAAGGTCATGAAGTCTTTTATGTCCACATCATCTTGGAAGACCTGTAAGTAAACAATATTATTTGGTACATAAGGCTTATACACTAACATAGTTGAGAACCTGTCCATATATTCTGTAGTAATTTTTGGATGGTCTAGGCCAGATGCATTTATAGCTAAGAGGTCAGCAACATGATTTTGTTCTCTAGGAATATATGAAATATTGAAAGCTAAGAATTTTTCAATTTCTTCCAATATTGTAGTTTTATACTGTTTTAACCTAGGATGCTTGGTTTGATACTTCCCTCTTATCTGTTTGATAATTAATTATGCATCTTGAGTCACAGTTTAGTAATTTATACCCAATTCTTTGGCTTTCCTCAATCCTAGCAACAGAGCCTCATACTTAGCTACATTATTGGTGCAAGGGAATTCTAGTCTGTAAGGAATACTAAGGTAGTTTCCTTTTATGTCAGTCAAATTAACTCCTACATCTGCTCCAGATTGGGATTTAGCCCCGTCAAAAGTCATGGTCCACATTTCTTGTGTCAATACTCTATCTGATTCAGCATCAACCATTTTCATAACTTTTGGATCCATGTTTTTGGCTTCTGGTACTTCTGTTAGGAATGGGTTATACCATATTGAATAAACTCCCATTATTTTTTCTTCCATTGAATTTACTAACTTTATTATGGTATCATATGTTTTAATTAACTCTACAGAATATTTGTTAAAAGGTTCTCTTCGTAGAGTTACATTTTCTTTATCTGACATTGGGATGGTAGTATAAGACCAATCCAATTTAATTAATCCCCCCAATTGTTCTGCCCAATTCCTGATTAGTAGTAGTGAGAAGAAAGGATCAACATCCACTACTGCAACATCCATCACTATACCTTTCTTGAGGTGTTGGTCTAGTTAAACCAATAATCCAGTTATCACTCCAACACAAGGTACTTACCTACTATCCATTATTGAAATAGGGGTAGAATCTCTTGTACAAATTAGCCCCATTTGGTCAACTATCATTTTAGACATGATATTATGTGAAGCTCCACTATCCAACATATAATTATGAATTACATACCTCTCTTATTCATCTGAATTATATTTTAATGACACATAGAAGGGTCTGACTAAGGATGGTGATCTTGTATCATGTTGGTTTTGTCTAGCAACATGGCAAGAAGGATCTTCTTTTTGCTCAATAAGTCTGAATGCTCTACAAATTTATTCTCTGTACTGCTAAACTTTCATGAGCTCACCAAATGTAATATTAACCTTCTACCTATTTAGTTTTGACCCAGCATCAAATTATATCTTTTTTATATCAAGTGGATTGTTGCATTCTTCTTTAGATGTTTCATCTTCTAACTCTACTAGCTCAGGGATTACCTTTTTTGGGATTATATTAGTTTTCTCTTTACTAAAATTTTTGTTTGTGAAGGATTGTTTTCTTGTTTCATTGGTAGAAGCTTTCTCTATTCTGTTAGGAATTGTTATGTTTCTTAAAATCAGAGCATGGGTCACTTATAACTCCTCTACTTCTTTTGCAGTGGGAATTAATTTCCCCTGTTTTATTTTATCATATCTTGAATCATGTGGTCTTTGTAAAATTTTGGTAACTTCAACAACTAAGATTTGAGGATGATGATTTAAAGTATATTTATCCATGTTTTCTTCAAAGAGTCTTTCTCTTGACTCATTTTATAGAGACCAACATGCATTAATTATTATATCATCTTTTGAATCATCATTAAGATCTACATTGTGTGGTTTACTTAGGTAAATACCACATCCTTCTGGGTTATGGGGGGCATAATAGGTTGAAAAAAAATAAGGAAAACCTTCTACTATGTTAGCTTATGGCATGGGGTTTGGGACACTATTTTGATATCTGTAATATTCTCTGTTCTTCCAATTATTGTTTCCATTATTCCTATTTCTATTTACTTTATCAAAGCCATTATTGTTTCTCCAATTCCTATTGAAATTTTTCTTGAAGGGAGGGCGATTATCAACATGTGCTCTCTTTGGTTGTGATGAATCACCACTATTACCATTGTTTCCATTATTTCTTTCTATTCTTGCTAACCTGTTGTTCATGGTATTAAACATCTCAGCCATCTGATTAGTCTTCTCCATTGGATCTACTTCAACTCTTCTTTGGAAATCAAAGGCTACCTTTTTGGGTTTTCTCTTTAGTTGGTTGGTTTCCAGAGAGTAAGGCTTCATATTACCACTATCAAGCATGTTTTTCTCAATTTCAATCGCTTCATCAATAGTGGTGGCTTGTTCTTGCCTTAATTCATAATTGAATATTCCTTGGAAAGCATTTTTATAAAAAAAAATTGACTAGATGTCACTAGGACTGAGATTAGCAGGGATTTTATTCCTAGTTTTGGAAAAACTTCTATTAAAATGATTGACAACTTTGTTTTCCTTTTTCTTCATAGTTGCCAACTCGGTTAACAGAGATTGCTTGTTTTTCCTCTCTCCAAATTTTTTTAGGAACACGATTTTTATTTTGGAAAAATCTAGAATTTCATTGGCTGGGAGGGAATTAAACCACTCCTTGGCATCCTTTTCTAAAGTTTGCAAGAACAACCTTAGGACTACATCTTCATGTTTTACCTTTAAGCTATCCAAGGCATATAAGAAACTTTTTATATGATCGTCTCTAGTTACTACATTATTTCCTAAAAACTTGGGTAGATACTTGTGGGCTTTATTTGGTAGGGCATTCAAATTTGTAGATAAAAAAAAAGGCCTGTACCTATTAGTTCTTCAAAATTGAACATTATTTTGATTTGGCTGAGCCATGGTGACTGTAGGTGTAACGGGGTTTGGATTCATAGTAACACTGCCTACAGGAATATGGGGTTGGGTAACCTCAATATAATCTGTTAGATTATCTACCATAGTATTACTATTAATTGGGCAATGAGAATAATCAAATGTATCATCTACAACAAAATTAAAAACTTCATCTACAGTAATATCAACAACAACAATATTCTGATTTTTATTTTTCTTTACGTACTTTTTACTGCTAAAGTAAGACCTATTCTCATAAATAGTATTCTTAAGAAGTGGGACTTTTTGACTTTGGGTAAATACCTCGGGGTTCTCAAATTATGGAAATAGCTCCTTACCGCTTCTCCTGGTGTGCACCAGCACGTTATAATCCTTTTTTCTTAATTTTTTTATTTTATTTATGGGTTTGTCTAGACAGAGTCGCCAGCACAGGTAGTGCAAAAGGAATAAAATATATTTTCAATATTGCTTGATTTTTAACTCTCAGCCTCACAAGAATGGTTTTTGGGAGAATTTCAAGAAAATCAAGAAACATCAAAACACTTCAAAAGATAATTGAAAATTACGGGCAAAAGAAAATAAAGAACATAAAAGTCATAAAAATCAAAACACAGGTTCTTTATTCTATTTGGTCGTCTATTGATTTAAACTAGTTGTTGAAAGAATTTTTTTAAAAAGATAAATCATCTAATTAACAAGTCCTCCCCGACAACGATGTCAAAAAATTGTTGGAACAATTTCTTGCATCCATAGGATTCGATTTTCAGGCTACAAGAAATCGTTTGGAACCAACGAGCTATTACAGGCTCTGGTCAACCTACCTCTTCATTATGATAAAAGATATATTGCTAAAGAAACAAAATCAGAATGGGTAAGGAAACCCCAGTGATAAACTCAAGAAATTATAAGTTTAAGCACTCCAGATTTTAGTTATATGCTACTTATATTAAAATGACCAAGCAAAGACAAACTCTTATTATGCCTTATGTAGACCAGTGCCTCGATGCATTGGGATGTTATAGCAATTTTACCAATGCTTCAAATTGAATAGAAAGAATGGGGAAAAGAAGAAATTGTCTCTATTAAACTCATTTGATATCGTAATAAATATAACAATTTGACTAATGAAATAAACGTTCATAACACATTCAAATAATGTAATATGCAATAAAGTCAGATACAGAACTGAAGATAAAATTGATAGAATTGAATCCCATAATTGTATTAATTTTTCCAAATGAATTACATGCAGAGTTGGAAGAATGTCATTTAAATATTTTAAAATGTCTTAATACAATGAAAAATCTTTATTCAAATAATGTAACAAGACTTCTTCAACTTCTCCCATTCCAATATGGTAACAGGAAAAATCTCTGAGTTTTAGGCTCAATAGATCTGGAAATAATCTTAGCTTCTTGAGCACTATTATACCAAAACCTAAAAAACAAAGGGGAAGAATGACGGGTGAATAGAAAAAAGACACAAAGGGAATACAACAACACAACTCCTAGGGCACTCAAGTATACTTCTTAGCAAAAATTGCTATCTCTAATGTTTGATATCGATTTTGAACCTGAATGCTTCATTTTATAGCCTCTAGTTCTTGATTCGGTTATTATTGGCCTCATCCGAGCCATACATTTGTCACTATCTCCTTTGATCTTATCTATGTGTTATCCAACTGTTCTGAACCATGCATAACTATATTTTCTGTCTTGCTCGCTTTTGGTTCGAAGGAAGCTCTCGAAAGTTGGTGTATTAGACAATTTTGGACGTATATAATTGGTGATCCAGTATATACATGAATTTTTATTTTTCCTATTTTTCCTAGTTGTGTGATTTTATCAGTTTGGATCAAACTAGGCTATTGTAGTGAAATTTTGACGTAAGACAAAGGGGGTTATGACGTGACAATGAAGAGAAGAGATGGAGTGTGAGTGGTAAACGAACGAAATGGTATTGATTACACGATGGATATGAGGGAGGAGGGAGCAATGAGAGTGGATTTATGCAGTGGATGGTGGAGAGATGACATTTTTTTGGGGTCAATGATTATGATGGACAAGAGAATGCCTAGAAGGAGGAGGGCAGTGATAGGTAGCAGGAAAGACAGAATGGAAAACAAGAGTTGGAAGCACCTATAAGTTACTTCTATAACTATACTCCATCAGAGTGACCTCTCTATAGCTATACTTCTATCGAAGCACTGAGTGAGCAACTTTATCTAAGCTAAAAAAATCTCTTATTCTTGTTGTGATTTTTATGTCTTTTGAATATATAAAACAGGAATAGGTGCACCATTGAGCCTTCTGTGTTTTATGCTTCATTGCTTTTCTCATAGATGGCCCTTTCTCACCTTTTACTGTCCTTATTTATAAGTCAAGAAAATTATCGTATGAGTCCACTTATAGCTGGTTTATTTTATTTCCCATATAGTACATGATCACATTCTATGGATATACAATGATCTGATTTTGTTCTTCAGTATTAGGATTTTTCGTTTGAACAGTTCACATTATCCTTATTTTGGTACAGTTCATGGGATTTTGATTGATCATCTGAACACTTCCTCCCCCGACTACTGCTTGAATATGCAATTGTTACCGAGCTTTCATTTATACTTTTTAGTTTGATACAATGTCGTAGTCGTTGCTATTTGTTGTAGGCCTTTCTTTATAGTGAATATTTTGGTGAATGATCTACCACCTAGGTCTTAGCATATGAGCTAGCTCAAAATATGTACCATTATGAAGTGGCCTTTTTTCTAGGTGTTGATCGTTAGATTTGCTCATATAGGCACATGCCCATTAAAATTCTTTAATCTACCCATTGGTTAGTCCATGCTTATCATTAGATCTTGTTGGTTTCAATTTTAGTTGTTGATCTCTATGAACCTGCATAATTGTTAGCCATACAATATACTAGACGTATGCTAAGGTAGTCACATGTATTAAGTCAAAAAACCATGGTTAGCATCAAGTTGATCATAAATACTTAGGTTCAAAATTATATAATCATCAACTTGACCTTACAATTAAGTTAATGCATTAATCCTCATAAAATCTAGATTTATCAATGTTAAAATGTTAATAACCTTTCATTAGAACATAAGCCCTTAGAAACCGATTATATCTCTATGTGCTCACTGTTAGATCAAAAGTCAGATGTGCACGTCCATTGGATTCTTTTGACATGTGCAAGGGTTAGTAAAATGGAATGGGGGAAAATTAATAACGTATTAAACCCTCAAAAACTTGATTAAGCACTTTTTCTTAGCCTTAATAATATATTTATTTAATATCTTGGCCAAAACCTCATGTAGCTTATCTTCGATCATCTTGATTTAATCATCGTCGTCGGATTTGGGTGAGTTGGATCATTGCTGTTAGATCAACCAAAAATGTACACTAATAAAGTTTGCGTCGTTATTTATCGATCACTCTAATGAAGCACTATTGTTGGATCTAGGTGAAGATGTGTGCTACCGTCGGATCTTGATTTGACTATTTTTTCGTTGTTGTCCGCTTTGTTAATTTCAATTGCTTTCGGTGAAGTGCTATCGTCAGATATGAGCAGGATCAATTTCTACTATCAAATCAACTAATGATGTGTGCTTTATATCCCCTTGATTCTTTCGATCAAGCACAGTCATCGAATTTGGCAAGGTCAAGCGCTACCATCAATTTTCTTTTATCCTTTTATTTTCTTTTAGAAATTAAAAATTTAAATTTGAGGGTATCTTATGTTGAGTCAAATTTAGCTCCAATAGGTGGCAAAGAAAAAATGGCAGTACATTGGTAACAGTTTGGGAGGGATTTTGGCCCCATAAAGCCTAATATACGCGAGGCCTTCCAAGAAGAAGTAGTCTCCTATTTATTTTTCTTTTATGAAAGCTCTCACTCCAGGCCCTAATCTCTTAGGAATATCACCTATTAGGATCCAGTGAATCTCCACCAGGAAATTATCGCAAAACCATCCTAAGTGGGTGTGTTCCTCATGTATCCTCCAAAACCTATTTTGGATGTATGGACTATCGGTGGCCCCCAATATCTTTTCATTATCATCTCCTAATTGCCCAGCTAGTAGGTGCATGAGAATTGAGTAGTGGGAGAAATGGGGCATTTATTTCCTATGTTCTAAGACTACCTTTTTCAATTCGATCAGTTGGGAGTGCGTTTGCCTGCTCAATTCTTCTTCCTAGGCATAGATGGGGGTGTTCACACTTCTATTACTTTGTGTTACTAGATACAATATATCTATCTATATTACATTGAGTTCTTGTACTCCTAAAAGGATGTTAACCATATCACAGAAATCCCTGACCTAGGGCTTGAATGCAGTTTTTCTAATAGGGAATTTATCTTGTACATTCTCATGTGTATCAAAAAACATTTTGAAAGATTCAAAACAAGTTAACATGCAAGACTGCCTCTCAATTACCTGGTGGATTAGCGGTGTGTTCAAAGGCATCAAGTTGAAATTTTTTTTGATGTACTTGGATGCAATACTGAACACTGGCCAATCCTTGCTGTCCCTAAATGTTTTTGTGTTCTCGTCATAGGCAATTGCTAGCCATGCTATCAGGTCTATAGAGTAATTTACTCTAGGACATATCAATTTCCCCACATTGCTTGTCCACCTATTGCTTCTGGGAGCTCCCTTATTTTATGATTTTCTTACTTTGTGGAACAAATCCACCAATAGCCATAGAGAGCATTGTAAATTCTCTTTAGTGGACTCAAAACTCCATATACAGGTGTTTTCAATTTTATACTGTTGGGCTGGAATGAGCTTCTTGTCTTTCCCAGACTATCAAGAGAAATCATACATTCCCATCATGACAATAGCTTCCTAGGAGAGCTCGACATACGATGTCTGGTCTATGATGAATTTTACTGCCTCTTAGGTGTCTTTAGGTATGAAAGCAACTTCCCAAGTAGCCATTCTGCTTATAGATAATGCTTCAACTCATTGTAACACACTCTTCTAAGTTCTCACTTGCTTTCTACTCATCCACAACAATTCTTCACTTTGAGATAACCAGGGTGGTAGTGGCATTTGATAATGGGGGTTTAAGTAAGTGAGGGTGGAGTGGCTTCACTATCTTAGCACATATTTTCATCAATGTAGTGTCACCAACTACCTTTTGAATTCAGCCAATGGATGTCTGCCATTGCGCTATTTCTAAAATCAAGCAGTTATGGTATATGATCTTCCTCGGTTGGCACATTTGTGATAAACTTTGGTTCATGTACCTCTAATCATTTATAGTACTCTCATTGGTTGTTGGGTTGCACAATTATCTGACATGGTATTTAAAACATGGTGGTGGTAACCTTACCCAAGAAATTCCTCATAAACATTCCTTCACCTTGGTTTTTTGAAAGAGTTAGCTCAAAAATATATACTTATTAAAGGACGATCATCTTTTTAAGCACTGATCATTGGATCTGATTATGGAAGCGTGCACCCGTTGAGATCCACCAACCTACATATTGATTAGTCCATGGGAATAATATATCGTAATTGGGTTAGCTTATCCTGAGTATGATTATTAGAATTAATCAAACTTTAATCAATATTTAAGACACATTATCCGTAATACTTACCCTTTAACAGTACGTTCATCAGTCATAACACTCACTATTTGATTCAATTTGCTTTGAGTGTCATCATTAATGTCCCTGATCTTGCAAAATTGTTAGTCTAATGACATAATAAATGTATGCTAAACTAGTCATGTGCATAAGGTTGAATAACCATGGTTAGCAACAATTTAATTAGAAATACTTAGGTTGAAAATTAATAATCATCATGTTCATTAATCAAGTGTTAAACCTACACATAATCTTGATTTATCAAGATTAATCAGTGATTAGAAACTTTAATAGCCTTTTGATTAAATCATAAACCTTTATAATTTGATCACATTCTCATGCGCTCATTGTTAGATCGAGTCTAAGTTGTGTGCGCTTGTCGATTTCCTTTAAACCTATGCAAAGGTTAGTAGGACTAAAGGGGGAGGATTAACAACATATTATACCCTCATTAACCTTGATTAGGCATTAATATTAGTCTTATTAACCTTTAATTAATTGTTCGACCATAGAACCTGACTTGGTTAACCTTCAGATGTCTTGGAAGAGCACCATCGTCAGATCTGGGAGGTATCAAATGCTACCTTTAGATCAATTGATGATGTGCACTTCATAACCTGAGGAAACTTTAATTTGTGCTTTAAACCCTCATTAATCATGATTAGCACCCACTTTAACTTTTAATCACCCAATAACTTTAGCTTTATTATCTTTCGATCACCTTGATAAAATATTGTCGTTGGATCTGGATGGAGATGAGCGCAGCTGTTAGATCTTGCTTTGGATTCAATTCCATCGATTGACTGATTTGTTAATCTCTGACCACTTCAAAAAAGTGCTACCATCAGATCTGATGCAAATCGGTGCCTCCATTAGATCTGATGAAGGTGGAGGACAGTTAACTTCAGCTCTAGGTGATAGCTTTTAATGATCGGTTGATCTCCTATGAGTGCTTTCGTTGGATCAATTGATGATCGGTGCAGCCGTTGATTTCCTTTAACCTGCAAGATCATTAAACATGGGGTGCATGCCTCTATGATTTAAAACCTTATGATTTAATCATTGATTTATCGAAGGGGGAAGGGATTAGCAATGTATTAAGATCCTTGCTAAACATGCTTACCACTTTTAATTAAAGCTTAATCATCGGGTGCTCAAGGCCTTACAATATAATTTTTTAAGGTCTTACGATATAATTTTTCTTTAGGCCTTAGCAACCTTTTTCTAAGTAGTGATTAATAAAGGGGGGTTGATTAACCATGTGCTTAGAACCCTCATTAATCATGATTAGATCAATTTAATCATGCTTTGGCTTAGTTTTACCGATGAAATTTGACCTTTGTTAATGTTGGATCACTTCCTAAAAGGACTGCCATTAGATCTGATGATAATCATGCACCGTCATTGGATCTGACAAAGATGTAAGCTTTTTATCTACTGCTTAAATGGATGTTTTATTCACCGGTCAACTTCCAATGTGCACGGCCATCGGATCAACCCAATATTAAGCGCGGTCGTTGATTTCTCATGATCTACAAGATTAATAACCAAGGAGGTGCATAACTCTAATTTTAAATGATCTCGGATTAAACAAAAGGGGAAATATTAGTAATGTATTAAGACCCTCATTAATGCAGTTTAATTATAATTAATCTTTGGGTGCTTAAACCCTCCAATTTTAAAGCCCTGATACTCTAGGTGGCGGGCGGCCATCGGATCTCATCATAGTTAAGCGTTGCCATCTAGATCTTGGGAGGTGTTTACTTTTTAACCATTTAGCTTTTATAATGCTGATAACCTTAAAATCACATTTAATTCTTTGATTATTTAATATTACGCTTGGATTAACTTTTAATAATGCTTGTGCTTATCCTTGTTTAACTTTAGTGAAAGCGCCTCCGTTGGATCAAGATGGAGTGAGCGTTGCCCTTGGATTTATTAAATATGCTCGATGTTTAAATTGAAAGGGGCGCATGAACCTTGATTAAATTTTCATTAAAACTTAGGTTATGATCGATGTCAACTTTGAGCTTTTAAAAATTGGATATCTTGGAGAGTGCGCATCCGTTGGATTAGCCATAGATCAAGCACCATCATTTAGATCGATCAACCTGCTCGATGCTTAACCAAAGGGGGCACATACCCTTACTTGGATTTAATCCAATGAATTGTTTTAGACCTTAGGTTATACAATTTTGACCATGGACCTTTTTGACTTAACCTTCGAGTTTCTTATATGAGCGCATCTGTCCATATCTCGGGGGATGAAGTGCTACCGTCTAAATATTTGGATTTGCATGAATTTTACCATAAAGGGGGCACATACCCTCTTTTGCCCACATGATTTAATTGGACCTTAGGTTTATTTTATTTCCATTTAATGCCCGAATATTTTAATCAACCTTATTAGAGACCTATGGACTTAGGGGATTGCCTTTGGTGGATATTACATTTGATTTATAACCCCTTTAATAATCGGATAATGTTAACAGTTAATTTCTTAATGGCTAAAGGGGGATCCCTTTAGTGAACGTTTGATTACTTTGAAATTAATAGGCTCTTTGATTATCGGATAAGATTAACGGTCATGAAAGGTAATTTTATCAATGGTTAAGGTCACAAATTTAGGCCTGATTAAGATGAACATTTTTTACAACCGTTTTTAAGAATCAAACAATAGAAAACCAATTCTTCAGAAATGAATGCAATAGAGACCAACCAATTTAGATGAAGGCTTTTGAAAATAAAAAATTTTAAAATTGGGGGTATCTGATGTTGAGTCAAATTTGGCTCCAACAAGTCTTTTTCAGAAGAGGTTTGTATGCTTTATCAAAATCGTTAAATAAACTTTCCAGAGAAACTAATCCTTTTGGTATTCTATTTGTTTTTAGTTGGATTGCTTTTATTGGTTCTCCTATTTGATCTTTTAGTTTCTCTTCATCCTTTTCATCACAAATTATGTTAGCATACTGATTTTGTAATGTCATAAAGTCTTTTATATCGACATCATCTTGAAACACCTGTAAGTAGACGATATTATCTGATACATAAGGTTTATACATTGAGATGGTTGACCACCGACCCATATACTCTGTAGTAATTTCTAAATTATCTAGGCCTGATGCATTTACAACTAATAAATTGGCAACATGGTTTTGTTCTTTGGGAATATATGAAATATTGAAAGCTAAAAAAATTTCAATCTCTTCCAATACTATAGTTTTATATTGTTTTAACCTAAAATTTTGGTTTGGTACTTTCCTCTTATCTGTTGGATAATTAATTCTACATCCTCAGTTATAGTCAGGTAGTTTATGCCCAACTCTTTAGTTTTTTTGATTCCCAGTAATAAAGCTTCATACTCAACTACATTGTTGGTGCAAGGAAATTTCTATCTGTAAGGAATTTTATAGCAATTTTAACAACACTTTCAAATGAATGGAGAGAATAGGGAAATGAAGAAATTGATGCTATTAAAATCATTCAAATATCATAATAAATCCAATATTTAACCAATGAAAGAGATGTTCATAACACATTCAAATAATGTAATATACAATGAAGCTACATACATAACTGAAGACAAAAAGTTGATAGAAATGAAACCCATAATTGTATTAATTTTCAAAGGAGTTACATGTAGAGTTGGCAAAATGCCATTAAACTCTATAAAAAGTATTAATACAATGAAGAATTCTTGTTCAAATAATGTAACAAGACTCTTCTACTCTCCCGTTTCAATCTGGTAACAAGAAAAGCCTCTAGACCTCAAACTCAATAGATTTAGAAATAATCTCAGCTTCTTGAGTGCTATTCTATCAAAACCTGCATAGCAAAAGGGAAGAATGAGGGATGAAGAAGAAAATAGACACAAAGGGGATACAACAACACAACTACAAGGTACTCAAGTATACCTCTTAGCAAGAATTTTCTATCTTTAAAGCTTGATGCTTATTCTGGCAGTGGCTGATTTCTTTTATAGCCTCTGGTTCTTGATTCGGTTATTCCCGACCTCATTTGGACCTTACAATTGTCATCTTCTGGTTTGATATTTTCTACGTGCTATCCACCTATTTTGAACCACTCGAAACTGGGCTTCTTATCACAATTAGCTCTTGACTTGAAGGGAGCTCTTAAAATATGGTGGGTCAGGCAATTTTACGCTTTTTCCTTTTTGCGTAGACATATGGTGAACATAAATGTTTTATTATTTCTTGTTTGTCCTAGTCATATGATTTTATCAATTGGGATCATACTAGGTTGTTGTAGTGAATTCTTCATGTGAAACAGAGGGGGATCCAATGTGATGGTGAAGAGAAGGAATGAGGTATGGAAAATAGTAGGACAAAATAAAATAGATTACATAATGGTTATGAAGTAGGTGGGAGCAATGGGAGTTGATTTGTGTATGGGATGGTGGTGAGATGATGCTATGTGGGGTGAATGGTTATGATGGTCAAGAGAGAATGCCTAGAAAGAGGAGGGCAATGGTAATTAGGAAGGACAAAATGGAAAACAAGATTTGGAAGCACATATAATGTACTTCCATAACTATACTCCATCAGAGTGACTCCTTTGTAACTATATTCCATCGAAGCATTGGGAGAACAACTTTCTATGAGATGGGCATATTCTCACTCTTGTTGCGCTTCTTGCATATTTTGAGTTTGCAATATAGGAACTGGTTGCACCATCGAGATTTCTTCTCAAAGACTTGAATATGTGCTTTATAGTCTATCACCATTCTCATGATCAATAATTCTTGCCCGCTTCTATTCGTATTTATTCTTTAAGTTGAGAATATTTTATGCATAAGTCCATTCTGAGCAGGTTTATTTTATTCCCTCCCAATACGTGATCATGTTCTAAAGATATGAAGAGATTTGATTTGGTTCTCGGGTATCGGATTTGTTACTTGAGCAACTTGCATTTACTTGGCTTGGTATAGTCCGTAGGATTCAGTTTGATTATCTAAACATTTTAGTCCTCAGCTCCTATCTGAATTTGCAGTTGTTATTGAGCTTTCAATTGTACTTTGGTCTAAAACATCATTTTTGAATGTGTTTTTAAGGATAAAATGGTTTATCTTATGATGTGCATGTCATCGGTTTTACTTAGACGAAACACCTCCATTGGGTTGTTTAAACTGTAGAAAATACGCTCAAAATAACATTCTTATTTTCCTTGTAGTTTCGAACATGCACATCCATAGATTTTTCTTTGAAGTGAGTGCTTCCGTTAGATCACGTGAACCTGCATGAGGGTTAGTTCAGAGTATACTGTACGTATATATGAAAATCAAGTTTCAATCTCTAGGCTCAATTAATTCATTTAAATTTTTTGTAAATTAGGCAAACTGATTTAATCAATATTTTATTTTCTATTTAGAATTGATAATCCATGGTTAGATTCACCTTGCAAGTTGTTGTCAAGATCTTGAAAATTGCATGGTTGTTAGTCCAATAATACATATAATTAATCAAATTAATCCTCGAGCATTAGGCCAAAAATCTTAGATTAGCAATAATTTGATTTAAACACTTAGACCTAAAACTTCATAATTCTCGACACGAGCATTATTAATCAATGTATTAAAACCTACCCA
Organism: Wollemia nobilis; assembly: GCA_028583015.1. Taxonomy (NCBI): domain Eukaryota; kingdom Viridiplantae; phylum Streptophyta; class Pinopsida; order Araucariales; family Araucariaceae; genus Wollemia; species Wollemia nobilis. Next base: position 6,321,777 of record JAQPPZ010017259.1, on the reverse strand, counting down.
TAATCCATATTAATTAAAATTGATTGGTAATTAAGGGCTTTTAATAACTTTTGATTAAACCATGAGCACTTAAATTTTGATCATCTCTCCAAGTGCTCACCGTTAGATCAAATGATGGATGCGTGCACCCATTGAATTTTTTAGATATGCACACAAGTTAACCAAAAGAAGGGGGCTCATTATCAACGTATTAGACCCTCATTAATCCCAATTATGCATGGAGTTTAACTCTTAATAAAACCCTTTGATTAATTGTTCAATAAAACCTTGTGCGATTAATCTTCAAATGCTTCAAGAGTGCACTGTCATTGCAATTAATATTGCTTTAACATGCTTTGACCTTAGTTTTATCGATGATTGACTTGTTAATGCTCGACCACTTCGATGAGTGCTTGTCGTTAGATCAAATGGGGATCACACGCTATCGTTGAGATCTACGAGATGCACAATATTTATCTACCACTTAGATGTAAGCTTTTAAAGATAAGGCAACTTGGTGTGTGCGCTCCATTGGATTAACAAGGGATCGAGCACAATCATTCAGATCATGTGATCTGCATAATCTTTAACCATAGGGGCACATTACTTGAAACCTTATATTATAATTCTTCTTTAAACCTTGGTAATTTTAAATGTGTTGATTATTACGAAGGGGGAAAGATTAACAATGTGTTTAAGACCCTTATTTAATCATGTTTATCAAGAGTTAATGAGGTTTTATTAAAAAATGATTTATGGGTGCTTAAATCCTTTGACGTTAAGGATCATGTACTTTGAGCATTGCACACCAGTAGATCTTATCAAAGTCATGCACTGCCACTCAGATATAGGAAGTTGCATGCTAGTTAACATCAAGTTTTATAATGCGGTTGATTTTAAACCCATATTAATTAAATGGTTAATCAAGGATTTACCGGTGCTAACCAACCTTTAGCTTTGACCTCTTTAAAACCTCACATGTTTGGGAGTGCACATCGTTGAATTAACGAGGATTCGTGTACGCTCATCTAGATCAAAAAATTTGTGAGTCTTTTAACATGTGATTGGCGATTTTAGACCTTTTTAAGCATTTGATTATTAATACTAAGCTTGGATGATTCTTTAATAAAGCTTGTGATTGAATTTTGGTTATCCTTAATGAGTGCCTCCTATCATATCAGGAGAGGAGTGAGCGCTACCGTTAAGATCTTCAGACTTGCTCGATATTTAACAAAAGAGGTGCATGACCCTCTCTTTAGGTTTATTTAATTTAATTGCCTTAGACCTTATGTCATGCGATTTTGACCATGACATTATTGACTTAACCTTTGAGTGGTTTGTGAGCACACATCCGTCCAAATTTTGATAAGTCACACACGTCCATCCAGATCGGCAAAGCTGCACGAGTTTTATCATAAAGGGGGCACATACCCTCATTTGACCATTTGATTTTAATTAGACCTTAGGATTATTTCTTTCCACTTAGGACCGAATGTTTCGATTAATTTTCTTAGGGACCTAAGGACTTAAGGGACCTTCTTAACGAATATTTTATTTCCTCAAATTTTATATCTTTTAATAATGGAGGAAACTTCAACGATCATTTTTATTAATGACTAAAAAGGTATTCAATTCAAATTTTAAGGCTACGAATTTAAATTTGATTTATCCTTATCACTTAGGGAAAGATGAACCTTTTTATAATGGCTCCTAAGGGCCAAAAATTTAAAGACCAACCTTTTAGAAGTTCGAATGCAATAGAGACCAACAAATTTGGGTGAAATATTTGAAAAACAAAAGTTCAAATTTAGGGGTATCTGATGTTGAGTCAATTTTGGCTCCAACATGCCCATCCAAATTCATTATTGCCCTTCCAAAAAGCCTATCACCAATTCATCCACGACCATAATAAATCATTGATGACAACATAAACTCAAAAAGTTATTATCACTCATCCAAACCCACCATCGCTGATCCATCAGCGACAACATATTTCAATCGAGGATCGCAAAAAAACCTTGGCATAAGTAAAATAAACTATCGCCCTTGCAAAAGCCTTGTCATCGATGCATCAACGACGGACTATTCCAAGTCCAAATTGAGGGTATAGTCATCGTTGGCCCTAGTCATTCCCCCTTTTGATGGAATAAGTCCCGCTAAGTTTCATTAAAGCCTTTGTTACCCTTCTAAAGCCCCCATTGCTCATCGATCAATGATCGCTCTAAGCTATCGACGATAATGTAAACAACCAAGTAACTTAGAAATAAACCTATCGCTCATCTGAATGCATTATCGTCGATCCATTAGTGACAACCATAACCCATCAATGATGCCTTAGCCCCAAGTCATAAGTATTCTACTTGGTCTTTGTCTACCTAAGCCCATGAGCCTAAACTTTCATCTAAATGATTCATCCCTAAGTTAGTGTTTGGTGCTATCTTCGATGAAAATACCGCGTCATCGATGCATCAGCGAAAAAGTTTCTCTATCAGTGACCATAGAATAAATTCGACCAAAAAGGTTATTCCTTATCACTCATGTGAAAGTCTCATCCTTGATCCATCAGTTACCAGTCTTTTGAGTCATCCAAGGGTTCGACCATCATTTATCCTAAGTATCCTCCCTCCCGTCGTGCATTCAATAAACCTTTTACATTTTTAAAAAATCTTAAAAGTCTGCCCGTTGCCGATAGCATTCCCCTTTCACTCATCCATCAACGATAATGCATCTGATCAACGATTGAGTTTTTAGTCATCACCCTTACGAAAGACTCATTGCTCTTCGATCAACAACAACTCTAGGCAATCAACGATCGTGCATTTTTGTGATCTTCATTGCTCTTTGAGAAAGCCCATCGATGATGCATCAATGATAAGCCATAAAGAGGGATAGGCACATCAACGATCTAGATCACCCCAAAGAGATCAACGATGCACATTTCACCATCTATACCTCACATAAGAGACCTGGAAAGGTGCATAGCTCATAGTTTGAGAATTAACAGAAGGCATGATGAGGTGGATGGCCCTAGATCCAAAAGCGATGATCCCATCTAGGGTGGCAAAATCAGAAGATGACCCAAGGCATGAACGTATCTTTTTGAGGCACACGAAGATCAATAAGACACCCACGACTAGCTTCAAACTTATGGTCGTAAAGAGAGATACAGATAACATGGTAGTAAAGAAGTGACATTGGGAGATGCAAGCCTCAGTGGACTAATCATAAAAGAGACTTCCTCAGATATTGCCATTGTGTAGATTATTGGAGAACATCCAGAAGAGGGTGGTTGGAAGTGAAGTAAAGATGTTGCATACGTGTACTCCTAAATTACTGCAAATACTCCTCTACAAGCCTCGAATTCCCTTGCATAACCCTTCTAAGATAAGAATTTGTCAACTACGACTGTAAGGAAGAAAGTACAGGTGATGTTGCATTCCTAAGCCATGGCTTCTTCTAGTAATCCCAAGCAGCAACTTCTCATGACATCACCAAATAAGCACAGATACGTGTAGAAGCCCGAGCAAGCACATAAAAAGTACCACTAGCCTAAGGATGTTTGAGAGACAGTAAAAACAAGTTGAGCAATAAAGCCTGGTGAACTCGAAAAATGCTCACAGAAGAAAGTATTGAACCACATGAATAAAAGTTTACCACACAAGTTGAGACCTCATAGACTGTACTAAGAAAAGCAAGTTCATGGAGCAAGCAACTCAAATGATAGGTTCAATGTTAGTTCAAACAAGTCGAATCCTCTCGTATCTATGGAACATGATTACATCATCGGTAGATGATGAAATGGACCCTCTCAAAAAAACTTTATATGAAGGCAATCGTCTAAGTTTCAACAACAAAAATGGGTCAGAGTGTGAAAAAGATGAGGTTCATAGAAAATTGTAAGCAATGTAACAAGTTCCTATGTAAGATATGTAAAAGGCACAAAAATAGGAAGCATATACCAAGGCTTCGACATTCTGTCTGCTTTAGAAAGATACAAGTGCCTCAATGGAATATAGTTACAGAGGTAGTACCCTAACGGAGTATAGTTATGGAGGTACCCCGTTATTGTCATTCCTTTCAATTTGTGTACCTCCAGATCTTGTTTTCCATTCTATTTTTCCTCTCATACACTATTGCCCTCCTCTTTCTGGGTATTCTCTCTTGATCATTGTCACTATTTGTTCCATAAAGCATCATCTTGCCACCATTGTTTGTAGCCTTCCACATCCATTGTATTCAACTATTCCCACACCCATAAATATTATTTCCCATTCTATTTTGTCATAGCATGTTTTCTATTTTCTCTCTTCACCGTCACATCAGGATCCCCCCTCTATTTCACCATAAAAATATATATCTACGTCAAACTTAGTCTAGGTCCAACTAAAAATAAAAAATGGATGACTAGGATAAACAAGAATAAAAATATATATACAAGTTTGTTTTTTTTGCACGAAAGATAAGGCATGATCAAATGCCTGGCCCACCACAGTTTGAGGGCCCCCTTCAAATCAAAAGCAATTAGAGTGGAAGAAGCCGAAAAGATAAATTGTCATAGCGGATGATGCAGTTTTGAACAAATAACAGTCTGATAGAAATTTTGATAGTTGGCACCATCTGGTTTTTGTTGTAACATACTCAGGAAGCCGAAGAGACATAGGGTCAAGAGAAATACATGTGGCTAAACCAAAACCAAGCATTTGTAATAAATTTTGGGACAACCATACTACATAAGGAGCTGAAGTGGCCAAGCTTCATCATCAAGCAATCAGATAGCAAACTTGCTAGAGGTATTCTGAGTGTTTTTTTAGGGTCATTGTATCTTCTTCTGTGTTTTCTCTATTTTTGTCATTTCTTAGTTCTTTCCACCTTTGTGCAGGTATCGTTGAGAGTTAAGTAGCCCACTTGAGATCATTTCTAGGAGCTGCTTCAAGGAGCTAGAGTCTATATGTCACTATAATTAGGAAAATACATCATAGTTCCCCAATTACGTTATTTGAACTAGGTGAGATTTATATTTTATTTATTAAAAGATCTAAGCACTTTGCTAGTCTTTGTCATTGTCATCATACTTTGAATATAATACAAATTATCCAGTTTATGCTCTTTGACATATTTTTAGTGCAATGTGTGTGTGTGTCACTTGTATGTATATTACATTATTTGAATTTGCAGACAATGTTTCTCTCGTTGATTTAAAAATCCATGTTGATTGTGATATTCGAATGAATGTGGGTTTATCAGATTTTCTTTTCTTTTCTCTCTATTTCATGTGATTGGTCAAAAATATGCTACGATAGCCCAATGGACAAGGCATCGGTCTGCCTCTATGTATAAAACACTTCATTTTTATGCTTGGTCATCATTTTTCACATCAATAATACATTAAAAATCTGGTTGAGCACATTTGTCTAAAGAACATCACTATAGGCTCATATTAGGGTGTCCAAACCTGACCTGTTTAGTTATCAAGCTATCCTAGGACAAAGTGGTGAGTCCACTAGAGCTCACATATCTGCTTGTGGGCTAAAGGAGTTTGAATAGTGTGACAAATCTATAAGGATATTCAAAATTTTCCACAATATATTGGACCAGGAAGGGCAAACTCGTAAGGCTAGAAGGGACCAAAATGGATGGGATGGGCCAAATAGGCCAAAATAGGTTGAAACATACCAAAATGATATAATAAGACTAGAATAGGCCAAGTGAGTTATACTAGGTCAATTGGTCAAGGAGGCAAAAATGGGATAGGCTATCCAACACAAAAGTAAAGTAGTTTTTAACATCCATAAGTACATAGGCCATATGAGATGACCCTCATAGAGGATGTCATTTATCCAATTTAATATTATCCAATCATACTTTGATAACTAAAGCACGATGTACAACCCTACCAGAATGGGTCAGAATGGAATGGGCTAGAATAGGATGAGATAGGTTGAAATGGGATGGAACATAGCCTAAATTGGCTAGAAAGGTTAAAATTGGTTTGACAAGTTATAATGGGTCAAAATGATCTAAAAAGAATCAGGGAAGCCAACATGCAGTGAAACTTGCAAAAGGGATGATGATTGGCTATTTTTAGATCATTCTGACCTAGCTCATCCATTTTAGCTTATTTTGGTTATGTTTTTGCCCATTTCAACTTAATACATATGTTTGGTCTATCCTAGCCTATTCCATCCCATCATAGCAAACTCAAAAATTTCTAACTTATCCTAGATTGCTTGACCCATTTTGGCCTACTTTTTCTAGTTATGCCTTGCTTAACCCATTTTGGAACAATTTAGCTTGTTGCAAGTTGTCCCACCTATTTTGACCCCTTATGGCCATGTTTGGGCCTATCTAAACCTATTTCATTGAGTTTTGGCCTGATCGACCCATTTTGGCTTGTCTTGGCCACTTAACTCATTTCAACATGTTTTCACCCACTTTGTTCTCCTTGGCCTATTTTGCTTATTTTAATCCATTCTATCTCATATGTTCTATTTGAACATTCCTCATCTATTTTAGTATACTTTAGCCCATACTACTCACTTTGGTCATACTCGACCCATTTTAGCCATTCTTGGCCCACCCTAGCCCACTAGGCCCATTTCATCTCATTTTGACCCTTTTTAATCTATCTAGCCTATTTTGGCCTATCACAACCCACCCAATCTATTTTTACCTATCTTGGCCCAATTTATTCCCCCTTATGTCTAACCCTTGTTTACTCGCTTGACCCATTCAAGTCTCCTAACACATTCTAATATGGCCTATTTTGGTTTATCCTACCCATTCTAGTCTTCTAGCTCATTCTTATATGGTCATTTTTGGTTTATCCTACCCATTTTAGTCCAAATTAGCTTGTCTCAACCTACACAATCCATTCTAGCCTTTTATGCCCATTATAGTATGATTTGACCCGTTTTGGCCTACATGACCTATTTTTTACTATCCTGACATATTCCCATCCATTTCAGCCTATTTTGGTATGTTTTGGCCTATTTCTACCCTACCTCACCTATTTTGGCCTTTCTAACTTGTTCTGACCTATGGTACTTACCCATCTTGGCCTCACATAACTTTTTTGTCTTGTTTAGTTCTATCTCGATTTTTTTTCATTTATCTTAGTCTACTTAGCCTATTTTGGCTCCTCCTAGCCTACCCAACCTATTTTTACCCATCTTGGCTTGCTTAGCCCATTTTAGTCCACCTTCACCCATCTTGATCCACTATATATTTTTACATACTTTGACCCATTTTGGCCTTTGCATACCCTTTTTAATCCATTTTGAACTACCTAGCATATTATGGTGATCCCATCCTATTTTGGCACCTTCTAGCCCATCTCACTTATCTTGATTATTTCTAGCCTATCTTGGCCCATTTTGGTATGTTCATCATATTTCTACCCACTTTGGCCAACTTAGCTTGTCCAAACCTATCTTGCCTACTTTGGCTGCATCTATCTCATTTGGCCCATCCAAGCCTACCTATCCTATTTTGGACTACTCTGGCCTATCCATCTTGTTCTTGGCCCATTCATGCCTTGCCTTATTTTGACATATTTTAACCTGTCTAGCATATTTGAACCTTCCTAGCCTATTTTAGCCCCACTTGGAATATTTTTGCATGTCCCAAACTATTTTGATCCCACCACCTTTTAGCCAATTTCTACCTAATTTAGCCCATTCTAGTCCCCTGTTGGAACCATTTCTTGCATCCATAGGGTACGATTGTCATGCTACTAGAAATCATTTGAAACCAACGAGCTATTATAGGCTCTGGTTAACCTGCCTCTTTATTCTTATTAAAACAGATATTGCTACAAGAAGGTTACAAAATGGGTAAGGAAACCCTAGTGGTAATTTATGATAATACACGGATTACACACTCTAGATTAGAATTACACTAGATGTATTAAAATGACCAAGCAATGAAAATAACCATTATTATACCTTATGTGGACCGGTGCCTAGATTCATTGGGTTGTTATAGCAATTTAACAACATTTATAAAATGAAAAAGAAAGAAATGGACTGAGAAAGAATTGGCACTATCACATTTATTCGAATATCATAATAAATATAACAGTTGGCCAATGAGAGAATTGTACATAACACATTCAAAGAGTGTAATCTATTATGTAGTAACACATAGTACAATGACAATGAATTAATAGAAATGAGACCCAAAATTGTATTGATTTCGTAGAATATTACATGTAGAGTTGGCAGAGTACCATTTAACTCTATTTTTCATAGAAATACATAAGTACAATGAAGAAATTCTATTCAATTGATGTAACATAGCTCTTCTACTCTTCTTATTCTAATACTGGTAATAGTAGAGTCTTTGAACCTCAAGCTCAATAGGTTTGGAATTAATCTCAGCTTCTTGAGCACTTTCCTATCAAAATCCTCTTAGAAAAAATGCTATCTCTAATGCTTGATGCAGATTATGACCGTAACTAGTGTATTTATAGCTCTATAATTCTTGAATCTATTATTTTTGGCCTCATCTTGGTCTTACATTTATCATCATCTGGTTCAATCCTCAAAATTAGTACAATTAGCCTCCACTATTCTTTTTTTACTCATACTATACATTCTCCTTTGACTTTTCAAGTTTCAACTTGTTCAACTGGTGATGTCAGTGCCTGGAGGGTCTCCTTCTTCTTCTATTCCTCCTTCTATTATTTCTCCTTGGCCATCTGACTGGCTTTTTACTTTGGATGTTTCCCCTTTCTGAACAACTTTCTCTTCGTCTCTAGGAGGTGAGCTCATTTCTAGTTGTAGGTTGCATATTTTAATTTCTTTACCTTTCTTGCCCTATTGTAGCCACCTAATTTGTTTCCCAATAATTCTCCAGGTATCAATGTCAAAAGTCATCGAGAATCTCAACATGTTCATCTCCTACAGGATTCTAATTTTCTGCATGCTAATATAATTATTACTTTTTTTATAATAGGTGATTAGAATTTCTACAATATTTACTAGAAAGGTGATTTGCCTGGCCATCTCCTGTTCATCATTTGGTTCAAAATCAAAGTCTTCTATTTTATTTCTAAGGAGATCTTCTATACTGGTAGTTTCTAAGAATTCTTCCAATGATAACCCAATATCTTCTAGTTTCTCTATTATGTCATCCAATAGAGTGAACATTTCTGCAGCATCATTAAGCCACCTTTCCTTGTTTGACCCAAACATAGTTGCTCTCATGAATTCAATATTACACTTGATCTCAGTACCATCATTCAATAATACTTCTTTGTTCTGCATCTCTTCAAAATATTCTAACATCAAGTCGAGAGTAGGGTGAATGGTCTCGAAGTCTTCTTCCTTCTGAAAAATCAAGCTTTCCATTTCTTGAGCGGTAACCTGGATTACCCCAATCTACCTAAACATCTCTATGATCCCCTTGATCTTGTATTGAATTTTAAATGACATCTCCCTTTTTATTGTGTTCAAATAGTCTATATAATTGGTTATTTTTACCACCAAGGGAGGTTGTGCTATTGGGGTGTTCTTCTATGCCAACTCTTCTTTCAGACTATTAATTAAGGCTCGCATCTCTACTTTTTCTTTATCACTGATTTCTAGTTGGCTTCTCAACTCTATATTTTTCTGATGTAGCTGGTCCATAGTTTTCTCTTGTACTGCTTTAGCTACTCTGACCATATCACCCTCTTTTCCATGTACTAAAACTCCTCCTTTTTCTCATCAACTTTGAGAACAATAGGTTCTTGTAGGGCAGGTATGTATACTTCTACCATATCTGATTTGGACGTCTCTATTTCTACTCCAATTGTAGATTTGTCCCCCATGCCACCCATTCTTGCTACTACTTATAGCTCATGCTCATTGGCAACACTAAAAACTGTTTGTTCTTCTGTTCTCTCCAACATAACCTTTGTGGAGGGCAGAGACAACCTGGGCTTCTTTGTCTCTAGGATAGATACAATTATTTGCATTTTAACTTTGTGATCTCTGAAGATACCTCCAAATCCACCTACTCTTCTCATGTTCATTTGTATTACTAGTGGAATTTTTATCTCCTTGTCATTTATTCTCAAAGAGCTGGGAATGGCTCTAGGAGCTAATTTCATCATACTAGTACTTCTAACAGCTGATAAAAAATGGGAACTATAGCTTGCTTTGGAGTAGTGAGCTCTTGGTCAGGTGTGGTGATGACTTCCTTTCCTTTTACTATACTCAGGTTTACAAAAACTCCTTGGGAAGTGTTGGGTGTTGCCTCTATTCTGAGGTGAGTATTATTAGGGGCTTGAACTTGGTGTTCTACAATATCTGTTGTGCTTATAGTGACTTCCATCTGGTCAATGCTCCAATCCTCTATCAACTCCAATATAGGGTCTTCTCTGATTGCTTGGGCAGCTTCTGGTAAGAGGGGGGGCTACAGATTCCATCGAAATTATTTTGATTGCAACCAACTCCAGGGCGTAATCATAGGGCTTTTGAATATGTGAATTGCCCCTTTTTCAAAGGGGAACTTACTCCATACGACCTGCAAATATTTCCTCTTTTCCATGGCATCCAATAATTCTTCTTCATAAGCATCCTTCCTGTGTTGTACCTAGGCATACTCATGATTTTTCATTAACCTCTCATACTTTTTGTCTGGATCGTAGGGTCTCCAAGTTATTTCTTCAAAATCCATGAGGTCCAAGTCATACATCCCCTTGATCAAAGTTGGATATCCTATAAATATATAATGTCCAAATCTATAAGGGATGCTGAGCCATGAAACTCTGCCATGCTTCTTCACTAGCCTCATCTTGGCCTCTTCGGCCACCTGTCTACACAGCTCTAGGGCAATGAGAGATAAGGGGCAATACATTGGTAGCATTTTAGGAGGAATTTTAGCTCCATAGAGCCGAATGTAGGTGAACCCTTCAAAGAAGAAATAATCTCCAATGTCCTTTTCCTTAATGAAAGCTCTTACCCTAGGCCCTAGTCTCTCAGGGAGGAAGCTGGTTAGGAGCCAATGAATTTCCAACATGAAATTGTTACAAAACCAACCCATGTGAGTACGACCTTCGTGTATCCTCCAAAAACTAGATTGGACGTAGGGACTCTCAATGGCCCCTACCCTTTTTCGACCTTCCTCTCCCAATTGTCCTACTAGCAGGTGCATGAGAATGGAGTAGTGAGAAAAATGAGGCATCTCTTACCTTTGCTCCAAAATAGCCTTTCTTAATTCTGTCAAATGTATGTGCAATTATTCACTCAATTATTTCTCCCAGGCATAAACTGGAGTGTTTATTCCCCTGTTACTTTGTGCTACCAAATAAAATACCTTTCTACCCAATACATTGAGTTCTTGTACTCCTAAAATGATATTAATCATATCACAAAAATCTCGGACCCATGGTTTGAAAGTAGTTTTTCGATGGGAAACTTAAAAACTACTGGCTCATGATCTTCAAATAATGATTTAAAAACATCTAAATTTGTTAACCTTCGAGATTACCTTTCGATTACCTATTGGATCAGTTGAGTATTCGAAGATGCTAGTTTGAAGACTTTCTTGATATGTTTGGTTGCAATATTGAATATTCGTCGGTCTCTATTGTCTTGGAATGTTTTGGTTTTCTTATCATACGCTACAACTAACCAGGCCAGTAGGTCTGAGGAGTAGTATACTCTTGGACATATCAATTTTCCTAGGTTATTGGTCCATCTATTACTCTTGGGGAAACCCTTATGTTGCAGTCTCCTTACTTTGTGGAATAAATCAGCTAGCAACCAAGGGGCTCTTTGATCGTTCTCCATCATGGGAGCAAAAATTTGGATGCAAGTGTTTTCGATTTCATATTGCTACGTGGGAGTGAGCTTTTTGTCAGCCCCACTCCGTTGGGTGAAATCATACATCATGCTCCTAGGCACAGTTGGTCCGAGGATCTCAGCATACGATGATTGGTCTGTGATAAACTTCATTGCCTCTTCAGTATCCTTGGGTATGAAAGCATTTCCCCAGGTTGCCATCTTGCTCATGGTAGTTGTTCTAGCTCATTGAAACAAAACTTTCAAGTTTCTACTCACTCTCTGCTCCTTCGAACCAGTTCCTTGCTCAAGATTACCAGGGTGGTAAGGTCACTCTATAGTGTGGGTTTAAATACTTGATGGAGAAATGGGCTCACTATCTTCGCATAAACTACCATTAATACAGTGTCACCAACTACCTTTTCAAATTTGCTAATGGAGACTTGCCAAAGTATCATATTCTAAATTCAGATAGTTATGGTAGGTGGCTTTCCTCGTCTTGCATGTCCGCGAGGACTTTGGTCTATGTACTTGCAATCATTCATAGCTTTCCTATTTGTCATCAAACTGATCCTTCCTCTGACGTGGAAATACAAATGTGGTGGTGGTGGCTTTTTGTGAGAAAGCGTTCTGCCACTTTGGGCCCGAAAGGAGATTTGCTTTTGGAAATAGTTACACCGTTAACTAGGTGGTGATCATTTTGGGGATCTATTGTCAAATTTGGTCATTGAGGTGTGTGCCCATCGGATCCACTAACTCATGATGACCGTTGGATCAAATACACATCATATACCTTTGTTTGATATTTTTGGACCTGCAAGAATGCTAGTCCTATAATATAAAGGACATATGTCAATGGTGGTCATGTATATTATAGAAGATACCCAAAATTTTATGGATCAATTTCATACTTTTATATTTTTGAAAATAATAATCATTGACTCAATATCAAATTAGGGCCTTAACCTTCATTTAATATTGATATATTAAAGGTTAATCGAAGTGATAAAAAAATTACTAACCTTTGATTAATACATAACCCTTTATAATCCAATTACCTTGTCAATGGCTCACCATTCAATCAAAGATATGATCCCTCATGCTCGTCCGATTATCTAGACATGCACCAGAGTTTGTCGAGAAGGGGGATCATTATCAACGTGTTTAGACCCTTCTTTAATTTTGATTAATCATCTGATAATGAAATAAATCATGTTCCTTAACCTTCAGGTGAATTGGCCATGCGCTACCATCGGATCTGGTCGGGGTCTATCACTGTCGTCAGATCGGGTAGAGTTGTGCATGTCCCTTTACTAGATTTTATTTTCCTTTGATAGCCATGAATAAGTCCATTAGATCTAGGTGGAGATAAGTGTGGCCATCCGATCTGGTTCAAATATAACTTAGTCAATGACCATTTTGTCATTTTTATTTAGATAAGTGCACCACCATTAGATCTAGTAGGATCGAGCATGACCTTCCGATTTGATTTGTCTTTATATGACTCATTTTTGATGAGGCATCATCATCGAATCTTCATTTGGAATGAGCGTGACCATTGGATTAGCCCGTGATGTGCGCTCATGTATTTTATGTGACCTTGATTAAATCATAACCGTTAGATCTAAGCGAGTTGAAACACCATTGTAGATTTCCCTTTGGTTTGTAATGGCTCTAAAAGAGTGCTAGCGTTGGATCTAGGTTGGCTTGAGTGCGACCGTTGATTTGAATTTGCCTATGCACTTTATGTGATTTGATTAAATCATGACCATCGGATGGGGGGTTGGAGTGCAACCATAGATTCCCCTTTGAAGAGCACTTTGACTTGTCAACTTTTGATGACTTCGTGGGATCACAGCCATTGGATCGACTTGCATTTGGGTGCAGCCATTAGATTTTTCTAGAGTTGATCATCTCTTAGTCGACATAGGTTCAAGATTAACTTTGACTCCTTTGGGTAATGCACGTCCATTAGATATTTTCATGATGAAGCACAACCATCGATCTTCTGTATCCTACAAAACTATAAACAACATAAGGCGCATATGCCCTTTAGTATTTTATTAATGCATGATTAACAAAAAGGGGGAAGATTAGTGACGTATTAAGACCCTCGCTGATTGCATTTAGAAATTGATTAACCTCGAAGTATTTAATTTTAAATTGTAAACCCTATTTTAATCAATCGCCATCATCTGATTCACTTTAATGAAGCACATCCATGGATTTTTTCCAACCTGCATGATTAGTTATCGAGGGGCCCATATTTTTAATTTCATTAATCCCTGATTAAGCAAAATGGGGGTGATTAGCCAACGTGTTAATACCCTTGCTAATCATGATTAACTCTTTCAATTAAATCGAAGGTATCTAATCATTGTTTAACTGTTACTTTCTTTACCCTTAGATCGAGCGCGATCGTTTGATCCACTCTAATTGAAGTGTTGCCCTTGGATCTGTTTAATTAGTATTCCTTTTTAATCAAGGGGGCACATGCCTTTTAATTTAAACCATATGTTTGAGACTTTAGGATATGACGTTTGATTATACCATTATCATTTGACCCGATCGATTTAACCATCAGTTAGCTTATAAAAGTGCATCCATCCGATTAAGGAGGATCTGGGCGCTACCTTTAGATCTGCTCAAGGTGCTCGATATTTAATCAAAGGGGGCGCATACCCTCAAATGATTTTATTAATATTTTGCTCAAGACCTTAGGTTTTAAAAATTTAGACCATGGTGCTTTATTAATTAAAGATTCAGACTTATCAAAGCGAGTGCATCCATTCGATTTCATCTTGATGAAGTGTTGCCCTTAGATTTACTAGATTTGCATGATTTTTAATAAAGGGGTGTGAATCCTTATTCGTTCATGATATAAAATTTTTAATTAGGCTAGTGACGACTTTGGGTCTGAATGCTTTAATAACACCTTTAGACAACCTGGGACTTAGGGGTTCATTCATTTGACTTAGGCCCAAAAATTGTGATTATTTTATAATGAGGGCTCATATTAAATTTGTGGATCATAAACCTTCCTATAAAGGAATCAAAGTATTTAATGGTTCGACCCTTTTAGTGGGTGTTCATTTAATTTATCCTTTATGGATTTCTTTAGGATAAAATCATGGTTATTAAAGCAATCCAATAAATGGCTAAGGTTTGGTTCTAAAATCAAACATTGAAACTCAACTTCTCAGATGAAAATGCAATAGAGGCCATCAATATTTGCTAAATTTGTTGAAGCCAAAAATTTAAAATTGGGGGTCTCAGATGTTGAGTCAATTTTAGCTCCAACATAGGCTCTGACTGAGACAACATGCTAAAAATATGAGGCACTTGAGAATTACAAAATCTCATGGTTTTACTACGAGCATTGGACAAAAATTCAAATCATCAAGCTTGATAAGCAAAATTGAAAAACAAAACATAATAACTATTTAAACTGGAAAGTTGTAATAAAAACATGATATCAAAGCAATAGAGTATTAAAAACTACAATTCCTTTTATTCAATTTGAAACCAAGGGTCATAATTTTATAATTTTTTTTGAAAAATTTGAAAAACTTGTATTAAAACAAAGATCAATTACAATATGGGAAAAGACTCTTCCCAGCCGAATTCAAAGAGAACACATGCTTACAATAGTAGAAGAGTTTGCAATGGAGCCAAATCTCCGACCTTAACTAGCTAGCGGGGTCGACATGGACATTGATGCCTTTTCAAATCGCCGTATTCTTCCCCTTAGGCCACACACTGCAACATGTCCGATATCGCAACACCTTTCCCCTTTGGCCGTGAAGCAACATGTCGCGATATTGGCATTTTCCTCATTTGGCCAAAATTCCAGTCACGTTCCACTTTTCTCCTTTACGGTGCAACATGTGCGATATCACGCTTTCTCTTTCGCGCGATGGCAACATGTCCGATATCGGGACCCTTTCTCCTTTGGCCGCGATGCCTGTCACGATATTGCCACCATTTCTCCTTTGGCACAAAATGCATCATGTCGTTATCCGCACCTTTCTCCTTTGGTGTGTGCAACATCGTATCTCACCTTTTCTCTCTTGGCGCGATCCTGTGTTATCGCCACCTTTCTCCTTTGGCCATGATCACATGTACGATTCGTGCCTTTCCCCTGTACGTCACATGTGCGTGTCCTTTTCTCCCTTTCCTGTCGCGATATCCCCCTTTCTCCCTTAGCCCAAATGCAACATGCGCACCTTTCTCCCTTGGCACGAATGCAACATGTCACGATATCGCGCTTTCTCCCTTGGCGCGTCCTGCACGTATCGCGACACTTTCCTCCCTTGGCGCGTGAGCAACTGTGCGAATGTGACAATTTCACCCTTGGCGGAGAACATGCACAAAATCTGACAACTTCCACCTGGTGCGACGTGACTGTCACGATATCGTGACAACTTGCTTGAGGATGACGCAACTGCGTGATATGGACAACTTTCCTCCGGAGCGGGCAACTGTGCGAAATCTCTGGGACGGCAACATTGCATGATATCGCGTTCAACCTTGGGCGGGCAACATGTCGATACGCGACAACTTTCCACTCGGCGGCGAAGGGATGTCGCAATATGTGACAACTTCCACCCTGGCCAGACGAAGAAGCAGTTGCGATATGGGACAACTTTCACCCTTGGCGTGATGAAGAACATGCTGATACGACAACTCCCCTTGGCCTGAGAAGCGACATGTTGTGATACGACAACTTCCGTGAACGGCGCGAACATGGCGATTGCGACAACTATCCTCCGGAGGAGCGCAATGCGCGAATGTGACAACTTCCTCCGTGAGGACGGCACAACATGTCATGATATTGTGACAACTTTCTCCCTTTCTTTCTTTGATCATTGGCTCAAGGACCTCCGCTGAACACTCACTCATACATGTATAGAACCAACCCTCGCACCCATCTAGCAAAGTCGCTTGTTCAAATACTACTCGCATAAAATGGGATCACGCCTCAATCCTTCCATAAAGATTTAATTGGGTAACAAGAGCCTCAACCTCCAAGCTTTAGATCCGCCTCATGCCTGGCTCAACCATTATTTGCGAGTCGATTAGAATAATCTCGGTGGCCTGTTCATGCCCAAACAAAACATACTTGATGGCAATGGCTTCGGCTCATTGTTGTGGACTTCCAAGCCTTGCAATTCCAATAGAGGTCTGGGTTTCACACCACTCCAATTGCTCTCGGGATTGCCTTTTGCTCATGGGATTTTAATCCAACCTTCGGGAGGTTTCAACAATTTTTCTCCTCTTGGTTCACGTTTTAGTCCAGAATTGAACTTCCTCCTCACGTGTAACCTTCTCCAAATGGTGAAACCCGTCTAGAGAAGTTTCTCTAAAATTTTGATTTTCTAGCCATACTTGCCACGATAAAGCTTAACGAGCTCCTAGCCAAAATGAAGAGCTTTAGATTTGAACTACCTTCGCCATTTTACCTAGATATCATCGGTTGGTCACCACTTACTTGAATTTTAAAATATGCAAACCAACAAATCGGTGAAAGGGCAACAAACAAATGGCAACAATTTCCTTGCTCTTGTAGCATAGTACACATTAAGAAGGGGATGATACCTTTTGATTGAGATTATCAAAAGTGAGGATTCATTATGCATGCATTGCTAGGCAAAAGTTAACTTGCGTTTAGAGTGCGATTTTCCTCCAGCCACAACCTAAAAGTATGAGGGAGGGCTGGGAGAATTTGTCATATCCATCCTTTTAAGATGCCAAGACTCCAAAACCCCGGCTAATTCATCTCCACGTCTCCCTGTAAGAATATAATAGTCATGATGGGAGCAAACGGAGGGATTGAAATGGGCCACTCATCCAACTTCTGAACTACTTAAATTTACACTCCCAGTAGTGTGAAAAACTTCAAACGGATCCATCCCTTGGCTTCAATGGTTGCTTTTGGTAATCTAGAAATTTAGCAATGATGGGTGGGAAGATCCCAAGAATCTTCAAAAATGAGCCTTCTCCCTCTTCCCACTTTCCAAAATAAGTGGTCTAACAACTGAGACCCTAACTTGAGAGCCTGCAAAACTAGGGACCAGTACCATCCAAGGGGATGCGAGCTACATCGATTGGGTTGGTTCCCGATTGCTAGTTGGATTCTCGAAAATGGAGGTGGGTGGGAGATCCACTCCATTATAGCTTTCAACTTTATTATTCTTAGATTTTCTAAACCTAGACCTCCTAACCTTGGGGGTAACTTTGTCCACCCACTAAGGCACTTTCTCTCTCCTTTGCTCCTTCCCATAAAAACTCTAGCCATCCTACCAACTCTTTCCATATTGTAAGCAAGATAGAGAATTTGTAAATTGGCATGGCTTGAAGAAAGAACATTAATTCCACCATAACTTAACCACTTATGAGACCGGATAATTTCTGATACACTCCAAAATATTCCTCCATGTGTCTAATTTCAACTTCTTAAGCAAGGGGCCCCAAGTAAACCAGGAGAGAAGTCCTTGTGAATCCGGTTTCAAAATTTATTGAGCCTTTTCTCCGTAAAAACCACTTTGGATTTCTGCATTAATGACCTATTGAGTAGCCTTGAGATAGACATTAAGAGTATCCCTAATCATCTTACTTCCTTCTCCCACCAAACCGTCATCCACAAGCGGGGTGCATTAAAACTGTCACCCACCTTGATACCCAATAACTACCTTGCTATCTCTCCTCAAGAAAATTAAGACCTTAAGCCAAATGAGAAAAAAAAGGAGAACATGGATCCCCCGTCCTTGAGTAGCTCCAAATGGTTACGAAGGAAGGCCCTTGATTAGCAGAGTAAGTCGAGGTAGAGACAACCATGACCCACTCTATCCGGTCTGAGAGAAACCAAAGGTGCCATCATTTAGCGGAAACTCCATTCAACCTGTCATAAGCCTTTGACATGTCCGGTTTATGAACATCACTTTATTACCGATGTGCATTGAATGGATTGCTTCCACAACCACCCCATCCAAACTCGTCCTCAACAAAACCCCTTGCTTAGAGGAGACAATGTTGTGAAGAAGAGGTTTTAGGCACTCAACCATTACCTTGTGATTATTTGACAACACATTACATAAGGCAATAGGCCTAAATCAATATAACCCCCTCCTCCCTTTTGGAATAAGGTAATGAAAGTGTGGTTATAGCTAAGCATCTCTATTTTCTCGGAATCTCTACAACAACCCTTACATCTTCCTCTAAGTAGTCCAGCTGAAAAACTCAATTGGGAAGCTCGACCGGTTTTGCTCATTCCAAAGACCACGTTTTCAATTCATCTCTATCAATGGGTTTGAGGAGGGTTTGATTTTCATCCTTAGAAATAATAGTAGGTATGAAATAACTTCATTTTGGGCCTCTACACTTGTACCACACTTCTAAAAAACTTAAAAATAATCCATAGCATGGGAATGCATGCTGGAAGTGTATCAAAGGAATGACCGTTCTCATATTGAAGGGCTCCATCTTATTCATCGTCTTGAGCACAAGGATGAAAGAATTTTGTATTTTGTCCCCTTCTAATAACGTGGTTCTTGCTCTTCTTCCAATAGGTCTCCTCCTGTTGCAATGTCCTCAACTTAGACAGCATCCTTAGCTTGTGGTTATACTCCTCTCAACTATTTTGGACCTCATCCCATCCCACCAATGGAGCTCTTTGGCCTAGAAGTCTTTTATTAGCACCCTCCAATACTTCAACGAGTTTTGACATATTGTAGTTGTTTGTGGATTCATTGCTCTCCCATATGGTGGCCTTCATCCCACCTGTGGAATTTTCTCATGAAGTTCTTCTTTAAGCCAAAAATTCTCAACGAAAGGTTTGTGATGTCCCATCCTAGTCCCGCATTCCAACGAATGGGACGTGATATGCTGCCTTCAAAATCTAAAAATTTATATTCCATTTTACAAATGCCTCCTCCAAAACCAAAAAATGATCTAGCTTAACCTTCCTGCTATGTGGCTCCTGCCTTTTATTAGTCGAAGTGTAGTTAATGCCAGGACATTTAATGTCCACTAAGTGCAAAGCTTGGACTTGGGCAATCATGAAACAGTCCCCTAGGTCCAAAAATGGTGTTCCCCCTTCCTGGTCTCTAGAAGACAATTTAGCATTAAAGTCCCCCGCTATAATCCAGTCTAGATCTTCCCTTGAGGTTCGCATGTTATGCACAACCTTCCCCCCCTCCCTCGACCATCTAGGTTTTGAGACCCATAAAAGTTTGTGATTAGAACATGTTCCATAGTGACATTATTCCTAAAAAGATAAGTGAGAACACCCCTCCGGCAAGATGTTCTATTGCGAACCATTCAAGAGAGTTCCACGAGTAACAATCCCCCTCGAGGCACCTTGGGCAGCCACATCCATATGACTAGCACCCCTCCAAATTCTATTGTGTCTTTGGACATAAGATCTAATGACATCTTAGTCTCCCGTAAAAGCAAAAAATTAGTATTACGATTCTCTAAAAGTCTTTGAACAAGGATTGATGGGTTTCTTCGTTTAAACCCCTCACATTCCATGATTGTATAATCATTGGTTACCCTAGGAGCAATAAGAGTCTATTGTCCTCACCGATCCTCCCGTGATCGGTTTGTCTTCTTGGTCGCTAGCAACTCCTTATTGGATCTTCTACCTACTCCCCGAGAATTGCTATTTTTTGATCTTTTTCTACCCGGTTATCCCCAAAGTTGGCCTTTCCCTGTTCTTCTATGGTATTCCCATGCCGACATCCCGAGATCTCCTACTCCCGGTTATGCACTACTAAAACCCCCGAACACACTGCCGTGATACCTCACGAGTTCAACTACTTGTATGACGGGAGGAGATGAGAGAGGGAGTTGCCCAGGAATATTAGAATTTTCCTTATTACCCTCCATGCCCTCCATACATTGTTCCTCTTCGTCAACCAGTGACTTAAATATCTCATACCTATTGGCAGGTCTAAGATGAGATTGCTCCTTTCCCTCTTTTTTCTTTGTCCGTATTTTTCTTCTAGGCTATTCAAAACCCTCTCTCTGAGATTCCTGGCCCTGAACGGTGCTATTAGAATCTTTATTAAGTGTTGCCTTATCCTCTTTAGGCAAGTTTGGCATTCCTAAAGGGGCCTCCATTTTAGCATTCATATTATTAGACGGGCCAAATGTCCATGTTTGTGACAAACCCTACATCCGAAGGGTAGGGCCTCATAGTCCGCTTGTTGAATCCGGGAGAGTCCTACCAATTCAATTTCCATTTCTGGGCGAGATCCATCTCCACACATATTCTTGCATACACCACCATGCTCCCTTCAAGTGTGTCTCTGGCAACACCCAGATGTCTTCCAATAGAATTTCCAATCCTTGCCAACACCTGCAACTCCAGAATTCCATCGGAAGAGCATATAGTCGGATCCATACTGGGACAGTAGTAGGTTCAACTCTGGGATCGAATCCCACTCTCCATGGTTGAAAAAATAGCCTTGTCGGGCCATGATTTTTCTTCTCCGACTCGAAAGCCCTATTTCTATCGCCAAAGATGAAAAGCTAACAATAAAATATCCATTGCTAATAAACCACAATGAATACTCACTGTGAGGCTCCCACTTTGGCGGATCCAAGAGTGCAAAAAATTTAGGGAAGGACGTATACCCATGAACTTGCAAATTAAATCGTGATTAGCTCTATAAATGACTCGATTATTCAACTATACTTGGCTCGATGACAATTTTTGGCCTGGTTTCGGCCTGCGACAAACATCCATTCACACGATGTGCTGTCGACCTATTCCTAGCAGCCGTGAAGAGCATTTTATATGCCATTTTTTGAGCTTCGTTGTTCTTTGGAGGAGAATTTTCTTTAAACAAATCTGCGTATGAGCTACTACTCCCTGGAAAAGGAGCCGAAGAAGTCCCCATTGGACCCTCCTGGGGCACCAATATAGCCTTCAGATCCACCGTACCCCAAAAGCACTTCTGTAAACCAGCTGATGCCCTAGGTTTTTCGAAGTTCTAGAAACCCTAGTTCAGAGGAAAAAATCGCTAGAGCTCATTTCTCGCCTTTTCATCATGAGTATCATTGTTATGTCATCATAATTTTATAATTTGATGAGCTTTTTGGATATATTGTTATGTTTGTTTAGCAAGGTCATATCCATCATGCTTTGGACCATGTGTGTGTTAGTGCATTCATTTTGATTTTCAAGTCTTCCAAAACTTTGTCATGTTTGGGAAAATAGTTAAGCTTAGTGTATGATTTCACTCTTAGATATGTTCACCATTCTGCAGGGCTCCATTACCAGTCAAGCGTCTATAGCCTCAATGGAGTTGCTTCTAATCCTATTCGATTTTACCCTACTACTAGTCAAGCCTCTATAGCTCTGGTAGAGGTTTTCCAAGATATCTCAGGTAGTGACTCAACATGCATTATTTTGATTTTCTTTCTCGTTTGAGAAATATTCTGGTAGTGACTCAATGTGCATTATTTTGATTTTCTTTCTTGTTTGAGAAATATTCTGATATAAAGCAAATTGTGCAATGAGTGTGCCTGAGTTGAGGATTAGTTTCTGGCTAAAAAGGATGAGTGTAATGATTTTTAGCTCAACTACCTTACCAAAGATAACCCTGTTCTTTGGATCTTGAAATATATTTAAGTATTATATGTAATGTGAGGCCTCAACATGGTGTCCCAATCAAATCTAATTTCACTCTGTTTTATCTCATATCATATGACCATTGCATGAACATTCATATTTAAAAAATTGTAAACATCATCAAAGTCTAAAATAAATCTCCTTTCTTTTTATTTGTTTTTGGAGGAACCAACAGTAAGGAATATTCATCATACTAAGAATACCATGTGAAACAACAAAACTTAGAATAATACAAACAAAAGAAAAATGCTTAACTAGTAAACAAAACAACAAAAAAACAAAAAAACATAACTTTATTTTTGGGGTTTTTGATTTTCTATTTTTTTAATATATTTTATTATTATTTTTTTTTATAGGGAACTTCCTCTTTCCTGACCCACCACAAGGATTGTACATATTAAGGCGTTGTCCATTAATAGGGATAACCATTGCCTCTCCTTGCAAGGTCTGCAATTTGTAAGTATTCTGACCAACAACATGGGCTATTTGGTATGGACCAATCCATTTAGGCTCGAGTTTCCCTTTTCACCATGCTTATAATTTTTATGGTCCCAATAGATGACTATATCTCCTTCAGAGAAAGGAGTACCTTTGGTTTTCTTATTAAAAAATTTCACAATTTTCTGAGTTTGTTCCATCATGCTATTAAGGGTTTCTCTTATTTGTTCTTCTAACAGGACAATTTAGTCTAGCCTTCTTTGTAAGGGGTTAGGGTCTTCATGATTTTGCAATAAGAGGGATAATGCTAATTTCTGTATCCTAGGAGGTTACAAGACTCTTTTCCCATACACCATTTCATAGGGGGTTCTTCCTGTGTTTCTTTTGAAAGACAGTCTATCAGCCCAAAGGGCAAATTTTAGTTCATTATCCCATCCTCTTTTGTTCTTACCCAATGATATTTTTATTCTGGTTATTATATTATTATTTGATGACTCATCCAGAATATTCCCTTTGGGGTAATAACTAGCAGAATGTGAAAGTTCTATTCCATATTTTGCATAGAAGTTTACCATATCATATGAAATAAAATACTATCCATTATCTATTACCAGTTTTTGAGGAACTCCAAACCTGGTTAGGATGTTTTCTTTCAAGAATTTGATGATGGTGGCAATTATGGAGGTTCTTAGAGGAGTAGCCTCTACCCACTTTGTGAAGTAATCCGTTGCAGCAATGATCCAATTATGCTGGCCTGATGAGTTAGGCTTGATATCTCCAATTAGGTCAATACCCTATTGGATGAATGGTGCTTCAATGATCACTGGTTTAAGGGACATGGCTGCTAGCTACTTTTTTCCTACAAAAACCTAACAGTTATGACAGTTCCTAACATATTTATATACATCCTTAAAAAGTGAAGGCCAATAATATCCTACTCTCATGATTTTATTAGTTGTGGATTTTGGAGCAAAATGTCCTCCACAAAAACCATCATGGAATTCATTAATTATTTTTGGGACTTCATTTTCATACAAACAGACAAATAACATTCCATCAGGGTGTTTCCAATAAAGCACACCATCTTGCACATGGTATTTTTGAGCTTGAAGTTTTACTGATCTTATTCTATTCATTGTCATATCTCTAGGAAAAGATAGAGTTTGTAAGTATGCCAAAATTTCATCATACCATTTGCATTCTGCATTATTGGTTCTCCTAGAGTCATATATTTCATCTATTGTGAGAACATTATTAGAGTCTTCTCCTTCTTTGTTAGCCAATAATTTGGCCAAACCCTGTCCTCTTATAGTTTTAACTATTTTGAATTTAGCATCATATTGCAAAAGTTTCACATTTTGATCTTGTTGGCCTTCCTAATGGCTCAGATTGAGTAAAAATATCATTTATTGTTATGAAAGAGATGCAACAGTAAACTTTGTTTGAACCGAATATACCTTTGAAATGTTCTAAATATTGGATAACTGCATAAACATGCTTTTCTAGTAAGGTATATTTAAGGTGTGCTCCTTTCAGACCTAAACTCATGAAGGCTATTGGCGTTTCATTATTTTCATCATCTTTTTTTAAAAGAATTGCAGTAATGGAGTGTTTAGAGGCATATGAGTAAATGTTAGTCTTTGGAATAATCAAGGCAACTTAGGGTTGGAGTAGTAGAAATGGCTTCTTTTATCTTATTGAATGCTTCCATGTTTTCTACTGTCCATTTTATTTCTCCAGTATTTTTAACCATGTGATTTATGGGTTTGGTCATCTCTATAAAATTTGGAACAAATCTTCTGACAAAATTTATCTTGCCAAAGAATGACCTGACTCCTTTTAAGTTTTTAGGAGGAATTTTGAAAATAGCTTCTATTCTTTCTGGGTCAATGCTTATTCCCTTTTCTAAAACTATGTGACCTAATAATTTTCCTTGTGTAGTCTTGAATATGCACTTCTTGGGATTTAGGGAAATTCCAAATTCTTTGCATCGAGCAAAAACTATAGCTAAATGTTCTAAGTGATCTTTTGTATTTTTAGAAAATACGATGATATCATCCAAATATACAACCACTATTTTGAACATTAACCCTTTGAAGGCAAAATCCATTGCTCTCTAAAAGGTAGCACCTACATTCATTAGTCCAAAAGGTATTTTTAAATATTCAAATGTACCCCAAGGTGTAGTGAATGTTGTTTTATGTCTATCTCCTGGATTAATCTGAATTTGATTGTATCCATAAAATCCATCTAACAAGGACATCCTTGATGACCCAACTATTGCTTGTAGCAGTTGTTCCATATTGGGCAATGGGTAATTGTCCTTTAATGAAATTTTATTTAAATTTTTGAAATCTACACAAAG
The DNA here is from genome assembly GCA_028583015.1 of Wollemia nobilis. Lineage (NCBI taxonomy): Eukaryota > Viridiplantae > Streptophyta > Pinopsida > Araucariales > Araucariaceae > Wollemia > Wollemia nobilis. The sequence continues at coordinate 6,296,588 of JAQPPZ010017259.1, read as the reverse complement.
TCTAATATCACCATTTTTCTTTCTGATTGGTACTAAATTGGATATCCAAGAAGAAAATCTTACCTTTTTGATTATTTTGGAATCCAGTAATTTTTATACCTACTTTTGCATTATTGGGTGCAGAGTAGGGTTATATTTCCTCTATTTTTGTTTGAATGGATTGGAATATTCCTTTAGGGATTTTATGTGTGTCATTACATCTATTTTAAAGGTTTTAAGGTCCTCATAAGTCCAAGCAAAATGTTCCTTATTCTTCTTTAAGAAACTGATGTATCCAGCCTTTTCTTTTGCTGGTAAGGCTATGTCTACCTTCACTATATTGGGCTCTTTCATTGTACCAATGTTAACATCTTTAGCTTGTCAGCTGGATTACTTCCACTGGTTCACCTATTTGATCTTTTAGCTTTTCTTCATCTTTTTCATCACAAATTATATCTACATACTAATTTTGTAGGGTCATAAAATCTTTAATATCCACATCATCTTGGAAGACCTGTAGATAAACTATGTTATCTAGCATAGAGGGCTTATAAACTAAAATAGTTGAGAACCTATCCATATATTCTGTAGTTATTTCTGGATGGTCCAGACCTGAGGTATTTATAGCTAAAAGATCTGCAACATGATTTTTTTCTTTTGGAATAAATGAGATATCAAAAGCTAAGAATTTTTCAATTTCTTTCAATACTGCATTTGTATACTGTTTTAGCTTAGGATGCTTGGTCTAATATTTACCTTTGATTTTCTATATAATTAGTTCTGCATCCCCTGTTATAGTTAAGTAGTTAATACCTATTTCTTTTGCTTTCCTCAATCCTAGCAATAAATTCTCGTATTCAGCTACATTATTGGTGCATGGGAATTCTAGTCTATAAGGAATACCAAGGTAATTTCCTTTTATGTCAGTAAAATTAACTCTTGCACCTACTCCATATTGGGATTTAGCTCCATCATAAGTCATGGTCCACACTTCTTGAGTTAACACTCTATCTGATTCAGCATCAACCATTTTCATAACTTTTGGATCCATGTTCTTTGCTTCTGGCACTTCTACCAGTAATGGGTTGTGTTATATGGTATAAACTCCCATCCCTTTTTATTCCATAGAATTCACCAATTTTATCATAGTTTCATCTATTTTAATTAAATCTATGAAAAATTTATTGAATGGTTCTCTACGTAGGGTTACATTTTCCTTGTCCGACATTGGGATGGTAGCATAAGACCAATCCAATTGGATTGAGCTTCCCAGTTGTTCTACCCAATGTTTGCTTAATAATAATGAGAAGAATGGATCAACATCCACTACTGCAACATCCATTACTATGCCCTTTTTGGGGTGTTGGTCTAGGAAAACCAATAATCTAGTTATCACCCCTACACAAGGCACTTGTCTGCTATTCATAACTAAAATAGGGGTAGAATCTCTTGTACAAATTAACCCTATTTGGTCAGCTATCATTTTGGGTATGATATTATGTGAAGCTCCACTGTCCAGCATACAATTATGAATTACATACCTCTCTCCTTCATCTGAATTATACCTTAATGATACATAAAAGGGTCTGATAGAATATGGTGATCTTGTATCATGTTGATTTTGTCTAGCAGATTGGCAAGTTGGGTCTTCTTTTTGTTCAACTAATCCAAATGCTTTGCAGACTTATTCTCTGTATTGTTGTACTTTCATAAGCTCACAAAATGTGATGTTAACTTTTTGTTTACTGAGTTCTGACCCAACATCAAATTCTATCTTTTTTATATCCAGTGGTTTATTACTTTCTTCTTTGGAAGTTTCCTCTTCTAATTCTATTATCTAAGGAATAATATTTTTCGAGAGTCTATCAGTTTTCTCTTTATTTATATTTTTTATTTGTGAAACTTTGTTTTCTTGTTTCACTTGTAGAAGCTTTTTCTATTATGTCATGAACTGTTTTGTTTCTCAAATTTGGGGTATTGGTGGCTTCTAATTCTTCAACTTCGAGTCGTTTTCTTGTGTCTTGTGGTGTTTTGTGTGTTTTGAGATGTAAAAACTAGATTTGAGAAATAGATGAAGAGAGAAAACACCCATCCCCCCACCCCCCCCACCCCCCCCCCCACCCACCCCCCACCAGCCCCCCCCCCCAACCCCCCATGGCCACCCTTATAAAAACGCATAAATGCGTGTTACCAAGAAGATCACCCCCCGGGGGGGGGGGGGGGGGAGAGGGGGAAAGGGGGGAGAGCGGGCCCCTATGGGGGGAGGGGGGGGGGGGGGGGGGGGGGGGGGTGGGTGGGTATAGCTCTATTTTTCTTTTTTTTTTTTTTTTATTTTTTTTTTTTTTTTCCCCCCTCCGGCGATCTTTTTTTTTTTTTTTTATTTTTTTTTTTTTTTTAAAGGTGGGAGAGAAGAGGGTGGGGGCCCCGGTGGCGGTCTTCTCTCCTTATTTCTCCTTTTTTTTTTTATTCCTTTCCCTCCTTCTTTGGTTGATAGTTATAAAAAACACTGAGATGTTATTTGTTTTTTTTTGCCTCTCCCCTCCTCCCCCTCTTTTATAAACAACGCCCCCCCGCGGGGTCTCTCTGGGGGGTTGGGTTCCTGGGGGGGGGGGGTGGCCCCCCCCCCCCCCCGGAGTTTCTTTTGATATCCATTGCTTTTTATACAAGCATCAATAGTAGTGGCTTGTTCTTGTCTTAACTCATAATTAAACTCTCCTTGAAAAGCATTTTTGTAAAAACATATTGACTGAATGTCACTAGGTCTGAGGTTAATAGGGATTTTGTTTCTAGTTTTTGAGAACCTTCTATTAAAGTCACTAACAACCTCATTTTCCTTTTTCTTCATAGTGGCTAACTCAGTTAATAGGGATTGTTCATTTTTTCTCTCTCCAAATTTCTTTAGGAACACAACTTCCACTTTAGTAAAATCTGGAATATCATTATCTGGGAGAGAATTGAACCTTTCTCTGGCATATTTTTCTAGGGTTTGTAGGAATAGTCTCAAGACTACATCCTCATGTTCTACCTCTAGGCTATCCATTGCGTATAGAAAACTTTTGATGTGGTCTTCTCTAGTTACTGCATTATTTTCTAAGAACTTTGGAAGGTATTTGTGGGCTTTATTGGGTAAGGCATTCAAATTTGCAGGAAATGCAAAGGGCCTATACCTATTGGTTCTCCATAAATGAACATTGTTTTGGTTTTTTTGAGCCATTGTTACTGTAGGTATAATGGGATTTAAATTCACAATAGCGACGCTTATAGGGATATGGGTTTGGGTAGCCTGGATATAATCTAAAATATTATCTACCATAGCATTACTATTAATCGGGCAATGAGAATAATCACATGTATCTTCTACAATAGAATTCAAATTTTTATCTACAATGATATCAGTAGCAATAGTATTATGATCTTTATTTTTATTTACATACTTTTTTTTGCTAAAGTAAGATCTATTCTCGTTAACCGTACTCTTAAGAATGGGGATTTTTTTACTATGGGTAAATACCTCTGGATTTTTGAATTTTGGGAATAGTTCTTTACCACTTCTCCTGGTATGCGCCAGCACGTTCTACTCTTTCTCTCTTGATGTTTTATTTATGGGTTTATCCAGATAGAGTTACCAGCACGTGGGTGCAAAAATAACGGAACGTATGATCAAGATTGTTTGATCTTTAACTCTCAGCCTTACAGAGAATGGTTCTTGGAGAAATTTTAAGAAAATCAAGAAACGTAAAAACACTTCAATATACAATTGAAAACTATGGGAAAAATAAAATAAAGAACACAAAAAGTCATAAAAACCAAGATGTAGGTTCTTTATTCCAATTGGTCGCTCATTGATTAAAATAATAATCGTTGTTAAACCAAGGTTAAGAATTTAAAAACTCTTCCTCGACAATGGTGCCAAAAAATTGTTGGTGTTAGTTTGACAGGCTAGAGTTTTTAAATTGCCAGTAAAAATATGTCATGAACTCTAAGCTTAGAATGTAAAAATTCTCCCCAACAACGGTGCCAAAAAACTATTGGAACCATTTCTTGCATCCATAGGGTACGATTGTCACGCTATAAGAAATCGTTTGAAACCAATGAGCTATTACAGGCTCTGGTCAACCTACCTCTTTATTCTGATTAAAATAAATATTGCTACAGAAAAGTTATAGAATGGGTAAGGAAACCCCAGTGGTAATTTATGATAATACATGGATTACACACTCCAGATTAGAATTACACTAGATGTATTAAAATGACCAAGCAATGAAAATAACCATTATTATGCCTTATGTGGACTGGTGCCTAGATTCATTGGGTTGTTATAGCAATTTAACAACATTTGTAAAATGAAAAGAAAGAAAGGGATTGAGAAAGAATTGGCACTATCACATTCATTCGAATATCGTAATAAACATAACAGTTGGCCAACGAGAGAATCGTACGTAACACATTCAAATAATGTAATCCATTACGTAGTAACACATAGTACTAAGACAATGAATTAATAGAAATGAGACCCAAAATTGTATTGATTTCATAGAATATTACATGTAGAGTTGGTAGAATGCCATTTAACTCTATTTTTCAAAGAAATACATCAATACAATGAAGAAATTATGTTCAAATGATGTAACAAAACTCTTCTACTCTTCTTGTTCCAATTTGGTAATAGTAGAGTCTTTGAACCTCAGGCTCAATAGGTCTAGAAATAATCTCAGCTTCTTGAGCACTTTCCTATCAAAATCTTGCAGTAGGGGAGGAATGAAAAAAAAAAAAAAAGAAAACACAACTCAAAAGGGCACTCAAGTATACCTCTTAGAAAAAATGCTATCTCTAATGCTTGATGCAGATTCTGATCGTAGCTGGTGTATTTATAGCTCCAGGTTCTTGAATCTGTTATTTTTGGCCTGATCTTGGCCTTACACTTGTCATCATCTGGTTCGATCCTCAAAATTGGTACAACTGGCCTCCACTATCCTTTTTTACTCATACTGTACATTCCCCTTTGACTTTTCAAGTTTCAACTTGTTCAACCTGTGATGTCAGTGCCTGGAGGGTCTCCTTCTTCTATTCCTCCTTCTTTCGTTTCTCCTTCTATTGTTTCTTCTTGGCCATCTGATTGGCTTTTTGCTTTGGATGTTTCCCCTTTTTGAACAACTTTCTCTTCGTCTCTAGGAGGTGAGCTCATTTCTAGCTGTAGGTTGCATATTTTAATTTCTTTACCTTTCTTGCCCTACTGCAGCCACCTGATTTGTTTCCCAATCATTCTCCAGGCATCAACATCAAAAGTCATCGAGAATCTCAACATGTTCATCTCCTGTAGGATTCTGATTTTCTGCATGCTAATATAATTCTTACTTTTTTCATAATGGGTGATTAGCATTTCTACAGTATTTACTAGAAAGGTGGTTTGTCTGGCCATCTCCTATTCATCATCTGGTTCACAATCAAAGTCTTCTATTTTATTTCTAAGGAGATCTTCTATACTGGTAGTTTCTAAGAATTCCTCCAATGATAACCCAATATCTGCCAGTTTCTCTGTTATGTCATCCAACAGAGTGAACATTTGTGCAACATCATTAAGCCATCTTTCCTTGTTTGATCCAAACATAGTTGCTCTCATGAATTCAATATTACACTTGATCTCAGTACCATCATTCAATAATACTTCTTTGTTTTGCATCTCTTCAAAATATTCTGACATCAAGTCGAGAGTAGGGCGAATGGTCTCAAAGTCTTCTTCCTTCTGAAAAATCAAGCTTTCCATTTCTTGAGTGGTAACCTAGATTACCCCAATCTGCCTGAACATCTTTGTGATTCCCTTGATCTTGTCTTGAATTTTAAATGACATCTCCCTTTTTATTTTGTTCAAATAGTCTGTATAATTGGTTATTTTTACCACCAAGGGAGGTTGTGCTATTGGGGTGTTCTTCTGTGCCAACTCTTCTTTTAGACTATTAATTAAGGCTCGCATCTCTACTTTTTCTTTATCACTGATTTCTAGTTGGCTTCTCAACTCTATATTTTTTTGATGTAGTTGGTCCATAGTTTGCTCTTGTACTGCTTTAGCTACTCTGACCATATCACCCTCTTTTCCATGTATTGAAACTCCTCCTATTTTCTCATCAACTTTGAGAACAATAGGTTCTTGTAGGGTAGGTATGTATACTTCTACCATATCTGATTTGGACATCTCTATTTCTACTCTAGCTGTAGAGTTGTCCCCCATGCCACCCATTCTTGCTACTACCTGTAGCTCATGCTCATTGGCAGCACTAAAAACTATTTGTTCTTCTGTTCTCTCCAACATAACCTTTGTGGAGGGCAGAGACAACCTGGGCTTCTTTGTCTCTGGGATAGATACAATTGTTTGCATTTTAACTTTGTGATCTCTGAAGATACCTCCAAATCCACCTGCTCTTCTCATGTTCATCTGTATTACTAATGGAATTTTTATCTCCTTATCATTTATTCTCAAAGAGCTGGGAATGGCTCTAGGAGCTAATTTCCTCACACTAGTTACTGCTAACAGCTGATCAAAAATGGGAACTATAGCTTGCTTTGAAGTGGTGAGCCCCTGAGTAGGTGTGGTGATAACTTCCTTTCCCTTTACTATACTCGGGCTTTCAAAGACTCCTTGGGAAGTGTTGGGTGTTGCCTCTATTCTGAGGTGAGTATTATCAGGGGCTCGAACTTGTTCTACAATGTCTATTGAGCTCATAGTGACTTCCATCTGATCAATGCCTTGATCTTCTATCAATTCCAATATGGGGTCTTCTCTGATTGCTTGGGCAGCTTCTGGTAAGAGAGGGGCAACAAATTCCACCAAAATTCTTTTGATTGCCACCAACTTCGGGGGTAATCATAGGGCTTCTAAATTTGCGAATTGCCCCTTTTTCCAAAGGGGAACTTACTCCATATGATCTACAAATATTTCCCTTTTTCTATGGCATCCAATAATTCTTCTTCATAAGCATCCTTCCTATGTTGTACCCAGGCATACTCTCGATTTTTCATTAACCTCTCATACTTTTTGTCTGGGTCGTAAGGTCTCCAAGTTATTTCTTCAAAATCCATGAGGTCTAAATCATACATCCCTTTGAACAAAGTTGGATATCCTATAAATACATAATGTCCAAATCTATAGGGGATGTTGAGCCATGAAACTCTGCCATGCTTCTTCACCAACCTCATCTTGGCCTCCTCGGCCACCTGTCTACACAACTCTAGGGCAATGAGAGATAAAGGGCAATACATAGGTAGCATTTTAGGAGGAATTTTAGCTCCATAGAGTCAAATGTAGGTGAACCCTTTAGAGAAGAAATAATCTCCAATGTCCTTTTCCTTAATGAAAGCTCTTACCCCAGACCCTAGTCTCTCAGGGAGGAAGCCGATTAGGAGCCAATGAATTTCCAACATGAAATTGTTGCAAAACCAACCCATGTGAGTACGACCTTCGTGTATCCTCCAAAAATTGGTCTAGACGTAGGGACTCTCAATGGCCCCTACCCTTTTTCGGCCTTCCTCTCCCAATTGCCCCACTAGCAGGTGCATGAGAATGGAGTAGTGAGAAAAATGAGGTATCTCCTATCTTTGCTCCAAAATAACCTTTCTTAATTCTATCAATTGCATGTGCATTTGTTCACTCAATTCTTGCTCCTAGGCATAAACTGGGGTGTTTATTGCCCTGTTACTCTATGCTACTAGATACAATACCTTTCTACCCACTACATTGAGTTCTTGTACTCCTAAAATGATATTAGCCATATCACAAAAATCTCGAACCCATGGTTTGAAAGCAGTTTTTTTGATGGGAAACTCAAAAACTACTTTCTCATGATCTTCAAAAAATGATTTAAAAATATCTAAATTTGTTAACATTCGAGATTGCCTTTCAATTACCTATTGAATCAGTTGAGTATTGGAAGGTGCTAGTTTGAAGACTTGCTTGATATGTTTGGCTGTAATACTAAACATTGGTCGGTCTCTATTGTCTCGAAATGTTCTGGTTTTCTCGTCGTATGCTACAACTAACCAGGCCAGTAAGTCTGAGGAGTAGTATACTCTTGGACATATCAATTTTCCTAGGTTACTGGTCCATCTGTTACTCCTGGGGAAACCCTTATGTTGTAGCCTCCTTGCTTTGTGGAATAAATCAGCTAGCAACCAAGGGGCTCTTTGATCGTTCTCCATCATGGGAGAAAAACTTTGGATGCAAGTGTTTTCAATTTCATATTGTTGCATGAGAGTGAGCTTTTTGTCGGCCCCACTCCGCTAGGTAAAATCGTACATCGTGCTCCCAGGTACAACTAGTTCGAGGATTTCAGCATACGATGATTGGTCTGTGATAAACTTCACCACCTCTTTAGTATCCTTGGGTACGAAAGCATTTCCCTAGGTTGCCATCTTGCTCATGATAGTTGTTCTAGCTCACTGAAACAAAACTTTCAAGTTTTTGCTCACTCTCTGCTCCTTCGAACCAGTTCCTTGCTCAAGATTACCAGGGTGGTAAGGTCACTCGATAGTGTGGGTTTAAATACTTGATGGAGAAGTGGGCTCACTATCATCACACAAACTGCCATTAATACAATGTCACCAACTGCCTTTTCAAATTCACCAATGGAGACTTGCCAAAGTGTCACATTCTAAAGTCAGATAGTTATGGTAGGTGGCTTTCCTCGTCCTGCACATCCACGAGGACTTTGGTCTGTGTACTTGCAATCATTCACAACTTTCCTATTGGTCATCGAACTGATCCTTCCTCTAACGTGGAAATATGAACGTGGTGGTGGTGGCTTTTTATGAGAAAGTGCTCTACCACTTTGGGCCCAGAAGGAGATTTGGTTTTGGGAATAGTTACACCGTTAACAAGGTGGTGATCGTTTTGGGGATCTGTTGTCAAATTTGATCATTGAGGTGTGTGCCCATAGGATCCACCAACTCATGATGACCGTTGGATGGGATACACATCGTATACCTCCATTTGATACTTTTGGACCTGCAAGAATGTTAGTCCTACAATAGAAGACATATGTCAATGGTGGACATGCATATTATAGAAGATACCCCAAAATTTTATCGGTTAGTCAATTTCATACTTTTATATTTTTGTAAATAATAATCATTGACTCAATATCAAATTAGGGCCTTAACCTTCATCTAATATTTATTTATTAAAGGTTAATCAAAGTGATAAAAAAATTACTAACTAATAATAACTTTTATAAAACCTTGTCAATAGCTCACCGTTCGATCAAATATATGATCTCTAGCAGTTCGTCCGATTATCTAGACATGCACCAGAGTTTTTCGAGAAGGGGGATCATTATCAATGTGTTTAGACCCTTCTTTAATTTTAATTAATCATCTGACAACATAATAAACCATGTTCTTTATCCTTTAGGTGAATTGATCATGCGCTACCATCGGATTTGGTCAAAGTCTATCACTATCATATCGGGTATAGTTGTGCACCCTTTATCGAACTTTATTTTCCTTTGATAGCCATGAATAAGTGTGGTCATTGGATCTAGGTGGAGATAAGCATGATCATTTGATCTGGTTCAAATATAACTCAATCAACAACCATTTTGTCATTTTTCATCTTCTTTGGCTAAGGCACCACCGTTAGATCTGGCAGGGTTGATCACGACCATCCGATTTAATTTATCTTTATATGACTCATTTTTGATAAGGCATTGTCATCGGATATTCATTTGGGATGAGCATGACCATTGGATTAGATCAGGATGTGTGCTCACGTATTTTATGTGACCTTGATTAAATCATGGTCGTTAGATCTAAACGATTTGAAACATTGCCATAGATTTCCCTTTGGTTTGTAATGACTTTAAAAGAGCACTGCCATCGGATCTAGGCTGGCTTAAGAGTGACCATTTATTTGAATTTGCCTATGTGATTTATGTGATTTGATTAAATTACAATCATCAAATTGAGGGGGTTGGAGCGCAACCGTAGATTCCCCTTTGAAGAGCACTTTGACTTGTCAACTTTTGCTTGACTTATGTGAGATCATAGTTGTTGGATCGGCTTGCATTAGGGTGCAGCCATTATATTTCTTTAGAGTTCCTCATCTCTTAGTCAACATATATTCAAGAATAACTTTGACTCCTTTGGGTAATGCATGTTCATTAGATATTTTCACAATGAAGCGCGACTGTCGATCTTCTGTATCCTGCAAAACTATAAACAACATAAGGTGCATATGCCCTTTAGTATTTTATTAATGCATAATTAATGGAAAGGGGGAATATTAGTGATGTATTAAGACCCTCCCTGATTACATTTAGAAATTGATTAATCTCGAAGTATTTAATTTTAAATTGTAAACCCTATTTTAATCGATCGCGATCATCCGATTCACTTCAATGAGGATTGGCGCAACCGTTGATTTCTTCCAACCTGCATGATTAGTTACCGAGGGGTGCATATTTTTAATTTTATTAATCCCTGATTAAGTAAAAGGGGGTGATTAGCCAATGTGTTAATACCCTTGCTAATCATGATTAACTCTTTCAATTAAATCGAAGGTATCTAATCACTTTTCAATTGTTACTTTCTTTACCCTTAGATCGAGCATGATCGTCCGATCCACTCTAATTGAAGCACTGCCCTTGGATATATTTAATTAGTATGTATTTTTAATCAAGGGGATGCATGCCTTTTAATTTAAACCATATGTTTGAGACTTTAGGATATGACTTTTGATTATACCATTATCATTTGACTTGGTCGATTTAACCATCGATTAGCTTATAAAAGCGCATCCATCCGATTAAGGAGGATATTTCACTCAAGACCTTAGGTTTTCAAACTTTAGACCATGGTGCTTTATTAATTAAAGATTCAGACTTATTAAAGCAAGCACATCCATTCGATTTCATCTTGATGAAGCGTTGCCCTTTGATTTACTAGATTTGCATTATTTTTAATAAAGGGGGCACAAATCCTTATTCGTTCATGATATAAAAATTTTACTTAGGCTAGTGATGACTTTGGGTTCGAATGCTTTAATAACACCTTTAGACAACCTGGGACTTAGGGGTTCATTCATTTGACTTAGGCCCGAAAGTTATGATTATTTTATAATGAGGGCTCATATTAAATTTGTGGATCATAAACCTTCTTTTTAAAGGAATCAGAGTATTTAAAGGTTCGACCCTTTTAGTGAGTGTTCATTTAATTTATCCTTTATGGATTTCTTTAGGATAAAATCATGGTTATTAAAGCAATCCAATAAATGGCTAAGGTTTGGTTCTAAAATCAAACATTGAAAGTCAACTTCTCAGATGAAAATGCAATAGAGGCCAACAACATTTGCTAAATTTATTGAAGCCAAAAATTTAAAATTGGGGGTCTCAGATGTTGAGTCAATTTTGGCTCCAACATAGGCTCTGACTAGGACAATGTGCTAAAAACATGAGGCACTTGAGAATTCCAGAATCTCCTGGTTTTACTGCAATCATTGGACAAAATTTCAAATCATCAAGCCTGATAAGAAAAATTGAAAAACAAAACATAATAACTTTTTAAACTGGAAAGCTATAATAACAACATGATATCAAAGCAATAGAGTATTAAAAACTGTAATTCCTTTTATTCAATTTGAAACCAAGGGTCATAATTTTAGAATCAGATGAGCTTTTTAGATATATTGTTATGTTTGTTTTAGCAAGGTCATAGGATATGATTACACATAATTTGTTAAAGCTACTTGTTCCATCATGCTTTGGCCCATGTGTGTGTTAGTGCATTCATTTTTATTTCCAAGTCTTCCAAAACTTTGTCATGTTTGGGAAAATAGTTAAGCTTAGTGTATGATTTCACTCTTAGATATGTTCACCATTCTGTAGGGCTCCACTTCCAGTCAAGTGTCTATAGCCTTGGTGGAGTTGCTTCTAATCCCATCCGATTTTACCCTACTGCCATTCAAGCATCTATAGCTCTGATAGAGGTTTTCCAAGATATCTCATGCAGTGACTCAACCTGCATTATTTTGATTTTCTTTCTCGTTTGAGAAATATTCTGATATAAGAAAATTGTGCAATGAGTATACCTGAGTTGAGGATTAGTTTCTAGCTAAAAAGGATGAGTGTAATGATTTTTAGCTCAACTACCTTACCAAATATAACCTTGTTCTTTGGATCTTGAAATCTCTTTAAGTATTATTTGTAATGTGAGGCCTTGACATGGTGTCCCAATCAACTCTAATTTCACTCTATTTTATCTCATATCATATGACCATTGCATGAACATTCATATTTTGAAAAATTGTAAACATCATCAAATTCTAAAATAAATCTCCTTTCTTCTTATTTGTTTTTTGGAGGAACCAACAGTAAGGAATACTCATCATACTAAGAATACCATGTGAAACAACAAAACTCAGAATAATACAAACAAAAGAAAAATGCTTAACTGGTAAACAAAACAACAAAAAACATAACTCTATTTTTGGGGTTTTTGACTTTCTATTTTTTTATATATTATTTTATTATTATTATTATTTTTTAACAGGGCACTTCCTCTTTCTTGACCCCACCACAGGGATTGTACATCTTGAGGTGTTGGCCATTAATAGGGATAACCATTGGTTCTCCTTGCAAGGTCTGCAATTTGTAAGTATTCTGACCAACAACATGGGCTATCTGGTATGGACCAATCCATTTAGGCTCGAGTTTTCCCTTTTCACCATGCTTATCATTTTTAGGGTCCCAATAGATGACTATATCTCCTTGAGAGAAAGGAGTACCTTTGGCTTTCTTATTAAATAATTTCATAGTTTTCCGAGTTTGTTCCATCATCCTATTAAGGGTTTCTCTTCTTTGTTCTTCTAACAGGACAATTTGGTCTAGCCTTCTTTGTAAGGGGTTGGGGTCTTCATGATCTTGCAATAAGAGGGATAATGCTAATTTATGTATCCTAGGAGGTAACAAGACTCTTTCCCCATACACCATTTCATAGGGGGTTCTTCCTGTGTTTCTTTTGACAGACAACCTATCAGCCCAAAGAGCAAATTTCAGTTCATTGTCCCATCCTCTTTTGTTCTTACCCAATGATCTTTTTATTCTGGTTATTATATTCTTATTTGATGACTCAGCTAGACCATTCCCTTGGGGGTAATAATTAGCAGAATGTGAAAGTTCTATTCCATATTTTGCACAAAAGTTTACCATCTCATATGAAACAAAATACTATCCATTATCTGTTACCAGTTTTTGAGGAACTCCAAACCTGGTTAGGATGTTTTCTTCCAAGAATTTGATGATGGTGGTGGTTGTGGATGTTCTTAGAGGAGCAGCCTCTACCCACTTTGTGAAGTAATCCGTTGCAGTTATGATCCACTTGTGCTGGCCTGATGAGTTAGGCTTGATCTCTCCAATTAGGTCAATGCCCCATTGGGTGAATGGTGCTTCAATGATCACTGGTTTGAGGGACATGGCTGCCAGCTACTTTTTTCCTACAAAAACCTGGCAGTTATGATAGTTCCTAACATATTTATATACATCCTTAAAAAGGGAAGGCCAATAATATCCTGCTCTCATAATTTTATTAGTTGTGGCTTTTGGAGCAAAATGTCCTCCACAAAAACCATCATGGAATTCATTAATTATTTTTGGGACTTCATTTTCATACAAATAGACTAATAACATTCCATTAGGGTGTTTCCAATAAAGCACACCATCTTGCACATGGTATTTCTGAGCTTGAAGTTTTATTGACCTCATTCTATTTGTTGACATATCTCTAGGAAAAGACAGAGTTTGTAAGTATGCTAGAATTTCATCATACCATTTGCATTCTGCATTATTGGTTCTCTTGGAGTCATATATTTCATCTATTGTGAGAACATTATTAGAGTCTTCTCCTTCTTTGTTAGCCAAAAATTTGGCCAAACCTTGTCCTCTTATAGTTTTGACTATTTTGAATTCAACATCATATTGCAAAAGTTTCACCATCCATCTTGTTGGCCTTCCTAATGGCTCAGATTGAGTAAAAATATCCTTTATTGTTATGAAAGGGATGCAACAATAAACTTTGTTTGAACCGAATATACCTTTGAAATGTTCTAAAGATTGGATAATTGCATAAGCATGCTTTTCTAGTAAGGTATATTTAAGATGTGCTCCTTTCAAACCTAAAATCATGAAGGCTATTGGCCTTTCATTATTTTCATCATATTTTTGTGAAAGAACTGCAACAATGGAGTGTTCAGAGGCATATGAGTAAATGTTAAAGTCTTTGGAATAATTAGGGCAGCTTAGGGCTGGAGTAGTAGAAATGGCTTCTTTTATCTTATTGAATGCTTCCATGTTTTCTACCATCCATTTTATTTCTCCAGTATTTTTAACCATGTCATTTATGGGTTTGGTCATCTCTGCAAAATTTGGAACAAATCTTCTAACAAAATTTATCTTGCCAAAGAATGACCTGACTCCTTTTAAGTTTTTAGGAGGAGGAATTTTGGAAATAACTTCTATTCTTTCTTGGTCAATGCTTATTCCCTTTTCTGAAACTATGTGACCTAATAATTTTCCTTGTGTAGTCTCGAATATGCACTTCTTGGGATTTAGGGAAATTCCAAATTCTTTACACCGAGCAAAAACTGCAGCTAAATGTTCTAAGTGATCTTTTGGATTTTTAGAAAATACGGTGATATCATCCAAATATACAACCACTATTTTGAACATTAACCCTTTGAAGGCAAAATCCATTGCTCTTTGAAAGGTAGCACCTGCATTCATTAGTCCAAAAGGTATTCTTAAATATTCAAATGTGCCCCATGGTGTAGTGAATGTTGTCTTATGTCTATCTTCTGGATTAATCTGAATTTGATTGTATCCAAAAAATCCATCTAACAGGGACATCCTTGATGACCCAACTACTGCTTGCAATAGTTGTTCCATATTGGGCAATGGGTAATTGTCCTTTAATGAACTTTTATTTAAATTTTTGAAATCTACACAGAGTCTAATATCACCATTTTTCTTTCTGACTGGTACTAAATTGGATATCCAAGAAGAAAATCTTACCTTTTTGATTATTTTGGAATCCAATAATTTATGTACCTCCTTTTGCATTATTGGGTGTAGAGTAGGGTTATATTTCCTCTATTTTTGTCTGAATGGCTTGGAATCTTCCTTCAAGGGTATTATGTGTGTCATTACATCTTTTTTGAAGGTTTTAAGGTCCTCATAAGTCCAAGCAAAATGTTCCTTATTCTTCTTTAAGAAACTGATGTATCCAACCTTTTCTTTTGTTGGCAAGGCTATGTCTACCTTCACTATTCAAGGCTCTTTCATTGTACCAATGTTAACATCTTCAACTATAGTATCTTTCAAGAGTTGTTTGTATGCTTTATCAAAGTCATCAAATAGACTCTCTAGAGAAACTAAACCTTTTGGTATTCTATTTGTTTTAAGTTGGATTACTTCTACTGGCTCACCTATTTGATCTTTTAGCTTGTCTTCATCTTTTTCATCATAGATTATATCTGCATACTGATTTTGCAGGGTCATGAAATCTTTAATGTCCACATCATCTTGGAAGACCTATAGGTAAACTATGTTATCTAGCACAGAGGGCTTATAAACTAAAATAGTTGGGAACCTATCCATATATTTTGTAGTTATTTTTGGATGGTCCAGGCTTGAGGCATTTATAGCTAAAATATTTGCAACATGATTTTGTTCTCTTGGAATAAATGAGATATTGAAAGCTAAGAATTTTTCAATTTCTTTCAATACTGTATTTTTATACTATTTCAACCTAGGATGCTTGGTCTGATATTTACCTTTGATTTGTTGTATAATTAGTTCTGCATCCCCTGTTATAGTTAAGTAGTTAATGCCTATTTCTTTTGCTTTCCTCAATCCTAGCAATAAAGCCTCATATTCAGCTACATTATTGGTGCATGGGAATTCTAGTCTGTAAGGAATACCAAGGTAATTTCCTTTTATGTTAGTCAAATTAACTCTTGCACCTACTCCAGATTGGGATTTAGCTCCATCAAAAGTCATGGTCCACATTTCTTGAGTTAACACTCTATCTGATTCAACATCAACCATTTTAATAACTTCTGGATCCATGTTCTTTGCTTCTGGCACTTCTACCAGGAATGGGTTGTGCCATATGGAATAAACTCCCATCCCTTTTTCTTCCATAGAATTCACCAAGTTTATCATAGTTTCATCTGTTTTAATTAACTCTATGAAATATTTATTGAATGGTTCTCTACGTAGAGTTACATTTTCCTTGTCTGACATTGGGATGGTAGCATAAGACCAATCCAATTGGATTGAGCCTCCCAGTTGTTCTACCCAATGTCTGCCCAAAGTGGGCAAGACATGTCGAGATAGGCTAGTTAGGGCCAAAACATACAAAATTAGGCTAGGAAGGGTAGAAACTACCAAGTATGCTAGAATAAGGTGAGATAAATTAGAATGGGATAAAATATGAGATATAATGGGCTAGGAAGGTAGGAATGGACCATGTACATCAAAAAGGGCAAAATGACCTAGGAAATGGAGGAAGGGGCCAAGACCATGGAGACAAGATAAAACAAGTCAAAACGGGCCAAAAATGGGTCAGGTTGGGTGAAACATACCATAATTCTCTAAGAAGACCAAAAAGGGTTGGGTGGGTTAGAATGGCTTAAAACAATACAAAAATACAATAGTGGCATGAAATAGGTTGAAATGGGTCAGGCAAGTCGAGATGGGCCAAAATAGACTAAAATAGAATGAGGCAAAGAAATATAGGATAGGAAGGGCTAAAATGGGTAGGATAGGTTAGAATAGACCAGGGAAGGCCAAAATAAGCCAGGCAAGATAGAAATATGCCAAAAAATACCAAAATAGGCTAAGAAGACTAGAATATGTTAGGTAGGTAAAAATGGTTGAGAGGGCTTGAATAAACTATCTGGGCTAGGATAAATTAAGATAGGCTATAAGGGGCCAAAATAGGCTACATATGGCCAAAACATGCAAGACAAGACAAGTAGACCATAATAATTTGGATCAAATTACAATGGGCCAAGAAGGGCATAACTAGTTGGGTAGGCTGAAATAGGTTGAAGTGGGTTGGGTAGGCCAGGATAGACTAGAATGGACCAAAAACAAGTAAGATAGGTCACAAGATACCATAATGAGCCAAAAAGACCATAAAATGCTGAGCAAGTCGAAAGGGACAAAATCGGGAGACCAAAATAGTCTAAAATAGATAAAATTAGGGTAGGTAAGCTAAGATAAGCCAAAATAGGCTAAACGACTAAGATAGACCAAAACAGGTCAAGATAAGCAAAAATGGGATAAAGTAGACTAGACAGGGCTGAAATGTACACCATAAGTCACTACAAGCAAGGTGAGCCATAATAAGTTGAGAAGGCCAAAATAGATAAGGTGGGACAAAATAGACAAGAACATACTAAAAAGGATTAAGAAGGCCAAAATAGGTCAAAATGAGTTAGAGTATGTCGAGTGGGAAAAAATGGACTCCATGGGCTAGGCGAGCCCAAAACAAGATAGGCAAGCCAAAATGGGCCAGATCATAATTGACCTGGCTAGGAAGGGTAGAACTAATAGAATAGGCCAAAAGAGTTAGGTATGTTGGGATTAGCTAGAAGGGAGCAAAACTAGTGGGATTATCTAAAATAGACTAAAATTGGCCAAAATATATTAAAATGAGCGAGGAAGACTAAAATAGGTTAGGTAGGTCAAATTAGGTTAGGGAGGCACAAATAGGTAGGAATAGGTTGACTAGGCCATGATAGGCTAGAATAGGCCAAGACAACATAAAATAGGTCAAGTAAGCCCAAATTGGGTAGGGTGGGCTTGAACATACCAAAATAGGCCAAGAAGGCTAACAGGCTAGACGAGGAGCCCAAAATGGACCTAAATAAGCTAAAACATGATAGATAACCAAGATAATCCAAAAGAGGCTATGTTGGATTGGACTAGCCAAAACAAGCCAAGATTAGCTAAAATTGGCTAGGATTGGCCAAAATGGACCATAAGGGGAAAAACCAGGTGTGATGGATCTAGATGGGATAGATCATACCAAAATGAGTTGAGAAGGGTAAAATTGGTTGGGCAAACCAAAACAGGCCAACATGGGTCAAGTAAGGCAAGATAGGTCAAAAGGGATTGAAATAGGCAACACAATAGGATGGGCTAACACAAGCTATAATGAGTGAGAAAAAATAGAATAGGTCAAGCTAGGTTGGAAGTGGTTGAGATAGGCGAAATGGGTTGGAATAAGCCAAAATTGGCCAAAAGGGGCTAAAATAGGTTAGGATAGATGAAACACACTAGAATATGCTAAGAAGTCCAGAACGAGCCAAGCGAGTCAAAATGGGTCAAAATAAGATGAAAAGGCTAATGATAAAAGAGATAGAAATAAGTTGTGGGCTAGGACAAGCCAAATGGGTTGAGTGGGTTGGGACATACAAAAATGGGCTCGATAGTTTAGAATGAGCCAAAATGGATTGAGTTATCTAAAACAAGCCAAAATGGGCCATGTGAGTCAAGAGTGGGCTGAAATAGCCTAGGACAAGCTAAACTAGGTCAATTGGTTTGAAGTGCTAGGATGTTTTAGGAAATTCTAGGTAGGAAAAAATAGGTTGAAACAAGTCAAGCAACACCCAAAAATACTAGAATAGTCTAATAGGCTAGAATAGGATGAAATATACCAAAATAGGCCAAGAAGGCTCAAATAGACTCAATCGGTCAAAATGGGTAGGAATGGGCTAGGATGTGTTGATGCTAAAATGGGTCAAAATAGTAGAAATGGACCAAAATAGGCTATGTATAGCCAAATTGGGAAGGACATGCTAAAATAGGCTAAGTGGGCTTGGGTGGGTTGAAATGGTCTAGGTTAGGCTGAAAAAGGTTGCACAAAGCCAAACTGGGTAGGATGGGTCAAGATGGGTCAAGAAAGTAAAAATATATGAAAAGTTGTCAAGTGGGGCCAAAACATACCAGAACACACCAAGAAGGGCAAAATGGATGAGATGAGTCAAAATGGGTCAGAACACATGAGAATGAGCCAAAGGTCAAAATAGAGAAAAATAAGGCTAAAGGGCTAGGTGGGGCCAAAAAAGGCCAGATAGGGGTAAAAATAGGCTAGGAAGGTTTGAACGAGCTAGATGGGTTAAAATATGTCAAAACAAGGCAAGGCACAAACATGCCAAGAATAGGATGGACAAGCCAAAACAGTCCAAAAAGGATAGGTACGCTTGGATGGGCCAAATGAGATAGATGTGACCAAAGTAGGTAGGATGGGTCAAGACAAGTTGAGTTGTCCAAAGTGGGTGGAAATACGTTAAACATACCAGAATGGGCTAGGATAGGCTAGAAGTAGTCAAGATAAGTGAGATGGGCTAGAAGGTGCCAAAATAGGATTGGATGACCATAACATGCCAGGTAGGTCAAAATGGGTTAAAAAGGGATGCAAAGGCCAAAATGGATTGAATTATGTAAAAATAGGTTAGATGGGTCAAGGTGGGTGAAGGTGGGCTAAAATGGGCCAAGTAGGCCAAGATGGGCAAAAATAGGTTGGGTAGGCTAGAATGAGCTAAAATAGGCTAAGTAGGCCAATATAAATGAAAATAAATCGAGATAGGACTAAATGAGACAAAATAGGTGTTGCTAGACCAAAATGGGCAAGATAGATAAAGGACAAGCAGGGTAGGTTGGAACAAGTTAGGAAGCCCAAAATAGGTGAGGTAGAGCAGAAATAGGCCAAAACATACCAAAATAGGCCAAAATGGATGGAAAAAGGTCAGGATAGGCTAAAATAGGTTGACCAAGGCCAAAACAGGTCATGCAGGTCGAAACGAAAAAACTAGTCAAGAAGGCTAGAATGGATCATGCAGGTTGAGACAGTCTAAAAGGGACTAACATAGGTAGGACTGAAATAGGCCAAAAGATATTATAATGAGCTAGGAGACTAGAATGGGTCGAGTAAGTAATTAAAGGTTAGACCAAAGGGGGAATAAAATGGGCCAAAATAGGTAAAAATAGGTTGGGTGGGCTGTGATAGGTAAAAATAATCTAGATAGATTAAGAAGGGTCAAAATGAGATGAAATGGGCCTAATGGGCTAGGGCATGCCTAAGTGTTAGCTTTTGATGGGAGGTAGTACAACCACAAGATGAAGGATAACTAATCTAAGATAACTATAAAACTAATGGCACAATAATATGTAGGAAAATTAAGAGATGAACATTTTCAAATAACTCAAAAATCTGCCATTAATGGGAATGATGAAAATAGTACAATTCTATATAATGGAGGACATGAACACTCCATGAAAGTATATAAAAGAACTACATTGTACCATGCTACACACTATATCTACTACACACTGTGTACTTACTATATCACCCTCCCTCTCTCTCATACTCATACTACTACACCTATGAGGCATTTATATAGAAAAATATATTGTTTGGCCTTTACTCTACCTAGGGGTCATCTACATGTGGACTACATGCATATTGACACTTGTGCATTTATTATAATACTTGAAGAAACTAACTTTACTCTAAAGTAAACTCCTACTCTAGATATGCACTAAAGGTGGTACATTTACATGACCCAAATGATGTAATACACTCTAACACCCCCTGTATTACATTATTTGGGTATTGAAGACTTTTAGTCTTCAATATGGATCTTTGTCTTGGTCCTAAAATTTGAGCTCTTTTTTCCTAGTTCCTTAATTGTCTTCTTTGTTTGAATTTGAATGAGTATATTCATCTTGTTTAGGTTCTTCTTCATATTGTATTTGTCCTCTCATCCTTTTAATTTTGAACATTCCATTTCTTCTTCTATTTTTATGATGTAGGTTCTTCATTCTCTTCAATCTATTCCTCAAAAACTGCATTGGTATTGTTTTGAAACATAACAATATCTTGAAGTTTTGATAGAATCCAATGCATATATATATTTATATAGATTGATCCAGTAGCTTCAATCTCATTTTGATGTGTAATAAGGTACATATTAGCTCCATTTATGTATCTGAAGTCAACCATCCTTTTATTTTCTACTAACTTGGATACTTAAATAAGATTAGATGTTAATTCGGGAACATACATTACATTATGTAGCAAAAAATTTGGAAATAATTTTCTAGGTGATACACACCCATATCCATGTATATGATAGTTATTGCCATCTACAATTTTCAACTTGTAGCTATTAGTGACTTCAAGACAATCAAACCAGTGTAGATTTCCTGTCATGTGGTGACTTGCCCCTGAATCAATTTACCAAATGTCCTTTTCATTTTGACCTCTGAAATCATTTGAAGTAATTTTGCATATATGATATGGGATATTGGATGGATTCTATTCTTAAGTCCTTTTGTGGTGTGCATTATGATGAAATGTGTCTCTAGCGACTTTATCCATTGTAGTGTATGATAGGGTTCTTTCAATACTTTAGATCTATCTTATGTCTCCCTAGTGTATGACTTTATTTTTATAGACCTTTCTAGACTTAGGTTTTGTAGAATTCCTTATGTCTCCCTAGTGATTAAAGTAAGCTATAAGCTTAATAAAGTGCTTAGTAAATAATAGTTCACTTTGAGCTGATTTTGTAAGGTTTTTAAATAACAATAATCAACTTCTATTTTACATTATCTCTCCCAATGAACTATGCACTTACTTTGAAATTCTCTATGGTTGGATTTATTTTGTCCCTTTAGTATAAATATGAGACAAGTGTAAGTTTATAATTACAACTCCCTTAAGTAAATGAAGAACTTCCTTTTATATCCCTCAATGTCCAATAGTTTAATATTTCCAAATTCCAATAAACTATTTTGATGTAGTATACCTTATAACTCCCTAATTTGGAATATTAGAAAATATTAATATTTGCAATAATTGAGTTTTAACTTTCCAAGTATAAACCCTTGTATCTCCTATGGTATTTTATTACAAATATTAAACTATTTAAATATATAAACCTCCTTTAAATTTTCTTTCAAATGTATGGTTGATTTTGCTATTATTTCCAAAGTAAATAATAAAAGGGTTTCAACCTTATACTATACTCCTTATAACTCCTACTTAGTTATTTGCAAATATCTAGCAATTTATAATGTCTTCAACTTTTACTAAAATTGCTCTCTTACTTATAAGGATGGTATTAATCAATTTCCAATACCTTATAGCTCCTATTTTAGAGGAGAAGACGCTTGTAGTGTATTACCTCCTTTCTATGTACGTTGAACAAGCTGATTAGATGGTGGTGATGATTTCGAATTTAGTGCTAAATTCAACGCACTTCCTCTACCTTGAATGGCATTAGTCTATGCTAGGTTTTACTTCAACTTGAGATTCTTGCTTTGCTATTCTTCACTCTATATTCTTTCCTTGAATGACACTTATGACATTGAGCATTTAATGCTCTTCTCCAACGTAGGCTTATGATAGTATTTGACTCTAAATAAAGATTACCTCTTCTTCCTTGACTTGGCTTGAATATGTTATCCACTTTAATGCTGATTTTTGAATGTGCTTCCTTCCTTGAGCACACCTTTTAATGGTGGATATAATAGTGCTAAATTATTCTTCACGAATGTGAAAAGTGGTATGAAAATTAAGATTCCTTTCTTCCTTCCTTTGAGAAACCCTTTTTCGCTTAGTGCAGGATTATAATCTTCTTGGTGAGCATTGAACATATTTATGCATTAGGGAAATGATGGAAGATGTTTCATGAAATGAGCACCTTTCTTGAGCGTTAGAGATGAGAGGGTAAAGATACCCTCTGAACCAAGATGCATAGTATTCCTTCCTCCTTCAATACAAGTGTGAATTTCCTACACACTCTCTCTCTTCAACATACCAAATATGAATGTTAAACCCTTCTTATTGCTTATTCATTCCAACCATTTGCTAGCTAGCTTCGCTTCTTGGACAACAAGTGATTTCCTTCTTGCAAGCTATTTTGTTGAGGATGATGGTTGGCTCCAACTATGACAATCCAAGGGCATTTGAGAGAAGGTTCTATGGAGCTCGAGTGGTAGAATGTAGTGCTTCTTCTTGGCTAAAGTATTGGATATTGAACCTTCTATTCTTCCTTTGTATTTTGCTTGCTATACACTGTCCATTTTTTTACCTTATAGGTAAATGATGATAGCTCCTTTAGATAGATGATACAAGCTATCTTTTGTGTGTATTATTGTAGGTATTATTATGTTCTCTTCTACATATATACCTTACAAGATGATGACTGTAGAATTCTTGTCCTTTGCTGGATCTCTTATGTAGGTCTTTTTGCTTGTAGGTGGATGCTCTAGTATGTGCTGGATAAGACGCTGAAAGTGGTGTCTTTAGATACCCAAAAGTCCTAACTTTATGAGCCCTCTATTTTTTTAGAATTTTACTTCTTAAAATTCTATGATATGACCACTTGGAGACCGCGCCTTGCTACCTATAATAGTGTCTTTAGAACACCTTTATTTTGTCTTGTTAATGTTATATTTGAAGGACAAATCTGGTGCCAATGTAATGCAAGACTTTGTAATAGATTAGAGTTAGAAACCAAATTTTACACTGAGTTTAAATGTTTCCTATTGAAGTTCTCCTAGGTTCTTCGATATGGTGGTTCTTAGAGGATCTAATATTTAATAACAATATGTAATGTATTTTTTAAGACTAACTTGGATAATATTAACACCAATGAATCCAATATTTTAACAATATAATTAATATGTAGTGAACCTAATAGAGAAAGATTGATTATAATGCTAGAATAATAAAAAGGAATCGCTTTTATTAAGGAATCGCTATTGTATTGTATGGGGAACCCAACAATTAATTAATAATTATATTCTTCGATGCCTCAACTATACCAAATGAAATGCCTATTTCTACGAGTGTGAAGGTGTGATCAAAGGTCACAACCTTTGTGAAAGAGAGAGTGATTAAATAATTAACTAATAATGTGATTAGTATGGTGGTTAGGAGTAGAATACTAACATGCCACCTTCCTTAAAAAGAGCTTTGTCCTCAAAGCTCAAAGTAAGGAGCTTTGTTGCTTGTTTTCCTTGTTGAATTTGTGCAAGTTCTAGTACTATTTTAATGTCACTTTTTTGAAGGCAAGGATATATTGAAGGTTAAAACATTAGTGGGGGGTTGCTAGAAAGAATAGTAAAATATTCCTTAGGAGAATTGTGATGACGGTAGGATTTCGCTTTAGCCGATTATTCCTATGTAGAATGAAGGGAAAATAAAGGTGCACTCACTCTTTTGCCTCCTTTCTGAATCAGGTTGCCTATACGATGAGAACTCACTATTGGTGATGAACTTGTGTGTAGTTCTTTGAGAGTGTATGTCTTGCCTTCATTGTTTACTGTATGGATGTCTACCTCATATTTTTGTGGTGCATCGAGCACTTCTTGCACATCGACCTCATTTCCTTCATTGTTATGATCAGGTGCTTTGGTCATGTCGTGCACATCTTCCTCACCTTCTTCCTTTATGGAGTGACAAGGATCAACTATATTCAATAAATACAATATTTGTGTAGCACAACAATGAAGGGGCCCAAATTGCTCATCACAAGTATAGCAGAGGTCATTCGCTCGTTGCTCCTCCATTTCTTGTAGGCTAAGGTACTTAACTAGCAAGGGTTTGTGTTTTGGAATAGTGTGCATGAATGTCGATTTATCAATAGGTTGCTCCCCATGTTGACGTTGAACATTGAATGTATCGTCGACTAAAAAGGCTAATCCAATGGCTTCCTGTAGGGTGCGAGAAGTGTACATCACGATCTTCACTCTAATTTCTTCTTTCAATCCATTGATGAACCCACTTATGAGGACTGATTCGTCCAACCCTGTGATGCGATTGGCGATATATTGGAACTAGATTTTATATACACTCACTGATGTGATTTGACGTAGGTGGGCAATATTAAGTAGCAAAAGTAGGTTGGGGTCATGAGACTTTCTTCCATCCGCCATTTGCATAGTCGTTTGGCGAAAAGGTGTCGCAAAAAGTGTTGAAAGTCGTCACAAAAATTTCTTGAAAAATTATCGTTAAAAATTGCATAAAATTCATCCTTCGGACATTGCGGTTAGTTTTTGGAGATTTTATAACCTTCGTAAGTGGCAGAATTAGCAAGAATTTTCAATGCCTTGACAAATTTTAGCAAGAATTTGTAATAGTAACAAGTCTTACAAGGTTGTGATATAGTGGATCGCGTGAGTGTGGAACGTCTGGCAAGATGCAAGCTTGGTTTGGTGTTTTAATTGGTTGTTCGCATATGGCTATGAACAAAAATGGTTGTGTTTTTGTTGTTCAATCGGTTGTTTTCCTTCGATCTATGAAATTCACGGTGGGTTTTAGTTTACCTAACTGCCCTATTTTTTCACCTGTGCTCGTTGGTGGTTCTCTGTTTGCTATAGGGGCTCACTGTTTGCTACAGGTGAGGTCCTAGTTAATACATGGACATCGAATAAACGTAGTTCCAGCATTTAGGATACTGAGTTTTGCCGGTGACTAAGTTTCGGTATTCTGGAGCAGGGAAAGGAGATGAAGACGTTGTGATGTCGTATTTTGCTTGAAAAATTTGATATTAATTTTTGATGTCCTTTTTTAAACTTCCTTCTCTTCGCTGTCTACGATGTCGGCAAACCTTTCTCGATGATCAAAAATTTAGATAACCTTAGTCAGAACTTTGATAAAATAAAAAAAAATTCACCAGTTTCTTAGGCTTCGTCGAAAAATGATGCTCACGCAGAAAAACTTCTAAACAGTGATGACAAAAGATTTAATGGTTATTGGAAATGAATTTATGATGCTAGAATTATTTAAACCTTAGGTTATTTAATTTTTCCTTTCACCGGTTTTCGAATGCACTTGCCAGAAATGTAGGGTGAGCGACTGGTTGAATTTTTTTTTTTTTTAGCGAGCAACGACGTTTTGTGAATCCGATTAACCGTATAGTAGTTCTTTTCAATTTGTGGTAGGTATTTTAGATGTTTTTAGTAAAAAATGGATGCCTAAAAACCACTGGTTTATTTTTCTCACCGGGCTATCACGTATGCAGGGGATTCGTGATGCTATGAATTGTATATTTGCACCAGAAAATTTCAATCAGCACCACACGATAAAACGAAGAAGGGAAAAAAATTGTTTGATTATTTCTTCCCCCTTGACGAGGCTCTGATACCAGATGTAGTGAACCCAATAGAGAAAAATTTATTATAATGCTAGAATAATAAAAAAGAATCACTTTTATTAAGGAATCGTTGTTGTATTGTATGGGGAACCCAACAATTAATTAATAATTATATTCTTTGATGCCTCAACTATACCAAATGAAATGCCTATTTCTACGAGTGTGAAGATGTGATCAAAGGTCACAAACTTTGTGAAAGAGAGAGTGATTAAATAATTAACTAATAATGTGATTAGTATGGTGGTTAGGAGTAGAATCCTAACATAATATGCTATTAGAGGTTTTAATTCTGCACTAATGTTCACTTTAACTAAAAAAACTTTAGTGAAATTGGATATTAACTATAATGCAATAATAATCTCCCTTATAAATCCTGTGAATGAACCCCTCAATAATAACTCAAAATATGCACTAATTCTTATTGTAATCTAAAAGTACTGTTGGAGCTAAATTTGACTCAACATCATATGCCCCTATTTTCAAAATTTTGGCTTCAATAAGTTCACCAAATGTTGTTGGTCTCTGTTGCATTCACATCTGAAGAATTGGTTTTGTATTGTTTGATTATAAAAAACAGCTATAAAAATGGTCATCTTAATCAGATATAAAGTCGTGGGTAAAATAAAAACTTAATTACTAGAATTAAGAGATCTTTGGGTAAAAATAAGAGGATCTGGGATAGTGAATTAAAATTTTCTCTATGGGATGACAGGTTGTCACTAAAGAGAAATACATGTAGAACTCCTTACAAAATGGTATATGGAGAAAAAGCCGTATTGCCCCATAGAATATAAAAATTAGCACTTTCCTTGTTGTTACAAGACCATGAGAATCCTAATGCCTTGTAGAGGAGATTAGACCAAATTGTCTAGTTGCAATAACAAAGAAGAGAGATCGTAAATAGAATAATTGATCAAACTCAAAAAATTGTAAAATCATTTAACAAGAAAGCAAAGGGTACTCCCTTATATGAAGGTGATGTAGGAATCTATTGGGATTATAAAAATGATAAGCATGGTGATAAAGGAAAACTTGAACCCAAGTGGCTTGGCCCTTACCAAATAGCTCAAGTTATTTGTAAAAACACTTATAGGTTGCAAACCTTGGAGGGAGAAATGATAAAAATCCCCATAAATGGTATACATCTCAAGATTTACAACCCCTGCTATGGGGTCGATAGGGAGTAAATGCCCTAATATAAATAATAAAATAAAAAGAAAAATAAAAAAATCCAATAACAAAGTGCTATTCCTGTTAGTATGTTGTGTTGTTTGTTGTTTGTCATTCAAGTGTTTTTCTTACTGCTGTTTTGTCCTGTTTTACTTTGTGTGATTTTAATTGTGTTATTTTTCATTATTATCATGGGATGATGAGTATTACTTGTTTAGTACTCTAAAGACAAATAAGAGAAGAGGAAATCTGTTTTAGATTTTGATGATGCTTACAGTTTTCAAATTTGAATGTTCATGCAACTGTCATATGATATGAAACAAAACAGAGTAAAATCAGATTTGTTGGTCCATCATGATAAAACCTCACCTTACAAACATTATTAAAATAAATTTTAGGGTCCAAGGGACAGAGTTATATTTGGTAATATGGTTGAGCTAAAATTCATTACATGCTCTCTTTTAGCCAAAAAATGATCCTCAAATGAGACACACTCATTGCACAATATACTTTTATCAAAATATTTCTCAAAAAGAGAAGGAAAATCAAAATAATAGATTGAGTCAATATCTAAGATATCTTGGAAAACCTCTACCAGGGCTATAGACGCTTGAATGATAGTAGAGTAAAATCATATGGGATCAGCAACATCTCCACCAGGGCTATAGATGCTTGACTGGTAGTGGAGCCCTTAATTAGTAGTTTTCTTTTAACAACTATATTTTAATCAGTAGGCGGCCAATTAGGATAAAGAACCTACATTTTTATTTTTACGTCTTTATGTTTTTTATTTTCTTTTTACTATGATTTTCAATTATATTTTGAAGTGTTCTTGATGTTTCTTGATTTTTTTGAAATTCCCCCAAGAACTATCTCCTATGATATTGAGAGCTAAAAATCATGCAATCTTGATCATACATTATGTTCTTTCTACACTACCTATTTCGGCGACTCTGTTTGATCAAACCCAAAAATCAAAAAATAAGAAAGAAGGAGCAGAACGTGCTGGTGCACATGAGGAGAAGCGGTAAAGAGCTATTTCCATAATTCAAAAACCCTGAAGTATTTTCCCACAGTCAAAATATCCCACTTCTAAAGAGTACTGTTTATGAGAATAGGTCTTACTTTAGTAGTAGAAAGTACGTAAAGAAAAATAAAATTTAGAATATTGTTGCTACCGATATTACTATAGATGATGTTTTCAATTTTGCTATAGAAAATACATCTAATTCATCTCAGTCTCATAGCCTTGTAGATTTTAATACTATAGTTAATAATCCATTAGATTATATAGAAATTTCCTAGCCAACCATCCCTGTAGGTAGTGCTACTGTGAATCCCAATCCCATTATTCCTACAGTTATAATGGCTCAAGTAAATCAATAGAATAATGTTCAACTATGGAGAATGAATAGATACATGCCTTTTTCTCTACCTACAAATTTAAATGCCCTACCTAATAAAGCACATAAGTACGTTACCAAGTTTCAAGGAAATAACACAGTTACTAGAGAAGACCATAGTAAAAGTTTGATGTACGCAATGGATAGTCTAGAGGTTGAACATGAAGATGTAGTCCTAAGGTTGTTTATGCAAACTTTAGAAAAATATGCCAGGGAGTGGTTTAACACCCTCCCAGCCAATTACATTCTAGATTTTGCTAAGATGAAAACTGTGTTCCTTAAAAAAATTAGAGAAAGGAAGAACGAACAATCCTTGTTAACCAAGTTGGCTACTATGAAGAAAAAGGAAAATGGAGCTGTCAGTGATTTCAATAGAAGGTTTTCCAAAACTAGGAAAAAAATCTCTATTAACCATAGGCCTAGTGACATCTAATCAATTTGTTTCTATAAAAATATTTTTCAAGGAGAATTCAATTATGAGTTAAGGCAAGAAAAAGCCACCACTATTGATGAATGTATGGATAAAGTGATAGATATTGAAAGAAACATGCTAGAAAGTGGTAAAATGAAACTTTACTCTTTAGAGACAAACCAACCTTATAGAATACCAAAAAGGGTAGCCTTTGATTTGTAGAAAATATTTGAAGTGGATCCAATGGAAAAATGGACTAATCAGGTGATAGAGATGTTCAATACCATGAACGATAGGTTAGCAAGAATAGAAAGAAATAATGGAAACAATGGGAATAACGGTGAGCCATCACAACTAGAAAGGTTGCAAGTTGATAATCACCCTCCCTTCAAGAAAAAAATCAATAGGAATTGGGGAAACAAAAATGACTCTGATGAAGGAAATAGAAATAGGAACAATGGAAACAATAATTGGAAGAAAAGAGAAATTAATAGAGCTCAGAACAGTGTTCCAAACCCTATGCCATCTGCTAATCTTGCAGAGGGTTTTCCCTATTTTTTCTTAGCCTGTGATGCTCCCCATAACCCAGAGGGATGTGGTATTTACTTAAGTATAGAACACAATATAGATCTTAATGATGATTCAGAAGAAGATATAAGGATTAATGTCTTTTGGTCTTTAGAAAATGAATCAAGAGAAATACTCTTTGAAGAAAACATGGATAAATATGCATCAAATCATCATCCCCATATTTTAGTAGCTAAAGATACCAAAATATTGCAAAGACAACATTATTCAAGATATGATAAAATGAAGCAGGGGAAATTAATCCCAACTGCTAAAGAATTGGAGGAGTTAGAAGCCACCCATACTCTGAATTTAAGAAACAAAGTAGTTCCTGACAGAACAAAAAAAGGCTTCCATTGGTGAAACAAGAAAACAGTCCTTAACAAACAAAAATGTTAGTAAAGAAAAAATTGATAGAACCACCAAAAAAGTAATCCCTGAGCTAGTAGAGTTAGAAGAAGAAACACCTAAAGAAGAATGCAAAAAACCACTTGATGTGAAAAATATAGAATTTGATGTTGGGTCAGAACTTAGTAAACAAAAGGTTAATATTACATTTGATGAGTGTTGGAACAATTTCTTGCATTCATAGGATTTGATTGTCATGCTACAATAATTTGTTTGAAACCAACGAGCTATTATAGGCGTTGGTCAACCTACCTCTTTATTCTGATAAAAGATATATTACTAAAGAAAAGAAACAGAATGGATAAGGAAACTCCAGTGATAAACTTAAGGTATTACAAGTTTAAGCACTCCAGATTTTAGTTATACACTATTTATATTAAAATGACCAATTAAAGATAACAACTCTTATTATGCCTTATGTAGACCGATGCCTAGATTCATTGGGTTGTTATAGCAATTTAACAACACTTATAATATGAACAAAGAGAATGGGGGAAAGATAAATTGGTGCTATTAGACTCATTCAAATATCGTAATAAATCTAATAGTTAACCAACAAAAGGGACGTTCATAATACATTTAAATATAGTAATCTACTATGAAGTAACACACAAAACTGAAGATAAAAAATGATAGAATTGAACCCTAGAATTATATTAAATTTCCAAATGAATTACATGCAGAGTTGGCAAAATGCCATTAAAATCTATTAAAATCTCTTAATACAATGAGAAATATTTGTTCAAATAATGTAACAAGACTTCATCAACTCTTCTATTCCAATATGGTACTTCAGGATAAAAAATAATTGGAAATTTTCTCAGCTTCTCAAGCACAGTTCTACCAAAACCTGCATAGAAAAGGGGAATAATTGAGGGGTGAACAGAAAAAGATACAAAGGATACAACATCACAACTCTCAGGGCACTCAAGTACACCTCTTAGAAAAATTTGCTATCTCTAAAGCTTGATGGATATTCTAAACGTAGTTGGTGTATTTATAGTTCCAGGCTCTTGAATCTATTATTCTTGGCCTCAATTGGGCCTTACACTTGTCATGATCTCTTTTGGTCTCCAAAACTCTGTACAACTATCTCGCATTATCCCCTTATACTATTATTGTACACTCTACTAGGACCTTTTCTTAATCAACTGTTTAATTGGTTATCTCAGTGTCTAATGAGTACTCCTATGTTCTTATTTCATCCTCTAGCTGGGTACTTTTGAAGTTTTCCCTGCTTGAGTAATATTTATTTCTTCCCTTGGAGGTGTATTTAGTTTCAGCTGTAGATCACATATTTTTGTCTCTTTCTATTTCTTATTCTGTTGAAGCCTTCTAATTTGTTTTTCAATAAGACCCCAAGTGTCAGTATTAAAGGTTTCTACAAACCTCAGTACATTCATCTCTTGCAGGATTCTATTTTTCTATATACTAATGAAAACTTTATTCCACTCATACTGAGAAACAAGAGAACCCATAATATTGACCATTCTGTCTGGCCATTCCTTTGTCATCATTAGGTTCACATTCAAACTCTTAGACCTTATTCATGAGGAGATCTTCTATGCTAGCAGTTTCCAAGAACTCTTCTAATGATAATCCAATATCTGCCATCTTTCCTCTTATGTCGTATAGCAGAGCAAACATTTCTGCAACATCATTGTACTGCCTTCCTCTGTTTGTTTCAAAATTTTTTCCTTCATGAATTCAATATTATTTTCATCCTCAGTGCCATCTCTTAAGATTATTGCTTTACTCTGCATTTCTTCAAAATATTTTACCATCAGGTAGAGAGTGGGGAGGATGATTTCTAATTCTTGTTCTTTGTGATATAACAAGCCTTCAATTTCTTTGGAAATGAATTGAATCACTCTAATATGTTTGAACATATTTGTGATCCAATGGAGGCTATGCTATTGGGGTGTTCTTCTATGCCAACTCTTCTTTTAGACTATTAATTAAGGCTCACATCTCTGCTTTTTCTTTATCATTGATTTCGAGTTGGCTTCTCAACTCTGTATTTTTCTGATGTAGCTGGTCCATAGTTTTCTCTTGTACTACTTTAGCCACTCTGACCATATCATCCTCTTTTTCATGGACTGAAACTCCTATTTTATTATCAACTTCGATAATAATAGGTTCTTGTAGGGCATGTATGTATACTTCTACCAAATATTATTTGGACGTCTCTATTTATACTCCAGCTACAAAGTTATCCCCATGCCACCCATTCCTGCTACTACCTATAGCTCATATTCATTGGCAACACTAAAAACTATTTGTTCTTTTGTTCTCTCCAACATAACCTTTGTGGAGGGCAGAGACAACCTGGGTTTCTTTGTCTCTGGGACAAATACAATTGTTTGCATTTTAAATCTGTGATCTTTGAAGATACCTCCAAATCCACCTGCTCTTCTCATGTTCATTTGTATTATTGATGGAATTTTTATCTCCTTATCATTTATTCTTAAAGAGCTGGGAATGGCTCTGGGAGCTAATTTATTCACAATAGTTACTGCTAACAGCTGATTAGAAATGGGAACTATAGCTTACTTTGAAGTGGTTAGACCCTGAGCAGGTGTGGCGATAACTTCCTTTCACTTTACCGTACTCGGGCTTTTAGAGACTCCTTGGGAAGTGTTGGATGTTGCCTCTATTCTGATGTGAGTATTATCAAGGGCTTGAATTTGTTGTTCTACAACATCTGCTAAGCTCATAGTGACTTCCATATCATCAATGCCCTGATATTCTATCAATTCCAATATGGGGTCTTCTTTGATTGCTTGGGCAACTTATGGTAAGAGAGGGGCAATAGTTTCCACCAAAATTCTTCTGATTACCACCAACTTCAGGGGGTAATCATAGGGCTTATGAATTTACGAGTTGCCCATTTTTCCAAAGGGGAACTTATCCCATATAGTCTGCAAATATTTCCCTTTTTCTATGGCATCCAATAATTCTTCTTCATAAGCATACTTCCTATGCTGTACCTAGGCATACTCCCAATTTTTCATTAACCTTTCATACTTTTTGTCTGGGTTGTAAGGTCTCCAAGTTATTTCTTAAAAATACATGAGGTCTAAATCATACATCCCTTTGAACAAAGCTAGATATCCTATAAATACTTAATGTCCAAATCTATAGAGGACGCTGAGCCACAAAAATCTGCCATGCTTCCTTACCAGCCTCATCTTGGCCTCTTCGGCCACCTATCTACACAGCTCTAGGGCAACGAGAGATAAGAGGTAATACATAAGCAAAATTTTAGGAGGAATTTTAGATCCATAGAGCTGAATGTAGGTGAAATCTTCAGAGAAGAAATAATCTCCAATTTCATTTTTCTTAATGAAAGCTCTTACCCCAGACCCCAGTCTCTTAGGGAGGAAGCCGATTAGGATCCAGTGAATTTCCAACATGAAATTATTGCAAAACCAACCGACATGAGTATGACCTTCGTGTATCCTCCAAAAATTGGTCTGGACGTAGGGACTCTCAACGACCTCTACCATTTTTTGGCCTTCCTCTCCTAATTGCCCTATGAGCAGGTGCATGAGAATGGAGTAGTTAGAAAAATGAGGTATCTCCTACCTTTGTTCCAAAATAGCCTTTCTTAACTCTATCAACTACGTGTGCATTTGTTCACTTAATTATTTCTCCCAGACATAAACTAGGGTGTTTATTGCCCTGTTACTCTATGCTACCAGATACAATACCTTTCTACCCACTACAATGAGTTCTTGTACTCCTAAAACAATATTAGCCATATCACACAAATCTCAGACCCATGGTTTGAAAGCAATTTTTCTGATGGGAAACTCAAAATATACTTTCTCATGATCTTCAAAATGATTTAAAAACATCTAAATCTGTTAACATTCGAGATTACCTTTCAATTACCTATTGAATCAGCTGAGTATTGGAAGGTTCTAATTTGAAGACTTGCTTGATATGTTTGGCTATGATATTGAACACTGGTCGATCTCTATTGTCTTGAAATGTTCTTTTTTTCTCATCGTACGTTATAGCTAACAAAGCCAGTAATTATGAGGAGTAGTATACTCTTGGACATATCAATTTTCCTAGGTTACTGGTCCATCTGTTACTCTTGGGGAAACCCTTATGTTGCAACCTCCTTGCTTTGTGGAATAAATTAACTACCAACCAAGGGAATTTTTTATCGTTCTCCATCATGGGAGCAAAACTTTGGATGCAAGTGTTTCTGATTTCATATTGCTGCACGAGAGTGAGCTTTTTTTTAGCCCCACTCTGTTGAGTGAAATTGTACATCATGCTCTAGGTACAACTGGTCTAGAAATTTCAGCATACAACGATTGGTCTGTGATAAAATTCACCACCTCTTCAGTATCCTTGGGTATGAAAGCATTTTTCTAGGTTGCCATATTGCTCACGGTAGCTGTTCTAGCTCACTAAAAAAAAACTTTCGAGTTTTTGCTCACTCTTTGCTCCTTCGAACCAGTTCCTTGCTCAAGATTACCAGGGTGGTAAGGTCACTCGATAGTTTGGGTTTAAATACTTGATGGAGAAGTAGGCTCACTATCTTTGCACAAAATACCATTAATACAATGTCACCAACTGCATTTTCAAATTTGCTAATGGAGACTTGCCAAAGTGTCATATTCTAAAGTCATACAGTTATGGTAGGTGGATTTCCTCATCCTACACATCTACAAAGAATTTGGTCTATGTAATTGAAATAATTCACAACTTTCTTATTGGTCACCGAACTGATACTTCCTCTAACATGGAAATATGAACATGGTGGTGGTGGATTTTCATGAGAAAGCACTCTACCACTTTGGGCTCGAAAGGATATTTGGTTTTGGGAATAGTTACACCATTAATAAGGTGGTGATCATTTTGGGGATCTGTTGTCAGATTTGATCATTGAGGTGTGTGCATATGATCCACCAACTCATGATAACCGTTGGATGGGATACATATTGTATACCTCCATTTGATACTTTTGTACCTGCAAGAATGTTCATCCTACAATAGAAGACATATGTCAATGGTGGTCATGCATATTATAGAAGATACCCCAAAATTTTATCGGTTAGTCAATTTCATACTTTTATATTTTTGTGAATAATAATCATTGAATCAATATCAAATCAGGACCTTAAATTTCATTTAATATTGATTTATTAAAGGTTAATTGAAGTGATAAAAAAAATTACTAACATTTCAATAGTTCACCGTTCGATCAATCTCTCACATTCGTACGATTATCTAGACATGCACCAAAGTTTGCCAAGAAGGGGGATCATTATCAACGTGTTTACACCCTTATCTGACAATGTAATAAAACATGTCATTTAGCCTTTAGGTGAATTGGTCATGCGCTACTTCCGGATCTAGTCAGAGTCTATCGCCATCATCAGATCGGGTAGAGTTGTGCACCCTTTATAAAACTTTATTTTTCTTTGATAGCCATGAATACGTGCAGTAATTAGATCTAGGTAGAGATAAGCATGACCGTCTAATCTGGTTCAAATATAACTCAATCAACAACCATTTTGTCATTTTTCATCTTCTTTGGCTAAGGCACCAATGTTAGATCTAGTAGGATCGAGCGTGACCGTTTGATTTGATTTGTCTTTATATGACTTATTTTTGATGAGGCATCATCATAGGATATTCATTTAGGATGAGCGTGATCATTGGATTATCCCACAATGTGTGCTCAAATATTTTGTGACCTTGATTAAATCATGGTCGTTAGATCTAAGTGGTTTGAAATGCTACAGTAGATTTCCCTTTTGTTTATAATGGCTCTAAAAGAGCACTGCCATTGAATATGGGCTGGCTTGAGTGCGATCGTTGATTTGAATTTTCCTATGCACTTTATACAATTTGATTAAATCATGGCCATCGGATCGGGGGGGTTGGGATGCAACCCTAGATTCCCCTTTGAAGAGCACTTTGACTTATCAACTTTTGCTTGACTTACGTGGGATCACAGTCATTGGATCGACTTGCATTAGGGTACAGTTGTTAGATTTTTTTAGAGTTGCTCATCTCTTAGTCAACATAGGTCTGAGACTTAGTTTGAATCCTTTGGGTAACGCACATCCATTAGATATTTTCACAATGAATTGCGACCGTTGATCTTTTGTATCCTACAAAACTATAAACAACATAAGGCACATATGCCCTTTAGTCAATTATGAAT
Source organism: Wollemia nobilis (assembly GCA_028583015.1). Lineage (NCBI taxonomy): Eukaryota > Viridiplantae > Streptophyta > Pinopsida > Araucariales > Araucariaceae > Wollemia > Wollemia nobilis. The sequence continues at coordinate 6,260,241 of JAQPPZ010017259.1, read as the reverse complement.
GCATAATTAATAGAAAGGGGGAAGATTAGTGATGTAAACCCTATTTTAATCGATCGTGATCGTCTGACTCACTTCAATGAAGCATAACTATTGATTTATTCCAACCTGCATGATTAGTTATCGAGAGGCGCATATTTTTAATTTCATTAATCCCTGATTAAGAAAAAGGGGGGTGATTATCCAATGTGTTAATACCCTTGCTAATCATGATTAACTATTTTAATTAAATTGAAGGTATCTAATCATTGTTCAACTGTTACTTTCTTTACCCTTAGATCGAGCGCGATCATTCAATATGCTCTAATTGAAGCGCTGCCCTTGGATTTGTTTAATTAGTATGTCTTTTTAATCAAGGGGGTGCATGCCTTTTAATTTAAACCATATGTTTGAGACTTTAGGATATGAATTTTTATTATATCATTATCATTTGACCCGATCGATTTAACCATCGGTTAGCTTATAAAAGCGCATCTGCCCAATTAAGGAAGATCTGGGCGCTACCTTTGGATCGAAGGGGGTGCATACCCTCAAATAATTTTATTAACATTTCACTCAAAACCTTAGGTTTTCAAACTTTAGACCATGGTGCTTTATTAATTAAAGATTCAGACTTATCAAAGCGAGCGCATCCGTTCGATTTCATCTTGATGAAGCGCTACCCTTTGATTTACTAGATTTACATGATTTTTAATAAAGGGGGCATGAATCCTTATTCGTTCATGATATAAAAAATTTACTTAGGATAGTGACAACTTTGGGTTCAGATGCTTTAATAACACTTGTAGACAACCTAGGACTTAGGGGTTCATGCATTTGACTTAGATCCGAAAGTTGTGATTATTTTATAATGAGGACTTACATTAAATTTGTGGATCATAAACCTTCCTATAAAGGAATCAAAGTATTTGAAGGTTTGATCCTTTTAGTGGGTGTTCATTTAATTTGTCATTTATGAATTTTTTTAGGATAAAACCATGGTTATTAAAGCAATCCAATAAATGGGTAAGGTTTGGTTCTAAAATCAAATATTGAAAGTCAACTTCTCAGATGAAAAATGCAATAGAGGTCAACAATATTTGCTAAATTTGTTGAAGACAAAAATTTAAAATTGGGGGTCTCATATGTTGAGTCAATTTTAGCTCCAACATAGGCTCTGATTGGGACAACGTATTAAAAACATGAGGTACTTGAGAATTACAAAATCTCCTAGTTTTACTGCAAGCATTGGACAAAAATTCAAATCATCAAGCCTGATAAGCAAAATTGAAAAACAAAACACAATAACTTTTTAAACTGGAAAGTTGTAATAACAACATGATATCAAAGCAATAGAGTATTAAAAACTACAATTCCTTTTATTCAATTTGAAACCAAGGGTCATAATTTTAGAATCAGATGAGCTTTTTGGATATATTGTTATGTTTTCTTAGCAAGGTCATAGGATATGATTACACATAATTTGTCAAAGCTACTTGTTCCATCATGCTTTGGCTCATGTGTGTGTTAGTGCATTCATTTTGATTTTCAAGTCTTACAAAACTTTGTCATGTTTGGGAAAATAGTTAATCTTAGTGTATGATTTCATTCTCAAATATATTCACCATTCTATAGGGCTCCACTGCCAGTCAAACATCTATAGCCTCGATGGAGTTGCTTCTAATCCCATCCAAATTTACCCTACTGCAAGTCAAGTGTCTATAACTCCGATAGAGGTTTTCCAAGATATCTCAGGTAGTGACTCAACCTGTATTATTTTGATTTTCTTTCTTGTTTAAGAAATATTCTGATATAAGCAAATTGTGCAATCAGTGTGTTTGAGTTGAGGATTAGTTTCTGGCTAAAAAGGATGAGTGTAATGATTTTTAGCTCAACTACCTTACCAAAGATAACCCTATTCTTTGGATCTTGAAATTTTTTAAGTATTATTTGTAATGTGAGGCCTCGAAATGGTGTCCCAATAAACTCTGATTTCACTCTGTTTTATCTCATATCATATGACCATTGCATGAGCATTCATATTTGAAAAATTGTAAACATCATCAAAGTCTAAAATAAATCTCCTTTATTCTTATTTGTTTTTGGAATAACCAATAGTAAGGAATACTCATCATACTAAGAATACAATGTGAAACAACAAAGGTCAGAACAATATAGACAAAAGAAAAATGCTTAACTGGTAAAAAAAAAAAAAAAAAAATATAACTATGTTTTTTGGGTTTTTGACTTTCTATTTTATTATATATTTTATTATATATTTTTTTAATAGGGCACTTCCTCTTTCTTGATCCCACCACAGGTATTGTACATCTTGAGGTGTTGGCAATTAATAGGGATAATCATTGGATCTTCTTGCAAGGTCTGCAATTTGTAAGTATTCTGACCAACAACATGGGCTATATGGTATGGACCAATCCATTTAGGCTTGAGTTTTCCCTTTTCACCATGCTTATCATTTTTAGGGTCCCAATAGATGACTATATCTCCTTGAGATAAAGGAGTACCTTTGGCTTTCTTAATAAAATATTTCATAGTTTTCTGAGTTTGTTCTATCATCCTATTAAGGGTTTCTCTTCTTTGTTATTCTAGCAGGACAATTTGGTCTAGCCCTCTTTGTAAGGGGTTGGGGTCTTCATGATCTTGCAATAAGAGGGATAATGCTAATTTTTGTATCTTAGGAGGTAACAAGACTTTTTACCCATACACCATTTCATAGGGGGTTCTTCCTGTGTTTCTTTTGACAGACAACCTATCAGTCCAAAGAGCAAATTAAAGTTCACTATCCCATCCTATTTTATTCTTACCCAATGATATTTTTATTTTGGTTATTATATTCTTATTTGATGACTCAGCCAAACCATTCCCTTAGGGGTAATAATTAGCAAAATGTGAAAGTTCTATTCCATATTTTGCACAAAATTTTACCATATCATATGAAACAAAATGCTATCCATTATCTACTACCAATTTTCGAGGAACTCCAAACATGGTTAGGATGTTTTCTGCCAATAATTTGATGATGGTGGCAGTTATGGAGGTTCTTAGAGGAGCAACATCTACCCACTTTGTGAAATAATCCGTTGCAATTATGATCCACTTGTGTTGGCCTGATGAGTTAGGCTTGATCTCTCCAATTAGGTCAATGCCCCATTGGATGAATGGTGCTTCAATGATCATTGGTTTGAGGGACATGGTTGCTAGCTGCTTTTTTCCTACAAAAACCTAGTAGTTATGATAGTTCCTAATATATTTTTATACATCCCTAAAAAGGGAAGGCCAATAATATCCTGCTCTCATGATTTTATTAGCCGTGGATTTTAGAGCAAAATGTCCTCCATAGAAACCATCATGGAATTCATTAATTTTTTTTGGGACTTCTTTTTCATACAAATAGACTAATAACATTCCATCAGGGTGTTTCCAATAAAGCACACCAACTTGCACATGGTATTTCTGAGCTTGAAGTTTTATTGAACTCATTCTATTTATTGTCATATCTCTAGGAAAAGATAGAGTTTGTAAGTATGTCAGAATTTCATCATACCATTTGCATTCTGCATTATTGGTTCTCCTAGAGTCATATATTTCATCTATTGTGAGAACATTATTAGAATCTTCTCCTTCTTTGTTACCCAAAATTTGGCCAAACCTTATCTTCTTATAGTTTTGACTATTTTAAATTCAGCATCATATTGCAAAAGTTTCACCATCCATCTTGTTGGCCTTCCTAATGGCCCAGATTGAGTAAAGATATCCTTTATTGTTATGAAAGGGATGCAACTGTAAACTTTGTTTGAACCGAATATATCTTTGAAATGTTTTAAAGATTGGATAACTGCATAAGCATGCTTTTATAGTAAGGTATATTTAAGGTGTGCTCCTTTCAAACCTAAAATCATGAAGGCTATTGGTATTTCATTATTTTCATCATCTTTTTGTGAAATAACTACAACAATGGAGTGTTTAGAGGCATATGAGTAAATGTTAGTCTTTGGAATAATCAGGGCAACTTAGGGCTGGAGTAGTAGAAATTGCTTCTTTTATCTTATTGAATGCTTCCATGTTTTCTACCATCCATTTTATTTCTCCAGTATTTTTAAACATGTCATTTATGGTTTTGGTCATCTCTGCAAAATTTGGAACAAATATTCTGACAAAATTTATCTTGCCAAAGAATGACCTGATTCCTTTTAAGTTTTTAGGAGGAGAATGACTGAACAAATATTATTTCTTGGTCAATGCTTATTCCCTTTTCTAAAACTATGTGACCTAATAATTTTCCTTGTGTAGTCCCGAATATGCACTTATTGGGATTTGGAGAAATTCCAAATTCTTTGCACCGAACAAAAACTGCAGCTAAATGTTCTAAGTGATCTTTTGGATTTTTAGAAAATACAGTGATATCATACAAATATACAACCACTATTTTGAACATTAACCCTTTGAAGGTAAAATCCATTGCTCTCTGAAAGGTAGCACCTACATTCATTAGTCCAAAAGGTATTCTTAAATATTCAAATGTGCCCTAGGGTGTAGTGAATGTTGTTTTATGTCTATCTTCTAGATTAATATGAATTTGATTGTATCTAGAAAATCCATCTAACGGGACATCCTTGATGACCCAACTACTACTTGCAGTAGTTGTTCCATATTGGGCAATGGGTAATTGTACTTTAATGGACTTTTATTTAAATTTTTGAAATATACACAGAGTCTAATATCACCATTTTTCTTTTTGATTGGTACTAAATTGGATATCCAAGAAGAAAATCTTACCTTTATGATTATTTTGGAATCCAATAATTTATGTACCTCCTTTTGCATTATTGGATGCAAAGTAGGGTTATATTTCATTTGTTTTTGTCATAATGGCTTGGAATATTCCTTCAGGGATATTATGTGTGTCACTACATCTGTTTTGAAGGTTTTAAGGTCCTCATAAGTCCAAGAAAAATGTTCCTTAAGAAACTGATTTATCTAGCCTTTTCTTTTGCTGGCAAGGCTATGTCTACCTTCACTATTTTAGTCTCTCTCATTGTACCAATGTTATCATCTTTAGCTATAATATCTTTCAAGAGTTGTTTGTATGCTTTATCAAAGTCATCAAATAGACTCTCCAGATAAACTAAACCTTTTGATATTCTATTTATTTTTAGCTTGATTACTTCCACGGGTTCACCTATTTGATCTTTTAGCTTTTCTTCATATTTTTCATCATAGATTATATTTGCATATTGATTTTACAGGGTCATGAAATATTTAATATCCACATCATCTTGGAAGACCTATAGATAAACTATGTTATCTGGCACAGAGGGATTATAAACTAAAATAGTTGGGAACCTATACATATATTTTGTAGTTATTTTTGGATGGTCCAGGCCTGAGGTATTTATAGCTAAAATATTTGCAACATGATTTTGTTCTCTTGGAATAAATGAGATATTGAAAGCTAAGAATTTTTCAATTTCTTTCAATACTGTATTTTTATATTATTTCAACCTAGGATGCTTGGTCTGATATTTACCTTTGATTTGTATAATTAGTTTTGCATCCCCTGTTATAGTTAAGTAGTTAATGCCTATTTATTTTGCTTTCCTCAATCCTAGCAATAAAGTATCGTATTCAACTACATTATTGGTGCATGGGAATTATAGTTTATAAGGAATACCAAGGTAATTTCCTTTTATGTCAGTCAAATTAACTCTTGCACTTGCTCTAGATTGGGATTTATCTCCATCAAAAGTCATGGTCCATATTTCTTGAGTTAACACTTTATGTGATTTAGCATCAACCATTTTCATAAATTCTAGATCCATGTTCTTTGCTTGTGGCACTTCTACCAGGAATGGGTTGTGCCATATGGAATAAACTCCCATCCCTTTTTCTTCCATAGAATTCACCAAGTTTATCATAGTTTCATCTATTTTAATTAACTCTACAAAATATTTATTGAATAGTTCTCTACGTAGGGTTACATTTTCCTTGTCTGACATTGGGATGGTAGCATAAGACCAATATGATTAGAATGAGAATCCCAGTTGTTCTACCCAATATCTGCTTAATAATAATGATAAGAATTGATCAACATCCACTAATGCAACATCTATTACTATACCCTTTTTGGGGTGTTGGTCTAAGAAAATCAATAATGCAGTTTTCACTCCTACACAAGGCACTTGTCTGCTGTCCATAACTTATACAGGGGTAGAATCTCTTATAAAAATTAACCCCATTTGGTCAGCTATCATTTTGGGCATGATATTATGTAAAGCTCCACTGTCCAGCATACAATTATGAATTACATACATCTCTCCTTCATCTGAATTATACCGTAATGATACATAGAAGGGTCTGACATAAGATGGTGATCTTGTATCATGTTGATTTTGTCTAGCAATATGGCATGTTGGATCTTCTTTTTGTTTGGCAAGACTGGGTCAAAATAGGATAAATGATTTAAAATCAGGTTAATCGCTTAAGATGGGCTAAAACATGCCAAAATATCTCAAGTAGGCTAAAATGGGTTAGGATAGACTAAAATGAGTAGGATAGGGTAAAAGTAGGTAGGATAGATCAAGATGTGTTGGACAAGCTGAAATAGGCCAAAGCAGGTTAAGATATGGTAAAATGGATCAAACTTAGCCAAAGTGGGCAAGACATGTCGAGATAGGCTAGTTAGGGCCAAAACATACAAAAACATGCTAGGAAGGGTAGAAACTACCAAGTATGCTAGAATAAGGTGAGACAAATTAGAATGGGATAAAATATGTGAGATAATGGGCTAGGAAGGTAGGAATGGACTATGTACATCAAAAAGGAAAAAATGACCTAGGAAATGGAGGAAGGGGCCAAGACCACGGAGAGAAGATAAAAAAAGTCAAAACGGACCAAACATGGGTCAAGTTGGTCGAAACATACCATAATTCTCTAAGAAGACCAACAAGGGTTGGATGGGTTAGAATGGCTTAAAATAATACAAAAATGCAATAGTGGAATGAAATAGGTTGAAATGGGCCAAACAAGTCGAAATGGGCCGAAATAGACTAAAATAGAATGAGGCAAAGAAAAATAGGATATGAAGGGCTAAAATGGGTAGGATAGGTTAGAATAGACTAGGGAACGCCAAAATAATCCGGGCAAGATAGAAATATGCCAAAAAATACCAAAATAGGCTAAGAAGACTAGAATATGTTAGGTAGGTAAAAATGGATGAGAGGGCTTGAATAAACTCTGTGGGATAGTATAAACTAAGCTATAAGGGGCCAAAATAGGCTATGTATGGCCAAAACATGCAAGACAAGACAAGTAGACCATAACAATTTGGATCAAATTACAATGGGCCAAGAAGGGCAGAACTAGTTGGGTAGGCTGAAATAGGTTGAAGTGGGTCGGGTAGGCCAGGATAGATTAGAATGGACCAAAAACAAGTAAGATAGGTCACAAGATACCATAATGAGCCAAAAAGACCATAAAAGGTTGAGCAAGTTGAAAGGGACAAAATAGGGAGACCAAAATAGTCTAAAATAGATAAAATTAGGGTAGGTAAGCTAGGATAAGCTAAAATAGGCTAAACGACTAATATAGACCAAATAGGTCAAGATAAGCAAAAATGGGATAAAATAGATTAGACAGGGCTGAAATGTACACCATAATTCACTACAAGCAAGGTGAGCTATAATAAGTTGAGAAGGCTAAAATAGATAAGGTGGGACAAAATAGACAAGAACATACCAAAAAGGATTAAGAAGGCCAAAATATGTCAAAATGAGTTAGAGTATGTCGAGTGGGAAAAAATGGACTCCATGGGCTAAGCGAGCCCAAAAAAATATAGGCAAGCCAAAATGGGCCAGATAATAATTGACTTGGCTAGGAAGGGTAAAACTAATAGAATAGGCCAAAAGAGTTAGGTATGTTGGGACTAGCTAGAAGGGAGCAAAACTAGTGGGATTATCTAAAATAGACTAAAATGGGTCAAAATATATTAAAATACGTGAGGAAGATTAAAATAGGTTAGGTAGGTCAAATTAGGTTAGGGAGACACAAATAGGTAGAAATAGGTTGACTGGGCCATGATAGGCTAGAACAGGCCAAGACAACATAAAATAGGTCAAGTAAGACCAAATTGGGCAGGGTGGGCTTGAACATACCAAAATAGGCCAAGAAGGCTAACAGGCTAGACGAGGAGCCCAAAATAGACCTAAATAAGCTAAAACATGATAGATAACCAAGATAATCCAAAAGAGGCTATGTTGGATTGGACTAGCCAAAACAAGCCAAGATTGGCTAAAATTGGCTAGGATTGGCCAAAATGGACCATAAGGGGAAAAACTAGGTGTGATGAATTTAGATGGGATAGATCATACCAAAATGAGTTGAGAAGGGTAAAATTGGTTGGGTAAACCAAAACAGGCCAACATGGTTCAAGTAAGGCAAGATAGGTCAAAAGGGATTGAAATAGGCAACACAATAGGATGGGATAACACAAGCTATAATGAGTGAGAAAAAATAGAATAGGTCAAGCTAGGTTGGAAGTGGTTGAGATATGATAAGAATTCCAAAACGAGCCAAGCAATTCAAAATGGGTCAAAATAAAATGAAAAGACTAATGATAAAATAGATAGAAATAAGTTGTGGGCTAGGACAAGCCAAATGGGTTGAGTGGGTTGGGACATACAAAAATGGGCTCAATAGTGTAGAATGAGCCAAAATATATTGAGTTATCTAAAACAAGCCAAAATGGGCCATGTGAGTCAAGAGTGGGTTGAAATAGCCTAGGACAAGCTAAACTAGGTCAATTGGTTTGAAGTGCTAGGATGTTTTAGGAGCTAGGTAGGAAAAAATAGGTTGAAACAAGTCAAGCAACACCCAAACATACTAGAATAGTCTAATAGGCTAGAATAGGATGAAACATACCAAAACAGGCCAAGAAGGCTAGAATAGACTCAATCGGTCAGAATGGGCTAGGATGTGTTGACACTAAAATGGGTCAAAATAGGTAGAAATGGACCAAAATAGGCTACGTAGAGCCAAACTAGGAAGGACAGGCTAAAGTAGGCTAAGTGGACTTGGGTGGGTTGAAATGGTCGAGGATAGGCTAAAAAAATTTTGTGCAAAGCCAAGGTGGGTAGGATGGGTTAGGATGGGTCAAGAAAGTAAAAATATATGAAAAGTGGTCAAGTGGGGCCAAAACATACCAAAACACACCAAGAAGGGCAAAATGGATGAGACGAGTCAAAATAGGTCAGAACACATGAGAATGAGCTAAAGCCCAAAACAAAGCAAGTAGGTTGAAATTGGAAAGAACAAGGCAAAATGAGTTAAGGGGGCTAGAATGGGATGAAATCTGTAGGAATCAGCTAAAGGGCCAGGTGGGGCTAAAAAAGGCCAAATAGGGGCAAAAATAGGCTAGGAAGGTTTGAACGAGCTAGATGGGTTAAAATATGTCAAAACAAGGCAAGGCACGAACATGCCAAGAATAGGATGGACAAGCCAAAACAATCCAAAAAAGGATAGGTAGGCTTGGATGGGCCAATTGAGATAGATGTGCCCGAAGTAGGTAGGATGGGTCAAGACAATTTGAGTTGTCCAAAGTGGGTGGAAATACGTTAAACATACCAAAATGGGCTAGGATAGGCTAGAAGTAGTCAAGATAAGTGAGATGGGATAGAAGGTTCCAAAATAGGATTGAATGACCATAACATGCTAAGTAGGTCAAAATGGGTTAAAAAGGGATGCAAAGGCCAAAATGGATCGAATTGTGTAAAAATAGGTTAGATGGGTCAAGGTGGGTGAAGGTGGTCTAAAATGGGCCAAGTAGGCCAAGATGGGCAAAAATATGTTGGGTAGGCTAGAATGAGCTAAAATAGGCTAAGTAGACCAATATAAATGAAAACAAATCAAGATAGGACTAAATGAGACAAAATAGGTGTTGCTAGGCCAAAATGGGTAAGATAGATAAAGGACAAGTAGGGTAGGTTGGAATAAGTTAGGAAGCCCAAAATATGTGAGGTAGAGCAGAAATAGGCCAAAACATACCAAAATAGGCCAAAATGGATGGGAAAAGGTTAGGATAGGCTAAAATAGGTTGACCAAGGCCAAAATAGGTGATGTAGGTTGAAATGAAAAAACTAGTCAAGAAGGCTAGAATGGATCATGTAGGTTGAGACATTCTAAAAGGGACTAACATAGGTAAGACTGAAATAGGCCAAAAGATATTATAATGAGCTAGGAGACTAGAATGGGTAAAGTAAGTAATTAAAGGTTAGACCAAAGGGGGAATAAAATGGACCAAAATAGGTAAAAATAGGTTGGGTGGGCTAGGTAAAAATAATCTAGATAGATTAAGAAGGGTCAAAATGAGATGAAATGGGCCTAATGGGCTAGGGCAGGCCTAAATGTTAGATTTTGATGGGAGGTAGTACAACCACAAGATGAAGGATAACTAATCTAAGATAACTATAAAACTAGTGGCACAATAATATGTATGAAAATTAAGAGATGAACATTTTCAAATAACTCAAAAATCTGCCATTAATGGTAATGATGAAAATAGTACAATGCTATATAATGGAGGACATGAACACTCCATGAAAGTAAATAAAATAACTACATTGTACCATAATACACATTATATCTACTATGATATTCTCATAATGACACTGAGAGGGGGGGTGAATCAGTGTAGCTATTTAAATTCAAATCTACAACTCTTAAAGCTGAAGCAAAGAGAACTTAAAAGCAGATAAAGCAATTATCACAAGAGAGCACACCACAACACACAATGTAACGAGGTTCACCAATTTGGCTACTCCTCAAGAATGACTGCTTGGACTACGGTCCAAATCCAGCCTTTGCAAAACACCAATTTTACAATCTGTTTACCAAGCACCCACTGGAAGGAGCACCAACCCCTGATTTATCTGCACCAACAGAAAGGAGCACCAACCCCTATCCAAGCACCAACTTGGATCACAGTTTTGAAAGCTATATCAATGACATACAAATGCCTTCACTTTTACAAGACCCTGACTGGTCTACAATTTATCAAAACACAGTAAACACTTACTGCTCAGCTTGTTGCTCTCTTACAACACTCTTCTAACCCTCTTTCGGTAGCACTTTCACACATTCAGCGGCAACTTTATTCTCCATGCAACTGCCCTTTTATAATCAAATTGTCTAACTGTAACTCCAGTTGTAACTCCTTTTATTTCTCATGTGCCACTTGCCAGTTGTAACGCCTTCTAACTGTAACCGCTTTTGTATAAATATAGGGTAGGCTTTTCATCAACCACGATGCATGTTACGAATTTACACATATACCCCTACCATGACTTGTTCATCTTCTCGGTCATGACTATTCGTATTCTTTTTCGTGCATGCATGCATATTCGATTCTATTTATATGACTGTTAGATTTCTCCTTCTTCGACTGTTCTTAAATTAGCTGCATGATTTTCTTTTGTAACGTCCCCTGTAACTGCTGTGTAACTTCAGTTAATGGTTACATATCTTAATATGACTGGGTTCTATTTTTAGCTTGCACCAAAATGACCTATCATGAAATCATGACACTTCTACCTCTTTGTCTTCTTCTTGGCTTGTACCCACAAAAATACATGTCATGAAATCATGATAGTTTTTGCCTCCTTGTCCTTTTCTCAGCTTGCACCTGCGAAAATAGAACATGTCACGAAATCGTGACACTTTCGCTGCCTTGAGCTCTTCTCTGTCTCTTTCCCATGAAAATAGAACATGTCACGAAATCGTGACACTTTCGCTTCCTTGCACTCTTCTCTGCTTGCATAGAAACATGACATGTCATGAAATCGTGACATCTTTCGCTTCCTTGCACTCTTCTCTGCTTGCACTAGCGAAAACATGACATGTCACAAAATCGTGACATCTTTCGCATCCGTACACTCTTCTTGGCTTGCACCAGCGAAAACAAGACATGTCACAAAATCGTGACACATTCTCTGCCTTGTGCTCTTCTTTGTCTCGCCCGTAAAAACACAACATGTCACGAAAATCGTGACACATTCGCTGCCTTGTGCCTTTCTCTGTCTTTCCCTGAAAACACATGTCATGAAATCGTGACACATTCGCCTCCGTACACTCTCTCTCCTCTTCGGGTCGTGAAAACCTGACATGTCATGAAATCGTGACACTTTTTCTCCTTGGCGCTTTTCTTCCCTTTGGGTCACGGAAACCTGACATGTCACGAAATCGTGACACTTTTTCTCCTTAGCGCTTCCTCTTGCAAATTGTCATGAAATCGTGACACTTTTCCTTGCCAACTCTTTCTCTCAAACATGTCATGAAATCGTGACACATTTTCATCCGTATCGCCTCTCTTGCAGATTGTCACGAAATGTGAAGCTTTTCTTTCTGCCTTCTCTCCAAACATGTCACGAAATCATGATAGTTTTCTTGCCTCCTTCTCTCCAAACATGTCATGAAATCATGACAGTTTTCTTGCATGCGCTTCTTCTTCGAACATGTCACGAAATCATGATAGTTTTTCCACATGTGCTTCTTCTTCCAACATGTCACGAAATCATGACAGTTTTCCTTTTGCTTCTTCTTCGAACATGTCATGAAATCATGACAGTTTTCCTTGCACTTTCTCTTTCGTCCAACATGTCATGAAATCGTGATAGTTTTACCAACATTTTCTCTCTCCTCCGATATGTCATGAAATCGTGATAGCTTTTCCAGCTTTTTCTCTCTCCTCCGATATGTCATGAAATCGTGACAGCTTTTCCAGCTTTTTCTCTCTCCTCCGATATGTCACGAAATCGTGATAGAAAACATGTCGCGATATCGCGACAGTTTTCTTACTTGTCTTTTTCTTTGATCCTTTGAATCTGGGCCACTTTTGTCTTCTTGGAAATTTATTGTACATGCTCTGACTGACCTCTGAACTCCTGTCCACTGCATCAACTGATTTATCTATCTGTGTTGACAACAATGACAATACTGTTTCTGCACCTTGCTCAACAATCTCCCCCTTTGGAATTGTTGGCAACACATGGGCAATTTCTTGTAATTCTTCTCCCCCTTTGACAATAATACCAAAGGGCTGCTGCAGACTCCCCCTGAGTCTATGCACAACATTCTCAGGCAAAAACTGTTACAGTTAGTAAAAATCAAGAATATGAGCAAAGATATAAACACATACATGAATGCTCCCCCTGAGAATGTGGTCCCGATATCTAGTCAATTTTTGGGAAACGTGACCACTCCCAACTTACTCCGAAGGTACTCAAAAACTTCCTTGGGCAATGGTTTTGTGAATATATCCGCTACTTGCTCTGTAGTTGGAACAAAATCCAATTTAACCTCACCTTCTGCAACTTTATCCTTCAAAAAGTGATACCGGATTGCAATATGTTTGGTTCGAGAATGCATAACCGGATTCTTCGAGATGTTAATAGCACTGGTGTTATCACATTTAACTAAAATTGGCTCTTTGAAGTGAATACCAAGATCTTTCAGGGTTTGTCTCATCCATAATATCTGTGTACAACACGTTGTTGCTGCAATGTATTCTGCCTCTCTGTGGATAGAGAGACTGATTCTTGTTTCTTGTTGTGCCATGCTACCAACCTGTCTCCAAGATAAAATGCTCCTCCACTGGTACTCTTTCTGTCATCTATACATCCTGCCCAATCTGCATCAGAATATGCAATAAGAGTGAAGTCCTTACCTTTTGGGTACCATAACCCATACTCCATAGTACCCTTGAGGTACCTAAAAATCCTCTTCACAACTGTCACATGAGTCTCTTTGGGACTAGCCTAAAATCTTGCTACCATGCATACTTCCTGTAAGATATCTGGTCTGGTAGCTGTCAAATACAGCAGACTTCCAATCATAGATCTGTACATGGTTTGATCTACATCTGGAGATTTGTCATCCTTGCTCAACTTGCAACCTGTTGTCATGGGAGTGCTAACAGGTTTACTATCCTCCATTGTGAACTTTTTCAACATTTCTTTCACATATTTAACTTGAGAGATAAAAATGCCCTTTTCATTTTGATTGACTTGCAGTCCGAGGAAATAAGAAAGTTCACCAATCATAGACATCTCAAATTCTTTCTTCATTTTATTTGCTATGTCTCTACAGGACTTATCATTGCTGCTGCCAAAAATGATATCATCTACATAAACAACAAGGACAATAAGATGGCCATTCTCTATTTTGACATACAGATTGCTGTCCACCAAACCTTTCTTGAACCCCTGTTGAATCAGATAGTTATCCAACCTTGCATACCATGCTCTGGGTGCCTGTTTCAAGCCATACAAAGCTTTCTTCAACTTGCAAACAAAGTTGGGATTATCACCGAGTTGGAACCCATCTGGGCTGCTCAATGTAAACCTCTTCTTCCAGTTTTCCATTCAGAAATGCTGATTTCACGTCCATTTGATATACTTTGAAATTTTTATGAACTGCTAAAGCCAAAAACATTCTGATTGCCTCTAGTCTAGCTACTGGTGCAAAGGTTTCCTCAAAATCAATACCTTCAACCTGTGCATAGCCTTTACAGACCAGTCTTGCTTTATTCCTTACAACCTGTCCATCTTCATTCAATTTATTTCAAAAAATCCATTTAGTACCGATTATATTTTTATTTTTCGGCCTTGGTACTAACTCCCAGGTTTTGTTTTTCTCAATCTGATCTAGTTCTTCATTAATTGCCTTCATCCAACTTTCATCTGTGCTTGCTTCAACAACATTTTTGGGCTCAATGCTGGATAATAGAGAGTAGTTCCGTACTACTGCTCTTCTTGTCTGAATACCAACTGTGGGGTCCCCAATAATTTGCTCTCTGGGATGATTTTTCTGCCAGCTACCTGTTTTGAACTTCTTGTTTTCTTCTACTTCTGAGTCAATACTTAAATCATCTGGATCAATTTTTTGATTCTCTTCCGTTTCCTTTTCTTCATCTCCTTCAATAACTTCTTCATAAATAGGGTAGTTTTCTTGATGAGTAATTTCTCGTTCTCTACCTTCATCAACTTTAACATCGGCACTCTCCACAATTTTCTTTAGCCTCTTGTTGTAGCATGTGTAGGCTTTGCTTTTTGTCGAGTAACCAAGAAAAATACCTTCGTCAGCTCTATCTTCAAACTTACCAAGATTATCTTCAGTTCGTTTGATATAACACTTGCTGCCGAACACTTTGAAGTATCTTGTTGTTGCCTTCCTGCCGAACCACAGCTCATAAGGTGTTTTGCTTTCATGTGTCCTTAACATGCACCTGTTTTGGATGTAAACTGCAGTATGGACTGCCTCTTTCCAAAATCTGTCAGCTATTTTGTTCTCAGCCAACATTGTCCGTGCCATTTCTTGCACAGTCCTGTTCTTCCTTTCTACAATACCATTCTGCTGAGGTGTCCTTGCTGCTGAAAATTGTCTTCTGATCCCATATTTTTGATAGTACTCTACAAACTCCTCTGAGATAAACTCTCCTCCTCTATCTGATCTTAAGCATTTAATTCTTTTTCCTGTTTGATTCTCAACTTGGTGTTTGAAAGTCTTGAACATTTCAAAGGCATCTGATTTAAGCTTTAAAAATAGTACCCATGTCATCCTGGAATAGTCATCTATACACAACATAAAGTATTTGTCACCATTTATGCTTTGTGTTCTCATGGGTCCACATAAGTCAGTATGAATTAGCTCTAAAGGTTTGCTGGTGAAGTATTCCTTTGATTTAAATGTGGATCTAGTTTGCTTCCCCTTTTGGCATGAAGCACATATGCTATTTAATGGTTTGCCAATGGTGGGTATATCTCTTATTGCCCTTTTTGAACTTATTTTTACCAGATTGTCAAAGCTAATATGACCAAGCCTCTTGTGCCACAACCAATTTTCATCTTCCTGTCCAATCAAACATGCTCCTTCTGAAGTCTCTGAGAGAGTATACAGGTTTCCAGAAGTCCTCGATCCAGTAGCTATCAGCTTCCCACTGTGTGCTTTTCTGACTTCACAACCTTGCTTCTTAAAGATGACTTCATGACCTCTGTCACAGATTTGACTTACGCTCAGTAAGTTGTGCTTCAAACCAATCACAAATAGAACTTCTTTGGAATTGATCTTTCCATCACTTATCTTGATTGATCCTTTGCCAACTATCTTGGCTCCATCATTATTTCCAAACTTTACAGAGCCCCCTTCATATTTCTGTAATTTTTCAAATTTTTGTTTATCTCCTGTCATGTGACTCGGAGCATCCACTATCCAATATCCATGGTGCAGATTTGTTCTGTGCTTTGAATGTTGTCTCGTACAATCAAGGATTCCCTTTCTTCTTTGGGTCGCTCCTTTTCTTTCCACTCTGGTTTGACTACAGTTTTGGTCACTTGTTTAGACTTTTCTTTGTCGTAGCCTGTGCATGTTTTTCTGGGAATTTTTTGTTTTGCCTTAAACTGTTTGGTTGAGATCTTCTTCCCTGATTTTTATTTGCTGCATATGTGCTTCTACAGTTTCTTGCAATGTGTCCAAAGTTATGACAGTTATAGCATTCTACTGCATAATCCATCAAGGGTGAAAAGACATTTCTACTGGTGAAATTTCTTTGTCCTATATTATAAATGCAGTCTGAAATCTTATGACCGTAAGCATTGCATTTAAAACAATAACCAAAAAAGGAATGATTGAACCTGGGAGTTGGTCTTTGCCATTTTGTAGTAGGAGCCACAAATTTTCTTCTCCTTTGATGTGTGACTTTTATGAATCCCTCATTGTCAGCACTCTTCTCGTGCCTGGCACTA
The DNA here is from genome assembly GCA_028583015.1 of Wollemia nobilis. Classification (NCBI taxonomy): domain Eukaryota; kingdom Viridiplantae; phylum Streptophyta; class Pinopsida; order Araucariales; family Araucariaceae; genus Wollemia; species Wollemia nobilis. The sequence continues at coordinate 6,243,454 of JAQPPZ010017259.1, read as the reverse complement.
TTGCTTTCTTTTGCCTGATTCATTTTTCCTTGATCAACCTTGATCTTATCTTCTTTCTTTACTTGTTCTATAGTTATGGCCTTTGATCCACTTGACGATTCTCCTTCGACAAAGCCCAAGCCAAATTTGATGCCCGTAGTCCTCTGACTATTTATAATCTTTTCAAGCTTCGTAGAACTTCCTTCAAGTTTGTGATAGCAACTCAATTTTTGATTCTTTTCTTCTACCCGCATTCTTAAGACAACAATCTCTTCTTCCAGTTTGTTGCACTCATCTATTTTCATGGTTAATTGTACTTCGAGTTCTTCAGACATTTTCTTAAATTCTTCTGTCTAAACTTTCAAACTAGTTTATTATGTCATTCGCATCCTCAAGCTTTCTTGAGACCTTTTTATTCTTTTTCCTTTCTGTACTCAACTCTTTAAGTGCAGCAACCAACTCTCCTTCCAGATATACTTCAGCCTCATCCTTAATGTTTGTGTCACCTTCCTATTTTTCTTCTATTTTTTCTTCTTCAAATGCCATGAACAGAGCTTCACCTGTTTCTTCTTCAGAATCTTCACCCGAGCTATCTTCGAAGAGCTGACATTCTTGGATATGAAACTTTTCTTTTTGAAGTTGCTTTTTCTAAAATTTGGTTTCTTCTTCCAGTCACTTCTTTCTTTGTGTGACCCTTCATCACTTTTGGTTTTCTCATTCATTGGACACTTAGCTGCAAAGTGACCGACCCCTCCACAATTGAAGCACTTAAATGGTAACTTTCCTCTATATTTTCCTTTTCCCTTTATAAGTTTTCGAACAAAGTTAGCTTCCGTTTCATCCGATGTCTCTTCATCCTTAGATTCTTGTTCAGCTTTTATATTTTTGTGTGCTTTAAAAGCAGCTTCTTTGTCTATGGGCTTAGTTTGTCCTATTCTCATTTCGTATGCAGTCAAAGAACCATGCATCTCGTCCATGCTAAAATTGTTTAGATCTTTAGCTTCTTCTATTGCAGAAACTTTAGAATTAAATCTTTTGTGAAGAGTTCTAAGTACCTTTTTCACGATGACCGCATCTTCGATTTCTTCGCTCGAGTCCTCTGATTGCATTAATGATTCCATTGACTCTCAGCATATAGGCCTCTATGTTCTCATCATCATTCATTTTTAATGCTTCGAACTGAGCTCGATGCGTTTGTAGCTTGGCTTCCTTGATCTTGTTGTCTCCTTCATGGATGCTCTTCAGTTTGTCCCACATGTCTTTTGCCATTTTACAGCTCATGATCCTTATCAGTTCACTGTCTACTAGCCCACACATTATGGCATTCTTTGCTTTGGAGTTATTCTCAAACTTTTTCTTCTCGACAGTATCTGTTGGAGGAGTAGCTGGTATTGTGTATCCACTTTCTACTGACTCCCAAATGTCGTATCCCAATGCACATAGATATGTCTACATCTCGAGTCTCCAGAATGAGTAATTAGTTTCATCGAACAAAGGAGCTTTGTTTGATGAGAATCCTTCACCACCTGCCATTGTGTTTCTTCCAAGATCACCTTAGCTGATTAAGCTTGTTCGAGAACCTTGCTCTGATACCAATTGATATTCTCACAATGACACTAGAGAGGGGGGTGAATCAGTGTAGCTATTTAAATTCAAATCTACAACTCTTAAAGCTAAAGCAAAGAGAACTTAAAAGTAGATAAAGCAATTATCACAAGAGAGCACACCACAACACACAATGTAACGAGGTTCACCAATTTGGCTACTCCTCAAGAATGACCGCTTGGACTACGGTCCAAATCCAGCCTTTGCAAAACACCAATTTTACAATCTGTTTACCAGCACCCACTGGAAGGAGCACCAACCCCTGATTTATCTACACCAACAAAAAGGAGCACCAACCCCTATCCAAGCACCAACTTGGATCACAGTTTTGAAAGCTATATCAATGACATACAAATGCCTTCACTTTTACAAGACCTTGACTGGTCTACAATTTATCAAAACATAGTAAACACTTACTGCTCAGCTTGTTGCTCTCTTACAACACTCTTCTAACCCTCTTTCGGTAGCACTTTCACACATTCAATGACAACTTTATTCTCCATGCAACTGCCCTTTTATAATCAAATTGTCTAACTGTAACTCCAGTTGTAACTCCTTTTATTTCTCATGCGCCACTTGCCAGTTGTAACGCCTTCTAACTGTAACTGCTTTTGTATAAATATAGGGTAGGCTTTTCATCAACCACGATGCATGTTACGAATTTACACATATACCCCTACCATGACTGTTCGTCTTCTCGGTCATGACTGTTCGTATTCTTTTCTGTGCATGCATGCATATTCGATTCTATTTATACGACTGTTAGATTTCTCCTTCTTTGACTGTTCTTAAATTAGCTGCATGATTTTCTTTTGTAACGTCCCCTGTAACTGCTATGTAACTTCAGTTAATGGTTACATATCTTAATACGGCTGGGTTCTATTTTTAGCTTGCACCAAAATGACCTATCACGAAATCATGACACTTCTGCCTCTTTGTCTTCTTCTTGGCTTGTACCCACAAAAATACATGTCATGAAATCATGACAGTTTTTGCCTCCTTGTCCTTTTCTCAGCTTGCACCTATGAAAATAGAACATGTCATGAAATCGTGACACTTTCGCTGCCTTGAGCTCTTCTCTGTCTCTTTCCCGAAAATAGAACATGTCACGAAATCATGACACTTTCGCTCCTTGAACTCTTCTCTGCTTGCACTAGCGAAAACATGACATGTCATGAAATCGATGACATCTTTCGCTTCCATACACTCTTCTTCTTAAGCACTAGCAAAAACATGACATGTCATGAAATCATGACATCTTTCGCATCCGTACACTCTTCTTGGCTTGCACCAGCGAAAACAAGACATGTCACGAAATCGTGACACATTCGTTGCCTTGTGCTCTTCTCTGTCTGTCGCCGAAAACACAACATGTCATGAAATCGTGACACATTCGCTGCCTTGTGCCTTTCTCTGTCTTTCCCTGAAAACACATGTCACAAAATCGTGACACATTCGCCTCCGTACACTCTCTCTCCTCTTTGGGTCGTGAAAACGACATGTCATGAAATCGTGACACTTTTTCTCCTTGGCGCTTTTCTTCCCTTCGGGTCACGAAAACCCGACATGTCATGAAATCGTGACACTTTTTCTCCTTAGCGCTTCCTCTTGCAAATTGTCATGAAATCATGACACTTTTCCTTGCCAGCTCTTTCTCTCAAACATGTCATGAAATCGTGACACATTTTCATCCGTACTGCCTCTCTTGCAGATTGTCATGAAATCGTGATAGTTTTCTTTGCCTGCGCCTTCTCTCCAAACATGTCATGAAATCGTGACAGTTTTCTTTGCCTGCGCCTTCTCTCCAAACATGTCATGAAATCGTGACAGTTTTCTTGCATGCGCTTCTTCTTCGAACATGTCATGAAATCGTGACAGTTTTTCCACTTTCTTTCTTCTCTGCGAACATGTCATGAAATCATGATAGTTTTCTTTGCTTGCTTCTTCTTCGAACATGTCACGAAATCGTGATAGTTTTCCTTGCGCTTTCTCTTTCGTCCAACATGTCACGAAATCGTGATAGTTTTACCAGCATTTTCTCTCTCCTCCGATATGTCACGAAATCGTGACAACTTTTCCAGCATTTTCTCTCTCCTTCGATATGTCGCGAAATCGTGACAGCTTTTCCAGCTTTTTCTCTCTCCTCCGATATGTCACGAAATCGCGATAGAAAACATGTCGCGATATCGCGATAGTTTTCTTACTTGTCTTTTTCTTTGATCCTTTGAATCTGGGCCACTTCTGTCTTCTTGGAAATTTACTGTACATGCTCTGACTGACCTCTGAACTCCTGTCCACTGCATTAACTGATTTATCTGTCTGTGTTGACAACAATGACAATACTGTTTCTGCACCTTGCTCAACAACACATTGTATACTTACTATATCACTCTCCCTCTCTCTCATACTCATACTACTACACTATGAGGCATTTATATAGAAAGATAGATTGTTTGGCCTTTACTCTACTTAGGGGTCATGTACATGTGGACTACATGCACATTGACACTTGTGCATTTATTATAATACTTGAAGCAACTAACTAACTTTACTCCAAAGTAAATTCCTACTCTAGATATGCACTAAAGGTGGTACATTTACATGACCCAAAATATACTCTAACACCCCCTGTATTACATTATTTGGCTATTGAAGACTTTTAGTCTTCAATATGGATCTTTGTCTTGGTCCTAAAATTTGAGCTCTTTTTTCCTAGTTCCTTCATTGTCTTCTTTGTTTGAATTTGAATGAGTATCTTCATATTGTTTAGGTTCTTATTCATATTGCAGCTGTCCCCTCATCCTTTTAATTTTGAACCTTCCATTTCTTCTTCAGTTTTTATGATGTAGGTTCTTAATTCTCTTCAATATGTTCCTCAAAAACTGCATTGGTATTGTTTTGAAACATAACAATATCTTGAAGTTTTGATAGAATCCAAAATTTATATAGATCCAGTAGCTTCAATCTCATTTTGATGTGTAATAAGACACATATTAGCTCCATTTATGTATCTGAAGTCAACCATCCTTTTATTTTCTACTAACTTGGATACTAAAATGAGATTAGATGTTAATCCAAGAACATACATTACATTATGTAGCAAAAAATTTAGAAATAATTTGCTAGGTGATACACACCCATATCCATGTATATGATAGTTATTGCCATATGCAATTTTCAACTTGTAGCTAGTAGTGACTTCAAGACAATCAAGCCAGTGTAGATTTCCTGTCATGTGGTGACTTACCCCTGCATCAATTTACCAAATGTCCTTTTCATTTTGACCTCTAAAATAATTTGAAGTAATTTTGCATATATGATATGGTATATTGGATGGATTCTATTATTTAGTCATTTTGTGGTGTGCATTATGATAAAATGTGTCTCTAACTACTTTATCCATTGTAGTGTATGATAGGGTTCTTTGGATACTTTAGATCTATCTTATGTTTCCCTAGTGTATGACTTTATTTTGATAGAGACCTTTCTAGAATTAGGTTTTGTAGAATTCCTTATGTCTCCCTAGTGATTAAAGTAAGATATACGCTTAACAAAGTGCTTAGTAAATAATAGTTCACTTTTGAGCTATTTTGTAATGTTTTTTAAATAACAATAATCAAATTCTATTTTACATTATCTCTCCCAATGAACTATGCACTTACTTTGAAATTCTCCATGGTTGGATTTCTTTTGTCCCTTTAGTATAAATATGAGACAAGTGTAAGTTTATAATTCCAAATCCCTTAAGTAAATGAAGACCTTCCTTTTATATCCCTCAATGTCCAATAGTTTAATATTTCCAAATTCCAATAAACTATTTTGATGTAGTATACCTTATAACTTCCTAATTTGGAATATTAGAAAATATTAATATTTGCAATAATTGTGTTTTAACTTTCCGAGTAGAAACCCTTGTATCTACTATGGTATTTTGTTACAAATATTAAACTATTTAAATATATAAACCTCCTTTAAATTTGATTTCAAATGTATGGTTGATTTTGCTATTGTTTCCAAAGTAAATAATAAAAGGGTTTCAACCTTATACTATACTCCTTATAACTCCTAATTAGTTATTTGCAAATATCTAGCAATTTATAATGTCTTCAACTTTTACTAAAATTGCTCTTTTACTTCTAAGGGTGGTATTAATCAATTTCCAATACCTTATAGCTCCTATTTTAGAGGAGAAGATGCTTGTAGTGTATTACTTCCTTTCTACGTACGCTGAACAAGCTGATTAGATGTTGGTGAAAATTTCAAATTTAGTGCTAAATTCAACGTACTTCCTCTACCTTGAGTGGCATTGGTCTATTTCTACTTGCTTTACTATTCTTCAGTCAATATTCTTTCCTCGAATGATGCTTATGACATTGATAATTTAATGCTCTTCTCCAATGCAGGCTTATGATAGTCTTTGACTCCAAATAAAGATTACCTATTATTCCTTGACTTAGCTTGAATAGGTTATCCACTTCAGTGTTAATTTTTGAATGTGCTTCCTTCCTTGAGCACACCTTTTAATGGTGGCTATAATAGTGCTAAATCCTTCTTCACAAATGTGACAAGTGGTATGAACATTGAGATTCCTTTATTCCTTCCTTGAGTAATGCTTGCCCTTTGAGAAACACTTTTTTGCTTAGTGTAGGATTATAATATTCTTGGTGAGCATTGAACATCTTTATGTGTTAGGGACATGATGGAAGATGTTTCATGAAACGAGCACCTTTCTTGAGCATTAGATATGAGAGGGTAAAGGTGCCCTTTGAACCAAGTGGCACAACATTCCTTCCTCCTTCGAGATAAGTGTGAATTACATGCACTCTCTCTCTTCAACATTTTAAATATGAATGTTAAACCCTTCTTATTGCTTATTCATTTCAACCATTTGCTAGCTAGCTTTGCTTCTTGAAAAACAAGTGATTTTATTTTTGCAAGCTATTTTGTTGAGGATGATGGTTGGCTCCAACTATGACAATCCAAGGGTGTTTGAGAGAAGGTTCTATGGAGCTCGAGTGGTAGAATATGGTACTTATACTTGGATAAAGTATTGGATATTGAACCTTCTATTCTTCCTTTGTATTTTGCTTGCTATACGTTGTCCTTTTTTTTACCTTCTACGTAAAGGATGATAGCTCCTTGAGATAGATGATCCAAGCTATCTTTTGTGTGTATTATTGTAAGTATTCTTATGTTCTCTTCTATGTATATACCTTACAAGATGATGACCTATAGACTTCCTATTCTTTGGTGGCTCCCTTATATAGGTATTTTTCTTGCATGTAGATTCTCTAGCATGTGCTGGATAAGACGCTAAAAGTTGTGTCTTTAGACACCCAAAAATCCCAACTTTATGAGCCCTCTATTTTGTTAGAAGTTTACTCATTAAACTTCTATGATATTACCACTTGGATACCATGCCTTGCTACCTATAATAGTGTCTTTAGGACACCTTTCTTTTGTCTTGTTAATGTTATATTTGGAGGACAAATCTGGTGCCAATGTAATGCAAGACTTTGTAATAGATTAGAGTTAGAAACTAAATTTTGCACTGAGTTTAAATGTTTCCTATTGAAGTTCTCATAGGTTCTTAGATATGGTGGTTCTTATAGGCTCTAATATTTAAGGACAATATGTAATGTCTTTGTTACGACTAACTTGGATAATATTAACATCAATGAATCCAAGCTTTTAACAATGCAATTAATATGCTATTAGAGATTTTAATTCTGCACTAATATTCACTTTAACTAATTTTTTTTTAGTGAACTTGAATATTAACTATAGTGCAATAATAATCTCCCTTTTAACTCCTATAAATGAACCCCTCAATAATAACTTGAAATATGCACTAATTTTTACTATAATCTAAAAGTACTATTGGAGCCAAATTTGACTCAACATCAGATACCCCTAATTTCAAACTTTTTGGCTTCAATAAGTTCACCAAATGTTGTTGGTCTCTATTGCATTCACTTCTGAAGAATTGGTTTTCTATTGTTTGATTATTAAAAACAACTATAAAAATGTTCATCTTAATCAGGTATAAAGTCGTGGGTAAAAATAAAAAGTTAATTACCAAAATTAAGAGATCATTGGGTAAAATAAGAGGAGCTAGGATAGTGAATTAAAATTTTCTCTATGGGATGACAAGTTTTCACTAAAGAGAAATATAGGTAGAAATCCTTATGAAATGGTATATGGAGAAAAAGTCATATTGCCCCTCCAATTTGGTACCAGTCAAAAAGAAAAATGGTGATTAGACTTTGTATAGACTTCAAAAATTTAAATAAGAGTTCATTAAAAGACAATTACCCATTGCCCAGTATGGAACAACTATTGCAAGAAGTAGTTGGTTCATTCAGATTATCCCTGCTGGATGGTTTTTTTGGATACAATAAAATTTAGATAAATCTAGAAGATAGACATAAAACAACATTCACTACACCTTGGGGCACATTTGAATATATAAGAATACCTCTTGGCCTGATGAATGCAGGTGCTACTTTTCAGAGAGCAATGGACTTTACCTTCAAAGGATTAACATTCAAAATAGTAGTTGTATACCTGGATGATATCATAGTATTTTATAAGAATCTAGAAGATCATTTAGAACACTTAGCTGCAATTTTTGCTCGATGTAAAGAATTTAGAATTTCTCTAAATCCCAAAAAGTGCATATTCGAGACTACACAAAGAAAATTGTTAGGACATATAGTTTCAGAATAAGCATTGACCCAAAAATAATAGAAGGTATTTTCAAAATTCCTTCCCCTAAGAAATTAAAAGGTGTCAGGTCATTCTTTGACAAAATAAATTTTGTAGAGATGACCAAACCGATAAATGACATGGTTAAGAAAACTGGAGAAATAAAATGGATAGTAGAAAATATGGAAGCATTCAATAGAATAAAATAAGCCATTTCTATTACTCCAGCCCTAAGCTACCCTGATTATTCTAAAGACTTTAACATTTATTCCTATGCATCTGAACATTCAATTACTGCATTATTTCACAAAAAGATGATGAAAATAATGAAAGGCCAATAGCCTTCATGAGTTCAGGTCTAAAAGGAGCACATCTTAAATATACCCTACTAGAAAAGTATGCTTATGTAGTGGTTCAATCTTTAGAACATTTCAAAGGTATATTCGACTCAAACAAAGTTTACTGTTGCATCCCTTTCATAACAATAAAATATATTTTTACCCAATCTGAGCCTTTAGGAAGGCCAACAAGATGGATGGTGAAAATTTTGCAATATGATGTTGAATTCAAAATAGTCAAAACTATAAAAGGACAGGGCTTAGCCAAATACCTGACATATAAAGGAGATGACTCTAATAATGTCATTACAATAGATGAAATGCATGATAACAGGAGAATCAATAATTAAGAATGTAAATGGTATGATGAAATCCTCGCATATTTACAAACTCTATCTTTTCCTAGAGATATCAAAAAATAGAATGAGGTCAGTAAAACTTCAAGCTTAGAAATATCATGTGCAATATGGTGTGCTTTATTGGAAGCACCCTAATGGAGTGTTATTAGTTTTTTTATATGAAAATGAAGTCCTAGAAATAATTAATGAATTTCATTATGGTTTATGTGGAGGATATTTTACTCCAAAAGCCACAACTAATAAAATAATGAGAGCATGACATTATTGGCCTTCTATTTTTAAAGATGTATATAAATATGTTAGGAACTATCAAAACTGCCAGGTTTTTGTAGGAAAGAAGCAACTGGCAGCCATGACCCTCAAACCAGTAATCATTGAAGCACCATTCAACCAATGGGACATTGACTTAATTGGAGAGATCAAGCCTAATTCATCAGGCCAACACAAATGGATCATAACTCCTATGGACTACTTCACCAAGTGGGTAGAGGTTGCTCCTCTAAGAAGCTCCACAATTACCACCATTATCAAATTCTTGGAATAAAACATTCTAACCACATTTGGAGTTCCTCAAAAATTGGTAACAGATAATGGGAAATATTTTTTTTCATATAAAATGGTAGAATTTTGTGCTAACTATGGAATTTAACTCCCACATTCTGCTAATTATTACCCCCAAGGGAACGATCTTGATGAGTCATCAAATAAAAATGTAATAACTAGAATAAAATATCATTGGGTAAGAACAAAAGGGGATGGGATAATGAACTAAAATTAGCTCTTTGGGCTGATAGGTTGTTTTTCAAAAGAAACACAGGAAGGACTCCCTATGAAATGGTATATGGAGAGAAAGCCTTATTGCCCTCAAGAATAGAAAAATTGGCACTTTCCCTCTTGTTGCAAGATCATGAAGACCCCAACCCTTTACAAAGAAGGCTAGACCAAATTGTCCTGTTAGAAGAGAAAAGAAGAGAAACCCTTAATAGAATGATGGAACAAACCCAAAAAACTATGAAATTGTTTAATAAGAAAGCCAAGGGTACTCCTTTATCTCAAGGAGATATAGTCATCTATTGGGACCCTAAAAATGATAAGCATGGTGAAAAGGGTAAAATCGAACCTAAATGGATTGGTCCATACCAAATAGCCCATGTTATAGGTCAAAATACTTACAAGTTGCAGAATTTACAGGGAGAACTAATGGCTATCCCTATTAATGGCCAACACCTCAAGATGTACAATCCCTGTTGAAGGTGAAAATAAAAAATATATAATATAAAAAAATATAAAATATAAAAAAAGAGGAAGAAAAAAAAAGTGGAAAAACAAAAACCCCAAAAACAGAGTGATGTATTTTGTTGTTATTGTTTTTACCAGATAAGCTTTTCTTTTCTTGTTGATATAGTTCTGAGTTTGTTGTTTCATATGGTATTCTTAGTTTGATAAGCATACATTACTGTTGGTTCCTCCAAAAATAATAAGAAGAAAGGAGATTTGTTTTAGACTTTGATGAGGTTTAAATTTTTTCAAATATGAGTGTTTATGCAATAGTTATTTGATAAGAGATAAAATATAATGAAATCAGAGTTGATTGAAACACCATGTTAAAGCCTCACATTACAAATTATACTTAAATTAATTTCAAAGTCCAAGGAACAAAGTTTTCTTTGAGAAGGTGGTTGAGCTAAAAATCATTACACTCATCCTTTTTAGCCAGAAACTAATCCTCAACTCAAGCATACTCATTGCATAATTTGCTTATATCAAAATACTTCTCAAACGAGAAAGAAAATCAAAATAAAGTAAGTTGAGTCATTGCCTGAGATATCTTGGAAAACCTCTACTGGGGCTATAAACGCTTGACTAGCAGTAGAGTAAAACCAGATGGGATTAGAAGCAAATCCATCGAGGCTATAAACACTTGACTGGAAGTGGATCCCTACAGAATGGTGAAATTATTTAAGAATGAAATCATACATTAGGCTTAACTATTTTTCTAAGATATGGTAAAGTTCTGGAAGACTTAGAAATCAAAATGAATGCACAAACACACACATGGGCCAAAGCATGATGGAACAAATAGCTTTGACAAGTTATGTGTAATCATATCCTATGACTTAGCTAAAACAAACATAAAAATATATCTAAAAAAATTCATTTGTTTCTAAAATTCTGACCCTAGTTTCCAAATTGAATAAAAGGAATTACAGTTTTCAATGCTCTGTTACTTTGATATTATGTTGCTATTATAGTTTTTCAATTTAAAAGTTGTTATGTTTTGTTTTTAAGCTTTACTTATCAGTTTTGATGATTTGAAATTTTATCCAAGGTTGCAATAAAACTAGGAGATTCTGTAATTCTTAAGTGCTGCATGTTTTCAACACATTGTCCCAGTCAAATCCTATGTTGGAGCCAAAATTGACTCAACATATAAAACCCCCAATTTTAATTTTTTAGTTTCAATAAAATTAACAAAATTTTCTAGCCTCTATTGCATTTTCATCTGAGAAGTTGACTTCCATATGTTTGAAATTTGAAATTAACCTTAACCATATTTGGTTTGATTTTATGACTGTTATTTTATCTTATAAACACCCCTTACAAAGGTCAAATCTCTAAAATAACTAGGGTTTTGATGGTTAGGTTTATAATCCATGAATTTAATGTGAAGCCTTCTTTTCAAATATATTAATCATGATTTGCGAACGCTTAGCCTAAGGAGTAAACCCTTAAGTCCTAAAGTATTAAAAAGAGATAATTCGAGGTCTAATGAGAGAACACCATGGTCTAAAGTCCAAAAACCTAAGGTTTGAATGAAGGTCTTAATTAAATCCTTGAGGGTATGCACCCCCTTGAATTAAGAATCGAGCTATTTTAAGTGATCTAAGGGCTGCACTCGATTGTGATCAAATCAGGTGGTCGCACTTGTTTGAAACTCGTCAAGTATTATTGAATAGGTTAAATATTGATTAAAATCACTAAGCAAGATTAGCAAGGGTCTAATACGTTGCTAATCCCTCCCCCTTCCTAAAACGCGTCATGTCGAGGGTGACTACTCATATGGACATGCTACAAAACCATATGAAGGATCTTGGATAGACTCCAAGATAGAGCAGTGGTTCTAACCACTCAATTTAGGCATTCTGGCCTAAGCAGTCTGAACCGTAGCCCAGACCTACGGTCTATAGTTTGGACCGTAGCTGTGACCTACGGTCTGAACTGGAGTTCAGTTAGGCCTTCCATCCGAGCCAAATCGGTTGGAACGGCCAAGAGATCTAGAAGGAGGCAGTTGGAGGATGGAAGATTCCAAAGGCTTCCATCCCAACTGTCCTAACCAACCTTCTTGGTCTTGGCTTCTCCATGAAGCCACCCCTAGCCCTAGGGGCATGCTATAAATACCCCCCTTTTTCAATAGGGAGGAGAGGACGGAAGAGAGATAATTTGTATAGCGAAGCGCTGGCGAATTATCGAGCGAGCTAATTGATCAAGAGAGCAGCGAAGCCCTGTCAAATTGCATAATGACCTTGTGCATTTGAGAGCCCCTTTGCTATCCATTCAAAGACCAATTAGCCATGGATGCCCTAGGTGCCTAGGAGGATCAAGAAATGCAAATCCAGGTGAACGAAGGCCCTTCATAGTGATTTGACCACCAAATCTATCAGAGGACGACAAAGGCGACCCTTGAACATCAATTCGGACAAGGAGGTCAAGCCCACTACCCCTAATTCTGAGGGCAAACACATCAGAGGTCAAACCATGGCTGTCAGCCATGGTTTACAGTGTAGACCGCCCCTCACAGCTATGGTTTGCAATAGGTTAGAGATCACCTTACTCAGTTTGCTTTTTACCACATAGATTAGTCATGTTAGTCTTTTCATAGGTTTAATTGCATTTTTAGAGAAACTTTGATCGTAGGAATTAGGTATTTTATGCGTTGTAGTGGGTAGGAGTATATTGGATCTTTTTGATGTTTTATTGCTTCTAATTCGATATTTTTTCAATGCATCATGTGCTTATTCATGTCTTGTATGTTGTAGTATAATTCTTGATACGATTAGAATAGCTTAAAACCTTTCTTTATGCTTTCTTGTTTCATTAGTTTAATGGTATTTACATGTATGATTCTTTAAAGGGCCTCATCACGAGAGGCTATCAATCTCTGTAATCATGCATTGTTGTTTCTTGTTCATAGGGAGACAGGTGCAGAAAGGAGCCTATATCATAATCCTTCCACATCACGGAGAAGGGGGTTAGCTCTACCCCAAGGCAGTTTGTGAGTAATCATCGGAGCAACATATAAGCGTGCCTACCCTGTTGAGGGCATTGGCAATTGTAAACATCTGTATCATCTTTGGAGTGACCCTGAGGGGGCATTTTTGTAACCCGAGATCCTTTGAAATATCAATACAAGAAAACTTTGCATTAGTTGGCTTTCTTTGTTCGATTTGTGCATTTTTGTGTGGATCTTTGTGTTTTACGATGGTATAGATCAGTACACTAGCTGGGCGAGCGCTCCGTGGTTACGTCAGATGGTGATCATGGTGGAACCCCACAATTTTAGCCTTGAATTCTGACTATTCTTGGCTTTTTCTTTCCATAGGTGCTAACCGCAACTTTCAGCTACGGTTATTTTTTGGCCCATGGCTGTAACCTGCGGTCTCCACTGCAGCCCGTAGGTCGGACCTACGGTTCATAGAGGAAGAAGCAGACAACAAGGAAATCAGTGGGCAATAGAGCAGGAGCTGAGGTAGGTCCCAATTTCACCTTCTGTATTGAACTTTCTGCTCTGCATCTTTCCAGAGATCATCGAATCATTGCAAATTAGGAACAAAAATATAAGGGGTCAATGAACAAGTCCTAGTTTGTGTTCGATTTCCATTCAGTGGAAAGGCGTTGTTGGGAATAGCGGACCTCTGAGTGTAGTCTACCCCTAAATACAATGACCTTGATAAATATTGTGTGTCGTTTGCATGCTTGAGGTCCAATCAACGGCCATGTCATTATAATTGCATCGTCAAAATATCATGTAGGACATTAGCATGCATTATTTCTGAACTTGAAACGTTCCTTCCTTTTTTCATGTACATCATGTAGGAATGGTCATTATGCTCTGTGATGCATTTGTCATTTTTGCAAAATAAAAGGAACCACACACACCACGTATCATCTAAACATCAGTGGCATTGGGCTCTCACATCCAACCCGCTTGATTGAGATCAATAGTGGATGTCATTACCACTTGGTTGGCTCATTTGAAATTGTATTATCGAGACCCGCTCATTGCCAAGGCTGACCCAAGAACTATCCTATCCATGCAAAATAGCATGCACTCTTCTTCGAAAGGGTGTATCACTACGCACGGTGTGTTGGGTGAGGGTTGGTAGTACCTATGCTACTTCATTGAGTATGGATGTCATTACCATATTTGGCTTGTGCGAGTATATAGGTGAAAGCCAATTTAACTGAGTTTAAAATCCAATAATATTTCAAAACATGTGAGAGTTTCTAACACTGATACAACACATCTGAAAACAACATCAAATAGTTTAGGGCTCACAATCAAACATTTAAAAGAGATAATCACCATTTGTTTACATTGTTTGCATAATAAAATACATCTAGACGTCAGGTACACAAATGGTGAACACACGGGGTGATCGACAAAGGTCTAGGACCGATGCCCATGATCAACCCCCAACTGGTTCACAACAACATGTGTCGAGTCCTCATACACATGAGCGAACCGAATGATGTTCGGCTAGCATTAGAGGTGACAACTCGACATGGGGAGATCCCATTGAGTGGACCCCCGATAGAGGAGCTTCAGTACACTCCTCTAGACATAGGACTAAGTGTGGAGCTTCTCAGCATGAGGATGCTCTACCCCAAGGCCATTATCGAGACCGCACTACACGCGCATCCATGGGATCGACCAAGGAATATGTGGTGCAGGGGACCAAGTTGGTTCCCATATGCACTAGGTCCATAGGAGGTTCTAACCCTCCACCATCAGAGTATAGATGAGTCAGAGATCCACCCATTCAGGGGCAAGAGGATAGGCTCACTTTCGAGCATAGGTCCACCCATACTCCCATGCATGGCTCACCATGCAAGATCACCATTGATATATCAAAGGTGGGAGCTAATGGAACACCACCGCATGAGCGGTGGAGGTCTAGACAGCTAGATGGTCTAGGTAGTGTTCTTGAGCAGCTAGGCTGCAAGCCTATAGCTCCACCCACTCATGCTTCGAGTGAGCATAGCGGTAGTTGTATCAAGATCACTAGAGAGCATGGAGAGGCTTCTAAGCGCCCTCATGTCACACGTCCACCATCCACACATCTGTCTGATGGGTACAGAACCCATAAGGTAGCTCACATAGAGCACGCATATCGAAGGCCTCCTACGATCGACCAGATCGATAGATCACATAGACTGGTGTCCGAGCAAAGACGTCAGCTACTCCAAGATCAATTGGATGATGCTCGCCTAGAGAGGCAACATATTGAAGATGAAAATATTCAAGCACAAAGGCTCTTATGATAGAGATTATATGAGCAGCGCATGCATGAAGAGCGTATTCTAGCCTAGAAGGAGCGCATAGAGTAGGAGGATCGGCTAGCCAGGGCTGGCCTATACCCTCTCGAGGAGCATAGAGAGCATGTGCATAGAAGGGTTGTGTCCCTAGCCGATATGCATGAGGAGCGAAGAGACGCTCGTACTCATGTCAGTGCCCAATAGAGGGAGCGACTATCGTCACTCAATGATCTTAGATAGAGGTAGCATGAGCACATAGATGCAGACAGATACGATCAGGGGTACCCTGAGAGTTGTCGAGTTGAGGAGGAGGAAGAGCCATGTCCTCCACCTCCCTCAAAGAAGACATTACCTCCTAGACCACCTCCATGGTAGCTTAGGGAGGAGGACTTTTTGTCTTCTAAGGCGTACAAGGTTTTGGTCGATAAGGTCAAAGCAATAGAGAGGCAAGGCATGGCTATGCAAAATCTGACACTGAGGAAGATACACAATGAACCTCTAGACCCCTCGGTGCCTACACCTCCATATCTCGAGCATTTTGATATGCCTCGATTGGAAAAATTCAAGGGTGATGAGGATGCACAAGAACATGTTACGAGTTTTCTGGATGCTTGTTTCCAGATAGAGAGTCAGGATGCCTTGTTGTTGCGCACTTTCATTATGACACTTTTTAGCCCGGCCCGAGAGTGGTTCAACCAACTGAAGAAACATAGTATTACTAGTTTCGAGCAGTTGGCCGATGCATTTCTTGAATGTTATTCATTTGGCATCAAGAAACAAGCCAACCTTTTTAATTTGGCTGTGCTAGCTCAGCGTGACGATGAGCCCATCGAGCAATACGAAAAGAGATGGCATAGAATAATGGCAAAGCTGCCATTCCCTATTCCTACAACCAAACTAACCCGAATGTTTACAAAGAGTTGTGCCAAGCACATCTCGCTACTATTGCAGCTACAACAGTACCCTACATTCGAGGAAGCTATGGCGCAAGCCAGGGTGATCGAGGACATCAAGTTGCAAGAAGGCAGCTTGAAGCTCAAGACCAGGAAAGAGGGGTTTAAAAAGAGTACTACGAAACAATAGGGCAAGCAGGCCCATGTGAATCAAGTAGTACTAAATCTCGGAGGAGAAGACAAGGGACAACAGAAGCCTAATTATCAGGCTCAACCTCCTCCTACGCATTACGAGACACACAAAAACAACTATAAGGGCAAAAACAAAGAAGAGCGCCCACCTCGCCAGTTCACACCCTTGACGAAATCGATGACTTCGATTTTTCATCAACTATGCGAGGCCAAGGCCATACGATTGCTCGAGGTCAAATTAGTAGATCCGAATGTGCCAAAGTCAAAGTGGCATCAAGATGATCTGTTCTACATATTCCATAGAGTGAAAGGCCATGACATCGAGACATGTTGGTCCTTCAAACACATCATGCAGAACATGATAGAAAAAGGAGAGCTGGTAATACCAGGCAACCCATAGGCACCCAACAATAGAAACATGGGGATTTTCAAGAATCCATTACCTAATCATGAGGCACCTCGTAACAATGTCGACCAGGTCAATCAAGTGCGAATCGAACCACCTACCCAGGGGTTCGTAGGCATGGTCAATGTTGTTACTAGACATGGGAGATACGATCAACCGAATCGACCTCATGCTCCCATTAGAATACAAGCTACGCCAGATCAATGACCAACTCAGAACATTCCAGGCCCACCAACTAGACCGGTGGTGACCATAAGGAGCAAGTTAGTTCAGAACCTATAGACAGCTCCTACGAAGTTGTCAATATATGAGCTTATTCAGCAGTCCCCTAGACATAGGGAGACTCTTATGGACATTTTGAGGTCCATTGAGGTACAGTCCCAAGATGCCCATGCATTTACAAATTTTGTGGGACATGTACAATAGTGTCAAGAACCCACGATACAATTTTATGATCATGAAGTGAAGATGGTTCCTACTATTATGGCTGACCCACCGTTGCATATTATCATGTGTGTTAACCACATGCCTTTCAAAAGGGTCTTGATCGACACTGGGTCCTCGATCAATATAATCATGACCAAGGCACTGAGCCACCTCAAGTTACCCAAGTCACATATTGTGCCTACCACCTTTACGTTGAGAGCATTTAATGATGCGCTATGCTCGATGGTTGGTACAATTGTTCTACCTATTCAGGTGGGACTCAAGACCATCTCTATGATGTGTCACGTGATAGAGGGTACCATGCAGTACAACATTCTACTCGAGAGGCCTTGGATTCATGAAATGCATTGCATCCCCTCTATCTTGCATCAGTGTGTGAAATACATTCATGAGGGACAAGTTCACGTAGTGTCCTCGGATGAAGAACCATTCAAGTTCATGAACTTAGCAGATTTGCCTAGGGGTTTTGTACTCCCGTCGATGCACTTGGATATCTGACCTGTCTCATCGGTTAAGATTCCAATAGGCAAACTAGTAGCCCATGCTCAACCATCGACATCTGTGTCACATAGATCTGAGCATATGACTACAACTTCTCTAAAGTTGACTGCATCGACGATGCACCAGCAAGTCGAGAAGCTAAAGGTAAAATTGGGTGAGAAAGTGGAAAATCATGTGCCCAGACTAGTCGCCAATGAGACTCCCACTCCCATGGATGTGGAAGAACCTCAAGACAAAGTCGAGGAGGCACCTCAGCCTGCTTCACCTGCATCTTCAGTAGGGTCATCTGCACCATAGGTGACCATTCATCTGGCCAGCACAGGGTTGGGTGAGTATCTTGTGCAAAATGTTACTTTCGGACCTATCCTAAAAACTGCACAAGAGATGGGCCGACCGCACGCCCATCAATTTTTGATTGGATCTATAGTGTCGTTGGGTGAGCCACCCAACCAAACAAACTTCGTCTACGTAGGGCTGGATCAAGCGCCCACCAGAATGTCCATAGATGAGGATGATGACGAGCCATTCACTATGAATGTGCGCTATCTGTCCAACCCAAAATATGCCATGCACATTTTTGAGTCGTATCATTGGCATGGGCATGGCCTGGGTCTTTTCGAACAAGGATGTAGAACTCCGCTCGAACCTCATTATCAGTTAGCTACTGATAGGTTCGGGTTAGGGTTACAAGTATAGGGTCATGACGATTTGCTTGCTGCATCCTTAGATCACATGTACTTGAGTCTAGGGGATGATGTGGATTTTACTCCATATCACCCTGATCCTTCTAGCTATTGGAGGACTCGCCAGATGGTATCGTTTGTTACCATAGGGCCACCTGATTCATACCATGATGGGCCCTTAGAGGACAACCCTAGAGACAACCTGGGTAATCAAATCTGTGGTGCTACCAATGACACTGGTATGCAGGGGCATGACCCCCATGCTGTAGGCGATCTCGAGTTAGGAGATCTTTGCGATGATGATGGAGAGGAGTCCACCTCCGAGATGAGTGGACCTAGTTATGATGTAGATGATGAGTCCTCAAATGATGATCAATCTGAAGAGGAAATCAAGCCGACCTTTCTAGGTTCGACGTTTATATGCCATCTGCTGCCTATGGAACAAGTGGAAGAGATGAACGAGCGCTTCATAGTCGATAGTGATTATAAAGATGAAATAGAGGAGGCTTACTTAAAGCCTCACCCAATGGATCTCCCACTATGCATAGACACAATAGAGTGGCCCATCCATGGTAGTGACCATAGTGATGTAGATGAGAGGATCGATTCCAGGCTCTTGTATCCACAATATCTATTGCCTAGGGAATCAAAGCATGTTATGGAGGAAGTCCCTCCCAACACTGAGTGCTCTAAGGAAGGAGTAGTGCTAGTTTACATGGTAGTATCATATATATGATCGTTCTATCAGATTTATTTGGATAGTGATGATAGCGATCGTAGAATCAGATACATGGGACCACATCTACCTAATCACTCCTTAGAAGAGGGGGAAGTGATAGATTGTATTTGTATAGTGATGATGAGGACTCGATGGAGATGGCCTATTTGGGACCTCACCACTTATGCAATAGGCCTCCACCTAGAGGTCCCCCACCTATTATAGCTGTAGGTTTGCATCGAGAGATTAATCTCCATCGTAGCCTGAGGGAAAGAAGAGAGCTCGAAGAGAGGTATCAGGAACTCTTTCTTGATCCACCTACGTACATGGAGCTCCTTGAGCTGAGAGATCCCATTCTATAGCTAGTGCACTAGGAGGATCCAGTTATATGGGCATCCCATAGAGAGGATCCATTTGTGCCCGTACCATCCGAGCCAGATCTCGGGTATGAAAGCTATGCTTCAGAGATAGAGTTTTGTCCATGTGGTTCTAGAGATCAATTCCATTCCATCAATATGGTCTCCATCGATTTGACCACTCCACTCTATAATCCAGTAGATCCATCCAAACCGCTGCATCTGAACATGGATGCTATCGATTGGGATCACGTTGACTCACCAGTCTAGCCTGAATATTTCTTCCCAAATGAAGAAATGTTGCAACCATTTCATTTCGCACTAGGTTATGCTCATGATGTTTGTCACATCGAGGATGCTTCCCAAGAGGAACATGTGAACCCGATTGATGACATCCATCTGATTCCTATGCCTCACCAGCTTGAGGAGGGATCACATATGTCAGTAGAGAAAACCTTCGATGTGGATATCAGTAAAGATCCCACCAATCCAAAGAAGGTTAGATTTGGAGAGAGTCTCACTCTGGATGAGCATGATAGCATCATCCCTCTACTAAAAGAGAGACCTGATCTCTTTGCTTGGACTTACAAAGACATGTCGGGTCTAGATCCAAAATTGGTTACTCATAACCTTTCGCTAGATCTATCGAAGAAGCCAGTCAAGCAAAAACTTAGAAATATGCATCCAACAGTAGCCTTAATGGTAAAATATGAGTTGCAAAAGTTGTTGGACGTAGAGTTCATCATCTCCATCGACTATCCAGAGTGGGTCTCCAATATGGTGCCCATAGGAAAGCCAGATGGAAGGGTCCGTATTTGTATGGATTTTAGAGATCTCAACAAGGCAACACCCAAAGATTCATTTCCGTTGCCAAATATCGATGCTCTAGTAGACGCCACTATAGGTCATGAAATGCTCTCCCTTATGGATGGTTTTTTTGGATATAACCAGATTCGGATTAAACCCGAAGATCAGCATAAAACCATGTTCATAACGCCATGGGGGACATTTTGCTACAAAGTTATGCCATTCGGTCTTAAAAATGTTGGTGCCACATATCAGCGGGCTATGACATATATCTTTCATGACTACATGCATAAAATCTTAGAAGATTATATCGATGACTTACTAGCTAAGTCGTTGCTACGAGCAGAGCATGCGGAGGTCTTAAGGAAGGTCTTCGATCGCCTGATAGAGCACAATGTCAGGTTGAATCCTAAGAAGTGCGTATTTGGCGTAACTTCAGGAAAACTCTTGGGATTCATCATTTCTAAATGAGGCATCGAAGTAGACCCAACAAAGGTCATGACTATTCTAGAGATGCGTCCTCCCACTAATATCAAAGAACTAAGAAGCCTTCAGGGCAAAGTAGCATCCATAAAGTGATTCATCACTCAATTATCGGATAAGTGTCGACCCATGAATCGACTGCTACACAAGGGGGTCCCATTTGATTGGGATAAGGACTACCAAGCAGCCTTTGCTGAGATTAAGCAATACCTAGCAACGCCACTAGTACTAGCTCCACCAAGGCTAGATGAGCCTTTTTGCTATATATATCGACAACCGACTTTGCATTAGGGACCATGTTAGCCCAAAAGAACGTGCAAGGCAAAGAGCAAGCCGTATATTACATCAGTCGCACCTTGGTGAGTTATGAGTCAGGATATGCATATGTTGAAAAACTTTGTTTAGCAGTAGTGTTCACTACCAAGAAATTATGGCATTACATGCTAAGTCATACCACATATGTTATATCAAAATAGAATCCTTTGCAGTACATGATGAGCAAGACATATCATAACACACGTACTGCAAAGTGGATCATGCTATTGATAGAATTTGATTTGCAATTCATCAGCCAAAATTCCATCAAGGGACAAGTCATAGCTGATCAACTGGCTGAGGCACCACTATCCAACAGTAGGCCTCTAACCATTGAGCTTCCAGATGATGCGGTCTTCATAATATCTGAAGCTCCCAAACCCGAGGAACCAGAGAATAATGTTGATATGACATTGTTCTTCGATGGTTCGAAGTGTGAGCAAGGGGGTGGTGCAGGAATAGTGTTTTTCATGCCACAAGGAGCTCCAATGCCCTTGTCATTCAAGTTAGACTTTTCATGCACCAACAATAATGCTGAGTACGAAGCCCTACTTTTGGGCCTCCACATAGCCATCACCATGGGTATTAAAAGATTGAACATTTTTGGTGATTCTCTGCTCATAGTTAACCAGGTTAAGGGGCTCTTTTAGTGTCGATGTCCCATGCTGAAAGCCTACAAAGATCTTGTTGCCACTTATCTGGCTAAACTTGAATGGTATGACATCGAGGCAATCCCTCGTTCATCAAATAGGTTCATAGACACCATGGCATCTTTGGGGTCCTTGATCCCTCAGAATCCATCTACCGATTTTACTACCATCCATGTTAGAATGCTCTCACACCCAGCAGTGGAGCGTGCAACCTTTGATAACAAAGAGTCAGTCAACATGATTGTCATGGAACCAACAACTGATTGGTTCCATAGAGCGAAAGACTTTCTTAAGCAGGCACCCTAGGAGTCATTGACTTCTCAGAGTCCTACGGGGAGTGGTACTACCATTCACCACAAGGTTGTTTCCCAGTCTGCATTTGCAAAGCTAAATACGTAGGGGGAGCAGGCCATCTTAGCAGTCGAAGCTGAGGCTTGTCAAAGCTGGATGTTGCAAATCCAAGACTTCCTAAAACTTGGTATGATTCTAGAAGGATTGTCGCATGCCGCAAGATGCACATTTAAATAGAAAGTGACTAAGTATGTCTTGATAGGAGATATTTTGTACCGACGTAGCTATGAAGGAGTCCTCCTTCGATGTCTTGAGCCCCAAGAGTCATCTTGGGCAATCTCAGAAGCTCATGATGGTACGTGCGATGGCCATTTCAGCGGCATGGCTATCATCAAACGCATCCTTCGCATGGGTTATTATTGGCCCACTATGGAGAAGGATTGCAATGTGTATGTCAAGAAATGCGTTAAATGTCAGCATCATGCTAATCTTACGCACTTGCCATCATAGGCCTTACAACCCATTCAGGCGGCTTGGCCATTTGCTCAGTGGGGATTAGATCTGATTGGCAAGATTTCCCCTCCATCATCAGGCCGACATACATTCATTATCATGGCTACTGAGTATTTTACAAAGTGGGTGGAAGCCATTCCCCTTACAATGACCACTGGAGCTCGCATCACAGAATTTATTCTCGAGCATATCATATGTCATTTTGGGATACCATCCAAAATAATTTTGGATAATGGAACTTCTTTTAAGAACAAAACTATGTGGGCTTTAACGTCTAAATACCGCATTAAACATAGTTTTGCAACTCCATATTATCCACAAGCAAACGGGCAAGCTGAGGCCTCAAACAAGACTATGGTAGCCATCTTGAAAAAGATAGTGCAAGAACACCACAAGGATTGGCATATACAGCTGCCCCTTGCATTATGGGCTTACAGGACTAGCATTCGGATGCCCATTGGGGCAATACCATTTTCACTAGTATATGGCACTGAGGCCATTATGCCCTTAGAGTTGGAAATTCCAATGCTACGCATCGCATTGAAAGAGTTCATCGATGATGACACCGCATGACAAGCTCACCTCGATCAATTGATGTTGCTTGATGAACATCGCGTGAATGCCCTCGAGCATCTTCATGTTTATCAAGAGCGATTAAAATGAGCTTACAATATCAAAGTCCACCAGAGAGACTTTGAAGTTGGGGATCTTGTGCTGAAAGAGAACCAACAGAACTCGAATTTTTCTCCTGACATGCGAGACAAATTCGTGGCTAATTGGCTAGGGCCTTACATCATATCTAAAAATATTGGTCTAGGTACCTATCGCCTAACATCGCTAGAGGGTGTGGAAGAGCTTGAGCCTCTCAATATCATCCATCTTAAGGTGTTCTATGCTTGAGAGTGTAGTAAAGGCACCAAAGGCATTAAGCCTTTGGTCAACCCAAAAGCCCTGAGGGTTTTGTCTAAACTGCTTGGTCATCCCAAAAGGCCCCAAGCTCTCTGATTAAGAAGCTTGGTCAAGTAAAGGCACCAAAGGCATCTGTAAGCCTTTGGTCAACCCAAAAGCCTCGAGGGTTTTGTCTAAACTGCTCGGTCATCCCAAAAGGCCCCAAGCTCTCTGATTAAGAAGCTTGGTCAAGAAAAGGCACCAAGGATTTCCAAAAATTGCTTGGTCAACCCAAAGGCTCCGAGAGTTCCTATAACTTCTCGGTCATCCCAAAAGGCTCCACGCCCTCTTGTTGAGAGTTTGGTCAACTAAAAGGTTCCAAAGGTGGTTGTAAAACCTTTGGTCAATTCAAAAGGCTCCAAGGATTTCTAAAAATCACTTGGTCAACCCTAAAAATCTCCAAGGACATGTACTCATCGTTTGGTCAAATATGAAAGCTCAAAAACCTATAAAAATCAAGAAAAATATATAAAAGTCCAAAAAAAATTGATAAAGCTTAAAATCCAAAAACATTTGCATTTGCATTTTGCATTTTCATTTGCATTCACACATGCATTCACATCATCATATTGCATTTAGGCATTTTTCATCCATTGCATTCCATAGTAGAGTGTAATGCGTTTATCAAAGTTTTACAAATAGTCACACGTTTGTATGACAATCATGCACCCTTGCATTTATCATAATTCATTGCATTCGTACACGATACCTGTTGTGGAGACCTATGTATGTATATTAAGTTTTCCTATCACTCAGCCATACCTAGTGGGTTCTTCAGATATTGTAGAAAGCTTGCTTTGCTGTTATAGACAAGGTCATTAGTTGGGATAGTGCTTCAACATATCAGAATCCCATCACTAAGCAAAACAATATAAAATCCTGCTAAGACGAGAGAGGATGAAAGCCGTGAAAGCAGTCTTAGGTATCTAGAGAGATGGGTCTCACGACCTGCTTATCTTGCAAATAGTCGGTTTATAAAGGTGTACTTTGGCAAAAGGACAAGAATTTCCCCTATAAATCCCAAAGTCACAAAAGTTAAATCCCAAGTTACAAAGTGCAAAAAAATACAAATTTCAAGTTCAAAATATAAAGTGACATAGTGAATCAAAAGCACTATAAAAATCCCTTGCTCAAAGAAAATGGTAACACGTGGACTAACAATGATTTTTATCACTACATCTGAGCAAGTAAGAAGGGTGAGAACTTGAATCCCTAGATTGTACACCTTTTGAAAGCCATAGAGTGATCCCCGATCATAGCAATGGGTTGGAAGAGTCTCACCTACAATCGGAGGGGTAGTTCTATTGGGTGATCCCCAAACGTAGCAATGGGTTGAAAGAGTCTCGCCTGCATTTGGAGGGGTAGCCCTGATCAATTTGCAAGATGAGCTAGCTCTAGGTACTTAGGATTGTCTAGTTGTATAAGTCTAATCAAAGTTGAAATAAGGATGATACAATCGTATGAGGAACCTTATCTCACATATGGGTTGAAAGAGTCCCGACTGACATACGGGGTATGCTTACGATCTATCTAAAAATACTCACATGCACACATAGGGATTATGAATAGTTGGGTCTATCATGGCAAAAGCCTTGTCCAATATAAGCCTGGTATAGTTAGTATGTGATTTTTGGAGAGGTCTACTAGGGTGTTTTGAGTCTCAAGGAAAACCCCAAAAC
Organism: Wollemia nobilis; assembly: GCA_028583015.1. Taxonomy (NCBI): domain Eukaryota; kingdom Viridiplantae; phylum Streptophyta; class Pinopsida; order Araucariales; family Araucariaceae; genus Wollemia; species Wollemia nobilis. Next base: position 6,218,046 of record JAQPPZ010017259.1, on the reverse strand, counting down.
ATGCTCCAATAGCAACAAGATACCACATATCATTAGACTACAGAAATATGAGTCATTCATTCATCAAAATGCATTTTACAAAGTACAATCAAATATATAAGATAGATACCGCATGAATATCAGAAATGATGTTTAGATGACCACTGATTATATAGTACAAAATGACATAATCATTCATTAGCATTTTAACCAATCCATTTCACTGCATTTCATAAATGGGTGATTAATTGATTAAGTTCTTGTAATGAGAATTATCAATAATTTTGCATGATTGTTATACATTCTATGGTGTCATATTTTAAAAATTGATATACACAGTTTACATTCATTCATTATGTTTTAAGTGATTAAAGCATACAGGTTCATCTCCATTAGATTATGATTTCGTACATAATGCATTACCATACATTGCATAGCATATCATAAACTGCATAAAATATACGCATGCCCACAAAGAAAAAATAAATATGCGTTAAAAATAAACATCGCATCCATCTACATACATCATATGTCGCACATCTAATCATCTAGATCATTGCATATCATCATCATAAAGTAGAAAAACTATCTAGTGCATGACATCCATACATCACATCATATAAACATAACATTTAAATACGCATTGCATCCATGTGCATCAAATAAACATAAAATCAAAAATTAATAAATACACATGTACACATAATGAGCCATGAAATATCATATCATATATATATGTGTCCAAATGAGTACATAGGGAGTACAAAATGCTCGTAGGCTACAACTATGTAGGTCCTCGACCTTACACACAAAATGATACATCAAAACTATAGTAGGTAGTTGCTATAAATCGGATCTAGGCTGCTCCCCCTGTACTGGAGCTCTCGTCGCCTCCCTCTACACTATGCTCTGGAGCCTGCTCTCCTGGCTGACCTGGCACCTATGGTGGATCCTACTGTGGATCCTACCTATCGCCAAAGCCTAACGCACCCAGCACATGGGAAACTGGTAACTATAGTAGGCTAGTCCTCTGGCTGGAGGCCCTTGATGTCTACCCTGGATCTCTAGCCCTGGCCTGTGACCTCATTGTGTGCATGCTAGAGGACCTATGCATCCTCTCAGTCCTGGTGAGTCCTATGACTCGAGCTCATTATGGACTACCCTGAGGTCTTGGACCTAGTACGCTATGACTCTACTACAAAAGGATCCTCAAGAATTGGTAGCCCCTACATCTCTATGTAGCCGACTAGCTGATCAATATGAGCAAGCTGGGCTATGTGCATCTCATTGGTCCTCATGACCATACCATGCAGTCATATCACCTCAGTAGTCGGATCTTGTATAGCTGGTGTACCTACTATTGGTATCATAGGAGGCCCCATAATAGCCTGAGGAGGCCCCATAATAGCTCCCCTCATTGCTCATGTGAGATCTTGCTCTACCTCTACTATAGTTCGTTGTGCCTATGCCAACTCTAGGGTAGTCTGTAGTCTCTACACATGGGCCTCTACATCAGTAGCTCGAGTCATGAGCTCCTATATCTGGCCCTACGCCTTAGTCAGGCACCACTCCCTATCAGCCACCTTCACCTCTAGAGTGGCGATGGTGGTATCTCTCTCCCACTGCTACATGTGAAATCACCCAATCTGACTCTACAAGTCAGCAACCTATGCTAGTAGCTATCCCTCTACGCTGTCAGGAGGGACCTCACCCTCCTCTGGAGCATCCTCCTTAGGGTCGATCTCTGGTAGGTCCTCAATGGTGGCCTCTATGCCCCAACCACCCTCAGTATGCTGGCGCACCCTACGCCCATCAGGATCTACCTCTACCTCTACCTCTGCTCTCGGCCTAGAGGCCCGGTATCATGCCATCTAAATAGAGACCACCACCCATCATAGTCAGGCATGGTCCCAGCAGCCTCAACTCTTAACTCTTGGAAGTCATCAGGTGCATCTCCTAGTGGTGGAGGAACTATCAATGGGAGATCCCTCTCTAGAGCTAAGCGTCTGTACCTCAGGGGCATATCTGGTAGGTCCTACACCATGCCAAACTATCATAGGACATGAGAGAAAAATTGATACTCTCTCACCTCTAGCTTACGCTAGATGAGCCATCTATCTCGGTGGGCCCATCGTAGCCACTCGTCCACCTCTGGCCATATAGGACAATCCATGTAGGGGTGCCAGATGACGTCCCCCGACCCAAGTGCCACAAAACTGATGATGTAATGTTGTGTATCCCTAGCATGAGCCCTACTATGGACACCCTCCTCAGCATGAGGCCAATAGGTGGCGTAGCACTGATGAGCGTCATCTAGGGTAGTGATGCATAGAGGTAGGTCAATAGGATGCTCGATCTGGATATGCTACCACCCCCAGATCTATAGCAAAAGGCTATAGTTGATGCCCTTATGGCTTCACTCTATAATCTGGTATAGCTCCTTGTAGAGCTGACATAGTAAAGTGCTCCCCTAGGCTAGCAGTAGTGGCTCCTCCATCGAGCTCTGAAGCACCCTCCAAGTAGGGGCTAGCATGTTCTAGGGAATCCTCATGCTCGAGGAGTCTAGAAGGACAATCTAAATGATGAGGTGCATGAAAAGGGCCTCTCGAGTAGAGAAGACGTCATCCCGATACCAGTCCTCGATGTGCACCCCTCCATGGTCTGCATCATCCTATGCATCGGTGCTCTGATCATCGAATATGGTAGCAAAAATGACATCCTTTGTCATGTAGGTAGAGGAAATGATAGCCTCATCATCGATAGGGATCCTAAAGATCCTGTAGACATCCTCCAGTGTGATGGTCATCTCACCAGGAGGTAGGTGAAATGTGTTGGTCTACGCATTCTAGCGTCGGGCCAACGTAGTAATATAGGCCTGATCTACCCTAATGGTGGGTAGATCCATGACATAACCAAACCCGATGGCTCGAAACCATGCTCGGTCATCATCCGACAAGGCCTCATGGAGAGTCCTCATCAAGTCAGGCTCCCGCGCTCTAGAAGTTAACTTTTAAAAAGAAAAAACAAAAAAAACATAATGTAAGCTAAATCTAGCTAAGCAGAGCTACAGAAAACTAAAAAAAAAAAAACAAGCAATTGTAGCCTGCAACTGCAACTTGCGGTCCCCAATTTGCAAATTGGGAACCACAACTACAAATTGTGGTCCCAATTTGCAAATTGGGAACCGCAGCTGCAACTTGCGGTCCCCAATTTGTAAAATTGGGGCCATAGCTAAAACCTATGGTTCCCATTTTTCCACCTAGGAACCATAGCTACCAACTATGGTTTAGGAGTGGCACCCATTTTGGGTACCCTCCTAGACCACTAATGCATAAAAATTAAATTCTAGTCTAACCTAAACTAGTGGGGTTCATTATCGATAGTTTAATGAGGTTCAATTTTTGCATTTATTAAGTGTGGTTTATTTTACTCATATGGAGTGTGAGGTCTCGGTTTTGAGTTACCTTGCCCGCACCCTACCCTCGACTAGTCGATGGCTGATCAGGATCCACCATCAGGGAAGAACGAGTGTAAAGGTTGTTGAGTTTGATAGTGTTCCGTATCAGGGAATGTCTTCTCTCTCTCAGAGCTCTCAAATTGCTAAAGGTTGTAGGAAAATAATGAAAAATTGCAAATAGGATTTCAATTTATAGGTTCTCCTAGTCTCTGCGGATCATAGCTGACACTCATGGTTCCATAAACTAGGGTCTTCCACCCATAGGTCTGACCTGCGGTCCCCAAAATTTGATAGTGCACACCGTAGGCCGTACCCACGGTCCGCAACTAGTAATAAATGCACTAAAAACCCATCGTGGGAAGGTCTGAAAAGGTAAATTAATGACTCCCAATGGATAAAAATCAAAATAAATGATCAAAATTGCAAATTTGGTGACATTAAAAGCACCAGGATCAATCCAATAAATGCAAAATTAAACAAAAAAAATCATCAAAAAAATGAAAAACCAAATGCGCCTCGTATTCAGTGATTTATCCTATAAACTTGGCGGTTGCAGCGACTTGCGATCCATGCAATCCGACAAGATGAGTAAATCACAATAAGGACATTTGGGGTAAAATTGTCATTTCTTTTATGACATCTTTCAGCAAATCATCGACAATATGATTCAACACAAGTCTTCTTGAATTTGTATTATCTTGACTCTCTAAGACGACTATCATAGCCTGACTGCTCCATGGGAGAGAGATGTGCAAATACTACTAAGCATTGCAATCATAAGCTGAACTAGGCCTCGCCAAGGCATTTAAACATCTCAAATCTAAAGTTGTTCAGGATCATTCATTATGGTCAAGCGATTTCATCACTTCAGACATTGTCATTACCCTCATCGACTCGTCGCTTGAGGGGGTAGTCATAATTTCATGTCATAATCAAAATCAATAGAAGATCTCGGAGATCGTAGATCCCTTGATCTTGTCAAAATTGCGTTCGTCCTTGCGAATCATTGCTAACAACTATCATAAGCTTCCCCCTCTGCTTGGGGTAAATAGCAAATATGAAATTTTATTTGTAGCTCTCATCCTTCGGTTATATAGGCCTAACTCCTATTGTAGCACCAAAGCTACCCGAATGTCTGATGATGAGTGCAGACCTTTCAAATGTAAGCCTTCCCACATTGGAAGCAATGATTCTAGGATGCGCATCCTTTTGTTGGACCTGGGGCATCTAATGTTGATCAGACTAATGATCATCATAGAACCTACGACATCATTTTAGGAGGTCTATTTTTCTCAACATTGTTCGATCTCACAATGCATCTCAAAAGGGGCATCTGTAGACACCTAAAATATGTCATGCCGAGGGTGACTACTCATATGGACATGCTACAAAACCATATGAAGGATCTTGGATAGACTCCAAGATAGAGCAATGGTTCTAACCACTCAATTTAGGCATTCTGGCCTAAGCAGTCTGAACCGTAGCCTAGACCTACGGTCTCCAGTCTGAACCATGGTTGACACCTACGGTCTACAGTCTGGACCATAGCTGTGACCTACGGTCTGAACTGGAGTTCAGTTAGGCCTTCCATCCGAGCCAAATCGGTTGGAACGACCAAGAGATCTAGAAGGAGGCAGTTGGAGGATGAAATATTCCAAAGGCTTCCATCCCAACTGTCCTAACCAACCTTCTTGGTCTTGGCTTCTCCATGAAGCCACCCCTAGCCCTAGGGGCATGCTATAAATACCCCCATTTTTCAATAGGGAGGAGAGGATGAAAGAGAGATAATTTGTATAGCGAAGCACTGGCGAATTATCGAGCGAGCTAATTGATCAAGAGAGCAGCGAAGCCCTATCAAATTGCATAACGACCTTGTGCATTTGAGAGCCCCTTTGCTATCCATTCAAAGACCAATTAGCCATGGATGCCCTAGGTGCCTAGGAGGATCAAGAAATGCAAATCCGGGTGAACGAAGGCCCTTCACAGTGATTTGACCACCAAATCTGTCAGAGGACGACAAAGGCGACCCTTGAACATCAATTCGGACAAGGAGGTCAAGCCCACTGCCCCTAATTCTGAGGGCAAACACATCAGAGGTCAAACCATGGCTGTCAGCCATGGTTTATAGTGCAGACCACCCCTCACAGCTATGGTTTGCAATAGGTTAGAGATCACCTTACTCAGTTTGCTTTTTACCGCATAGATTAGTCATGTTAGTCTTTTCATAGGTTTAATTGCATTTTTAGAGAAACTCTGACCGTAGGAATTAGGTATTTTATGCGTTGTAGTGGGTAGGAGTATATTGGATCTTTTTGATGTTTTATTGCTTCTAATTCGATATTTGTTCAATGCATCATGTGCTTATTCATGTCTTGTATGTTGTAGTATAATTCTTGATACGATTAGAATAGCTTAAAACCTTTCTTTATGCTTTCTTGTTTCATTAGTTTAATGGTATTTACATGTATGATTCTTTAAAGGGCCTCATCACGAGAGGCTATCAATCTCTGTAATCATGCATTGTTGTTTCTTGTTCATAGGGAGACAGGTGCAGAAAGGAGCCTATATCATAATCCTTCCACATCACGGAGAAGGGGGTTAGCTCTACCCCAAGGCAGTTTGTGAGTAATCACCGGAGCAACAAATAAGCGCGCCTACCCTGTTGAGGGCATTGGCAATTGTAAACATCTGTATCATCTTTGGAGTGACCCTGAGAGGGCATTTTTGTAACCCGAGATCCTTTGAAATATCAATACAAGAAAACTTTGCATTAGTTGGCTTTCTTTGTTCGATTTGTGCATTTTTGTGTGGATCTTTGTGTTTTACGATGGTATAGATCAGTACACTAGCTGGGCGAGCGCTCCATGGTTACGTCAGTCGCTAATCCCTCCCCCTTCCTACTAATGCAAGGTTTATTTTTAGTTATAAAGTTAACAGGTCGAGAAGGATCCACGGTTGTGCTTTACCAAGAACTAATTCGATGGATGCGCTTTTCCCAAAGATAATAACTCCAAATGTGCACTCTATCTGTTAAAGCAAAGAGTATCTTCAGTTGAATCCAACGGTTGCGAACAACTCACATCTAATCCGACGGATGCGCATTTGCCACAAATTACCAAAGATAGCCCAACTTATTTTTAAAGTCTACATAGATCCAAAGGAGATCAATGGATGCACTTTGTCCTAAGATAATCCGATGGTGATGCTCACTTCAAGTAAACAAAGGTAAATCTATTGGTAAGACTAAGTCAGCACCTGATTAGTCAAATTTAATTGTATTTAGCGAGGGTCCTAACACGTTACTAATCATTCCCCTTTTGCTTAATCAAGGTTAATGAAAATTAGTAGCATGCACTTTTTGGTTACCTAACTTGTAGGTTACAAAAGATCCACGATTGTGCTTGATCAAGAGTCAATCCGATGGATGTGCTTTTGTAATGAATCACCAAGGTTAGTTTAAAGTCATTACTGGCACTCACGATTAATGCATGTGCAGGATCGAGGTATATCAATGGACGTGCCATCACTAATGATAATCCAATGACATCGTGCATCTCAAGATGATCAACCATTAATACAATTCTGGCTTGAGTCAAAGACAAACACCCTATGTTCAAACATATTTGACAGTTGCGCTTGAGCCTAGTTTATCTAACGGTCACCCTCCAAGAAAGTTCTTCAAAGATTAAAATATCGCTGCTTCAAAAAATAATCAATGAAGATCGATGGTCGCATGCGATCTAGAAATATCCAATGGCGATGCTTCATTCAAAGGACAAATCAAAGCTAATGAAATCAACGGATGCGCTTGATACTACCTATACTCAATGGCTACAATTTTACGAAGCTATTAAATATTGATGAGTCAAATAAAGACAAAATGAGATTTGATGGTCGTATGCAATTGGGAAAGATCCAATGGTAGCGCTTTATCAAAACAAAAACCCATTAAAAAGAATACAACTATGTCCTAATCTAATGGCAGTGCTCGACCTACCGATATCTAATGGCCATGATCCAATAAAAACTTCATAAAATATAAGAGGACACATCGTGGGTCGATCCGATGGCCGTGCACATTCCAAGTTAAGATCCAATGACAATGCTTTATCAGAGCAATCATCTGTTAAGAAGGGTACAATAATATCTTAATCGTACGGTTGCGCTCTTTCCTACTAGATCCAATGGTAGTGATTGGATTTAAAAGGTGAATGATGTATGAATAGTCATCGTTTAAGAAGTGTTTGACCAAGATCGGATGGCCACACTTATACCTAATTTAATCTAATGACTGCGCTTACTTATGACCCTCAAAGGTAAATAAAGTCTAATATAAAGATTATAGATCTACCAGATCCAACGACAATGGTAAACCTCGACCAAATTTGACGGTTGCGTATAATCAAATCACCTGAATGGTTTAAAGACATGGTCCATTTCATTGTCAAACAATTGATTAAGGTTAAAAAAGGGTTTGATCACGTTGATAATGATCCCCCATTCTTGATAAACCCTAGCACATGTCTAGATAATTGGACGAACACACAAAATCACATGGTTGATCGAACAGTAGACCATTAGCAAGGTAATCTGGTTATAAAGGGTTGTGTATTAACCAAAGGTCAATAATTCTTTGATTACTCTTTAATAATAAGTATTAAACAAAGGGTGAAAGCCCTAATTCAATGATTATTACTAAAGCATGAATTGAATAACCAATTAAAGGTTAGAATATCCTCTACAATGTGCATAACCACCATTGATATATACCTTCCATATTATAGAGCTAACATTCTTACAAGTTAGGAGGTATCAAACGTAGGTATGCAAAGCGAATCCCATCCAACGGTCATCATGAGTTGATGTATCCAATGGGCACACACTTCAATAACCAAATATGATGATAGATCCCCAAAATGATCACTACTAGGTTAATGGTGTAACTATTTTCAAAGCTGAATCTCTTCCAAGACCAAGAAGGCAGAACCCTTTCTCATGAAAAGCCATCATCGCCATGTTTGTATTTCCATGTCAGAAGGATGTTCAGTTTGATAACCAATAGGGAAGTTATAAATGATTGCAAGTACACATATCAAAGTCCTTGTAGACATGCAGGATGAGGCAAGCCACCTACCTTAACTGTTCAACATTAGAAAGTGATGCTTCGATAAATCTCTATTGGAAAATTTGAAAAGGTAGTTGGTAACGTGATATTAATGATAAGTTATGTGAGGACTATGAACCCACTTTGCTATCAAGTATTTAAAATCACTGTATCGAACAACCTTACCACCCTAGTAATCTTAAGCAAAGGACTTGTTTGAAAGAGTAAAAAGTGAGCAGAGATTTGAGAGCTTCATTTCAGTAAGGTAAAATAGTTACCAAGAGTAATATGGAGGCTTGGGGAATTGATTTTGTACCCAAAGACACAAAGGAAGTAGTGAAGTTCATCACAGACCGATTTCCATATGCTGAGCTCGCCAGACCAGCTGTGCCTAGGAGGACGATATATGACTTTACTCAAAAAAGCGGGCCCAATAAAAGCTCACTACCGCATAACAGTACAAGATGGAAAATACTTGCATCTAAAGCTTTTCTTGCACAATGGAAAATGATAATAGATCCCCTTGGTTACTAGTAGACCTATTTCACAAAGCAATGAGATTGCAACATAAGGGCTTTCCCAAGAGTACTAGGTGGACTAGTAATCTTGGAAAGTTGATATATTCGAGGGTATACTACCCCTCCGACTTGTTAGCCTGGTTAGTTGTGGCGTATGATTAGAAAACCAAGACATTTTGAGATAATAAAGATAGACTAGTGTTCAATATCATAGCTAGACACATCGTGCAAGTATTCAAACTGGCACCCACAAATACTTGGCTAGTAAAATAGGTAATTGAAAGGCAGTCTCAAATTTTGACAAATTTAGATATTTTTAAATCTTTTTTGAAGAACATGAAAAAATAGTTGATAAGTTTCCCATAAAAAAAATTGCTTTCAAACCATGGGTTAAAGAATTCTGTGATATGGCTAACATTTTTTTAGGAGTACAAGACCTCAATGTAGTGGGTAGGAAAGTGTTACATTTAGTAGCACAGTGTAACCGAGCAATAGGCACCCTAGTTTACACATAGGAGCGAGAGTTGAGTGATCAAATGCACTCACAATTGTCAAAATTAAAAGAAGCTATTTTAAATAAAGACAAGAAATTCCTGTGTTTTCTAACTACTCCATCCTCATACACCTGCTAGCGGGGCCATTGGGAGAGGAAAGTTGAAAGAGAGTTGGGGTAGTTGAGAGTCCTTACGTCTAGACTAGTTTTTGGAGGATACACGAATGTCGTACTCACATGGGTTGGTTTTGTGATATTTTCATGAATTAAATTCACTGGATCCTAACTGGTTTCCTCCCTAAGAGACTAGGACCTGGAGTAAGAGCTTTCATAAAGTAAAATGACATAGGAGGTTATTTATTCTCTAAGGGGTTCACATATTTTTGGCTCTATGGAGCCAAGATTCCCCCTAAGATGTTTCCTATGTATTGTCCCTTATCTCTTGCTAACCTAGAGCTATGCAGACAGGTGGCCGAAGAGGCTAAAATGAGACTGGTAAAGAAGCACGACCGAGTTCCATGGCTCAATGGATTATTTATTTTTGGTATATCCAGCTTTACTCAAGGGAATATATGATTTAGAACTCATGGATTTTGAAGAGATAAATTGGAGACCTTATGATCTAGATAAGAAGTATGAGAGGTTAATAAAAAATCACAATTACACCTGGGTTGAGCACAAGAAATATGCTTACGAAGAAGAGTTATTACATGCTATAGAAAAGGGGAAAATATTTGAAGATGGTATGGGATAAATACCGCTTTGAAAAAGGGGTAATTCATAAATTTAGAAATCCTATGATTATCCCCTAGAATTGGTTGTAGTCAGAAGAGTCTCAGTGGAATTTGTGGCCCCACTCTTACCAGAAGCCACCCAGGCAATCAGAGAAGACCCTTTATTAGAATTGATAGAATATCAAGGCATCGATTAGATGGAAGTTACTGTGAGCCCTACAGATATTGTAGAACATCAAGTCAAATCCCCCAATTATGCCCCCCTCAAACTAGAGACAACACCTAGCACTTCCTAGGAAGTCTCCAAAATCCTGAGTACACAAAAAGGAAAGGAAGTTGTTGTTGCACCTACTCAGGAGATGACTTCTCCCCAGCAGGCTATAGTTCCCATTTCCATACAACTATTAACAGTAACTAGTGTGATAAAGTTAGCCTAGAGCCATTCCCAACACTTTGAAGATAAAGGACAAGGAGATAAAAATTTCATCAGTAATTCAGATGAATATGAAAAGAGCAGGTGGATTTAGAGGTATCTTCAAAGATCTCAAAGTTAAGAAGAAAATAGTTTTATCTGCTTCAGAAGCAAAGAAGCCTAGGTTGTCACTACCCTCCATGAAGGTTGTGTTGGAAAGATCTGAAGAACAAATAATTTTTAGTGCTTTCGAGGAGCATGAGCTGCAAATGGTAGTAGGAATGGGAGGCAGGGGAGATAATTCTACAGCTAGAGTAGAAATAAAAACTCCCAAATTAGATATGGCAGAGGTGCACATACCTACCATACAAGACCCTATTGTTCTAAAATTTTATGAGATAACTAGAGGATTTTTAGTTCATGGAAAAGAAGGTGATATGGTAAAGGTAGCCAAAGTAGTGCAAGAGCAAACCTTGGACTAGCTGCATCAGAGAAACACAGAACTGAGAAGCCAACTGGAAACAAGTGATAAAGAAAAAGTAGAAAATGTAAGCTTTGATAAATAAACTGAGGGAAGAGTTGGCATAGAAGAACACCATAGTAGCTCAGCCCCCTTGGTGGTGAAAATCCTCAATTATACTTACTACTTGAATACTATAAAAAGGGAGATGTCTCTTAAAATTCAAGACAAGATAAATGGAATCACTGAGATGTTTAGGCAGATTAAGGTAACTCGAGTTGCCACTCAAGAAATGGAAAGCTTGATTTTCCAAAAGGAAGAAGACATTGAGATCATTCACCCTACTCTTAACTTAATGTTAGAATATTTCAAAGAGATGTAGAACCAAGAAGTATTGTTAAATGATGGGACTGAGGTCAAATGTAACATTGAATTCATGAAAGCAATTATGTTCACATAAAACATGGGGATATGGCACAATAATGTTGCAAAAATGTTTAGTCTATTGGATGATATAGCAGAGAAATTGGTAGATATAGGGTTATCATTGGAGGAATTCTTAGAAGTTTCCAGTGTAGAAGATCTCCTCAAAAAAAAAATATATGACTTTGATTGTGAGCCTGATGACAAGCCTGGAATGACTAGACAAATTACTTTCTTTGTAAATACTATGGAGATACTAATCACCCAATATAAAAAAAGCAAAAAATCTATTAGCATATAGAAAAATAGAATTTTGTAGGAAATGAGCATGTTAAAATTTGCTGTAACTTTCAACATTGAAGCTTGGAGGATGATTGGAAAAAAGGTCAGATGGTTGTAGCAAAGCAAAAAGGGAAAAGAGGTTAAAATATGCAACCTACAACTAGAAATGATTTTCCCCCTAGAGATGAAGAATAGGTTGTTAAAAAATGGGAGACGTCCAAGGCAGAAGGTCAATCAGATGATCAACAATAAATAGAAAAAGAAATAACCCAGGAGGGAAGAGCAGATGAAGGAAGCCCTCAATGCACTGATATCACCGATTGAAAAATTTAAAACAAAAAGGTCAAATAAGGATGTATAGTATGAAGAAAAAGAATAATGGGAGTCAACTGTACCAGTTTTGGAGGTAAAATCAGATGATGACAAGTGTAAGGCCAAGATTGGGTCAAAAATAACAAATTCAAGAACTGAGAGCTATAAAGACACCGATTACGGTCAGAATCTGCATCAAGAATTAGAGATACCAATTTTTCTAAGAGATATACTTGAATTCCCATTTAAGTTGTGCAGTTGTATTCCACTTGTGTCTATTTTTCTCTGTCATCCCTCATTCTTCCCTTTCCTATGTAGGTTTTGATAATGTTGTATTCGAAGAGCTAAGAATATTTCTAGTCTTTCTGAGCCTGAAGTCTAGAGATTCTCCTTGCTAACATTTTAGAAATAAGATTGATGAAGTCTTGTCACATCATTTGAACAAGGCTTTCTCATTGTATTAAGCTATGAAAACAGAGTTTAATGGAATTCTACCAACTCTGAATGTAATCATTATTAAAGAGATAAATACAATTCTATATTTTAGCTTTATTATTTCTTTGTCTTCAGTTCTGTGTTTCCTCATAATAGGTTACGATATTTGAACTTGTTGTGAGCGTTTATTTCATCGGTCAACCCTTATACTGATTACGATATTCAAATGAGTTTAATGGCGTCGATTCTTATTTTTACCATTATTTTTTTTCATGTCATAAATGTTGTTAAATTGCTATAATAGCCTAATAGGATAGGCATCAATATACATAAGGCATAATAATTAAGTTATCTTTTCTTGGTCAATTCTATATAGATAATGTATAACTAAATTTGGAGTGTGCAACATTTGTAAAATCATAAGTTTACCACTGGGGTTTCCTTACCCATTTTGTACTTTACTTTTAGCAATATTTTGTTAATCAAAATAAAGAGGTAAGTTTACCAGAGCCTGTAATAGCTCGTTGGTTTGAAACGATTTCTTGTAACGTGACACATGAATCTTATGGATGCAAGAAATGGTTCTAACAAGAACCCATATCAAAATAAAATGCTTAAGGGGTTGAGAATACTACCTTTAAAATAGGTTGACCACTCAATCATCTATAGGTTATGCACTTAATCATCTAAGGGGTTGAGCTCTTTACAAAAAACAAATTGGACCTCTCCCATGATCTCTATTTTAAAAAGGGGAGAATATGATCTACTAAAGAGCACTCAATCGCTTAACTTCAGGCTCGATCTCCACTCAATCGATTATTATAAATGGGCTGATCATGTCCTCTCCTCATTAATATAAGGATATTGAGCACTCAACTTGTTGATCATGTTGTATTATATACGTGACATAAACCAACATGTTCATGCATCATTATGTGTGATGCCATGCATCCTCTCTATTTTAAAAAGGGTATGACGTGTCTAATCAACGCCCGCTTTGCTCTTAAAATAGAGGAGGGGTATGCATAAATATGAAACCAACCCATTATCCTTGGGAATGCGCATACATGACCAACTCCTTTGATCCTACACCTTTATCCCACTTTGATCCCATTATACCCACTTTTATCCTTACACCTTTGATCCCATTATACCTGCCCCCCCCCATTGAGACCATAGTAGAATCATTGAAGACATGAGAATCATATAGAGGCATTAGGACTTGGGATTGATAAGGAACAAAGGTGGAAGAACATGTTGACTGGGGAGGTGTACAATAGGGATTAGGACATTTAAGTAATAGATGTGGAGATGTTTAAGTGGGTGGGGATGTTAATTGTGAATAATAGGTCTAAAAAATGGTTAAAAGAGGGGAAAAATTGATACCGTTTAAATTAGAAGTGGAGAGGATGTTGACAATACATTTCGGAAAAATACTAAATATGGTCAATTCTACTTGATAAGATTTCATAGAGTGCATGTATTGTGCCAACCAAGATTCAGAGTCTACATTTTTGATATTAAATCAAGTTTGTATTCCATATTGAGCATGATACTAAGAATTCAAGTTTTGAAAAGGTTTCCCATGTTTAAAAGAGCTTTTAAAATAGAGAAGGAGAAGCTTTAAAATGTTTAAAAAATGGGTCTTTCATTGAGAGGAGTGGAAGGCTCTTTAAAACTTTAAGCGGTCACCACCCTCTTTAAATATTAGAAGCCCTCTCTCTATTTTATAAGGGCTAAAATCTACATAGAGTCTAATATCCCCATTTTTCTTTCTGATTGGTACTAAATTGGATATCCAAGAGGAAAATCTTACCTTTATTTTGGAATCTAGCAATTTTTGTACCTCTTTTTTCATTATTGGTGCAGGGTAGGATTATATTTCCTCTATTTTTTCTAAATGGCTTGGAATCTTCCTTCAGGGGTATATGTGTGTCATTACATCTATTTTTAAGGTTTTAAGATCTTCATAAGTCCAAGCAAAATGCTCTTTATTTTTCTTTAAGAAACTGATATATCAAGATTTTTCCTTTGCTCGTAACACTGTGTCTATTTTTACTACCATGTGCTTTTTCATTGTACCAATATTAACATCTTTACATATAGTCTCTTTCAAGAGAGGTTTGAATGCTTTATAAAAATCATCAAATAGACTCTCCAGAGAAACTAATCCTTTTGGTATTCTATTTGTTTTTAGTTGGATTACTTCTACTGGTTCACCTATTTGGTCTTTCAGTTTTTCTTCATCTTTTTCATCATAGATTATGTTTGCATATTGATTTTGTAAAGTCATGAAATTTTTTATGTCCACATCATCTTGGAATACCTGTAGGTAAAATATGTTATCTAGTATTGAGGGCTTATAGACTGAAATAGTTGGGAACCTGTCCATATAATCTGTTGTAATTTTTGAATGGGCCTGATGCATTTATAGCTAAAATATTTGCAACATGGTTCTGATCTCTAGGAATAAATGAGATATTGAAAGCTAAAATTTTTTCAATTTCTTCTAATACTGCATTCTTATACTACTTTAACCAAGGATGTTTGGTCTGATACTTGCCTTTAATATGCTGGATAATTAATTATATATCTCCTGTTACAGTCAAGTAGTTAATACCCAAATATTTATCTCTCCTTAATCCTAGCAACAAAGCCTCATATTCAGCTACGTTATTGGTGCAAGGTAATTCCACTCTATAAGGAATACCAAGGTAGTTTCATTTTACATTAGTTAAATTAACTCTTGCACCTACTCCAGATTGGGATTTAGCTCCATCAAAAGTTATTGTCCACATTTCCTGTGTTAACACCCTATCTGATTCAACATCAACCATTTTCATAACTTTTGGATCCATATTTTTAGCCTATGGTACTTCTTAGAGGAATGGATTATGCCATATCAAATAAAATCCGATTCATTTTTCTTCCACTGAATTCACTAAATTTATCATGGTTTCATCTGTTATGATTAGCTCTACAGAATATTTTTTGAATGGTTCTCTTCATAGAATCACATTTTCTTTATCAAACATAGGAATGGTTGCATAAGACCAATCTAATTGAATTGAGGCTCCTAATTGTTTAGCCTAATTCCTGCTTAGTAAGAGGGAGAAAAAGGGATCTACATTTACTACTGCAACATCCATCATATTCAAATAATGTAATCTGCTATGAAGTCACATAAAGAACTGAAGACTAAAAGTATAATAGAATTCAAAACCTATAATTATATTAATCTTTCTGTTAGAATTTAACCTTTAGTCGGGAAGGTGTGGTTGACGAGGTGTGGTCGGCAAGGGGTAGTCGATAAGCCGTGAGAGTGAAGAGGAGTCAAAATTTAATTTTTTCTCTTCTCTCCTTACTTATCTCTCCTTTATCGTTAGCAGTTAGCGTTTTCAAACTATTTAAGCATGTAAATTTTCTTTATTAATTTAATCGAACTGGTGTAGTTAATTTTTAAACTATTGAAGTGTCAATTTGGTATTAGAGCATAGTTAGGGTAAGGGTAGAGTGGCATCCAACTGTCCAGGAGGGCCCACATGCATGCATACCGAGGATGAGGAGCGGCCCGCAGAGCAGAACCCCAGGCACACATCTTGAGGTGGACACATGGCACTGAGGAGCTGAAGCCCGCAAAGTAGAACCCTAAGCCCACATGTAGATCGAGGACCTGACATGGTGGACATACACTAATATAGAAGCCATCAGACAGAGGTAAGAATCCTAAGGTAACTGATGTGGCAGATAGCAGAGTTGCCCTGACTGACACGTGGCGACAAGTCGTAGATCCAAAGGAGAACATGTGGCAGACAATGATAGGAGACATAGATCAAGCAAGCTATTTGGGTGTGAGAACCGAGACACACATGGAAGACTACGATTGGTTGGTGAGTTGGCAGTTTTCTATTGTCTGAGTTCGCAAATTATGATTGGTTAGCAGGTTTCTATTGGTAGATCGGGCGACCGACGATAAAAGTGTGGACGTGGTGATTTCCTGAAGACAATCACATTAATAGTGTAGGACTTTTAGTTTTAAAGCCTCCAAACATTGCTGCAAGGGCAATGTAGGACTAATCATCCCTATTGTTTTTTTTCTTTTCCCACAGCGGACAACAGGCTAAAGGGAAGATCCTTCCTTTTGGTACCCAAAGACACCGTAGCCCGACTGGCTATGCTAGCCAGTATTAGGGTGCTCATTCGCGATCGAGCATGGATCGAGTCCCGTCGGGGCTCTATTTTTTTTACAAAAAAAAGAAAAATGTGTGTAGCTTTGAGGTGAGGAAATCGTGAGGAGAAAAGGTTTTTTATTTTTTGCATTATAAGCATTATTTTTTTTTAATGTTTTAATTTAATTTTTTAATTAAAAATTCATTTCCTTTAAAAATTTTAATTAAGGAATTATTTTTTGATTAAAATTAATTTTTTTCATTAAAATTAATACATTTGCTTAAAAAAAAAACTTAAACCTTTTTGAAGATCAAAATATTTCATCAAAAAGAAATTTTTATGGTAATTTTCACCATTGCCTAAGAGGCAATTTTTTTGTAAGAGTTTTTTATGGACATTTCCTAAGAGGAAATTTTATGTAATAGCCTAAGAGGCTTTAAGAGTGAAATTCTTTGTAATAGCCTGAGAGGCTTGAAGGGTGAAAATTAATAGCCTAAGAGATTTTAAAGGGGGGATATTTTTGCATCTACGAAAAATCTTTTTGTAATCATCCATGATAAGATCTATTGGATGCTATCATGCCTTTTGTTCTCTTTTAGTAAGAGAAAACCTCGAATCCTTTGATGAAAAAGTTTGAACGTATGGATTGAATACTATATTCAGTCACTTGCAAAATGTAGTAATAGCCCATCAAAGAGCACCAGATGTAGGATATGACATTGATTCAGAAGACAATTCCTTTGGTAGCAGATTTGAGGAGTTAGAATCTGTAGGATTTGCACCACAGGAGCTAAATAATACACATAAAAGTAACAATGACTTAGTTGAAATATTGGAGCCAAAACTATATTCACTAGAAATCATTCTTATTAATGACAACGGTGATTCAGTTGCTGACAACTTTGTCAATCCAGTGATAGAAGAAACTCAACAGGTAGAATAGGATATATACAAGAGAGTAGATCAAGTTATATTTGATTTAAATTTGTAACTTTTTTTTCTTTGAAAAGCAGAGTGCTTTGATTGTAATTGAGAAATAAAAGTGTGTTTCTAGTTTATTTCCAATAGCTATGGCATCCAATAATAATCTACCCATTCCAGAATTTAATGGGTTTGATTATGAGTATTTGTCCATCAAGATGAGGAAATTACTCATAGGCAAGGGACTATGGGACATAGTAGAAGAAGGTTAAACAAAACATATAGATTGGACTACATTGAGTGCAACCGATAAGAAAACAAAGAAAGAAGCACAAAAGAGCAATTCCTTTGCTCTCTATCATCTCCAAGAAGCATTGGAGAAAAGTATCTTCCCCATAATTACCTCTTGTTTAACTGCCCAATATGCATGGAAAGCCTTGAAAGAAGGTTTCCAAGGAAGCGATCAGGTGAAGCAAGTAAGGCTTCAAACCATGAAACAAGATTTTGAGAATCTCAAAATGAATGAAGATGAGAAAGTTGGAGACTACTACGTAAGAGTCAAAGTAGTTGTCAACAAGATGCAAACTCTTGGTGAAGAAGTCAAACCTAAAGCGGTTGTGAAGAAAGTGTTAAGAACACTTCTTCACAAATGGAATCACATTTCTATCATAATTGAATAATCAAAATACCTTTCCACTCTAACTTTTGATGCATTAATCGGTTCATTAATGTCTCATGAAGAGATATTACAGGGATCTCCTTCAACAAGCTATGGAGGCAATGATAAAGTCTTCTCATCCAATGAGGGTGCAGGAAGAGGACAAGGAAGAGGCATAGGCAAAGGACAAAGAAGAGGAAGAGGCAGAAGCATCCCAAGAGGAAGAAATCCAAGCAGAGGTGGAAATAAAAAATAAGTAGCAATCAAGGCAGAGGTGGAAATCAAGGGCGAAATGGCAATCAAGGAAGAGGAGGTGACAAAAAGAAAGCTTGCCTCAATTGTGGCAAGCCCGATCATTTTGCTCAAGACAGTTGGTCCAAGAATTCTCAAGGAGGCAACGGTCATTTCATTCGAGACATGGTGGAGAACTAGGTAGTTGAGCTTAAACATTGCAGCACTTTGGAAAACATGGCAGACATCTTCATCGAAGGCATGTCTAAAGCTCAATATATAAAGCTGAGAGACTACCCTCTCAACTTTAAGGGGGATAATGTTAGAATTTTATCTTTAGTCAGCAAGGTGTGGTCGGCGAGGTGTGGTCGACAAGGGGTAGTCGGCAAGCGGTGAGAGTGAAGAGGAGTCAAACTTTAAATTTTCCTCTTCTCCCCTTACTTCTCTCTCCTCCTTTCTCGTTAGCAGTTAGCGTTTCCAAACTATTTAAGCATGTAAATTTTCTTTATTAATTTAATCAAACTATTTGAAGTGTCACTTTACAAATGAATTACAAGAAGAGTTGGTAGAATGCCATTAAACTCTGTTAAAAGCTCTTAATACAATGAGAAATCCTAGTTCAAATAATGTAACAGGACTTCATCAACTTTCCTTTTCCAATCTGGTAACAGGAAAAGCCTCTAGTCCTCAAGTTCAAGCTCTAGGAAATTCCAACTTCTTGAATTCTACTCTATCACACCTGCACAATAACAGGGAAGAATAAGGAATGAGAAAGAAAAAGACACACAGAGAATACAACAACAAAACTACTAGGCACTCAAGTACACCTCTCATCAAGAATTTGTTATATCTAAAGTTTTATGCTAAATGTGATCGTGGTTGATTCTTTTATAGCCTCTAGTTCTAGATTTAGTTATTTTTAGCCTCATATGGACCTTATAGTTGTCATCATCTCCTTTGATCTTCTTTGTGTGCCATACACTATTCTGAACCACACTGAACCGAATTTCTTGTCAAAATTATTTTGGCTTGAAGGGAGTTCTTAAGATACAGTGGGCCAGGCAATTTTTATGTTTTTTCCTTTTGTGTGGATAAATGGTGAACCTTCGCATGTCCATATGTTTTATTATTTCTTGTTTGCCCTAGTTGTTTGATTTTATCAGGTCAACTCAGAGGGAAGGTGGCATGGAAAATAGTAGGACATAATGGTATTTATTATAAAATGGTTATGAAGTAGGTGGGAGCAATGGCAGTGGATTTGTGAGTGGGATGGTGGTGAGATGATGTTCTGTGGGATGAATGTTTACGATGGTCAAGAGAGAATGCGTAGAAAGAGGAGTGCAGTGATAGGTAGGAGGAAATACAAAATGGAAAATGAGAGTTGGAAGAACTTATAGGGTACTTCCATAACTATACTTCATTGGAGTGACCCCTCTGTAACTATATTTTGTTGAAGCACCTAATGAGTAGCTTTCTTATGAACCGAGCATCTTCTCACTCTCGCTATGCTTCCTTCATCTTTTGAACTTGTAAAACAGGAACTAGTTGCACCGTCGAGACTTCTTAGATATTGGAGTTTGTATTTTAAACTCTATCACCATTCTTGTGAACAATAACTTTTAACCACTCTTGTTCTTATTTATCCTTCAAGTTGAAAATATTTTTGTATCAGTTCCTTTTGATTAGGTTTATTTTATTCCCTCCTAGTATGTAATCATGTGATGAGGATACTTAGAGATCTGATTTGGTTCTCTAGTATCAGGTTTTTCACTCGAGTGGTCTATCTTATACTTTTTTGTTACAATCCATAGGAATTGGTTTGATCGTCTGAACATTTCCTCCCTTGGTTGCTGCATGAATTTTTAGATGTTATCGATCTTTTGATGGTACTTTACTCTGTCACTAAAAAATGATTCATCTTGTGATGCTCGTGTTATTGGTTATACGTTGGACAAAGTGCTTCAATTGGATCATTTAGACCTGTAGAAGGATTATCCGAGGATGAAAAAATTGACAACCTTTTGTTCTTCAGCTTTGCTTATCTATAGAATTTTCTTTGAGGTGGGTGCCTTAATTAGATGTCATGAACCTTGTGCATTGTCGTCGAGGTATTTAATCCTGTAAATGATCGTTAGTCCAAAATACAAATTGCTATAACTCAAATGTTTTTCCAAGCATTTATTGATGGATTCGACCATGTAGGTGCGCATCCATCAAGATTTTCTAACTGTTAGATTTGGTTTACTTTGAGTGTCGTCTTTGAGGTTATAAAATCTACATGATTGTTAGTCCAAAGAGAGAATGTATTGTAATTTGATTATCTTGGTCTAATATTGATCGTTACAGTTAATCAAAGATTAATAAAAACCTAAGGCACCTTATCCATAACACCCTTTAAAATTTGTGCATCAATCATAACACTTACCGTTAGATTTTGTTTGCTTCGATCACTACCATTGATATCCTAGAACCTACATGGTTGTTAGTCCAATGATGTATATAAACATATGCCAAGTTAATTAGATTAATCAAGTGCATTAAGTTGAAAAACTCTTGTTAGAAGCGATTTGACCAAAAAAAATACTTAGGCCTGAAGTTTATAATCATCGACTTGATATTACAATTAATCAATGCATTAAACCTCATATAATCCTAATTTATTAAGATTAATCTGGTGATTTAAACATTAATACTATTTTATTTAAACATAGGCCTTTATAATCCGATCACAACTCCATGTGCTCACCATTAGATCAAATAACGGATGCACGTGCCTATTGGATCCTTTAGACATGCACAAATATTAGAAGGGCAAAAGGGGGAGGATTAACGATGTATTATACCCTCATTAATCTTGATTATGCATTGAGCTTAGTTTTAATAATATCCTTAATTAATTGTTTGACAAAAAACTTAATGAAATTAATCTTCGAACGCTTTGGGAAAGCGCTGCCATTGGATATGAGCGGGATTGAGCATTGTCGTCGGATCAAATGGAGATGCGTGCTTCATATTCCAAGGGAGAAAATTTAATATGCACTTAGACCATTGCTAATCATGATTAGGCTTAGATCTTAACTCCTAATAAAACATTTTAAAATAATCACCCAATAACACTTGTTTTGTTATCTTTCAGTTACTTTGGGAGAGTGCTACCATTGGATCTGGGTAGAGATGACCACTATTTTTGAGATATGTAAGATGCGTACCTTTTATCTGAAGGGGAGAATAAATTAACATGTGCTTAATATCATTGTTAATTATAATTAGCTTTGCTTTAATCATAATTTGACCTTGGTTTCAATCCGATGGTTGACTCGTTGATCTATGACCACTTTGGAAAAGCGATACCGTTGGATTTTATGGGGATCACACGTCATCATTGGATTTGATGAAGATGCATTACATTTATCCAATGCTCATGTGGAAGTTTTAATAGTTGGTCAACTTACTATACGCTCTGCTATTGAATCAACTGACGATCGAGCGCAACCATTGATATCTTGATATCTGCACAAACTTTAACCAATGGGCACATACCTTTACCTTGAAAATAAAAACCCTTTTAATATAACCACTGATTATCAAAGGGGGAAATATTAGCAACGTATTAAGAACCTTATTAATCTTGATTATTGGAAGCTAACGTGTTTTAATTAAAAATTAATTATCGGGTGCTTAAAACCTTATGTCTTAATATTTTCTTTAGGCCTTGGTAATCTTTTAAGAGTAGTGATTAATGAAGGGGGAATGATTAGTGATGTGTTTAGGACCCTCATTAATATTTATTATCAGGAGCTAATAAATTTTAATTTAAATTTAATCCTTGAGTGCTTAAACCTTCAGAGGTTAAAGGTTGGTTAGCCTGACTAGCACGTGATCGTCAAATCTTATCAAGATGAAGCACATCCACTCAGATCTAGGGATGTGCATGTTTTTAATAATTAGTTATTAGACTATGGTTGAACTTAAACCTATGCTAAATAATTTTATTATTTAATATTAATCTTGGGATTACCCTTTAATACAGCTTGCACTTGGTTTATTCGTAGTGAACGCACATACGTCAAATCAAGACAGAGTGAGCGCTACTATTGGATTCTCTAAACCTTTTTATTTCTTAATAAAATGGGCGTATGACTTATATTATGACCAATGTTGAATTTTACCTTTAGATATTAGACAACTTAGGGAGCGCACATTCATCGGATCGAGCATAGATCGGGCATTGCCATATAGATATTTGGAGATGCACGATACTTAACCAAAGGGGGCGCATAACCCTTACTTCAATTTTAATTAATTTGATTGCCTTTAGACCTTGGATTATAATCTTATTGACCATGGCATATTTTGAATTTAAACCTTGAGTTGTTTATGCGAGTGCATCCATCCATATCTCGAGGGATGAAGCACTTCCTTCCAGATCTTTGGACTTGCACAAATTTAACCATGAAGGGGGTGCATAACCTCCTTTGCCCACGTGATTTAATTGAAAATCTTAGGATTATATATTTCTAATTAAGACCCTATGCTCTGATGAATTTTTCTTTTAAGGACCAATCAGACTAGGGGGACATTTTAAGTGAATGTTTGAATACTTCAAATTTTATAAGCTCCTCGCTTATTGGATAAGGTCAATGGTAACTTTCGTATCGTCTAAAAAGGTATTTAATCCAACGGTTAAGGTTATGGCTTTAATTTTTGATTTAGACAAACATTTTTAAAACAACTATTAAAGGTCAAAAATTAAAAACTAATTTTTAGAAGCGAATGCAATAGAGACCAACATTTGGGGGTATCTGATGTTGAGTCAATTTTGGCTCCAATAGAGCCAAACCATACTAGAATGAACCAAAAATACTAGAATAAGTTGGGTGGGTTAGAATAGGTTAAGGAAGTTATCATGGGCAAAATAATGTAAAAATAGGTTGGTCAGGCCAAGATAGGGTGAAATGTGATTAGCAATATGCTACTAGCATGGTGGGTCAAATCAATCAAAATGAGCTAAAATGGAGCATACAGTCCAAGTGGTCAAGGCTAGCCAAAATAGGCCAAGATAGGCTAAAACAGGTCTAGTAGGACCAAAGTGGGCAAGATTAGTCAAGACAGGCTAGGTGGGTAAAAATAGGTTAGGTAGGGTAGGAAAATACTAGATTGGGCCAAGAATTTCAAAACAAGCTAGGATAGTGTTAAATGGGGCCAAAATGGGTTGGAATATACCAAAATGGACAAAGAAATCCAAATGAGGTTAAGTAGATCTGAATGGACCAAAATCGACCAAGGAGGCTGGAATGGGCCAAAAGAGGCAAATAGGTCAAAAAATGCTAAAATGGGCCAATTGAGGCTGAAATGGGACAAGAAGGTTGAAACAAATTAGGTAGTTCAAAATGGCTATAAAATCTAGGATAAGCCAAAATAGGATAGACAGGCTAAAATAGGTTATAAGGGGTTGAAATGGGCTGAGGTGGATAAAACATACCAAAACATGCTAGGGAGGTTGACATGGATCAATAACAGGCAAAAATATATTGGGTAGGTTGAGATAGATGACGATGGGCTAAAATAGGTTGTGTAGGCTGAAATAGAATGAGATAACGCAAAACAAGTTGGAAGGGGCCAAAATAGGCTTAACAAGACCAAAGCAGGTAGGATGGGTGGGGATAGGCTGGGCAATCCAAAGTGGGTAGGAACAAGATGAAATAGGTTGAGATAGATAAGATAGACTGAAATAAGCTAAAATAGGTTAAAATAGGTTGAAATGGGCCGAGATGGCTAAAACATACCAAAACATGCTAGGGAGGTTGAAATAGATCAATAATAGGCAAAAATATATATTGGGTAGGTTGAGATAGATGGAGATGGGCTAAAATAGGTTGTGTGGGCTAAATTAGAATGAGATAAGGCAAAAAAAGTTGGAAGGGGCCAAAATGGGTATCATAGAGCTGAAACAAGCAAGATAGGTCAAAATAGGTCAAGTACATGAAAATAAGCTTAGAAAATCAAAACACACTAGGCATGGCCGAATTAAGAAAAGATAGGTTAGGACAACTTAGGTAGGTCAAAACAAGTTAATAAGGCCAAAACGGACCAAGATATAGCCTAGAACATACAAAAATGGGATAGGTGGGCCAAAACTAACCAAAATGGATTGCATGGGCTTAAATGGCTTAAGACAGTCAAAATAAGCTATAAGAAACAAAAATGGATTGTGTGAGGTCAAAATAGATAGGATGTATTAGGCCAAGCTAGGCAAGTTATATAACAAACTAGATCATGCCAAATTGGGCCAAGAAGGGCAAAACCTGTTTGGTAGGCTAGGACAAGTTAAAATAGGACAAAATAGTAGAACAAATCAAAATATAATAGAATGAAATGAAAAGGATAGAATAAGTTGGGTGTGTCAGATGGGTTAAATCAAGTTGGGGAGGCCTAGATGGGCTGAAATAGGAAGAAATAGTTTGGGTATGCTAGGATGGGCTAAAATATGTTGAGTAGGACAAAATGGGCAAGATAGGTTAGGCCAGAATAAGTTGGGAGGGCCAAAATGGGCCATGTAGGTCAAAAATAGGTCAAAATGGATCATGTAGGTAGGGAGGGGTTGGGATAGGTGAAAACATGCTAGGTAATAGGGCAAAAATAGGTGGGATGGGATAGATAGGCCGTAATAGGGTAGATCATATGAAATTGGACAAAGAAAGGAAAATTTGGTTAGATAGGCTAGGACATGGTAGAAGGGCCTAAAATGAGCAAGATGGGCTAAAACAATTTGAAACATACCAAAATAAGCTAGGAAGACCAAATGGGTTAGAACAAGTCAAAGAGGCCAAAAAGGGCCAATATAGGTATAAACAAATAGGCCAATTAGAGTGAAATAAGTGAAGTGGGTTGGACAATTTGAAAGGGGCTAGGACATACTAAAATTAGAAAATCATGGCAAAAGTGGGCAAGATGGGTCTAAATATACCAAATTGGAGTAGGAAGGCTTGAATAGTCTAAACAATTTGGAATGGGTCAAAACAAGTTGGAACAAATTAGGGAGGTTGTAATGGGTCAAAACAGGCCAAAATAGGTCATGTGGCCAAGATAAGCCAAAATCGGCCAAGTGGGTCAGGACTATCCAAAACAAGTCAAGATAGGTTGAAAAGGACCGACCATAAGGGACAATAATGGGTAGGACATGTTAGGCTGGATTGAATCAAACCAAAATAGGCTAGGAAGAGCAGAACTAGTTGGATAGGCTATAATAGGCTAAAATAGGTTAGGTAGGCTAGGATAGGCTAGAATGGATTTAAATGAGCAACATAGGCGGATGGGCTAAAATAGGCTAAAATAGGCTAGGCCAGTTGGGATAGGCTAGAAGGGATTGAAATGAGAGACTTAGGGGTATGGGTAAAAATAGGCTAAAAGGGGTTGAAACATTGCAAAGCAAGTCAAGAAGACCAAAATAGACTAGGTGGATCATAATAGGTTAGGGAGGCCAAAATGGGTCAAAATTAGCAAAAATAGGTCAAGTTGACAAGGATGGTCCAAATTAGTTGTGACAAGCTAAAACAAGCCAAGAAAAGACAAAATTAGTGAGATAGGACAAAATGAGATGAAACATAATTGAAACGAGCCAGGATGGCCTAAATGGACCAAGCAGGTTCAAATGAGTCAAAATAATATGAAATGGACTAGGGAGTATGAGAAGGTAAAAAAGATGCCAAAATGGGCTGGGAAGGCTGAAATGGCTAAGAAAGGCTTAAATAGACCATGCAAGGCCAAAGTGGGTAGGATGGATCAAGACTAGCTAGAAGAGCGAAAACATGTTTTAAATGGGCCATGTAGGGCCATAGTGGTCAAGATGTTTTAGGATGAGCCAAGAGGGACTGTAATATTTTTGAGCCAAGAAGGGTGAAAAGGCTTAGGTAGGCCAAAAAAAGCCAAGACAAAACTAGAATGGGTCAAAATGGGCTAGATAGGTTGGAACATACTATAATGGACAAAAATGGTAAGATAGGATGGGCAAGTTAGAATGGGCTAAATCAAGTTGGTTGGGGTTCCAAATCTTGCCAAGAAGGCTAGAACAAGATAGGTATTTTAGATTTGGTCAAAAGAAAAGCCAAAAAAAGTAGGAGAGGCCAAAATGGGACAAGCAAGCTAGGTTGGGGTGAAATGAGCTCTGGAGAAAGTAGATGGGATGGATTACGTTGAGCCATATAGACCAAAATGGGCTAGGAAGGACAAAACATGTTGGAATAATCTGGGAGAGGTAGAAAGGGGCCGAGATAAGTGAGATGGGTTGAAACAAGCCAAAATAGGTCGAAAGAGGCCAAAACATGGTAGGAAGACTAAAATGGTTTAGGTTGGTTAGAAAGGGTCAAAATATGATGAAAAAATAGAATGGGACAAAACAAGCAAAAATGAGTTGGGCAAGTCAAGATGCATCAAAATAGGCCAAAATAAACCTAGACAAGCCAAAATAGATTGGGCAAGGCAAAAATGGGTAGGATAGGTTAGGATATGTTGGTCATGGCCAAAATAGGTAGGATAGGTCAAGATAAGCCAAGTGGATGAAAATGAGTTGGGATAGCTAAAATGGGCTAAGCAAGGTAGAAATAGGTAAGAACATACCAAAATAGACCAAGAAAGCCAAATGAGGCTAATAGGGGCTGAAATGGGAAAATAGGTTAGGAAATGTTAAAATGGGTCGATTGGGACTGAAATGGGCCAAGAAAGTTGAAACAAATTAGGCAATTCAAAATGGTTGTAACAAGCTAGGATAAGCCAAAATAAGATAGGCAGGTGAGGATGGGCTAAAACAGTCTCGATAGGACCAAAGCAGGTAGGATGGATGGGGATAGACTGCGCAATACAAAGTGGGTAGGAATAAGATGAAAGAGATTGAGATAGATGAGATGGGCTGAAATAAGCTAAAATAGGTTAGAATGGGCTTAAATGGGCCGAGATGGCTAAAAAATATCAAAACATGCTAGGGAGGTTGACATGGGTCAAAATAGAACAAAAAGGCTAGAGTGGGTCAAAACAAACATAAATATGCTGGGGAGGTTGAGATAGATTGAGATGGGCTAAAATAGGTTATGTGAGCTAAAATATAATGGGATGAGGCAATACAAATTGGAAGGGGCCAAAACGGGTATCATAGAGCTGAAATAGGCAAGATAGATCAGGATAGGTCTGTAGCACCCTAAAATTGGCGTAGTGAAATCTTAACAATTATATTTACTCTAGTAAATAATTTAAATTCAAATTTTAACCTCCCAAACCGCCCGTTAACCGCTGTGTAATCCGTTTCCCCCTTTCCCATGCCATTTTTAGAGTTTGTTTTGACCATTTGACGATATCGTCGCCAATCAGACGGTATCACCCTAGATCTGACGATTTCATCTAGGCTAGGACGTCCAGACGATCTTGTCCCAAAATTGATTTTTCACAATTAGCTTTTGTTCCAACGGGTCTCTAATCCGGGTAGAAGCATGTCTGCACCGTTAGAGACCCTCCCCCATTGAAGATCTCCCAAATAGGGATGATCTCCAACCTCCTAACCTCCCTCCTAAGCTTATTTAATCTTAAGCCCTCCATAATTTCCCTTTTGGATTTATTAAGATCTTCTCCTACCCATAGGGATGAGTTGATGCTTACATTAAGCCAAATGATGGTACCTCAAAACATTCAACCTGAAGCCATGGCCAATACTATCATCACTCGAGAGGTTGATTGTATTGACTTCTGGGATAAAGATATCCCACAACATAGTTTACATAAGGATAATCCCTTATATATTATTGCTCTAATTGGAGATGTAGTTGTCAAACGAGTCTTGATTGATAATGGTTCATCTCTAAACATTTGCACTTTTGACTTCTACCAACGATTTGGCTTTAGAAGTGATGAAATGAAGAAAACTGACATGATTATCAAAGCTTTCAATGACGAAACACAAGAAACGTGTGGAGTTATTACCATCCCATTGCAAGTTGGTCCTAGAACTCTAGATACAACCGTGTTTATTGTACATTGCCCCACATCGTACAATATACTCTTGGGTCGTCCTTGGATCAATGCGATGCGAGCGGTCCCATCAACTTTACACCAATGTGTTAAATTTGAATTTAAAAATCAGTTGGTCACTATCCATGGTGACCCTAGACCCTTTGATATGTGTGCTTTGGCAGAACCCGTTGGAGTGCAATTTTGCCCCGCTCTGTCATCCACACATCCTAATTCTTATTTTTCATCTAAAATCGTGAAACACACACCCATAACTTCACCTATTTCCCCTCCATTAATTTCATCCTCATATATAGATCAACAATCTTCTAAACAAATCACTCTAGAACCTCAAAAAGATCTTCAATCTACAACCAATCCTTCATGTTCTATCCCTATAATTTCAAAACCTATAGACCCATCTCTTAACCTTCCACATTATCAACATCTATCATACCTTCCACATCTAAAGATATAGGGAATGATCCTTCTACATCTTATGCTCTTTTTGATGAACTTTTACCAGATTTATCCACAATCTTAATATCAGAAAAAACAAATGCTTTCATGCAAGATTCAATTCTTTTAAATAACTTGCCGCCATCTCCTCGTACTTTGGGCCTCCCACAACCTATGGGAAGTACTTACCAAGTCGGGAGTTGTGCCTTCATTTATAAAGGATATGATTGGGGAAGAATCCCTCGAAATATCAAAACTCATCATGAGGGATACGCTCGATGTTATTTTACCAATGAATATATTAAAGCTAAACCCATAATGCTTAAAATGGGATATAAAGGGAAAGGCTTGGGACCTTTCCAAAATGGCATGAAAGAACCTTTCGAGGTAGAACCGTGGCCTTCCCACTGTGGTGTGGGCCTATTTCCTAGTAAGGGTCAACCCTTTCCTTTTGAAGATGATGATCAACTCATATGTTATCAAGATTATTTGGATAGGCGTGATGATTTGCCTCTAAAAAATCAGTCATTTACATGTAACATGCTATCCATAGCTTACCCTGAAATGATTGCTGACCTCGATGAAGAGTTGGAAGGAGATATCTTCCATGATGTCTCCGTTGAAGAGATGTTACACAATGGATTTTATTTTGATGGTTCTATACCAACTATAGCCCAACTTGAGACCACTAATCCTCAAGATGAATTATCCAAATTAACCTTACAAGAATTACAAGAATTGGGCGTTTCACCCGCCCCACCTAATTTTGAAAGAGATCTACACATGGAGGTAGAAAACGTCATTAAAATTAATATTGGAACCGAGGATAATCCTCACATAATCAATATTGGATCAGAATTAAGTCAAGAAAAACAAGAACAATACATTGCATTCCTTAAAGAGTATGAAGATGTCTTCGCTTGGACATATGAAGATATGCCGAGGTCTAGACCCTTCGTAGTCATGCATCATCTAGTGGTCCATCCGGATGCTAAACTCGTTAAATAAAAACTTAGAAAAATGCATCCCAAAGTGGCTCTGCTAGTCAAAGGGGAGTTAGAAAAACTCCTGAATGTTGTTTTTATACAAGCTATTGATTATGTTGAATGGATCTCAAATGTAGTTCCAGTCACCAAGAAAGAAGCCACCAAAGTTAGGGTTTGCACAAATTTTAGAGATATTAATGCCGCATGCCCTAAAGATGATTTTCCTCTTCCAAACATGGATCAAATCATTGACTTTACTTGTCGGGAGTGGGATGATGTCCTTAATGGATGGATTCTCCAGTTATAATCAGATCAGGATAGCTCCTGAAGATCAGGCTAAAACAGCCTTTATTACCCCTTGGGGTACCTTTTGTTGGAAAGTGATGCCATTTGGCTTAAAGAACGCAGGTGCAACCTATCAACGAGCTATGACTTATATTTTTCATGATATGATGCATGATATCCTACATGATTATGTAGATGATATTATAGCTCGCTCTATTAATGAAGATAATCATTTAGATGATTTGAGAAAAGTTTTTAATCGATTACGAGAATATCTTATTCGATTAAATCCAACAAAATGCATATTCGGAGTTAAGTCCGATAAACTATTAGGGGTTTTAGTTTCTTTACGTGGTATCAAAATTGACCCTCTCAAGATTGCGGCTATCACTGATATGCCCGCACCTACTAATATATCTGAGTTACGAAGTTTACAAGGTAAGCTTCAAGCCATCCGTCGCTTCATCGATAAGCTGGCGGACAAAACCGGTCCCTTTCTTAAACTCCTTAAGAAGGATGTCCCTTTTAATTGGGACGACGAATGTAGAGAAGCTTTTGAACTTCTCAAACAATACCTCCTTAATCCACCCGTGCTTTCACCGCCTAAACTTGATCGCCCATTTCTCCTGTATATTTCAGCTTCAGATTCCGCCTTAGGAGCTATGTTAGCTCAGCTTGATGATGAAAAGAGAGAACGTGCTAATTATTATATTAGCCGAACCTTCATCAGTTATGAAACCCGCTACACAACATTAGAAAAACTATGTCTAGAAGTCATGTTTGCTACGCAAAAATTACGACATTATATGCTTAGTCAGAAAACTTATGTCATTGCTAAATATGATCCCTTGAGGTATCTCATGAGTCGACCTTATTTATCGGGTCGCACAGACAAGTGGGTTCTTGCTCTAAGCGAGTTTGATCTCACATTCATAGGACAGAAGTCAGTTAAGGGTCAAATCATAGCAGATCAATTAGCTACTGCACCCTTAGAGTCTACCCATCCCCTCATCATTGAGTTTCCTGATGAATGCCTTCAATTAGAGGGAGACCATATTGAACAATGGTCCTTATACTTTGATGGAGCCCGATGCATGAGTGGGGCTGGTGCGGGTATTATTTTAATATCCCCACAAAAACATCTTATTCCTCTATCCTTCAAATTAACATTTGCTTGCACCAACAATACTGCTGAATATGAAGCTCTAATCCTTGGATTACGAGCTGCCTTGGCGCTAAAAATTAAACATCTGTTAGTTTTTGGTGATTCTCAACTGGTTATAAACCAAATTAATGAAGTTTATCAGACCAGAGATGATAAACTGTGCCCATATAAAGCCTATGTTTTACAATTAATGTCTCTATTTGATCAAGTTACCTTGGAAGCTATTCCTCGAACTTGCAACCGTGCGGCTGATGCTATGGCCGCAGCTGCATCTCTCCTGCCCTTGGAGTTAGATGACGAATATGCCACTATCATTATTCGTCGACTCCAGGAACCCGCTTCAAATAAGTCATGCTTAGAACCTTTGGATGTGTTTCTAATCAATGAAACTACTCCTGAACCTTGGTATACGGACATATTTGATTTTCTCCAAAATGGGACTTTCCCTGCCAATTCTAATAGAAACCAATGTCGGTTATTACGTAGACGAGCAAGTCGATTTGTAATAATTGGCAATACTTTATATAGGAGATCTTTTGAAGGTATCCTATTAAGATGTTTGAATTTAGAAGAATCCAAATCAGCCTTGAGTGAAGCCCACGATGGATCTTGTGGAGGACACTTCAGTGGTAGTGTCATTGCTAAAAAGCTCCTTAGGATAGGATACTTTTGGCCTACCATGGAGAATGATGCACATGATTATGTGCGCCATTGCGACAAGTGCCAGAAACATGCTGACCTTGTCCATGCGCCTGCACAAGAACTCGAGGCTATTTCATCTCCTTGGCCCTTTTCAAAATGGGGTTTAGATATTATTGGCAAAATCAATCTTGTGTCATCTGATGGACACAAATTCATCATAACCGCCACTGAGTATTTCACGAAGTGGGTTGAAGCTATGCCTTTAGCTTCTTGCACTGGCACACAAGTCTCTAAATTTATTTTTAATCAAATCATTTGTAGGTTCAGAATTCCTGCAAATCTCATCTCCGACAATGGAACTTGTTTCAAAAATAAAGATGTTAAAAAATTATGCCAAAAATATAAGATTCAACATCGCTGGTCCACTCCCTATTATCCTCAGGGTAATGGTCAAGCAGAAGCATCTAACAAAACCTTAATCAAAATTCTCAAAATATTGGTCAATAAAACTGGCCGTGACTGGCACATTCAATTATATCCAACCTTGTGGGCCTATCGAACTAGTGTTCGAACCCCCACTGGAACTTCACCTTTTGTTTTGGTTTATGGTGTTGAAGCCGTTTTTCCCTTTGAATTAGAAGTTCCTTCTTTGGCTCTACTACTTCAAGATACCGAAGTAGGAGATGAATATCGTGCTGGCAGACTCAGTCAGTTGGAACTCCTAGATGAAAAATGCATCAATGCTTTGGAGCATCTCCGTGCCTACCAAAACAAGCTTAAAAGATCATATGCTAAAAAAGTTCGTCATCGATCCTTTGAGATCGGCGACCTTGTTTTAAAAGAAAATAAAAAAAATACTAATGCAACTAAGGACCTTAAAGGTAAATTTGAGCCCAACTGGCTTGGACCATACATTATCACTCCTAAATTTGAATCGGGAGCATACAAATTATCTACCTTAGATGGTAAAGAACTTAAAGAACCCATGAATATTTTGCATCTTAAACGTTACTATGTATAAATTTGGTCATTTCATCCTTGTATATATTTGTTTAAAATATTTCAAAATCACTATTTTGTATTTCTTTCAATTTATAAATTCAAAAACACCAAAAACATTCATAATCATCAAAATCTTCAAAACTATTTGTTGCATTATTTATTTATGGCACTTGTTAATTCTTTCAAAAATAATAAAAATAAAAACAGCAATATTCTTGACTCTTTCGAAACCAAAACAACATAAAGAAGAAAGAGAGAGTCAACATTCTCAAAACTTCTCAAAAATTATTTATATATATTTTCTTACAAATGTTGCAATTATATGTTTCAAATTATTTTGGATAAATTAGCATTTATTTGGAATCCCTCACTTTCACAAACACAAAAATAAATATCTTGATTTTATCTGGCATGATTACTAATCTCTCTTATATCAAAGTCCACAAAATTCAATTAAATAAAGTTTGAGCATAGAGAATTGATCTTGTTATTTACTTAAACCAAGCACATCTTTTCACAATAAAATGATTATATTTGTAATTTCCATGCTTTGCTACATAGTAGAAGTGGTTTCTTGAGCGAAAAGTTTCCCCTGCTATCCTATCATGCACATGGTCTAGAATCTTTGAGAATTGGCAAAAGGACAAGCTCACCCCTACCCAGA
The DNA here is from genome assembly GCA_028583015.1 of Wollemia nobilis. Taxonomy (NCBI): domain Eukaryota; kingdom Viridiplantae; phylum Streptophyta; class Pinopsida; order Araucariales; family Araucariaceae; genus Wollemia; species Wollemia nobilis. The sequence goes on along the minus strand of JAQPPZ010017259.1, from coordinate 6,184,261 downwards.
ATAAAAATCCCTTGCTCTACAGACTAATCCGAGCAAGTATCCCTAGCATAGAAAGAAAAAGCAAAGTTCAAGAAAAAGAGAAAAAAAAGAAAATTGTTATTTTATATCATTACAACAGCATTATCTCAATCAAGCAAAAATACAAAAGAAAGCAAAAGAAAAGCAAAAAGCAAAAAGCAAAAGCAATAAAATCCCTTTCCCTACCCTTTGAAAAGAAAAGAAGGGTTGATGAGCTTGAATCCCTGGAATTCTCAATTATTCGAAAACTGTGAGGTAAGCCCCATAACAGGTGGTTTGTGCCCAACCTGCTTGGCCTTGGGTAACTCCTAGCGTGGCGATATGTCTGTCACATTAGCGACCTTCTTTTGTATAGACCTATGTCTGCTTATGGATTAGCTAGCTCTTGATAATCCGACTTACATAGTAGTCTAGTATGGTTATATGCATCTACATCATGGTTAATGAACACTTATTTGGTTTATTCAAATCACTTGTATCATATTATCTTGCTCAAAACTGGTAAATGAACATAGCAATTGCACACACATTTTATATTTGAGAGATTTTGTGTATCATTATGATAAATCAAGATTGGAAATGAATTCACATATGCACATGGGATTCCTTATAAATCTAACTTTTGTCTTTAAGATACTTTGAAATATTTTTTTGCAAATTGTTTGGAATAATTCATTTTCTTCTTTCAAGTACAGTTGTTTAGTATAAAGACAACTATATGCATAATAGAAAAATCAAAATTTCTTTCAAAACCATACAATCAAAACATACATATATATATATATATATATATATATATATATATATATATATATATATATATATATATATATATATATATATTATCGACTTTCGCGACGATGGTATAGTTCCAAAACCAAAATTGGAATTTTATGCCTAGCGCAAGTCCTCATCTTCATATTTTCTGTTTATTAAAAATCAACCATGCAATAAAACTATCTCTTTTTTGATTTCCGCGATGATGGTATAAGTCTATACCTACATATTCTATGCCTAGCGCAAACCATTGTAACAATTTTTATTCCCCATTTATTTAAAAATCATGAAAACCATATGACTTAAATCATTATGTTATACAATTATGCTTTACAAACAAACAAACACATTATCATTATTTCATGTCATTATGTCAACCTTCAATTTTGCAATGATGGTATAATTCCTAGGGAATTATCCAAAAAATTTATCACACTTAGGAATTTATGCCTAGCAAAAATCATTTTAACATTATTTCATGCATACTATTTTTATGAAAATCTGAAAACAAACCATCATCATCATCATTTGCACCATTGCACCAAAGTCTTAAGACAGTCTCTTAAGCACTCTTTTACTTTTAACAATATTTCTATACTGGGATTAGCTTGACGACCGAGTGAGCGGCGACTCCATGAAATGGTCTATAATAGCGACAATGTCCTTTGAAATTATTGTTAGAAGTCTCTTTTTACTTTTTATCACATTACATCACAAACAACCAATTTGTTACATCAGATTATTTCATTTAAAATCTTACAAGCATGACATCAAAATTATAATATTTCCAATGACATAATTACATGAATCCTCAAATCATCAAATCAATCAATCAAACATAAAAGCATCATAAAAATACATAACACAAGTCATATGATCAAAAAATATCTCATCTATATATATCAACAATATGTACATCATCTCAAAACTAGATTGGTATGCCACAATCTACATCTTGGCATACTCAATCCTCTCAATCAAATGTCCTCTGTGCAGTGTCTCGAGAACCCCTCGAGCTCTCAGCCTCATCTCCTCCCCCGCCCTGAGGTGGACGAGGTGGCCCCATCGTAGTATGTGTGGTACTACGAGTCCTAGTCGTCGATCGAGAAGAAGTCCTCGATGACCCAATCCTGATAGGGTCAACAATGTCGACTGGCAACTGTACCCTCTGACCCTCTAGCACCATCTGGAAGTAGATGCCCTGATAGAACGTGATCTGAGCAATCGACCGTGCCAGCTCCTGTGTGCTCGCCCCTCCGCCCCGTGCTCTGAGGCATGCAATCTCGTCTCTGAGCTGTGTAACCTCAGCTCGGTGTCATGCAGCCTCCTCCTGCAGGGTCTGCACCTATGCCTAGAGACGGATCGTCTCTCGCTCGAAGAGTCGTTGTCTCGCTACTCTCCCCAGTGTCGACACCCTTGCCCTTATCGGGCGATGGTGGCCTCTCTCTCTATGGAGAAGGGGGTCTCTCTGCCCTCCTCTCCCGCTACCGTGGCCTCTCCTATGCCTGTGGCCTCCTCTGCTCTCTCCCGTCGTGACCCTGGGCCGCCTCCATAGCCGCCTGGCACCGCCTCCCTATCCGATGCACAACTGCATGTATCGGACCCTGAGCCCTCGTCATCCGAGGAGGGTGGATGCCTGCGTACCAGGCATCGTAGCCATCGGCTACCCCTGCGTCGTCCCCATCCACTGGCTGAATGGGGGCATCGTCCGAGTCCTGACTCCAGAAGCGCTGCATGTCTGGAGCCCCGCTCACTATGGTGTTATCCCGGATAGTCCGAGAAAACTCATAATCCCTAAGAGATGGGATCCCCTACTGTAGACCGAACTATCACAAAACTCGGTCGTAGCGGTGGAGCTCCACCTCTCCCCTCTCCATCCGCAGCCAACAAACTCGCCTGACGCGAGCCAGCTCCTGTCCGTCCTCGGCCCACCCTGGGTGCTCTCGCCATGGCCTCCAGGTGATCTGGTCCAGGACAAGGTCATCCAGTAGTCTCCGGGACATCGATAGGTCAATCCGCCGCTGTGACCCTCTTCGGAGCCACCAGTAGAAAACTCGAGGCCTCTCCCCGTCAATCCCTATCAAAGGAAGCCCTATCGGCCTCCGCACTGCAATGTGCTCCCAGCACCAAACCTGTAGGAGCGATGTCATAACTAGACATCGGCCGCCCTTGTACACGACCCCATGCAGGATCCTGTACAACCGACATAGAACAAAGCTGCCCCAAGAAAACCTATAACCATGGTCTCGCATATCACAGATCACATCTGCTAGCATCCATGGTACCCTGCACCCGCTCTGGTGGCACAACAGAAGTCCACCAACCACTCCGGCCAAAACCTGTGTGAGTCTAGATGCCCCAGGCATCTGACGCAGCGCCTCGATGTTAACTCCGCCCTTCTCCAGGGCGAAGCTCGGGTCACCACACAACCGCATCATAGCATGGCCCTGATTGGCCGTAGGAGTGATCAACCGTCCTTGTATGGGGATCCTCAGAATCCTCCATACATCCTCCAGTGTGGGAGTCATCTCCCTTGTCGGTAGCCGAAAATAGGAAGAACCCGGATACCACCTCTCTGCTAGGGCTGTCAGTAGCCCCATGTCTGTAGACACTTGTGGCATTTCTACCACATGCTGTAAGCCGGCCTGTGCCAGCTGATCCCGCTCTGCCTGTGTTAGAGCGGCCAAGTCATCTCTCAACCCCCCATATTTCCATTCCCTGCTCTTTAGCAATCCTCTCTGCAACATAAACAACAAAACAATAAAAATCATTAATAACAATTCAAGTGATTAATAATGCAAGTTAAAATAAGTTCAATTTTATCAAATGATGATATCGTCCACTATTGGACGATATCGTCCCAAATTTGAGCATAATCGTCTCCGATTTTGCAAGCCGAAATCGTCCCTAATTTGACGAAATCGTCCCCCTTTCGCCGATTTCGCCCTTCGACGAAATCGGCGAACTTGAGACGATTTCGTCGAAATCGGGACGATTTCATCCCGACGACGTCGACGACCCAAAAATGGCCGCGATGCTCAAAAATTCATTTAAAATTCACCTAAAAAGCATGTAAATTCAACTTAAAGCATTCTAAGCTAAGTTTAGACTCTTACCCGTAGCCCGCGTCGGACCTCTGTCGATCTGTGCGCCGTCTCCACCATTTTTGCTTGCAGAGCTCTAAAACCTAGAAAAATGAACAGTAAAAATGAATTAGGGTTTTACCCTATTTTTCTTAATTTTATTCAAAACATAATTAAAAACATTTTAAAATTTTGCTTTTCCGCGTTTTTACCTCAAACGTTCGATTTGGGTAAAAACACGGAGGGGGCACCATAGTAAGTTGTCGTACGATTCGACCAAGAATCGTCGCCTAAAAATGGGAATAATTTTTGCTTTCTCGTAGATCGAGAAGAACTCATCTTTAACGCATTTTCTTCGAAAAATTCGCTAAAGAGGGGGCAAAATGTAGCACCCTAAAATTGGCGTAGTGAAATCTTAATAATTACATTTACTCTAGTAAATAATTCAAATTCAAATTTTAACCTCCCAAACCGCCCGTTAACCGTCGTGTAATCTGTTTCCCCCTTTCCCGCGCCATTTTTAGAGTTTGTTTTGACCGTTTGACGATATCGTCGCCGATCAGACGATATCGCCCTAGATCTGACGATTTCGTCTGGGCTAGGACGTCCAGACGATCTTGTCCCAAAACTGATTTTTCACAATTAGCTTCTATTCCAACGGGTCTCTAATCCGGGCAGAAGCGTGTCTGTGCCGTTAGAGACCCTCCCCCGTTGGAGATCTCCCAAATAGGGATGATCTCCAACCTCCTAACCTCCCTCCTAAGCCTATTTAATCCTAAGCCCTCCCCTTAGCACCCCCTGGCTGAAATTCCCTGTAACTCGACTTCATACACGTTAAAACATCCCAAATTCATATTTGCATTAGTTCTATACAAATTTTGTTGCAGGTACCTTAGTGTTTTTCAGCCGGAGCAAGCTTACATCGTCGCGGACGATCCTGTTCAGATCGGAGGCGATCCTGTCGAATCAGAGACGATTTCGTACCAATGCGAGACGATTTCGACTGTAGTCAACATTGAGGCAATCAGTGCCTAAAGTTTGCATTTCTTCATCTCTTTTTCTGTTGTTTTATTCTGTAATTAGCTAGTTTATTCATTATTTTATGCTATTCTGCATTTTGGAGTTCACCCATCTAGATTAAATGCATAATTAAGTCATAATTATTATGAAATTAGTATAATGCATTCATGTTTCTATTTTTAAGTTTCAGTTTGATATTGTTACTGTCATTTTACATTGTTTCCCTCTGTTAGAATAGTTGTATTTTCTGTGTTTTGCACCTATTTCTCTGTTTGCAGGTCTTTGACGAATTCATCTGATCTCAAAAAATCCTGGACGATCTGCTTCAAGAATCAGAATCTTCATCAGACATCCGGATCAGGTATTTTCTTTTAATATTCCTTAATTTCTCTATTTTCTATCTTAATTCTATTTTCTGTATTCATTTAATCTGCATCTTCATATAGAATAGCTTAGACGCATTTTGGCCAAACCTAGGACTTGAATGCTTAAGGCTAAAACGAACACATAAAACACATTCCCAACCTAGGCGTGGAAACTGCCATTGAATGTTTCCTGGTGAACCCACCATCCGTCGAAAAATCACCATAATACACCTCCCTCGAGAGGCGGGACCTTCGCAAGGCCTCTCAGTCCGAGGTACCATGCCATCCTTTTCACATCCCCCTTCCGGGAACGGATCCTATAGCCTGAAGGTAAGGGTGTGAAAAATTTGGAGCGATACATTTTGGTGAACCCGACGTGAATGCATTGTAAACCTTTTGAAAACAAAAACAAAAAATAAAACAACTAAAACATAGATGCATTTCAAATCATTTAAAATTAATAAGTTGCATATTAGATGGTAGCTCCTAAGAAAAGATTAGCAGTTACTATAAATGTTGAAAACCAATTGGCAGCCATAGAAATCAATTCTGTGCTTAGTGTGCCTGAAACAGATAGAAATCAACTCTTGTGGGACGAACTTGATAGAAGACTTAGTGTCATTTCATCTAGGTCAACAAAACTTAAACAAATCAAGAGGCTTGTCCTAGATAGAATCCTGGATCCTCATCAACTTGTCTTTTATCATGAACTTCAGAGAGCTTGCCATAGATGGTTAGCTTATAGGAGAGCTCTTGTATCTTCAAAATTGTTCACCTTCGAGGAATACCTCAAGAACACAACTGTGGTACATCAATTTCTAGTTCATATAGAATCCCAAGAAATTGATCTTATGATTAGGGAAAGAAGATGGAATAGAATTCCTAGAGCTATGTTGTATCGTGAATATTGCCATGAGATTTACTATTATCAACCGAATATCTGAGATAGATAATATCACTATAGCTCTTTTCATTAAATTTTTAAAAGAAAATTTTCAATTTGAAGAAGAACACTTCATGACTCCTGAAGAACTCGAGCCCATTAATGATATTTATAAATTGTTTATAGAAAACTAGATCATTACTTTCAGTCTTATTTCTTGCATTTATTGTGTTGTTTGTTGTCTTTACAATATTATTACAAAAACAAAGAAAAACTAAAAACTAAAAAACATAACAAAAACCAAAACATTTCATTTTAAATATTGTAGTAGGTATATAATTAATATATACCTCTTAAGCTTGTTGCATATATATATATATATATATATATATATATATATATATATATATATATATTTGCTGAAATCTAAAATTAAGCACAATGCCTAAACTTAGGAATGGTAAACAAACTGAAGGAGAAGAAGAAGATTGGTTACAAGATAAAACTAGAGACCCAAATGTCCTTCCCGAAGATCCAATTCCGGAAGGAGAAACTCTAGATCAACCAGAAGATGACCTAGGTGAAGATAATGAACAAGAAGAAAGTGTTAAAGAGGATGGATCCTCATCCCCTAGAGTAGCTCTAGATGGAACTATTGCTTTTGACAACGTAGATCATTTTTGAAAATTTCTCAATGATAACATTGACGCCCTTAATATGGCAGTTCGTATTGATAAAGGGCAAATTAGTGACACTCAAGCAGCCATGGAACATATGTTTGATGTGCACACTAATCCCTTGTCTTTCATTGATCAAGAAAGTGATAAGGCTGGACCATCCAATACAGATATGGTCACTATGATTCAAAACATGTCAAAACAACAGGTTACCCAACCTCCTAAGGAACCTATTATTCAACCTAAAATCATTCCCACACAAAAGAAAACTTCCTTCACTACTTTACTTCGCCAAACTATTGATCAATATGCTTCAAGTAAACAAAAACCTAAAACGAAGCCAAACACCAATTTTCAACAATCTGGAATACAACATAATACCACTTCAAAATTCCTTCATAACACCTTTCCTACCAACAATTTACACAATAGCAACATAGCATCTAATCTTCATGTCCCTCCATCATATGCTCACAAATCCCATATCAATGCCCTACCGAACCAATATGGTGGGCAAACTAGTAATCTGGAAGCCATGGTGAAACAGTTAGCTTCGCGTATGGACCGAGATAGATCCTTACCATCCCTCGTACAATTATCGAGAGATATGTAGTCAACCTTTGGATCCCATAGTTGTAGCTCAACCATACCCTAAGCATTTTCCCATGCCCATCTTGCCTATATATAAAGGAACCGAAGATCCCATAGAGCATCTTCGCATGTTTAGGATAGCATGTCATGATATATCACATGATGACTTGCTATTACTAAAAATGTTCCCAAAAAGTTTAGGTGGAATGGCATTAGAGTGGTACTATCAATTGCCCACTCATTCTTTGAGAAACTTTGAAGAAACAACTGAATCTTTTGTCCATCAATTTAGTGCCTACATCGAGAGGCATGTAACCATTAAAGATTTATACAACTTAAAACAAGACAAGGATGAATGTTTTGCTGATTTCTTAGCTAGATGGAGGCAATTGATAGGAAAACCGCACTTTGTGCTACCTTATAGGGAAATGTTGGACATTTTTATCAATAATTTACAAGAACAAATATCTTATGAGCTATCAACTGCTACTTTAACTACCTTCGATCAAGCTATAGATTTAGCTCGAAGAGTAGAAGATGCCCTCATTAGGAGAGGCCAACTTAGGAAGAAGGATGATGAGAAAACATCCAGAAATCAATATAAAAACAAACAAGTTGTTGGTGACGGAGTCACTGACAGTAGAAATGTTGCTAATATCAATGCAACGAAGACAACAAAAAAATTTATATTGAAACCTCCTGATAAGCCTCCTCGAGAATTTACTAGATTGAATCAACCCTTATCAACTATTTTACCTCAATTACTCGAAAGAGGTTTGATCCAATTATCGACTATCCGGGAACCTGATCCAACTATACCCGGATACAGAGCTGACTTACACTGTGATTTCCATAGAGGACCTGGACACTCTACCAACGCTTGTAAAAGGTTGAAACATAAAATACAGGATTTGATTGATAATAATGAAATGGAGGTGCAAGCCTTCCAACCTAAACAAAATGCTCCTAATAATGCTCAAAATAACATTCCCCAAAATCAAAATCAAAATGCTAATCAATCATTAGACATATTTCAACACCCTTTACCAAGACATGGTAAAGAGGTGGCCAATCAAATCGAACATCATAATGTTCCTCCTCCTACCCGATATGTAGGAACCATTAGCGGACAATTACCTATTCAGGATCCTCAAATATTTGACACAACCTTATCCCTGGTTACGACCAGGCCCTTACATAATATTCCAACTCCTGATTCTAGTGATATAGAATCAGATACTGAAAGTGAACTAGACATCACTTCAAACCAATCGAATAGTTCTAAAAATGAATCAGATCCTATTCAACCCATCACAGATGCTATGGTTCCAGAAGAACCATTTCCTAGAAGAGTTACTACTCGACCCTCTTCTAATCAATTCCTCCCGAATGAACAAGCCATAAATGCTCGACCGAGACCAGTTCAGCGTCCTCAATATAACATTGTAGGTACCATTGGAGTCGTTACCCGACAACAGGCTCAAAATTCTCAACAAGAACCAAATCAGAATGATGGATCAGCTCCATTTGTTTTGAAAAATCCCAATAAAGGGAATCATGCTCCCAATGTTCAACCTAAACCCCCTTACAATATTAATGAGCAATTATCCAATACTACAGCCAGAATTTCCCTTTTGGATTTATTAAGATCTTCTCCTACCCATAGGGATGAGTTGATGCTTACATTAAGCCAAATGATGGTACCTCAAAACATTCAACTCTGAAGCCATGGCCAATACTATCATCACTCGAGAGGTTGATTGTATTGACTTCTGGGATAAAGATATCCCACAACACAGTTTACATAAGGATAATCCCTTATATATTATTGCTCTAATTGGAGATGTAGTTGTCAAACGAGTCTTGATTGATAATGGCTCATCTCTAAACATTTGCACTTTTGACTTCTACCAACGATTTGGCTTTAGAAGTGATGAAATGAAGAAAATTGACATGATTATCAAAGCTTTCAATGACGAAACACAAGAAACGTGTGGAGTTATTACCATCCCATTGCAAGTTGGTCCTAGAACCCTAGATACAACCGTGTTTATTGTACATTGCCCCACATCGTACAATATACTCTTGGGTCGTCCTTGGATCAATGCAATGCGAGCGGTCCCATCAACTTTACACCAATGTGTTAAATTTGAATTTAAAAATCAGTTGGTCACTATCCATGGTGACCCTAGACCCTTTGATATGTGTGCTTTGGCAGAACCCGTTGGAGTGCAATTTTGCCCCGCTCTGTCATCCACACATCCTAATTCTTATTTTTCATCTAAAACTGTGAAACACACACCCATAACTTCACCTATTTCCCCTCCATTAATTTCATCCTCCTATATAGATCAACAATCTTCTAAACAAATCACTCTAGAACCTCAAAAAGATCTTCAATCTACAACCAATCCTTCATGTTCTATCCCTATAATTTCAAAACCTATAGACCCATCTATCATACCTTCCACATCTAAAGATATAGGGAATGATCCTTCTACATCTTATGCTCTTTCCGATGAACTTTTACCAGATTTATCCACAATCTTAATATCAGAAAAAACAAATGCTTTCATGCAAGATTCAATTCTTTTAAATAACTTGCCGCCATCTCCTCGTACTTTGGGCCTCCCACAACCTATGGGAAGTACTTACCAAGTCGGGAGTTGTGCCTTCATTTATAAAGGATATGACTAGGGAAGAATCCCTCGGAATATCAAAACTCATCATGAGGGATACGCTCGATGTTATTTTACCAATGAATATATTAAAGCTAAACCCATAATGCTTAAAATGGGATATAAAGGGAAAGGCTTGGGACCTTTCCAAAATGGCATGAAAGAACCTTTCGAGGTAGAACCGTGGCCTCGCCGCTGTGGTGTGGGCCTATTTCCTAGTAAGGGTCAACCCTTTCCTTTTGAAGATGATGATCAACTCATATGTTATCAAGATTATTTGGATAGGCATGATGATTTGCCTCTAAAAAATTAGTCATTTACATGTAACATGCTATCCATAGCTTACCCTGAAATGATTGCTGACCTCGATGAAGAGTTGGAAGGAGATATCTTCCATGATGTCTCCATTGAAGAGATGTTACACAATGGATTTTATTTTGATGGTTCTATACCAACTATAGCCCAACTTGAGACCACTAATCCTCAAGATGAATTATCCAAATTAACCTTACAAGAATTACAAGAATTGGGCGTTTCACCCACCCCCCCTAATTTTGAAAGAGATCTACACATGGAGGTAGAAAACGCCATTAAAATTAATATTGGAACTGAGGATAATCCTCACATAATCAATATTGGATCAGAATTAAGTCAAGAAAAACAAGAACAATACATTGCATTCCTTAAAGAGTATGAAGATGTCTTCGCTTGGACATATGAAGATATGCCAGGTCTAGACCCTTCCGTAGTCATGCATCATCTAGTGGTCCATCCGGATGCTAAACCTGTTAAACAAAAACTTAGAAAAATGCATCCCAAAGTGGCTCTGCTAGTCAAAGGGGAGTTAGAAAAACTCTTGAATGTTGTTTTTATACAAGCTATTGATTATGCTGAATGGATCTCAAATGTAGTTCCAATCACCAAGAAAGAAGCCACCAAAGTTAGGGTTTGCACAGATTTTAGAGATATTAACGTTGCATGCCCTAAAGATGATTTTCCTCTTCCAAACATGGATCAAATCATTGACTTTACTGTCGGGAGTGGGATGATGTCCTTAATGGATGGATTCTCCGGTTATAATCAGATCAGGATAGCTCCTGAAGATCAGGCTAAAACAACCTTTATTACCCCCTGGGGTACTTTTTGTTGGAAAGTGATGCCATTTGGCTTAAAGAACGCAGGTGCAACCTATCAACGAGCTATGACTTATATTTTTCATGATATGATGCATGATATCCTACATGATTATGTAGATGATATTATAGCTCGCTCTATTAATGAAGATAATCATTTAGATGATTTGAGAAAAGTTTTTAATCGATTACGAGAATATCTTATTCGATTAAATCCAGCAAAATGCATATTCGGAGTTAAGTCCGGTAAACTATTAGGGGTTTTAGTTTCTTTACATGGTATCAAAATCGACCCTCTCAAGATTGCGGCTATCACTGATATGCCCGCACCTACTAATATATCTGAGTTACGAAGTTTACAAGGTAAGCTTCAAGCCATCCGTCGCTTCATCGATAAGTCGGCGGACAAAACCGGTCCCTTTCTTAAACTCCTTAAGAAGGATGTCCCTTTTAATTGGGACGACGAATGTAGAGAAGCTTTTGAACTTCTCAAACAATACCTCCTTAATCCACCTGTGCTTTCACCGCCTAAACCTGATCGCCCATTTCTCCTATATATTTCAGCTTCAGATTCTGCCTTAGGAGCTATGTTAGCTCAGCTTGATGATGAAAAGAGAGAACGTGCTAATTATTATATTAGCCGAACCTTCATCAGTTATGAAACCCGCTACACAACATTAGAAAAACTATGTCTAGCAGTCGTGTTTGCTATGCAAAAATTATGACATTATATGCTTAGTCAAAAAACTTATGTCATTGCTAAATATGATCCCTTGAGGTATCTCATGAGTCGACCTTATTTATCGGGTCGCACAGCCAAGTGGGTTCTTGCTCTAAGCGAGTTTGATCTCACATTCATAGGACAAAAGTCTGTTAAGGGTCAAATCATAGCAGATCAATTAGTCGCTGCACCCTTAGAGTCTACCCATCCCCTCATCATTGAGTTTCCCGATGAATGCCTTCAATTAGAGGCGGACCATATTGAACAATGGTCCTTATACTTTGATGGAGCCCGATGCATGAGTGGGGCTGGTGTGGGTATTATTTTAATATCCCCACAAAAACATCTTATTCCTCTGTCCTTCAAATTGACATTTGCTTGCACCAACAATATTGTTGAATATGAAGCTCTAATCCTTGGATTACGAGCTGCCTTGGCGCTAAAAATTAAACATCTATTAGTTTTTGGTGATTCTCAACTGGTTATAAACCAAATTAATGAAGTTTATCAGACCAGAGATGATAAACTATGCCCATATAAGGCCTATGTTTTACAATTAATGTCTCTATTTGATCAAGTTACCTTGGAAGCTATTCCTCGAACTTGCAACCGTGCAGTTGATGCTATGGCCGCAGCTGCATCTCTCCTGCCCTTGGAGTTAGATGACGAATATGCCACTATCATTATTCATCGACTCCAGGAACCCGCTTCAAATAAGTCATGCTTAGAACCTTTGGATGTGTTTCTAATCAATGAAACTACTCCTGAACCTTGGTATACGGACATATTTGATTTTCTCCAAAATGGGACTTTCCCCGCCAATTCTAATAGAAACCAGCGTCGGTTATTACGTAGACGAGCAAGTCGATTTGTAATAATTGGCAATACTTTATATAGGAGATCTTTTGAAGGTATCCTATTAAGATGTTTGAATTTAGAAGAATCCAAATCAGCCTTGAGTGAAGCCCACGATGGATCTTGTGGAGGACACTTCGGTGGTAGTGTCATTGCTAAAAAGCTCCTTAGGATAGGATACTTTTGGCCTACCATGGAGAATGATGCACATGATTATGTGCACCATTGTGACAAGTGCCGGAAACATGCTGACCTTGTCCATGCGCTCGCACAAGAACTGCAGGCTATTTCATCTCCTTGGCCCTTTTCAAAATGGGGTTTAGATATTATTGGCAAAATCAATCCTGTGTCATCTGATGGACACAAATTCATCATAACCGCCATCGAGTATTTCACGAAGTGGGTTGAAGCTATGCCTTTAGCTTCCTGCACTGGCACACAAGTCTCTAAATTTATTTTTAATCAAATCATTTGTAGGTTCGGAATTCTTGCAAATCTCATCTCTGACAATGGAACTTGTTTCAAAAATAAAGATGTTAAAAAATTATGCCAAAAATATAAGATTCAACATCGCTGGTCCACTCCCTATTATCCTCAGGGTAATGGTCAAGCAGAAGCATCTAACAAAACCTTAATCAAAATTCTCAAAATATTGGTCAATAAAACTGCCGTGATCGGCACATTCAATTATATCCAGCCTTGTGGGCCTATCGAACTAGTGTTCGAACCCCCACTGGAACTTCACCTTTTGTTTTGGTTTATGGTGCTGAAGCCGTTTTTCCCTTTGAATTAGAAGTTCCTTCTTTGGCTCTACTACTTCAAGATACCGAAGTAGGAGATGAATATCATGCTGGCACTCAGTCAGCTAGAACTCCTAGATGAAAAATGCATCAATGCTTTGGAGCATCTCCGTGCCTACCAAAACAAGCTTAAAAGATCATATGCTAAAAAAGTTCGTCATCGATCCTTTGAGATCGGCGACCTTGTTTTAAAAGAAAATAAAAAAAATACTAATGCAACTAAGGACCTTAAAGGTAAATTTGAGCCCAACAGGCTTGGACCATACATTATCACTGCTAAATTTGAATCGAGAGCATACAAATTATCTACCTTAGATGGTAAAGAACTTAAAGAACCCATGAATATTTTGCATCTTAAACGTTACTATGTATAAATTTGGTCATTTCATCCTTGTATATATTTGTTTAAAATATTTCAAAATCACTATTTTGTATTTCTTTCAATTTATAAATTCAAAAACACCAAAAACATTCATAATCATCAAAATCTTCAAAACTATTTGTTGTATTTATTTATGGCACTTGTTAATTCTTTCAAAAAAAAAAATAATAAAAATCAAAACAGCAATATTCTTGACTCTTTCGAAACCAAAACAACATAAAGAAGAAAGAGAGAGTCAACATTCTCAAAACTTCTCAAAAATTATTTATATATATTTTCTTACAAATGTTGCAGTTATATGTTTCAAATTATTTTGGATAAATTAGCATTTATTTGGAATCCCTCACTTTCACAAACACAAAAATAAATATCTTGATTTTATCTGGCATGATTACTAATCTCTCTTATATCAAAGTCCACAAAATTCAATTAAATAAAGTTTGAGCATAGAGAATTGATCTTGTTATTTACTTAAACCAAGCACATCTTTTCACAATAAAATGATTATATTTGTAATTTCCATGCTTTGCTACATAGTAGAAGTGGTTTCTTGAGCGAAAAGTTTCCCCTGCTATCCTATCATGCACATGGTCTAGAATCTTTGAGAATTGGCAAAAGGACAAGCTCACCCCTACCCGAATAAAAATCCCTTGCTCTACAACCTAATCCGAGCAAGTATCCCTAGCATAGAAAAAGAAAAAGCAAAGTTCAAGAAAAGAGAAAAAAAAAAAATGTTATTTTATATCATTACAGCAATGTTTCAAGCATTATCTCAAAAATCAAGCAAAAATACAAAAAGAAAAGCAAAAGAAAGCAAAAAGCAAAAAGCAAAAGCAATAAAATCCCTTTCCCTACCCTTTGAAAAGAAAAGAAGGGTTGATGAGCTTGAATCCCTGGAATTCTCAATTATTCGAAAACTGTGAGGTAAGCCCCATAACAGGTGGTTTGTGCCCAACCCGCTTGGCCTTGGGTAACTCCTAGCGTGGCGATATGTCCGTCACATTAGCGACCTTCTTTTGTACGAGACCTATGTCCGCTTATGGATTAGCTAGCTCTTGATAATCCGACTTACATAGTAGTCTAGTATGGTTATATGCATCTACATCATGGTTAATGAACACTTATTTGGTTCATTCAAATCACTTGTATCATATTATCTTGCTCAAAATGGTAAATGAACATAGCAATTGCACACACATTTTGTATTTGAGAGATTTTGTGTATCATTATGATAAATCAAGATTGGAAATGAATTCACATATGCACATGGGATTCCTTATAAATCTAACTTTTGTCTTTAAGATACTTTGAAATGGTCTATAATAGCGACCATGTCCTTTGAAATTATTGTTAGAAGTCTCTTTTTATCTTTTTATCACATTACATCACAAACAACCAATTTGTTACATCAAATTATTTCATTTAAAATCTTACAGCATGACATCAAAATTATAATATTTCCAATGACATAATTACATGAATCCTCAATCCAATCATCAAATCAATCAATCAAACATAAAAGCATCATAAAAATACATAACACAAGTCATATGATCAAAAATATCTCATCTATATATATCAACAATATGTACATCATCTCAAAAATAGATTGGTATGCCACAATCTACATCTTGGCATACTCAATCCTCTCAATCAAATGTCATTTGTGCAGTGTCTCGAGAACCCCTCGAGCTCTCAGCCTCATCTCCTCCCCCACCCTGAGGTGGACGAGGTGGCCCCATTGTAGTATGTGTAGTACTATGAGTCCTAGTCGTCGATCGGGATGAAGTCCTCGATGACCCAATCCTGATAGGGTCAGCAATGCCGACTGGCAGCTATACCCTCTGACCCTCTAGCACCATTTGGAAGTAGATGCCCTAGTAGAACGTGGTCTGAGCAATCAACCGCACCATCTCCTATGTGCTCGCTCCTCCACCCCGTGCTCTGAGGCATGCAATCTCATCTCTGAGTTGTGTAACCTCAGCTCGGTGGCATGCAGCCTCATCCTGCAATATCTGCACCTGTGCCCAGAGACAGACTGTCTTCGCTCGGAGAGTCACTATCTTGCTACTCTCCCCAATGTCAACACCCTTACCCTTATCGGGTGATGGTGGCCTCTCTCTCTATGGAGAAGGGGGTCTCTTCGCCCTCATCTCTCACTGCCATGACCTCTCCTACGCCTGTGGCCTCCTCTACTCTCTCTCGCTATGACCCTGGGCCACCTCAATAGCCACTTGGCACCGCCTCCCTATCCGACGCACAACTGCTTGAATCGAACCCTGAGCCCTCATCATCCGAGGAGGGTAGATGCCTACGTACCAGGCATCGTAGCCATCGGCTACCCCTGCATTGTCCCCATCCACTGGCTAAATGGGGGCATCATCCGAGTCCTGACTCCAAAAGCGCTGCATGTTTGGAGCCCCGCTCACTGTGGTGTTATCCTAGACAGTCCGAGAAAACTCATAATCCCTGAGATATGGGATCCCCTACTGTAGATCAAACTATCACAAAACTCGATCGTAGTGGTAGAGCTCCACCTCTCCCCTCTCCATCCGTAGCCAACAAACTTGCCTAACACAAGCCAGCTCCTGTCCATCCTCAGCCCACCCTAGGTGCTCTCACCATGGCCTCTAGGTGATCTGGTCCGAGACAAGGTCATCCAGCAGTCTCCGGGACATCGGTAGGTCAATCCGTTGTTGTGACTCTCTCTGAAGCCACCAGTAGAAAACTCGGGGCCTCTCCCCATCAATCCCTGTCAAAGGAAGCCCTACCGGCCTCCGCACTGCAATGTGCTCCCAGCACCAAACCTGTAGGAGTGATGTCATAACTAGACATCGGCCGCCCTTGTACACGACCCCATGTAGGATCCTATACAACCGACATAGCACAAAACTGCCCCAAGCAAACCTGTAACCATGGTCTCGTATATCATAGATCACATCTGCTAGCACCCATGGTACCCTGCACCCGCTCTAGTGGCATAGCAGAAGTCCACCCACCACTTCGGCCAAAACCTATGTGAGTCTGGATGCCCTAGGCATCTGACGGAGTGCCTCGATGTTTACTCCGCCCTTCTCCAAGGCTAAGCTCGGGTCACCACACAACCACATCATAGCATGGCCCTGATTGGCTACAGGAGTGATCAACCGTCCTTGTATGGGGATCCTCAGAATCCTCCATACATCCTCTAGTGTGGGAGTCATCTCCCCTGTCAGTAACCGGAAACAGGAAGAACCCGGATACCACCTCTCTGCTAGGGCTGTTAGTAGCCCCATGTCTGTAGACACTTGTGGCATTTCTGCCACATGCTGTAAGTCGGCCTGAGCCAGCTGATCCCGCTCTGCCTGTGTGAGAGTGGCCAAGTCATCTCTCAACCCGTCGTATTTCCATTCTCTGCTCTTTAGCAATCCTCTCTGCAACATAAACAACAAAACAATAAAAATCATTAATAACAATTCAAGTGATTAATAATGCAAGTAAAATTAGTTCAATTTCATCAAATGATGATATCGTCCACTATTGGACAATATCGTCCCAAATTTGAGCACAATCGTCTCCGATTTTGCAAGCCGAAATCGTCCCTAATTTGTCGAAATCGTCCCCCTTTCGTCGATTTCGCCCTTCGACGAAATCAGCGAACTTGAGATGATTTTGTCGAAATCGAGACGATTTCGTCCCGATGACGTCGACGGCCCAAAAATGGCCACGATGCTCAAAATTCATTTAAAATTCACCTAAAAAGCATGTAAATTCAAATTAAAATATTCTAAACTAAATTTAGACTCTTACCCGTCGCCCGTGCCGGACCTCTATCGATCTGTGCGCCGTCTCCACCATTTTTGTTTGCAGAGCTCTAAAACCAGAAAAATGAACAGTAAAAATGAATTAGGGTTTTACCCTATTTTTCTTAATTTTATTCAAAACACAATTAAAAACATTTTAAAATTTTGCTTTTCCATGTTTTTACCTCAAACGTTCGATTTGGGTAAAAACACGGAGGGGGCACTATAGTAAGCTGTCGTACGATTCGACCAATAATCATCGCCTAAAAATGGGAGTAATTTTTGCTTTCTCATAGATCGAGAAGAACTCATATTTAACGTATTTTTTTCAAAAAATTTGCTAAAGAGGGGGAAAAATGTAGCACCTTAAAATTGGCGCAGTGAAATCTTAACAATTACATTTACTCTAGTAAATAATTTAAATTCAAATTTTAACCTCCCAAACCACCCGTTAATCGCCGTGTAATCCATTTCCCCCTTTTCCGTGCCATTTTTAGAGTTTGTTTTGACCGTTTGACGATATCGTCGCCGATCAGACGATATCGCCTCAGATCTGACGATTTCGTCTGGGCTAGGATGTCCAGACGATCTTGTCCCAAAACTAATTTTTCACAATTAGCTTCTGTTCCAACGGGTCTCTAATCCGGGCAGAAGCATGTCTGCATTGTTAGAGACCCTCCCCCGTTGGAGATCTCCCAAATAGGGATGATCTCCAACATCCTAACCTCCCTCCTAAGCTTATTTAATCCTAAGCCCTCCCCTTAGCACCCCCCTGGCTGAAATTCCTGTAACTTGACTTCATACACGTTAAAACATCCCAAATTCATATTTGCAATAGTTCTATTCAAATTTTGTTGTAGGTACCTTAGTGTTTTTTAGTCGGAGCAAGCTTACATCGTCGCAGACGATCCTGTTCAGATCGAAGGCAATCCTATCGAATCAGAGATGATTTCGTACCAATGCGAGACGATTTCGACTGCAGTCAACATTGAGGCAATCAGTGCCTAAAGTTTGCATTTCTTCATCTATTTTTTTGCTGTTTTATTCTGCAATTAGCTAGCTTATTCATTATTTTATGCTATTCTACATTTTGGAGTTCACCCATCTAGATCAAATGCATAATTAAGTCATAATTATTATTTAATTAGCATAATGCATTCATATTTTTGTTCACAAGTTTCTGTTTGATATTGTTACTGTCAATTTACATTGTTTCCATATGTTAGAATAGTTGTATTTTTTGTGTTTTGCACCTATTTCTCTATTTGCAGGTCTCTAACGAATTCGTCTGACGAATTCGTCAGATCTCAAATGATCTTGTCTGATCTTAGACGATCCTGTCAAATCAGAGGCGATCTTGACTGCTTCAAGAATCAGAATCTTCATCAGACATCTATATCAGGTATTTTCTTTTAATATTCCTTAATTTCTCTGTTTTCTGTCTTAATTTTGTTTTCTGTATTCATTTAATCTGCATCTTCATATAGAATAGCTTAGACGCATTTTGGCCAAACCTAGGACTTGAATGCTTAAGGCTAAAATGAACACATAAAACACATTCCCAACCTAGGTGTGGAAACTGCCATTGAATGTTTCTTGGTGAACCCACCATCCGTCGAAAAATCACCATAATACACCTCCCCCGAGAGGCGGGACCTTCGCAAGGCCTCTTAGTCCGAGGTACCGCACCATCCTTTTCACATCCCCCTTCCGAGCACGGATCCTATAGCCTGAAGGTAAGGGTGTGAAAAATTTGGAGCGATACAAGGTCAAGCACATGAAAATAAGCGTATAAGGTCAAAACACACTAGGCATGGCTTAATTAAGCAAAGGTATGTTAGGAAAGTGTTGGTCAAATATCTGCCTAATCAATAAACACTACGTTTATGCACCCTAGATACGACCAACATTGAAAGGTCAGAGGAAAGAGATGTCCTCCGTACCAATATCCAGAGAGGATGGAAGACTAGAGATGTAGGAAAGAAATTGCAAATTGCGAAAAGAAATGGGAAATATGGCCATAGACCAAAGTGCAGGTTTCGAGTCAGACTAAAAAGCAAGAAAACACTCAAGCACAAAAAAACATCAAATAGAAGGAAAGACAGTAGAATAAACTTGCAATCTTGCAATAATAACTTTTAAATTAACACCTCGGTACTCACTCTTCCACTGGCAACATTTAAATCCAAATATAGAATTTAAACTAGATAGCAAATAAAAAGAGTGAATGTTAAAGGAAGTGCACTACGCAAAAAGAAATTATACGTAGAATCGCTTATCAATTCAGAAGCCTGATGTCTTTCATTAATGCAGAGAACTTAGAGATTATTCTCGCAAAGTGTCTAACCTCTTCTTTACAACATGATTTTCTTAGTATTTATAGAGGTCTCCACCTCTTTCATTTAATACATGTGAGAGAAGATTTTTTTGGGATCAAAGACAATAACCAAAAAAATCTCCTCGATTTCTTGGAAAATCCATGCACTTGAGAAACAAATTCCAGAAAATCTGAAATTCAGACGTAGATGTGCATGGTAGGAGAAATCATTAAATTATTTAAACAAATTTGATACATTGGAAATAATGAAAACTTATTTCTCCTCGCCTTTGTCCTTACGATTCACAAAATAGATTTACCGAGGGCTCCCTTTATTAAATACATGCAATTCAATATTTGACCATTTCCTTGTTCACCTTAAATTCATCTTCACCATATCAAACACGCGCGCGATCTTCATTAAGAAAGTTCGTCCCATGGAAAGGCGAACGTGATGTTCGCCCCTGGGATGGATGAATGCAATTCTTCATTGTTGAAAGGAAGTTCACCCCTAGGATGGGCAAACGTCATGTTTGCCCCTCGACCAGGATGCACAACATTTTTCAAGAGCGCGGGCAGCCAAGTACCCCAAGGTGCGTTCGCCCTAAGGAAGGGCAAACGACATGTTCACCCCTAAGGAAGGGCGAACATGATTTCATGCTTAAAATTTTTTCCAATACATTTTCAAAACAGGTTCGCCCCAAGCAAGGGTGAATGAGACATTCGCCCCTCCTTAAAGGCGAACATGAATATCTATAAATACATAAAGATTTTTTTCAAAGTGCCTTCGGGACTTTTCTTTGTTCTTTCTGGAATAAAATATATCAGACTTCTACATACTGAATGGAAAGTATGTTATCGCTTCTTATAGAAATTAATACAAAATTTCCCAAAATCCCAATGAAATACAAAATGGCCAACATTTCTTGGCGACTCACGGGGTATCCAACTTGCATGGATGCAAGCGATCCCAGGCCTTTATCCATTGGGTGCAGAGTATGTTCAAAATATGCAAACATCTTATCTTTTGAGGGCCACCTATGCATGCTCTACTTCTTCTGCTTCGGCTGTGACCCTAAGCACTTCAACATGTTTAGCTTCTTCCACCACCTTTTTTTTTTCTTCACAATCTGCTACTGCCTTCACTTCCTGTTTTGTAATAACCTCTGAAAGGGCCTCATATGTGTGTACAACATCATGCCAAGATTCAATGGTAAACAAACAATGAGTACTGAGAGACTCATAAATGAAGCGAAGACTTTGTACATTTGTCAAGCTGAGGCACTTCGAACGCTGAGCCAACTCGTAAAGGGAAAGCTCCAAATGTGTATATTTCTCCATAAATGGCAAGACTGCACTTGAGTGAGGGGCTTAGCCAAGGCATCAATGTCTACAGTATCTTCAATAAATGCACTCCAGAGCTTTTGCAACTACTCCATCAGAAGAGGCTCACTCCAATCATCTAGGAAGGTGGTGAAACCCTACTAGTCGATAGTCTCAAAATGAGACATCAAAATAGTATGCTCCCGCTCAATAGTATTGAGGATGGCCCACCACTCATTTACAAGGTCCATACGCTGAAAATAGCTTCACAAAGTTACTTGTGCTCGGGACCAAGCATAGTCCATATCATTGAGAGGGTGAATATACAGAGACGTATTCAACAAAGCTTGTATCTTCATAGCCGTCTCCATATGGGGTGACAACAACTCCTCCACTGAGTCAATCATTTGTTGCCCAAGATAGATTTGTATCCCTGCTTCCCATAAGTACTTCAACACCTTAATTGTGTGCGTGGCCAACTTTGTGGAATTTGATACAGAGCAAAGGCAAAGGTCTCTTATGCTATCACACAAAAACCATGCAATAGGCACGACATTAGCTTCAAGATGCTTTTTGAGTTCTTCGACCTGTTGTTGAAGGTTATGCATCTCAATCTGAGCAGCATCAATTTTCTTTAAGTGCACCTTGACTTGATCATGAAAATATTCTCTTTTAGTGGCCATTTTTTCTTTTGTTGCCTTGCTCTTAGCCAACACACTCTCCAAATCAAGTACCCTGTCTTGCAGCTTGAAATATTTTTCTTTATAATGCTCCCTGTGAAAATACAAGGAGCTCATATCTACTTGCATATTGCCCATTTTTTCAATGGGATCAATCCACATTAGATATTTAGTTATAGTCTTAGAAACATAGTCGTCAGGCTATAACTCACCTTGAGGCTTCTGAACCATCGGAGTGAATGTTGTCACATGAGCCTCCTTAGAAATTGGATCAAAGGTCACCTTCTTGATCGGTCATGTTGGTGCCAAAGCTTATTTCTGTCGCATACTCTTCAACTATTGAGAGGAGCTCAGGTGCGCTTGATTTAATTTTTCAACATTCGGCTGTGCATGGGCCACCTGCACGTTTGGAACAATATACAACTCAAAAAATGGGATAAATGGAACAAAAATCTTTGGGCGACTAAGCCCAGTGGACATGGACGACACAGATTGAAGTGGAGGAATGGATACAGGGATGGTGGAAGAGAGGGAAAGAGTGGATGAGATGGAGGACACAGATGCAATCGTGGTTACACTACGCCTAGACGAAGCTTGCGTACTAATAGCTGTAATGGTGGAATAAATGACAATCGAGGGAAGGGGACGCAGAAAAGGATTAGTCCCTGACACATAAGAACTAAAAGAAATAGAGGGCGAGGAAGCAGGAATGAAAGGAGCAATAGTGACTTTAGAAATGGAAATAGTAGAAGCGAAAGAGGGAACCATAGAAAGAGAAACAAAAGGAAGACCAAAGGGCGAGAAGGTAGAAAATGGAGGGGACAAAAATGAAATTGAGGGGACCAAAGAAGAAATCACTGCATGCCCGATGAGGGAAATGGAAGATGAAGGAAGAGATGATGTACCTTGGGGTGCAAACACCACTGGTTCTATGGATGGTGGAGGTTGTGCAACTACCTCCTTTCCCCGCTCTACCTCCTGCTCACCAACATCAAGGGCTACTTCTTCATCCAAAATCTCAACATGAGAATCTTTCGAAAGTTGCTCCTCCTCTTGCTGTGCCATCAAAAATATTTACGCTACTGATTTAGGATTCTCACCATTGAGGACAAGGTTCAATGTTGGTATAGAAGCAACTACGAAACTCGATGTAAAAGGAATCATAGTACCCACAGACATGGGTGCTATAATAGTTGAAGTAGTGGCCACACCAGTTCGGGGCTGCTTAGCTGCTTTAGGAAAAGGGGGTGCCATCGGCCATTTGTGTTGCTTAGGCAAGGGAACTTCTTTAGGAGGGCGCTTCGCCCTTTGAGTCTGCTTTTGAAAAACATGGGAGTGTTCTTCTTCTTCCTCTTCTTCTTCAGTGTTGTCCTCAACCATAGGACTTTCCTCCTTAGGTTCACTTTCACCACTTTCGGACTGCTAAAAACTTTGTGGAAAAATGGTGGCAAAGGCGACAAGTTGATAAGAATCCACAAACCTATCATAAACCTGAGAGAACTGGGTATCAAGCTTCAATCCATAAGTAGCATAGGGCTTCCTTCAATGAATGTGCATTACCCACCAATTCATAATTTTCTCCTCCTTCCAATGAGGGTTTACCTCTTGGACAGTCCCAAATAGGCCTGGAGGAGGAATATGCATTTTATTCTTTCCTAGATTATACTCTGCTTCCTACTCATAATAATCGTGCCATGGAGGAAGGGGGACATTTTTTCCATGTGCCAGTTCATTTCCGGTCCATCAAAATTGTTTTGGCACTTCTGAATATCTGGGCACAGGCAACAATGAAAGGTCTTTGCCTTAATAAGCGCCAAATTTTTTCCAAGTGGATCATACCACCATCATTGCGGTAACTCAATTAGTCCCAGGTCTTGAAGAACCACCGTCAAAAGGTGATTTTGCCCAACCTGGTTCACTTCTATACTCCTGAACTTAAGAGGTATAGTATAGGTTGTTTTCTTCCCTCATTCGACATCGTATATATCATTAATATAATCCATCTGGCGCACAACTTCCATAGCAAAAACGCGCGTAGTAGAAAAATAAGGCAAAAAAAAAGGTTTACCTATATATCCAAAAATTCGAACAACCACGCCCTGAGTGAGCAAAAAAATGTCGCCCTTCTCATTTGAAACAACAACATCCCTCAGGTCGCGAGGCACTCAATCACAAATACCATAAAGTAACTCAATGGCTGGGCCCAAAAACCAACTATTAAAGCTATATACAGACTCATTTTTAGTCAATACTTGAGTCCACTTATAAACTGGTAGAGGTTTGTTCTTTTCACCTATCTGTGTAACACTTAGAGTAAATATTCTATCATTTGGATATTTTACCCTTTCCCTACATTAGGTAGATTTTATTTACTGCATGGTAAAAAGTAGCTTGTTACTTTTTACCACTAGTAGTTACTTTTACTAGTTACCTAGGTTAGTGACTTACCTTACCGTCATTTCCCTATGGACGATAGATATTATGGACGACAGGTTAGTCGGTAGGTTAGTTGTAATCAATCTGATTACGTTTACTATTTCTATTTAACCTTTGATTATTAATAATATTTCTAATGATTATGGTTTATTTTTTTGCACTTACCATATTCTAACATTGGTATCAGAGCCATGGTGGAGCCACCTGTGATCTTGGAGCACTACGCGAGAAGCCTGCAGTGGACTAGGTGCATGCTTCTCGAGGTAGCCAAAGGAGAGGTACGATTCTTGAGGAAGTCCATAGCTGACATGGCAGCACATAGCCTGAGACCCAAGCTGAAGTGGCCCGTAGGTGCATAGATCTCGAGGAGTTGGACTTGCTGACGTGGTGGTCCGTAGCCCGAGACCTGTTGACCTGGCACCTGGATCTAGGTTGGTGATGTTGATAGGATGGTAGGAGCACCCTCCGTGCGGTGGCTGACCACCATGAGAGGGCAAGTGCACTCTCCATGGGAGGACACAGATCTCGATCGATGATCAGGATCCGAGAGGGTAGGCGGGTCTTCGATCATCAATGATCGAATCAAAAATCTAGACCCTATATCAATGACAAGACATGTGGCAGAAAGCCACTAGAATCGACTGACACAAAGGTGATCACATCTGACGTGGACCTGATACTTGGCATTGTTGACTGGATTGGGCATGTAGACCGAGTCCAATCCAACTCTTAATGAAAGAAAAATGTCACTGCAACTAAAAAAAGAAAAACCATACCAGTAGCAAAGTATACCGAAATGCCCTAGTCTTTCCTTCTTGCAACCTCTACAACTACGAATTAATTCTTCGAGAAACAAATTTGGCCTAGTCAAAATAAATTGGATTCCCCCTGCCTCATAGCTGCAGGAGAATAAAATTCTACCTTGCAAATACATTGGGCCATAGCTGCCTACCATTTGTGCATAATTTTATCTAAAGGCAACCCAGCAACCCAGGAAAGCATGGAATAAATATCTTGGAACTTGAATTCTGAAAGGCTTTTAGGAAAACTCGGTAGCTGCCCCATTTGCGGCTACTTGACGAGCTGCATCTCCATAAATTACCTCATAGCAACAGTGGAAACATACTTTTCCTCTTGCTCATCCGTATGAATTTTCTTATTTACTACATAGCTCGACGCGCTCACCCCATAGGCAAAAGCCTCTTGGACCTTATCCGATGTAATCGTAAAAAGAATCTCATTTCAGGCATTTTAGATAGCCCTAGTGGAGGAGTCATAAAATTATGCAATTAATCGGATGAGTTCAGGGCATGGATGCACAGACGAACAAAGATACCACAAAAGTTGTGCATGATGAGGTGTTGTGAGAAAACTATTATGGGAAACCCCTTGATCGACTACAACTTCAACCTCTTGCATTAATCTATCAATTCCCTTATGTGTGATCAAATAATCACCAATTTTAGCCATTTCATATTCATAGGGATCCAAATCAACATAATCATTCTGTCGAACCTTTTTAGCCCTCGAAATTCTCTCTCGTTTCTTGGCTAGATGTACTTCAACATCCTCCAATGCCTTTGTCTATTCTTTGCTACATCTTCCCATATTTTTCAGATAAAAACTATAGCTTTTTTTGCAATTCCCTGCTTAGCATCTTCTAAAAATTCCTGTGCACCTTGGAAAATAGGATACAACACAATAGGAAAAGAAAAAAAAATAAGGAAAACAAGACTTACCTTTTTTCTTTGGAATTTTATAGGAGCGTTACCAACTGCCGCAGTAATTATAGAATTAAATGCAGATGCGCCTTCGAAGAGAAATATTCTTCGAAAATCACTCAGAATCCTTTCTCAAAGCACAAAAAACCTTTCTTTTGGTTCACCTTCGGATTCTTCTTCAAAATTGTGCCCACAACGCAGCGAAATCTCATAGAACAACATGCCCTGACACCAAAATCTTACTAGGAATATCAAACCTGTCGTTAATCATCAATCATTAATTCTGTCAGCTGCCTTAAAAATCTCAATATGAGCACCTCCCATGTTTGAACATCATCACTTAAAGCTGACGTCGGATACTTCTGATGATTGCCACGTAACCTTAGGGTGAAATTGATTGTTCCGAATGCATATCTTAGGAAAGCTTTGCCAACGAAAGTGTCTCTTAAAACTCCATGGCACACCTTCTTTAAAGCAATCTTCACTATGTTTTTCTTCCTTTTTGTTTTTGTGTTTTTTCTTTTTTACAAAAAGCGCCATGCACAATGCCCCTTTTTTATTTTTGGTGACGTCAACAAGATGCGTTCACCTAAAAAATGGGTGAACGTGATGTTCACCCCTTCCAAGGGGTGCGCGTGAACTTTTGTTATCACTTTGTCGTCCTTGAATTTCATTTTTTTTCTTTCTTCTTCTTTTTTTGTTTTTTTAAAACAACATGCATATTTACACGAAAATATTACATATGTACAAGGTACTACCTTCAATTTAAAATCATGAAATATAGACCTTCAAATGAAGGCCATTCATCAAAATGGGGAGCTCACACCCTTCCATATCACAAATTTGAAATGCATTAGAAGAAGTGACAACCGAAATCTGAAAAGGTCCCTCCCAAATTGCATCAAACTTATGATGTTTCCTAGGCTTAGATTTTTTTTTGTTCCATTTTAATACCAAGTCGCCCACCTGGAATCTTCGGTCAGTGGATTTACTCTGGAACCACTTCTTCATTTCAGCAACATGTTTTGCAAAAGTGTGATAAACTCGCTCCCTTTCTTCTTCTAATTGTAGCAATTGCACCAACCTTGCCTCTATGGGATTATTTTCTTCGTTTTCATCTTGAAACATATGCAAAGTTTGAAGCACAGGAAGTTCAATATGGGTAGGAAGGACAACTTATTTTCCATAAACCAAAGCATATGGGGATATTTTAATGGACTTATTTACCGAAATGCGATTGGCCCAAAGCGTCTGATTTAACAACAAATGCCAATTTCTCTTATTCTCACCCATTATCCTCTTTAGAATCTGAAGCAAATTTTTGTTGGTTGACTCAGCCAATCCATTTCCCTATGGGTAATAATTGGAATATGTCTTCAAATAAATACCATACCTACTGGAAAATTCAGTAATTTTGGCTCCAATGAAAGGAGTACCATTATCGGTAACCAAGGAATCGAGTATACCGAAACGGGTGATGAGGCTCTCTAGAAAAGAAATAACAGTCACCTGATCAGCCTTTGTGATGGGTATAGCTTCTACCCATCTGGTGAAGTAATCTATTGAAATCAGAATATACTTATGCTTTGCAGAGGAGTGTGGATCAATAACACCTATAAAATCAAGACCCCACTATTGAAAGGGTGCCTCTACTTGAATCAGATGCAATGGATATGCTCCTTTTCTCATTCGTCCCACATATCTTTGACAACTATCGCACTAATGACTTATCTTGTACGAATCGACAAATGGAGTAGGCCAATAATAACTTTCCTGAATAATTTTTAGAGGCATAGGTCTATCGGCATAGTACCCTCCTGACAACCCAAAATGGAACTCCTCCAAAAATTTTGATTTTTTAGAATCTTTCACACATCTAAGGAGTATGCCATCAATGTTCTTATAATATAGGTCATTTGGAAATGACACAAACCTGAGTGCCTGCAATCTGAACCTTCGACACTGTGAGGGGTTAAAGCAGCTAGGACACCTTCCAAAAGTAAAATACTAAAGGAGTTCCTCGATCCATTATTTGTTGCCCGCTGCATTATTCGCACAAATTACATCTTCAAGATTTGTCTCAACAATTACGCTTTTGGCCAACTCTTGACACAGAGTGTGCCCATGAACCAACTTTGTCGGCTTGATCTCTACATCATACTCTTGGATATTTGAAACCCATCTGGATATCTTATCACCCAAATCTCCTTGAATTATAAAATTTTGAACATCAGGGTGAATGACGAAACCATAGTTCTACTCTGAGAAACGAAGTGGCGAAACTTCTTCAAGGCTTTCATTACTGCATAAACCTGCTTCTCAATAAAATTGTACTTCTCCTGGTGTGGTGCAATAACCTGACTTAGAAAAGCGATAGGCTTTTCTTCGCCATCATCTTGTTTTTGTGTGAGCATGATAGCTAGCTCTCCTGCTCACCTACTGCATATAGTATAAAATATTTGGAGTAGTCAGGATTGATCAATACTGGCGCCTGAGTTATCCTCTCTTTGATTTCTTGAAAATATTACTTCCTGGCCTCCGTCCATTTAAACTCAACATTATTTTTCAAGAGCTCCGTCATTAGTTTGACGACTTGGAAAAAATCAACAATAAACTTGCGAATGAAGTTTTATATCCAAATAAGAACTGCAAGTCTTTCTTATTCGTAGGTAGCGGAAATTTCATTAGTGCTTCAGCTCACGCGGGATCTATGGCCAATCCTTCCCATGAGATCACATGGCCCAGTAGCTTCCCTTCCTTGATCATAAAAAATGACTTCTTCAGATTTATGGAAATCCTGAATTCTTGGCACATCTCAAATTTTTGCCTTAAATGAGAAACATGATCTGTTCTGTAATGTTAAAACACCGTCATATCATCAAGATAAATTACAATGATTTTATTTAGCAACTCACCAAAGGCGACGTCCATGGATCTCTAAAAAGTTGCACTAGAATTTGAAAGCCCGAAAGGCATCCGCTGATAAGAGAATGTACCCCACTTAATTGTAAACGTCATCTTGTATTGATCCTCATCCTTAACCCAAATTTAATTGTACCCAGAGAATCCATATAACAAGTAAAATCTCTGAGCACCAGCTACAACATGAAGAATTTGATCTATCTAGGGAAGAGGATAATGATCCTTAAATGATGCTTGATTTAAATTTTGAAAGTCAACACACAGACATATATCTCCATTCTTATTTCTTACAGGAACCAGGTTCGCTACCCAGGTGGAATATTTAATAGGATAAATGATCTTTGCTTCAAGCATCTTTAATAATTTTGCTTTCATGAGGGCTTCAATCTTGGGATTGATAGTATGCTGCTTCTGCCAAAAATGCTTCAGCCCTTCTTACAGCTCGATGGTGTGTTGGATCACGTTTTTTTCATACCATTTCAAGTCCTGATAACTCCATGCTACAATATCTAGGTATTCATAGCATAAACTTTTGATGCCCTCAATTTCATCCAATTCACAATCGGTACCAACCTTAATGACCTTTCCTAGCTCCAACTACAATTCTCTATATTCCTTGGCATCCACCTTAATCCTATGTTTATCAGCTCTATCACTTTGATCAAACAAGCTTTCTAGCAAAATCAAACCTCTAGGAATATGATTATTTCTTAACTGGATCATCTCTTCTTTTTCTTCTTCCACAAGAACCTTACTTTCTATGTTGGCAGCCTCTTTGAGGAGAAAATTCACTATTTTCTCATCATTATTGAACACCTACCAATAGAGGCCCTTATCTGGAATGAAAGGTCTGAAGATTACCCTCACTGTCTTGGGTTTTCGGACCACTTGCTCGGCAGGAGAATAATTAGCACCCATGGAAGCTAAAATATCAATGTGTCTATTTTGCTCCCTAGGAATTGCTTAAATATTCAAATATTTAAATACTTCAAAAAGATCCCATACCCTGTTGCGATATGCCTTCAAGTAATGTTGCTTTGACACACATTTGTTTATAACTTTATTGACTATAAGCTCAAAATCGTCGAAAATCTATAACTGCTCAATTCCCAATTTATTGTTCTTTTTCAAGCCAAGGAATAATGCTTCATATTCAACGACATTATTTGTACAACTCCAGGTCAATTTGTAGGAGTACATTTTTTGTATACCTTCAGGAGAAACCAATACCACACCTGCCCCTACACCATTCTTACATCGAGTGCCATCAAAGAACAACTTCCATAACTAATGCGAACCAGGTTCTAAGGGCTTAAGGGCTTGTTCTTGAGGCTTTTCTACCTTTTGGATGGAATAACAACTAATGTCCATTCCAATCACAGCGTTAAAGTCTGTCAACAAAAACTCATCTTCTAGGTAAAGCTCCTTAGGTACTTCTTCAATCAGACCAACTTCTTTCAATTCTTTGATCATCATATTTACTATGCTTGGGGCTTGTTCTGCCTCCTCTATCTTCTCTATATGAAAAGGGGAAGGTTTCTCATTATGAATGTGAATTCGCATACCTTTGAATAAAATATCCAAATTTGAATAATCTAAGGATAGATAACCTCCCAGATTAGCTATGAATTCCCTTGAAAGGCACATGCTAAAATAAGGTTCTAAATCAACAACCACAACCTCCTAAATGACAATGATCTGTGGCATGCTATGAAGCACAATTGGAATATATTTGATTACTCCAACCATTTTAACTAGGATACCATCCAATTGTAATACTCCTGTACTGCTCCTTGTATACTCCATTCCCATCACTTCGCATACCGCCTTGGGCATAACAGTAGTGGCAGCACCAGAGTCTATCATGTAATTATGCACAATCCACCCTTCCATTATCAAAGATAAATAAAATGAAGGACGACAATTTTTACCTGTCATTGAAGTGGGGAGCGCTTGAGCCAAGACTATTTGCAAACGATTTTTCTTTTGGTCTTTGGTGCTCTTCAGGGATTCTTGCAACAAATAAATCTGCCCTGGTAGCTGCAATGCATCATACAAGCTAATCCTAGCTAGGATTTTATTCATTTCCTCCATGATATTGTAACTATGAGCAGGTGGGACCTTTTCTTCTAAGGACCGCTCATACTTATCTCGATACTACTGTGTAGCTTCTACTCTTTGAATTTTAGTCAACGAAGGATATTTGAGTTTTTCCTTAGCTTACTCTTTCATTTCACCAGAGGCTGGAGCAGTGGCCATGTGTTGCAAAGTTGAAGGTTGAGCTTGCACTTTACCTTGTGCTTGCCCAGGTGGTGAATATTTTGACTTGACAACCTCAGGGGTCTTCATCTAGGATGTTCACTTTTCTTCTGGAGCTTTTGGAACCATGGGTACTTTCAACGGTTGCAATTTCATGGTATCCATGGTCACTGGTCTCTTTCCAGACCTGTTAAGAACTAAAACCTACTCAGGAGATGACACCATACAATTATATTTTGCTTCTCGAATCATATTAACTTGCCCAATAGAAGAAATTTCTACCAGTGTTTGAACATAGTTTATATGGACCATACATGTGTCTTCACCATGAGGATAATTACAAGTAAAACACCAATATGTCCTTTTGGATGCATTAATATCATAATTTGCCCGCATCATATTATTCTTCTTAGGTCCCCTTTTGGTGGATGCTTGCTCTCGGGTGATCGACGAAGTCTGGAACCATCTCTCTCGAAACTCAGCTTCAGCTTGCTTCTTCCTCACAATTGTCAACTCATTGAATATCGTCCTCAAAGCCGCATTATTGGATTTTACTTCTTGTAACAAAATTGTGAGGGGGTTCATACTAGATGATGGAATGGGCATGGGTAATGGCAAGGGTGCTTGTACTGTGGGCAAAGGTATAGGTGTTGGAAGTATTGGCAATGTTGGAAAAGAAATGGATGAAAGCTATGATGATACCGTTGGAGTGGAAAAATATGGAAAGCTTATAGCAGATGACTGTCGAGCAGGGATATGAGCTACTTGAGGGGATCTTGAATTCCATGAGGGAAAAAGATACATCGATGACATGGGCTACAAAAATGCGTTGGAATAAATATATTATGGTAGGTCTAGAAGAATAGGCATTGTTACCTTTGGAGGAAGCCTTCCTACAACAATCAAATTTGATTCAAATTTTTAAGCTTATGTATAGATATCCGGGAAGGTGGTCACATTAGCCCGGTGCACCGCCATACCAATATCAGTATTGAGTGCACGAAGTTAATAAAATACTGCTTGCTCATGGGTCAGCCGCAAACCATCTGGAACTCGCTGCCAGCTTTGCACAAATCGCACATTGAAATCTACAAGCTCCTCTTGAGGATGTCTTTGAATCGAGGTGAATTGATGTAGTAGCGAATATGGATTATCTTGCTCATGAAAGTTCTTAATCAGTAATTCTACCAATTGATCCCATGAAGTAATTGTGCCAGGTTGCAAAGATCGATACCAATAGAGCAATTTTCCTCTTAATGACAAAACCAAAATCTTTATCATCACATATTCATCAGTTATATCATGAATAGTTGCAAGAGATGCTACATCTTGGATATGCTCATGTTTTGTCTTTCCAGTACCATTGTATGTTGGCAAAGCCTTTAGAGAAGCTTGAGGTACTGGGTTCTATGCTTGCAAATTTAGCACGCCCGAGCTATTCCAAGTCAAAAACTGTCTAGGAAGCTATTTTTGATGTGATGGGGGATTCTGAGCCATATGCACCAAAATATGAGGAATAGGTTGCGAAGTGTTAGTGGCTGTAGTAGATGAAGGCTAGGGAAAACTAGTGGTGATACTTACAGGACTTACGGGAGCGAAAAACACATCGGCTAATCGGGAAGATGAAATAGTTGGTATGGATGGAATATAAGGAAGTGAGGATGCTATTTGAAAAGTGGCTATTTGAAAAGTGGCTACTTGAGGATGCTCTCCTAGCCTTTGGATGTCTAATTCATAAAAAATTGATTATCAAGATTCTTGGCTTTTGATCTTGTATTCATGAGAGACAGATGTTCTATTCTCAAGCAGGAAGGCGAACACCAAACCTAGCATTGCTGAAGGTGGAACCTTGAAAAAGTCCCACCGGGCATGCCAAAAACTATTAGTCAAATATCTGCCTAATTAATAAATACTACGTTTATGCACCCTAGATACGTCCAACATTGAAAGGCCGAAGGAAAGAGATGTCCTCCGTGCCAATCTCCAGAGAGGGTTGGTTCCCAAACTAATTCTAAAACTAGTTGAAGACTAGAGATGCAGGAAAGAAATTGCAAATTACGAAAAGAAATGTGAAATATGGCCATAGGCCAAAGTGCAGGTTTCAGGTTAGACTAAAAAGTAGGAAAACACTCAAGCACAAAAAAATATCAAATAGAAGGAAAGGCAGTAGAATAAACTTGCAATATTGCAATAATAACTTTTAAATTAACACCTCGATACTCACTCTTCCACTGGCAACATTTAAATCCAAATATAGAATTTAAACTAGATAGCAAATAAAAAGAGCGAATGTTAAAGGAAGTGCACTACGTAGAAAGAAATTATATGTAGAATCACTTATCAATTCAGAAGCCTGATGTCTTTCATTAATGCAAAGAACTTAGAGAGTATTCTCACAAAGTGTCTAACCTCTTGTTTACAACAAGATTTGATTAGTATTTATAGAGGTTTCCGCCTCTTTCATTTAATACATGTGAGAGAAGAATGTTCTGGGATCAAAGACAACAACCAAAAAAATCTCCTCAATTTCTTGGAAAATCTATGCACTTGAGAAACAAATTCCAGAAAATTTGAAATTCGGAAGTAGATGTGCATGACAGGAGAAATCATTAAATTCTTTAAACAACTTTGATACATTGGAAATCATGAAAACTTATTTCTCCTCGCCTTTGTCCTTATGATTCACAAAATAGAGTTACTAAGGGCGCCCTTCATTAAATACATGTAATTCAATATTTGACCATTTCCTTGTTCGCCTTAAATTCATCTTCGCCATATCAAACGTGCATGTGATCTTAATTAAGCAAGTTCACCCCATGGAAAGGCGAATGGGACGTTCACCCCTAAGGAAGGGCGAACGAGGTGTTCGCCCCTAGGATGGGCGAACATGATTCTTCATTGTTGAAAGGAAGTTCACCCTTGGGATGGGCGAACGTCATGTTCGCCACTTGACCAGGGCGCACAACATTTTTTAGGTGTGCGGGCAGCCAAGTACCCCAAGGCGCGTTCACCCCAAGAAAGGGAAAACGACATGTTTGCCCCTAAAGAAGGGCGAACGCGATTTCATACTTAAAATTTTTGCCAATACATTTTCAAAATAGGTTCATCCCAGGAAAGGGCGAATGAGACGTTCGCCCCTCAAGGGTGAACATGAATATCCATAAATACAATAAGATTTTTTTCAAAGTGCCTTTGGGACTTTTCTTTGTTCTTTCTGGAATACAATATATCAGACTTCTACATACTCAATGGAAAGTATATTATCTCTTCTTATAGAAATTAATACAAAATTTTCCCAAAATCCCAATGAAATACAAAATGGCCAAAAGAAAGCTAGGTAGTTTGAAACAAGCTAAGAATGCCAACATAGACCAAGTGAGGTAGATATAGCCTAGAGCATACAAAATGGGCTAGGCGGGCCAAAACTAACCAAAATGGATTGTGTGGGCTTAAATGAATTAAGACAAGTCAAAACAAGCTACAGTGGAACAAAATGGATTGTGTCAGGCCAAAATAGATAGGATGTGTTAGGCCAAGCTAGGCAATTTATATAACAAACTAGATCTACCAAAAGTTTCCAAGAAGGTCAAAACCTATTTGATAGGCTAGGATAGATTAAAAGGGGCAAAATAGTAGAACAAACCAAAATAAGTTGGGTGTGTCAGATGCGTTAAAACAAGTTGGGTGTGTCAGATGCATTAAGATAAGTTGGGGAGGCCTAGACAGGCTGAAATAGGAAGAACTAGTTTGGGTACGCCAAGATGGACCAAAATATGTTGAGTAGGCCAAAATGGGCAAGATAGGTTAGGACAAACTATGTAGGCCAAAATAAGTTGGGAGGGCCAAAATGGGTTGTGTGGGCCAAAATGGATCATGTAGGTAGGTAGGGGTTGGGATAGGCCAAAACATGCTAGGTAGTAGGGCCAACATAGGTGGGATGGGATAGACATGCTGTAACATGGCAAATCATATGAAATTGGACAAAGACGGGAAAAAATTGTTAGATAGGCCAGGATAGGGTAGAAGGGCCTAAAATGAGAAAGATAGGCTAAAACAAGTTGAAACATACCAAAATAAGCTAGGAATACCAAATGGGTTAGAACAAGTCAAGGAGACCAAAAGGACCAAAATAGGTATAAACAAATAGGCCAATTAGGTTGAAATAAGTGAAGTGGTTTGGAAAATTTGAAAGGGTCTAGGACAAACTAAAATGGGAAAAGCATGGCTAAAGTGGGCAAGATGGGTCCAAATATACCAAAATAGGATAGGAAGCCTTGAATAGGCTAAATAGGTTACAATAGATTGAAACAAGTTGAAACAAATTAAGGAGGTCATAATGGGTCAAAACAAGCCAAAATAGGCCAAGTGGCCAAGATGAGCCAAAATAGGCCAAGTGGGTTAGGACTATCCAAAATAGGTCAAGATAGGTTGAAAAGGGCCACAAGAGGCTATAATGGATAGGACATGTCAGGATGGATTGAATCAAACCAAAATAAGCTAGGAAGAGCAGAACTAGTTGGGTAGGCTAGAATAGATTGAAACCGATTAGGCAGGTTGGGATAGGCTAGAAGGGATTGAAATGAGAAACATAGGGGGATGGGCAAAAATAGGCTAATAGGCCATGCAAGGCCAAAGTGGGTAGGATGGGTCAAGACTAGCCAGAAGAGCCAAAACAGGTTTAAATGGGCCAGGTAGGGCCAAAGTGGGCAAGATGTTTGAGGATGAGCCAAGAGGGACTATAACATTTTTTAGCCAGGAAGGGTTCCTAGGTAGGCCAAAACAAGCCAAGACAAACTAGAAGGAACAAAAATGGGCTAGATTGTTGAAACATACTAGAATGGATTAGAAAGGTAAGAATAGAATGGGCGAAACCAGAATGGGCCAAAACAAGTTGGTTGGGGCCAAATCTTGCCAAGAAAGCTAGAACAGGATAGGCATTTTAGAGTTGGTCAAAAAAAGCCAAAACAAGCAAGGGAGGCCTAAATGGGCCTAAACGGGAAGCACAAGCTAGGTTGGGATGAAATGAGCCTCTAGAGAAAGTAGGTGGGATGGATCGCGTTAAGCCATACAAACCAAAGCATGGTGAAATAGGCCAAAATGGGCCAAAAAATACCAAAATGGGTTAGGAAGGACAAAACAAGCCAAAATGATTTGGGAGAGGTAGAAAGGGGCTGAGATAAGAGATGGGTTGAAACAAGCCAAAATAGGCAAAAAGAGGCCAAAACATGCTAGGAAGACAAAAATGGTTTAGGTTGGTTAGAATGGGTCAAAATATGATGGAAAAAATAGAATGGGCCAAAACAAGCAAAAATTAGTTGGGTATGTCAAGATGCATCAAAATAGGCCAAAATAAACCTAGACAAGCCAAACTAGATTAGGCAAGGCAAAAATGGGTAGGATAGGTTAGTCATGGCTGAAATAGGTAGGATAGGTCAAGATAGGCCAAGTGGGTGAAAATGAGTTGGAAAGGCCAAAATGGGCTAGGTAAGGTAGAAATAGGTAAGAATATACCAAAATAGGTTGGAATAGGCTAACCGGGCTAAAACAGACTATGTAAAGTAGGATACGCAAGGACAAGTTGAAATAGACTAGGCAAGGTAAAAATGAGAGATACGCGAGCTAGAATGAGAAGGATCAAACCATAATGGGTCAGGAAGGACGAAACTAGTTGATAGGCCAAAACGAGTAGGATGGGCAAAAAACATAACATAAGAAGCCAAGAAGACCAGAACAGGTAGGGTGGGTTAGAAAGGGTTAGAATAGGTCAAGGAGGGTAGAATGGGTCGAAGAAGGGATAAATAGGTTGAGCAGGCCATGACAAGGCAAAAT
Source organism: Wollemia nobilis (assembly GCA_028583015.1). NCBI lineage: Eukaryota > Viridiplantae > Streptophyta > Pinopsida > Araucariales > Araucariaceae > Wollemia > Wollemia nobilis. The sequence goes on along the minus strand of JAQPPZ010017259.1, from coordinate 6,147,009 downwards.
GGGTCGAGTGGACTAGGACAAGCCAAAATAGGTTGTGTTGGAGCCAAAATTGACTCAACATATGAAACCCCCAATTTTAAATTTTTGGTTTCAATAAAATTAACAAAATTTGCTAGTCTTTGTTGTATTTTTGTCTGATAAATTGACTTCCATATGATTGAAATTTGAAATTAACCTTAGCCATATTTGGTTTGATTTTATGATTGTTTTATATTATAAACACCTCTTGCAAAGGTCAAATCTCTAAAAATAACTGGGTTTTTGACAGTTAGGTTTATAATCCATGAATTTAATGTGAAGCCTTCTTTTCAAATATATTAATCATAATAATCGGACCTAAGCCTAATGAATAGACCCCTAAGTCCTAAAAGTATTAAAAAGAGATGATTCAAGGTCTAAAGAGAGAACACCATGGTCTAAAGTTTGAAAACCTAAGATTCGATGAAAAATTAATTAAAACCTTGAGGGTATGCGCCCCCTAAAATTAAACATTGAGCTAATCGGGTAAATCTGATGGCAGCGCTTGATTACGATCTAATCGAATGACCGTGCTCTCATAAAAGGTTCATTAAAAGGGCTAAAGGTTGAAAGATTAATTAAATTTTTTAAATAATATTAGCGAGGGTCTAACGCATTAGCTAATTACCCCATTTCTACTAAATCAAAGCTTAAAAATAAGTACCCCTTGGTAACTAACTTCGCAGGTTGGAAGAAATCAACGGTTGCACCAATATTGATCAAGATTCGACGACCGCGTTCGAGTCAAAATTCAAACAATAGAATGGTAAGCGTATCGGGTAACACAAAGGTAAAACTATAATTAATCATGCATTAGCAAGGGATTTAATACATTACTAATTACCCCCTTTTGGCTTAATCAAAGATTATCGAAATAAAATGATGCACCCCTTTCAGTTATCAAGCTTGCAGATTACAATAGATCTAAAGAAAACGTTTCATCGAAGAGAAATTGGATGGATGTGCTTGAATTAATAAAGCACCATGGTCTAAGATTGAAAGCCTAGGTATAATGGTTACGAAAGATCCACAATTGCGCTTGATCAATAATTGATCCAATGGATGCATGTTTACCATAAACCACCAAGATTTGCCTAAAAAAATTACTCATGCTTATATTTAAAGAATGTGTAGGTCTGAGGAATATCAACATATGTTCCATCACTAAAGGTAATCCAACGGTAGTGCACATCTTAAGATGACCAGCCATTAAAACAATTCTCGTTCAAAGACAAACACCCTGCATTCAAACAAATCTAACAGTTGCGCTTGAGTCTGGTTGATCTAACAGTCGCGCTCCAAGAAAGTTTCTCAAAGATTGAAAGAGGGTCCTTCAAAAAATAGCCAATGAAATCAATGAATGTGCTCGATCCCATATAGATCCAACGGTTGTGATTCCATAAAGCCATCAAAGGTTGACAAGTCAAAGATCTAAAGTGTATTGATGGCTACACTTGAACTAGCCCAGATCCGACAGTGGCACTTCATTTGAAAGTAAATTATAAACCAAAGAGAAATCAATGGCCATGTTTTAAACCGCAGAGATCTAACGACCACAATTTAATCAAGGATGTATAAAGGATAAAATGGAATCCAACGATAATGCTCAATCCAAGTAATAATCCTATGGCTACGATCTCACAAAACTATCAAAGGTCGACAAGTTGTATAAATATAGAAAGAGATCTAATGATGGCATTTAATCAACATATATCCAATGGTGGCACTATTCATATTATTATAACCCAATCTGATGGTAGTGCTCAGCCTACTAAGATCTAATGGCCATAATCTAATCAAATCCCCAAAAAAGATAAGAGCACACATCGTGGGTCAATTCAACACTCATGCTCATTCTAAGTAAAATTTGATGGCAACACTTTATTGGAGAAATCATCCATTAAGAAGGGTGTGATTATGTATTAATAAGATTATTGCACTCTTACCTATCAGCTCTGACGGTGGTGATTGGATTAAAAAAGATGATAATGTCCAAATGATCGATTAACTAAGTGGTATTTGACCAAGATCGGACGACCATGCTTATCCCCAAGTAAATCCAATGGCTGCGCTTACTCATGACCATCAAAGGGAAATAAAGTCAAATAAAAAGAGCATAGATCTACCAGATCCAACGACAACGATGAATCCCGACCAGATTCGATGGTCGCGCATGACCAATTTACTTGGAGGTTAAGAGACATGGTCCATTTCATCGTCGAACAATTGATTAAGGTTTAAAAAGGGTTTGATCACGTTGATAATGATCCCCCATTCTTGATAAACCCTGACACATGTCTAGATAATCAGATGAACATGTAGAATCACATGGTTGATCAAATGGTAGACCATTGGCAAGGTAATCTGGTCATTAAAGGTCATCCATTAACCAAAGGTTAGTAATTTTGATTACTCTCTAATAAGCGAATATCAAACGTAGGATAAAGCTCTAATTAAATTTTGAGACAAAGGTTAATATCCTCAATAAAATAAAGGCATGAATTGACTAACCAATTAAAGGTTAAAATATCTCCTATATTGTGTGTGACCACCATTGATATATACCTTCCATATTATAAAGCTAACATTAATTTAAGTTTGAAGGTGTCAAATATAGGTATTTAAAGTGAATCCTATCCAAAGGTCAACATGAGTTGATGTATCCAATGGGCACACACTTCAATAACCAAATCTGGTGATAGATCCCCAAAATTATCACTACTAGGTTAACGGTGTAACTATTTTCGAAGCTAAATATCTTCCAAGACCAAGAAGGCAAAACCCTTTCTCATGAAAAGCCACCACCGCCATGTTTGTATTTCCATGTCGGAAGGATGTCCAGTTCAGTAACCAATAGGGAAGTTATGAATTATTGCAAGTACATAGATCAAAGTCCTTGTAGATGTGCAGGACGAGGAAAGCCACCTACCATTAACTGTTCGACATTAGAAAATGACGCTTCGACAAAACTCTATTGGCAAATTTGAGAAGGCAGTTTGTGATGCGATATTAATGACAAGTTATGCAAGCATAGTGAACCCACATCACCATAAAGTATTTAAAATCACCATATTGAATAACCTTACCACCCTAGTAATCTTGAGTGAAGGACTGGTTCGAAAGAGCATAAAGTGAGTAGAGATTTGAGAACTTTGTTTTAATAAGTTAAAACAGTTACCAAGAGTAAGATGGAGGCTTGGGGAAATTATTTCATACCTAAAGACATAGAGGAAGTAGTGAAGTTCATCACAAACTAGTTGCCATATGCTAAGCTTCTCGGACCAGCTGTGCCTAGGTGTAGGATGTATGATTTCACCCAAAAAAGTGGGCCCAGTAAAAATCTCACTCCCACGCAATAGTATGAGATGGAAAATACTTGTATCCAAAGTTTTTCTCATACGATGGAAATGACAGAGCCCCTTGGTTGCTAGTAGATATATTTCACAAAGCTAGAAGACTGCAACATAAGGGTTTTCCCAAGAGTAATAGGTGGACCAGTAATCTAGAAAAGTTGATATGTCCAAAGGTATACAACTCCCCTAAATTGTTAGTCTAGTTAGCTGTGGCATACAATGAGAAAACCAGAATATTTCAAGATAATAAACACAGGCCAATATTAAGCATAGCGGGTAGGCATATCGAGTAAGTTTTCAAATTGGTACCTTCCAATACTCGGTTGGTAAAGTAGGTAATTGAAAGGCAGTATCAAATGTTAACGAAGTTAGATTTTTTAAATTGTTTTTTGAAGAGCATGAGAAAATAGTTGATAAGTTTCCCATCAGAAAAACTACTTTCAAACCATGGGTCTGGGACTTCTGTGATATGGCTAACATTGTTTTAGGAGTACAAGACCTTAGTGTAGTATGTAGGAAAGTGTTACATTTAGTAGCACAGTGTAACTGGGCAATAGGCACCCCAGTTTATACCTGGGAGCAAGAGTTGAGTGATCAAATACACTCACAGTTGTCAGACTTAAAGGAAGCTATTTTGAAACAAAGACAAGATATGTCCATGTTTTCTAATTACTCTATCCTCATACATCTACCAGCGGGGAAATTAGGAGAGGAAAGCCAAAAGGGAATCGAGCCAATTGAGAGTCCTTACGTCTAGACTAGTTTTTGGATGATACACGAAGGTCGTACATACATGGGTTGGTTTTGTGATGTTTTCATGGTTGAAATTCACTAGATTTTGACTGGTTTTCTCCATGAGAGACTGGGGCCTAGGATAAGGGTCTTCATAAAAGATAAGGATATAGGAGATTATTTATTCTCTGAGGGGTTCATATACATTCGACTCTATGGAGCTAATCTTCTCCCAAAAATGTTGCCTATGTATTGTCCCTTATCTCTCGTTGCCCTAGAACTATGCTGACAGGTGGCCGAAGAGGCTAAAATGAGACTAGTGAAGAAGCACGGTAGAGTTCCCTAGCTTAGTGTCCCTTGCATATTTGGAAGTTACATGTTCATAGGATATTCAACTTTACTCAAAGGAATGTACGATTCGGATCTCATGGATTTTGAAGAGATAACTTGGAGACCTTATGATCTAGACAAGAATTACGAGAGGTCAATGAAAAATTGTGACTATGCCTGGGTTGAGCATAGGAGAGATGCTTACGAAGAAGATTTATTAGACGCTATAGAAAAGGGGAAATATTTGAATATGGTATGGGATAAGTACCCCTTTGAAAAAAGGGGTAATTCATAAATTTAGAAGGCCTACGATTATCCCCCGAAATTGGTTTCACTCAGAAGGGTTTTAGTAGAATCTGTGGCCCCCCTCTTACCAGAAGCCACCCAAGCAATCAGAGAAGAACCTTTATTATAATTGATATAAGATCAAGGTATTGATAAGATGGAATTTACTGTGGGCCCTATAGATATTGTAGAACAAGTCAGAGCCCCTGATGATACCCCCCTTAGACTAGAGACAACACCTAGAACTTCCTAGGAAGTCTCTAAAAGCTTGAGTACAGTGAAATAAAAGGAGTTAGTTGTTGCACCTGTTTAGGAGTTGAATTCTCCCCAGCAGGCTATAGTTCCCATATCTAGCCAGCTATTAATGGTAACCAGTGTGATGAAGTTAGCCCCCAGAGCTATTCCCAACTCTTTAAAAATAAAATATAAAGAAATAGAAATTCCATCAATAATACAAATGAATATGAGAAGAGCAGGGGGATTTGGAGGCATATTTAGAGATCTTGAGGTCAAGAAGCAAATAGTTGTATCTACTCCAAAAGCAAAGAGACCTAGGTTATCACTACCCTCCATGAATGTTGTGTTAGAAATATCTGAAGAAAAAATAGTTTTTAGTGATGCCCAGGAGCATGAGCTACAAATGGTAGCAGGAATGGGAGGCAGGGGAGATTATTCTATATCCAGGGTGGAAATAGAAACTCCTAAATCAGATATGGTAGAAGTGCACTTACCTACCCTATAGGAACCTATTGTTCTCAAGGTAATTGAGAGAACTAGAGTACTTTCAGTTCATGGAAAAGAAGGTGATATGGTAAGGGTAGCCAAGTACTACAAGAATAAACTTTGGACCAACTACATCAAACACAAAATTGAGAAGCCAACTGGAGATAAGTGATAAAGAAAAAGCAGAGATGCAAACTTTGATAAATAAAATGAGAGAAGAGTTGGCACAAAAGAAACACTCTAGTAACTCAGCCCCCCTGGTGGTGAAAATCCTCAATAATACTTATTATTTGAATACTGTAAAAAGGGAGATCTCTTAAAATTCGAGACAAGATCAATGGAATCACTAAGATATTTAGGAAAATTAAAGTTATTTGAGTTACCACTCAAGAAATGGAAAGCTTGATATGCCAAATGGAAGAAGACCTCTAGATAATTCACCCTACTCTTAATTTAATATCATAATATTTTGAAGAGATGCAGAACCGGGAGGTACTATTAAATGATGGGACTGAGGTCAAATGTAACATTTAATTCATGAAAGTAGCTATGTTCGCATCAAACATGGGGAGATGGAACAATAATTTTGCAAAAAAAATTTCTATTGGATGACATAACAGATAAATTGGCAGATATAGGGTTATCATTAGAGGAATTCTTTGAAGCTGCCAGTGTGGAAGATCTCCTCAAAGAAAAAATAGATGACTTTGATTGTGAGCCTGATGATGAGCTTGAAATGACCAGACAAACTACTTTCTTAGTAAATACTATGGAGATACTGATCACCTAGTATGAAAAAAGCAAAAACTATATTAGCATACAAAAAAATAGAATTTTGTAGGAAATGAATATGTTAAGATTTGCTGTAACTTTTAGTATTGAAGCTTAGAATATGATTGGAAAGAATATCAGATGGTTGCAGCAAAGCAAAAAGGGAAAAGAGATTCAAATATGCAGCCTACAACTAGAAATGAGCTCACCCCCTAGAGACAAAGAAACAGGTGTTCAAGAGGAAGAAGCATCCAAAATAGAGAGTCAATCAAAGGGACAAGAGGAAACATAAAAAGGAGGAGCTGAAGAGGGGAGAACAGAATATGGAAGACCCTAGGGCACTGATATCACCAGTTAAAAAAAAAAGGGTAAAAGAAGAGTGTACAATATGAAGAAAAGAAATAATGGGATCCAGCTATAGCAGTTTTGAGGATAAAACCAGATAATGACAAGTGTAAGTCCAGGATTAGGTAAAAAATAACGGATTCAAGAACTAGAGGCTATGAAAGGAAGCATCCAAGGCTATAATATGCATCAAGCATTTAGAGATATCATTTTTGCTATGAGGTATACTTGAGTTCCCTTTTTATTTGTGTTGTTGTATCGTATGCACTCCCTTCGTGGTAAAATTTGAGCAACTCATTCGATCTAGACGGATGCACTTCCTCTAACAAGATCTAAACAGATGCACTTTCATAATCAACCCAAAGGTTAAATAAAATGAGTCAATAATATTACATGGTTAAAAATATTATAACATAAGGTTCAAGGCTATAAAATTAATTAAGTCCAAATAAGGGTCATGCTTCCCCTTTGGTTAAAAATCGTGCAAGTTTGAAGATCTAGACAATGGCACCTGATCCATGTTTAATCCAATGAAAGCGTGCCCTCTAATTTGTTCAACCCTTAAAAGCTAAAGTCAAAAATAGTTATCACCTAATTTTACCCTTAATTAAATCAAATTCAAATGCCAATTTGATTAAGCATCGAGCAAGATTTAAAGAATCCAAGGGTAGCGCTCACTCCGTCTTGATCCGACGGATGCGCGTTCACTAAGAGTAACCAAGGTTAATTGAAAGATTTATTAAAGAATAAATTCAAGCTTAAATTAAATTATCAAATGATTAATTAGATTAAAAACAACCGCATTGAAAAAATCCTAAAAAGTGTGCACCTCCCTAGATCTAAGCGACTTCACTTCATCTTGATCAGATCCGACAGTCGCGCGCCACTCAACCTAACAAATCTTTAGCATTGGAAGATTTAAAGGCTCAAGGATTAAATTTTAATTAAACCTCATTATATTTTTATAAGCATGATTAATGAGGGTCCTAACCACATGGTTAATCATTCCCCCTTCCTTAATCACCACTTTAAAATATTACCAAGGCCTAAGGAAAACATTATAACATAAGGCTCAAAGTGCCCAATAATTATTTTTTAATTAAAACACGTTAGATTCTAATAACCAAGATGAATAAGGGTCTTAATACATTGCTAATATTTCCCCCTTTGTAATCAATGGTTATATTAAAAGGGATTTTATTTTCAAGGTAAAGGTATGTGCCCATTGGTTAAATTTTTTATAGATCTCCAGATATTGACGACTGCACTCAATCATCAGTTGATCCATTGGAAGTGCTCGCAAGAGGTTTACTGACTATTAAAACTTCCACGTGAGCATTGGATAAATGTCATGCATCTTCATTAGATTCAATGACGGTGCATGATCCCCATCAAATCCAACGACAACATTTTTTCAAAGCGATCAGAGATCAATGAGTCAATCATCAAATGTAAAAAAAGTTCAAAGCATGATTAAAACAAAGCTAATTACGATTAACAAGGGTCTTAAGCACATGTTAATTTATTCCCCCTTCGGATAAAAGGCACGCATCTTGCAGATCTCAATGACTGCGCTCATCTTCGCCTAGATCCAATGGCAATGCTTTCCAAAGGTGACTGAAAGATAATAAAGCAAGTGTTGTTGGGTGATTATCTAAAAATGTCTTATTAAGAATTAAGCTTTGAGCCTAATCATGATTAGCAAGGGTCTAAGTACATATTAAATTTTTCCCCTTGGGATATGAAACACACATATTTAGTTGATCCGACAGCAACGCTCGATCCCGCTCAAATCCAACGATGGCGCTTTCCCAAGGCGTTTGAAGATTAATTGCGTCAAGTTTTTTGTCGAATAAATAATTAAAGGTATTATTAGAACTAAGATAAATGCTTAATAGAGATTAATGAGGGTATAATACATTGTTAATCCTCCCCTATTCATCCTTCTAACCTTTGCGCATGTGTAAAGGATCCAACAGATGCACACATCCATTATTTGATCTAATGGTGAGCACATGGAGATATGATCAGATTATAAAGGCCTATGTTTAAATAAAATATTATTAACATTTTTAATCACTAGATTAATCTTAATAAATCGATATTACATGAGGTTTATTGCATTGATTAATTGTAAGATTGAGTCGATGATTATAAAATTTGGGCCTAAGTATTGTTGATCAAATTGCTGCTAACCAAAGTTTTATGACTTAATGCACGTGATTAATTTAATTAACTTGGCATACATTTATATACACCATCAGATTAAAAACCATGTAGGTTCTGAGATATCAACGATAGCAATCTAAGAAAATAAGATCTAACGGTAAGCGCTATATTTGACACAAATTTTAAAGGGTATGTGTTATGGATAAGGTACCTTAAGTTTTGATTAGTCTTTGATTAACTGTAATGATAAATATTAGGCTAAGGTAATCCAATTATGATACATTCTACCTTTAGACTAACCACCATGCAGATTAGTAAATCTTGACGGACGCACGCATCCATGATCAGATCTGATGACCAATGCTTAGGAAAAATGACTAGTTTTTAATGGTATACATATTTTTGAGCTGAACCTTTTTAATTCCACATTTGAAGAGGGCACAAACCAACAACCAATGAAAACACTGCAAATTATTAAAAGTTCACAAACCAAAGTCCTCCCAAACATACACACTGAGGAAGATCGCACACCATAATTGTATGATTTTAAAAATGGTGCAATGGCAAATGTGCATTGGCTAAATTCAAAAGGTAGTTGATGACGCTGCATTAATGACATTTTGTGCAAAGATAGTGAAGCCACTCCACCATAAATTGCTTAAATCCCCACTCTCGAATACCACTACCACCCTAGTTATCTCGGAGTGAAGAACTAGTGTGAACAAGCGTAGACTTGGAGAGAACTTAGAAGAGTGTGTTCCAGTGAGTTGAAGTAATTTCTAATAGTATAATGGCCACCTGGGGAGCTATCTTATTTCCCAAAGATACTTAAGAAGTAGTGAAATTCATCACCGATCTATCGTCATACATTCAGCTCCAAAAAGTATGGGCAAAACAAGAAGTTGATGCCGACCTAGTAGTATGAAATTGAAAATACTTGTATTCAGAGTTTCAAATCCACTGAAGAAAATTTACAATGCTCTCCATGGTTGTTAGCTGATTTTTTCTACAAGGAAAAGAAATCCTAAAACCAGGGTGCCCCTAAGAGCAATAGGTGGACCAACAATGTGGGCAAATTGATATGTTCTAGAGTTTACTACTCTACGGACCCAATGGCATGGCTAGTAGTAGCTTATGACGAGAACACCAGAACCTTCCGAGATAACAAGGACCAACCAATTTTCAGCATCGCGCCCAAGCACATCTAGAAAGTATTCAACTTGATGCCTTCAAATACACTTCTTATTCGCCATGTAATTGAAAGATAGTCTCACAGACTAACTGATTTAGAATATTTTAAAATGCTTTTTGATACATATGCAGATGTAGAATTTAAATTCCCAATTAGAAAAACTGCATTTAAACCCTAGGTCAGGGATTTTTGTGACATGATTAACATCCTTTTGGGAGTACAAGAACTCAATGTGGTATAGAAGGATATCTTGTATTTAGTAAAACAAAGTAATAGAAAGGAAAATTCCCCCATCTATTCCTAGCAAGAAGAGTTGAGCAAGCAAATGTACTCCCAATTGATAGAATTGAAAAAGGCAATTTTGAAATAAAGGAAACAAATGCCCCTTTTCTTCCACTACTCAATTCTCATGCAACTATTAGTTAAATTAGGAGATAAAGATAAAAGGAGGCTAGGGGCCACTGAGAGTCCTTATGTTCAGAATGGTTTTTGGAGGATTCATTAAGGATGCACTCACTTGGGTTGGTTTTATGACAATTTCATGTTGGAGATTCACTGGATCCTAATGAGTGACCTCCCTAAGAGATTAGGGCTTAGATTTAGAGCCTTTATCAAAGAAAAATAGATAGGGGATTACTTCTTCTCAGAAGGCTTCACGTATATTAGGCTTTAAGGGGTCAAAATTCCTCCTAAATTGTTACCTATGTATTGCCCTTTCTCTCTGGTTTACCTAGAACTGGTGAGGAAGGTTGCAAAAGAAGACAAAATGAGACAAGCAAAGAATCATGGTCAAGTCCCCTGGCTCAACGTTCCTTGCAAGTTTGGATATTACATCTTTGCAGGGTGTCCAGCCCTAATCAAGGGAATGTATAATTTATAAAACTTGGACTTCAAGGAGATAACTTGGAGGTCATATGACCCTATCAAAAAATACAGAGAGATGATAGCTCACAACTATGCCTGGGTTGAACACAGGAAGGACCAGTACGAGGAAGCACTTTTAGAAGCCATAGAGAAGGGGGAATATTTACACAATGTATGGGAGAAGTTCCCTTATGAATGTAGAGGTAATTATTAAATTCAAAGGCCATACGACTAACCGCTGAAACTGGAATCAGTAAGGAGGATTTATGTGGATTCAGCAGCCCCTATTTTCCCTACCCCCACCCCAACAAACCAATTGAAAATCATAGAAGAATAGGGTATTGATCAAATGGAGGTTATGGTAAGTGTGGCAGATATAGTAGAGCACAAAATTCAAGTTCCTAACAACCTTCACCTCAAAATAGAGGTAGTGCCCAACAATTCACAACAAACTCCTATATGACCTGATATAGAAAAAGGAAAAGAGATTGCCACAATATCTTCCTAGGAACTTGCCACTTCAGAAAAGCAAGCTGAAGCTCTTGTGTTTGATTAGTTGCTAGCACTTACTAGTGTGAGGAAGTTAGCCCCATGAAATATTCCTAGCTCACTAAAGATTAATGACAAGGAAGTACAAATCCCATCAGTGATATAGATGAACATGAGGAGAGCAAGTGGATTTGGGGACATCTTAAGAGACCATAGGGTTAAACGACAAGAAGCTATGCCTACCACTGATGCAAAGAGGGCTAAGCTGGCTCTAACCTTAAAAAAAGTCACATTTGAAAGGGAAGAATAAATAGTCTTTAGTGTTGCCAATGAGCAAGAATTACAAATAGTGGTAGGAATGGGTGGCATGGGAGAAAGCTCTGTTGTAGGAGTGCAGGAAGACATGTCTAGATCATCTATTGCAAATATATCCATACCTGCACCACACAATATTTTTGTCTTCGAAATTGATGATGAAACAGGGAACAGTTCAATTCAGGGGGAAGAAGATGACATGGTCAGAATGAATAAAGCCATGGATGAGAAAATTATAGACCTTCTACATCAGAAAAAACAAAGACTTGAGGAGCCAATTGAAGACAAGGGATAAGGAAAAGGAAAAAATGTAAGCTTTGATCAACAGCCTGCAAGAACAGTTATCTCAGGCAAAAGCCACGCAAGAGCCTCACCCATATAAGAAAGAAATAGATTATGCAATCTGCCTCTCCAATATATATATATATATATATATATATATCTCAAAATACAAGACACGATTGAGGGGATCACAGAAATGTTCAAAAAACTCATAGTGATCCAATTCACTACTAAAGAAGTAGAAATATTGCTTTATAAGAAAGAACAAGACCTGGAGATCATTCATCCTACCCTTCAAATAATGTCAAAGTATTTTGAGTAGATGCAGAATAAGGAAGTATTCCTATAAAATGGCTTTGAGATTAAAAAGTAATCTAGAATTCATGAAGGCATCAATGTTTGAGGTGAACTTGGGAGGTGGTACAATGATGCAGTAGAAATGAATTTCTTGCTGGATAACATAAAAGAAAATATGGCAGACATTGGATTATCATTGGAATAATTCCTAAAATATGTCAACATAGAAGACCTCATCACGAACAAGGTTGAAGAGTTTGACTATGAACCTGATGATGAAAAAGAGATGGCCAGACAAGCTACCTTCTTGATCAACACTATAGATTCCCTTGTTACTCTATATGAGAAAAACAAAGTCTTTATCAACATGCAAAAAAATAGAATCCTAAAAGAAATGAACATAGGTTTGTTATGACCTTTCATATTGATGCATGGAAGCTCATTGAGAAATAAATTAGGGAACTTCAGCAGAATAAAAAAATGAAAGCAACCATAGTACAGGGTCTACATCTGAAGCTAAACACACCTTTGGGAGAGGAAATAAAGAGCACTAAAATAGGGTAGAGTTCAAAAGCAAGAAGTTGACCAAAGGACGAAGAAGGCATAGAAGGAGAATATTCACCGAGAACTAAGATAACTCGTTAATAAAAAAATAGTCAAATTAAAAAGTCTTGACAGAGTATACGATACAAGCAAAGAGAGATAATGGAGTACAACTATACAATATCTGAAGGATAGGGCCATATGGTGATAAGTGTAAGGCCCACATGAGGCCAAAAATAACTGAATCAAGGACCATAGGCTATAAAAGAAGCAGCCACAGTTAGAATCAACATCAAGCTTTAGAGATAACAAATTCTTGTTGAGAGGTATACTTGAGTGCCTAGTAATTTTGCTATTGTATTCCCTGTGTGTCTTTTTCTTTCTCATCCCTTATTCTTCCCATTTATTGTGCAGGTGTGATAGAGTAGAATTCAAGAAGCTAGAATTTTCCAAAGCTTGAACCTGAGGTCCAGTGGCTTTTCCTCTTACCATATTGGAATGGGAAAGTTGATGAAGTCTTGTTACATTATTTTAACTAGGATTTCTCATTGTATTAGAGATTTTAATAGAGTTTAATGGCATTTTTCCAACTCTGATTTTAATTCATTTGGAAAGATTAATACAATTCTAGGTTTTGGATTCTATCATACTTTTTTAGTTCCGTGTGTAACTTTATAGTAGATTACATTATTTGAATGTGTTATGAACGTTTATCTCATTGGTTAACTATTAGATTTATTACGATATTTGAATGAGTCTAATAGTGCCAATTTATCTTCCCCCCATTCTCTCTGTTCATTTGATAAGCATTTTTAAAATTGGTATAACAACCCAATGAATCTAGGCACCGGTCTACATATAAGGCATAATTAGAGTTGTTGTCCATGCTTGGTCAATTTTAATATAAGTAGTGTATAACTAAAATATGGAGTGCTTAAACTTGTAATATCTTAAGTTTATCACTAGGGTTTCCTTACCCATTTTGGTTTCTTTTTAGATCTTAACAATACATATTATACCAGAATAAAGAGGTAGATTGACCAGAGCCTGTAATAGCTCGTTGGTTTTAAATAAAATCTTATAGCATGACAACTCAACCCTATGGATGCAAGAAATTGTTCCAACAAGAAGTTATCTCTACAACAATGTATATTCAAAATAGATAACCAACAAAGGAACTTCAAGGGATAACACCTAAAGAATCATGGACTATGAGGAATTTGTCCATTTCTCATCTTAGAGTTATTGCTCATCTTGGACTATGAGGACCAAGTTGAACCAACTCTAAAATACCTATCCTCATATTTGAAGTGGATGGAATATTTTAAGATAAGTCTTAACATACTAAAACATGTTAAAATGGGTTAGAATATACTAATAGAGGTTCAAAAAGGTAGAACAAGTTAGGATAGATAAGAAGAGGTTGAGAGTGGTAAAATGGGCTAAAACAAACCAAAATAGGTCTAAAGAAGCCAAAATTGGGTAGATAGGCCATAGTATACCAAAATATACTAGGAATGACATCGAGGCAGACCAAAAAGATCCAAGAAAGGCTAAAATTGATCTAGTAATGTCAAAGTAGACAATATGAGTTAAGATATAATAGGCTATTGAAAAAAGATAAACTAGGTTGAGCGGGACCAAAATAGACCAAGATAGGCTAGAAGGGCCTAAAATGGGTGTGATAGACCAAAACATAAAAGAACATGCTTAGAATAAGTTGAAAGGATTAGAATGAGTTAAATTAGGCTAAAATGAGTTAAGGAGGCTAGAATATTTTGAAACAAGCAAAAATAGGCATGTGGTGACAAAATGTGTAAGGACATGCTAAACTAGCTAAGTGGTGTTGAAACAAACCAAGATTACCAAAACAAGCTTGGAGGGTTGTAATAGGTAGAAGAGGTTTAGGGAGGGTTGAATCATCCAAAATAGGATAAATGTGTTGGGGTAGTACCAAGACGAGTAGGCCATGATGTGTTGGATAAGACAAGCCAGAATAAGCGAAAATAGGCTAAGATGGATAAAATATATCATAAAATGCTAAGAAGGCTAAAAAATGTTAAGTAGGTCAAAATGGGTCAAAGCATAAGGGAAAGGCAAAAAAGGGTCAAAATAAGCAAAAGTAGGTTGACCAGGTCAAGATGGGGTGAGATGGGCTAAAATAGGTTAGGTAGGAGAAACAAGCTATAATGGACTAGAAAACGACAAAACGGTCTAAAAGGGGCCTAAACAAGCCATGTAAGGCCAAATTAAGTAGGATAGATTAAGATAGGTTGGGCATGCCTAAATGAGCTAGAAACACAAGATTCAACTCAAGTACATTTCCATCAAAAAATAATTTACACATAATTTCACAAACGAACTTACACATGTTAAATTTGAATTATTTGGTAGTTCTATATGTATACCAAATATTTTAAAAAGGTAAGGATGTTAGGAAAATATTAAATTATTAGATCATGGTAGATATATCAGTTTCAACATATTGATCTAGTAGTTTGGTAGGTATAACCATTATGTATATTTACATCTTGTTGTAACATCATTGTAATATTTAAATAATATCAATACAATATCTCGTATCAATTCTGTCCAACATTCAACCCATTTGACCTACCCACCCATTATGCCTTCCTATCTTGTTCTGGTATGTTTCAACCCACCTGACCTATTTTTAGCCCCTTTTATCCTATTTTGACTTGTTCCATCTCGTCTAGCCTATATTGGGTTGATCTACCCTTCATGACCCATTTTTGTATATTCTAGCCCATTTTGGCCTATTTTGGTTATGCTTTGGTCTACCTATCATGTCCTCCTGATGCATGCCATCCACTTTTGATAGGCCTAGTATGTTTTAGCCTCACCCACCTTGTCCATTTGAGTATTGTACTCAAATCAAGGAGGGGAATATGCTTCCAATAATTTTTTTAGGTTCCTCCAACAAAACATATCAAGTGCTAGCTTGTAGCTCCATAGTAGAATGGTGTTGTTAAAAGATAAAATTGTTCCATTATAGGAATGGTTCATTGCATGCTCATAGGAGCTAGTTTGGATTAGTAGTATTGGGAAGTTATCTCTACAACAATGTATCTTCAAAATATATAACCAAAAAAGGCACTTCAAGGGATAACACCTAAAGTATCATGGACTATGAGGAAGTTGTCCATTGCTCTTATTACAGTTCTTGATAGTAAGGTATCAAAATAAAAAAATACCAAGTTGGACCTTCTCTAAAATACCTATCCTCATATATAAAGTGGATGGAATGTTTTAACATGAGTTAAATCTTAACATACTAAAACATGTCAAAATGGGTCAGAACATACTAAGAGAGGTTAAAAAAGGTAGAACAATCTAGGATAGGTAAAAAGAGGTTGAGAGTGGTAAAATGGGCTAAAACAAACCAAAATAGGTCTAAAGGAGCCAAAATAGGGTAGATAGGCCATAATATACCAAAATATACAAGGAAGGACATCGAGGCAGACCAAAATGATCCAAGATATGCTAAAATTGGTCTAGTAATATCAAAGTGGGCAAGATGGGTTAGGATATAGTAGGCTATTGGAAAAAAGACAAACTAGGTTGAGTGGGGCAAAAATAGGCCAAGATAGACTAGAAGGGCCTAAAATGGGTGCGATAGAACAAACATAAAAGAACAAGATTAGAATAAGTTGAAAGGATTAGAATGAGTTAAAGTGGGCTAAAATGAGTTAAGGGGCTAAAATTGTTCGAAATAAGCAAAAATAGGCATGTGGTGACAAAATGGGTAAGGTAAACAGGCTAAGTGGTGTTGAAACAAGCCAAGATTACCAAAACAAGCTTGGAGGGTTGTAATAGGTAGAAGAGGTTATGGATGGCTGAATGGTCCAAAATAGGATAAATATTTTTGGGTAGTACCAAGATGAGTAGGACATGATGTGTTGGGAAAGACAAGCCAGAATAAGCAAAAATAGGCCAAGATGGATAAAACATATCATAAAATGTTAATAAGGATAAAAATTGCTAAATAGGTCAAAATGGGTCGAAGCAAAAGGGAAAGGCTAGAATGGGTCAAAATAAGCAAAAGTAGGTTGAGCAGGTCAGGATGGGTCGAGATGGGCTAAAATAGGTTAGGTAGGGCATATAACCTATAATGGACTAGAACTAGGCAAAACGGTCTAGAAGGGGCCTAAATAGGCCATGTAAGGCCAAAGTAAGTAGGATAGATTAAGATAGGTTGGGCATGCCTAAATGAGCTAGGAACATCAAATTCAACTCAAGTAAATTTCCATCAAAAAATAATTTGCACTTATTTTCACAAAGGCACTTACACATGTTAAATTTGAGTTATTTTGTAGTTCTCTATGTATACCGAATATTTCAAAAAGGTAAGGATGTTAGAAAAATAGTAAATTTTTAGATCATGGTAGATATATTAGTTTCAACATATTGATCTAGTAGTTTGGTAGGTATAACCATTATGTATATTTACATCTTGTTGTAACATCATTGTAATATTTAAATAATATCAATACAATACCTTGTATCAATTCTGTCCAACATTCAACCCATTTGACCTACCCACCCATTATGCCTTCCTAGCTTGTTATGTTATGTTTCAGCTCACCTGACCTATTTTTAGCCCCTTTTATCCTATTTTGACTTGTTCCATCTCGTCTAGCCTATCTTGGGTTGCTCTACCCTTCATGACCCATTTTTGTATATTCTAGCCCATTTTGGCCTATTTTGGTCTACTTTGGTCTACCTATCATGTCTTGATGCATGCCATCCACTTTTGATAGGCCTATTATATTTTAGCCTCACCCACCTTATCCATTTGAGTCTTGTACTAAAATCAAGGAGGGGAATATGCATCCAATAATTGTTTTAGGTCCTACATAAAATTAATATCAAGTGCTAGCTTGTAGCTCCATAGTAGAATGGTGTTGCTAAAAGATAAAATTGTTCCATCATAGAAATGGTTCATTGAATGCTCATAGGAGCTAGTTTGGAGTAGTAGTATTGGGAAGTTATCTCTACAATAATGTATCTTCAAAATAGATAACCAACAAAGACACTTCAAGGGATAAAAATTTAATCATGGACTATGAGGAAGTTATCCATTGCTCATCTTAGAGTTCTTGATAGTAAGGTATCAAAATAAAAGAGGACCAAGTTGGACAAACTCTAAAATACCTATACTCATGTCTGAAGTGGATGGAATGTTTTAAGATAAGTTAAGTCTTTCCAACTTAGCTTAACCCATTTTAGCCTATCTTGACCCATTTTGGCCTACCCCAACCTATTTTGGATCATTCCAACCCATTACCATGGCCCATTTTACCTCGACCTAGCCCACTTGGCCCATTTTACCTTAATCTAGTCCACTTGGCCCATTTTACCTTAATCTAGTCCACTTGGCCAATTTTGGCCTATCCTAGCCTCTACGATATGTTTCCACTTGCTTTGGCCCATTCTAGCCATCCTAACCAATTTTAATTCATTTTGACCTAGCCAATTCTAGTCTTCTTATCTTGTTTGGTATGTTTTACTCTATTTTAGCATATCTAGCTTATTTCGGTCCCTTCTAGCTTGTCTTGTCCTACATGACGCCTTTTGGACTATTTCAAACTACTCAATCAATTCTACCCTTATTAGCCCATTTAGTTTGATTTGGCATATTTTTCTCGCTTATCCTATCTTGCTTGTTTCAACCTCGTCGAACCCATTTTGGCACCTTGTGTCCTATTTTAGCTTGTCTTGACTTGCCTTGACCTATAGGATCTAATTTGGCTTACAATATTTATTTTGATCCATTTTGACTCATCTATCTTATTTTACCCTTCTTGGTCCATTTTGGTATGTTTTGGCTTATATTTGCCCTACCTAACCCATTTTGTCCTTCTTAATAATTTTGACACACCCAACCTATCTTGACCTACCTTACACATTTTAACCTTGCTCAGCCTATCCTAACCTATCTTGCTTGTTTTAGTCTTGCTCCACCTATTTTAGCCTTTTATTTCAACCTGTTCTAGCCCATCCTGACCCGTCCAACCCGTTTGTAAGTACTTTAGCCCCTTTTGATTATTATGTCCTACTCCAACCCATTTTGACCAACCTAGACCATTCTTGTTTGCCTTCCTAACATATGTTGTTATGTTTCATCCTACCTAATCCACTTTTGGCCTATTTTGGCTTGTTATAGCCAATCTCGCATGCGTTGGCCCCTTCCTACTTGTCCTAGATTGTTCTAGCTTATTGTTATTATTCCCAACCTATTTTGGTATGGTTTGGCCCATTTTGGCCTATTTTGACCTACGTTTGTTTGGGCACTCTACCTGGTCTATTTTGACCTCACTTAGTGTGTTTTTCATTGTCCTTGTCCATTATAGCCTGCTCAACTTGTTGAAGCCCATCCCAACCCATTCCAACTTGCTCGATCCATGTTTGCTTGTCTCAACCCATTTAGTTTTTTTTCTTGTTCTAACCCATTTCAACCTGCTTGGCATATTTTGACCTTCTTGGGAAGCTCCGATATGTTTTTTCCATCCTAACCCATTTCAGCCCCTTCCAACCTATTTTGACTTATTATAGCCTATCTTGTCTATCTTGGCCACTTCTAGCTAGTATTGGCCTATTCTAGTATATTTTGACTTGCTTCAACATGGTGGCCAATCCTTCCTAGCCTATCCTGACCCATCTCTCCTACTTTGGTGTCATCGTACTTGTTCAATCCATATCAGTCTTCCCATATTGTTTTAGCCTATCCCAACCCATTATGACCTCCCTAACCTATTATGGTCCATTTTGAACCATTCTAACTTGTTAGGCCTATTCTAATATGTTCTAGCTTGTCTTGCCCATTTCAACCCCTTCTAGTTTATCTTAATCCATTGTGGTATGATTTGGCCCCACCCAACCTATTTTGGTCTATTTTTACCATTCTAGCATGTCTCGACCGATCCTACCCACTTTGGCCTATCTTGACCCATTTTGGCCCATCCTAGCCCATTTAGCCCATTTCAGCTTACAATTTTGGCTCATTTCAACCATTATGACCCACGTGGTCTATTTTGGCTTATCCCAATCCACTCAACCCATTTTGCTCTATCATGGGTTGATCAACCTATTTATACCTTCTTCAGTCCATTCTAGCCTCCTTAACCTATTCTAACCCTTTCTAACCCACCCTACCTATTTTGGTCTTCCTTGCTTGTTCTGCTATGTTTTGGCCCATCCTACCCATTTCAGCCAATCAACTAGTTTCATCCTTCCTGACCCATTCTAGTTTGATCCTCTCATTTCAACAATTCCTAGCTTATTTTTGGCCCACAATTAATTTGGACCATCCTAACCCACTTAGCTTATTTTTGCCTATTTTGGCCTCCCCATCCCATTATGATCCACCTAGTTTGTTATGGTCTTCCTGGCTTGTTCTACTATTTTTCAACCCATTTTGGCCTATTTTTCCCCATCCCCATATGTCACTCATTTTAATCCCTTTTAGCATATCCCAACCTGCCTGGCCTATTTTGGCCTGTTCTAGATTACTCGACTAGTTTTGCGCTTCCTAAATTTTTTTGGTATGATCCAACCCATCCTGACATACCCTACCACACTTGGCCTATTTTGGTTTTTCTTGGCCACAAGACCTATTTCAACCTATTTTGACCCATTATGGCCTTCCTAACTTGTTCCAATTTGTTTTAACCCATTTCGACCTGTCCAATCTAGCCTTCCTATCCCATTTTGGTATATTTGAACCCATCTTACCCACTTTGGTCATGCTTTACCCATTTAAGTTTTTCCTAGCCCATTTCAAACTATCCAATCCACTTCACATATTTCAACCTGATTGGCCCATTTATTTATACCTATTTTAGCCCTTTTTGGCCTCCCTAACTTGTTTTGATCCATTTGGTCTTCCCAACTCATTCTGGTATGTTTAAAAAAAAATTGTAGATTTTGGTCTTTCTTGCTCATTTCAAGCCTTTCTACCCTATCCTAACTTGCCCAACCAATTTTGGCCTATCTATCCCATCCCACCTGTTTTGGCTTTTCCTAGCATGTTTTGACCTGTCTTCACCCCTCCCTACCTACATGGTCCATTTAGGCCCACTCAACCCATTTTGGCCCTCCCAAATTATTTTGGCCTACATAGCTTGTCCCAACCTAGCTTGCCCATTTTGGTCATCCTGAAATATTTTAGCTTGTTTCAGCCTGTCCTAACTTTCTTAACCTGTTTTAGCACATTTTGGCCGGCCTTGGCCCATTTAGGCCTCCCCAACCCATTTTGACCCACTTAACTTGTTATAACCTTCCTGGTTCATTAGTATATTTTGGTCGATAATCTAAGACAGGCAAAAATAGGCCAAGCTAGTTGGGATGAACCAAAATGGATCACAATAGTCTAAAATAGACTAAAATACATGGGGTGAGGTTGATAAGTTAGGATAGGCAAGGTGGGCCAAAATGAGTTAGGAATGCCAAAATGGGTAGCAGGGCAAAAGTAGGCTAGCAGATGCCAACACAAGCCAAGAAGACCATTCTAGGTTGGAATGGGTTAGAATGGGCCAACCGAGCCAAACTAGACCTCATAGACCAAGACAGGCTAAGGATAGATTAAAATGAGTTGAGCTAGGCCAATATGGATAGACATGCTAGAATGTGCCAAATCATACTAGAATGGGCCAAGAAGGGCATAACTTATTGGACAGGCTAAAATGGGTCAAGTAGATTCTAGAAGGGATAAAAATGGGTAGGATGGGTTGAAACATACCAGAACAAGTAGGAAGCCCAAAATAGGCTAGGCAGGTCAAATTGGATTAAGTAGGCCAAAATGAGTCGAAATAGGTAGAAATAGGTTGGGCAAGCAGTGATGGGCCAAAATGGGCTATGGTAGGACAAGACAAGCCAAGATAGGATAAAATAGGACAATCATTGCTGAAGTGAGCAAGATGGGCTAAAATATACCAAAATGGGCCAAATAAGTCATAATTGGTTAAAACGAGCTTAAATTGGCCAAGGAGGCTAGAATGGACCAAAATAGGTGGAGACTAGTTGAAACGACCCATAAGGGGTCAAAATAGATGATAAAGGTCAATATGGGCCAAAGCATACAAAGACAGGCCAAGAAGGGTGGAAATAGTTAGGTAGGCCAAATTGGTTAGGCAAGCTAGGATAGGCTAGAAGGGAATAAAACAAGGTGGCACATGGGGATAGGCTTAAAAATGTTGGAATGGGTTGGAATATACTAAAACAAGCCAAGAAATCTAAAAGGTTGAGTGGGTCAAAATGGGTTAGGGATGTTGAAATGGGCCAAAATAGGTAGAAATGGGTCAAGTGGGCTGAGACAAGTCGAGTTGGCCATGATGGGATGAAATGGGCTAGGATAGGCTAAAACAAACAAGACAAGCCAAAATAGATTACAAAAACTTACGATGGACCAAGTGCCAAAATTGATTGAAATGATCTGAAATGGGTTAGGAATGTCAAGATGGGTTGAAACATTACTAGAATAGACGATCGACCTAAATGGTCTAGGATAGGCTAAAGTGGGTTAGGCAAGGCCAAAGTGGGTAGGACTAGTCAGGATAGGCCAAGCAAGCTAAAAGAAGCTAAAATGGGCCAATAAAGGCTAAAATGGTTTGGGTAGGGCTAAAGAGGGTAGGAAGTGTTAAGCATGCCTAAAACATTCTAGAATGGATTAGAAGGGCAAAAAGGGCTAGGCAAACGAAAATGTGTAAACAAGCTAGAAGGGGCTAAATTATGATGGATAGGATAATTCATACCAAAATAATCCATGAAGGAACAAACTAGTAGGTCAAAAGGGTCAAAAGGGCTGAAAGTGGTCAATGAGACTAAAATGGAACAAAATGGGTTAGGTTTAGCTAAAAAAAACAAGGAAAGCCAGGATAAAATTTTGTAATGAATCCCACACAGGCTATGATTTGTCCAGAATTTTCCACTTAAGCTTTTGAAACACGATAATATTTTTCGATTCAGTCTGCAGTATAATCTGGTGATGCCTACCAGATATGTGAAACAGTGAAGACCATGGATGAGATGCCTTCTATTTGATCTTTACATTGCTTGGCTTAACTTCAGCACTTTATCTAAGAACTTTGTTTACGCCTTATTATCCTGGCTTTAATTCTATATATTCCCCACATAGTTATGGTGCTTTAGGCTGCTATGAGTTTTACTAGTGCCACAGTTACTCTCTATTCACAACTAAGATCACATCTGCACAATGCCATCCTTCCAAAAAAAGGCCAATTTTTACAATTCATAAGGCAGATCTTGTCAGGACCTTAAGGATTTTGTTTTCATTAAAAGCAATTATTTCTATGTAATGACAAACCTCAAATTTTCAAGCAGAAAAGTTAGAGCATCAGAACACAATAGAGAAATAACAAAATGTTTTCCATTGAACATCAGTATGGACACACAGAACCTAGAAAATAATTTATTGTGTAGCAATTGATACAAATCCAATAATCAAGATACATACATTTTCGCCTTTCACGAAGAGGAAATGCCACCAATCTGAAAACCAAAGAAGCACTTGTAAGTTTTCCCACTTTATCTAAATGATAAAAACAAAGAAGTTAACACACTAGGTCATAAAAATAATGGAAAGTAGATAATAAGTGGCGAGTATATATATGCTCAGAACAGTGCTATATGTAGGACATTTTAATGCTATCTAATGAGGAAAATAAATTATGCAGCCTCAGTTTAGTACTGCAATATTTTGATATCCTTTTTACTGGGGGAACTACTTGGAATAAAAATAAAAACTCCAACTGAAGAATTAGGTGTAAAGAATGCAATTTATCTACTGACCAAAAAAGATGGAGTTTCACTAGGACATGTAAGTAGGGGCATTCGTAGACATTTCATGGATTTTCAAAAGGCATTCAGCTGTTATTTTTTACCATCAGATTTTGCTCAGCCAATCCTCACTTTAATCCTTTTTCTTTGGAATGAAATTTGTATGTTTCAAATCTCCATATTTACAATCACTCAACTACAAGATCAATCAATAGTGAGACACTAATAGGTAGTGCTGGATGAGAATTTGCTTAAAAGTAAGAATGCATTCTTCCTTTACTTTTGTTGGACTGAAATTACACCCATTAAAAGCCTTTTTTCAATGATGGTTAATAATAATAGGAGCATGCACATCCTTTCAATTATGCCACTAGATAATTATAAACTACACAAGTTTAAAATGCATTTGTATGTATATCAAACTCACTCCCTTAACTTACACTACAATATGTAATACCCCTCAAAGAAGCATAAACTAAAAATGGTAACCGTAGATGCAAAGGTGTCCCAATAGGGAAGTGACAGTTCTATGCAGTCATTTATTTAAGGTCAGAAGTATAACCCCATACCAGGGTAGATATACACTGCAATATGTAATACCCCTCATAGAAGCATAAACTAAAAATGGTAACTGTAGATGCAAAGGTGTCCCAATAGGGAAGTGACAGTTCTATGCAGTCATTTATTTAAGGTCAGAAATATAACCTTATACCAGGGTAGGTAATAAAGGAGGTCAGAAAGCAACAATTCTACAGACTCCAATGATCCTATGAACCCAAAAACAAGAAGCAGAAATGACCCTATGAACCCCAATGCAACACAATAATGGCATGCAACTGCCATGTTGACAGGGACCCAAGAAAGCACCATACAATGCCTAATACCTATATATTGTATTTATGCTTTAATGGAGATTGCTTAGGACCAGTATTAAAGTGAGCACATTGAACATATACTACGCCTTTCTTGTTGACCATCCAAAC